>CM066032.1:949742699-950342699 GCA_033557465.1 Ichthyophis bannanicus | reverse complement strand
CAATATCAATGATCAAGTCTCTGTCCATTTCTTTCATTTGAGTTGAAGGGCTGTAGACTACATCTTGGAAAATGGTGGTGCCTAGCCCCGTGTGGTGCATCCTGGGATGCACCGGGTGAGGTCAGATTGCCATATGGTAGACGATGCCTTATATGGCAGTCTAACCCTGCCCGGTGCATCTCAGGATGCACCATGCGGGGCTAGGCACTGCCATTTTTCAAGATGGAGGACTCAGAACCGGAGCACGTAGACAGTGCTGCCATTTATTTTAAGGTACCAGGTGGGGGGTGGTGATTTAGAGTCCGCTAGACCACCAGGTTATTTTATCTTAATTTGGGGTGGGGGTGAGGGGTTCAAGGGCCACTAGACCACTGGGTTAGTTTATTTTAATTTGGGGTGGGCGTGGGGGTTTCAAGGGCCGCTAGACCACCAGGTTAGTTTATCTTAATTTGGGGTGGGGGTGGGGGGTTCAAGGGCTGCTAGACCACCAGGTTAATTTATTTTAATTTGGGGTGGGGGTAGGAGTTTCAGGGGCCACTAGACCACCAGGTAGTCACTTTCTGTCAGGGCACCGGCCCCTGATAGTATTTTGATGGCATTGGGGGGTTTTCGCGATGCCGCAATCTTCCCTAATGCCATCAAAGTACTGTCAGCTGGGGTGATCGGGGCCACTGGGCTACCAGTGATTCTCTTTCTGTTGGGACACCAGTCCCCGACAGTAGTTTGATGGCATCTGGGGCTTTTCCAGATGCTGTAATTGTCCCTGATGCCCTGTCAGGTGAGGGATTGGGGCCGCTGGGCCACCAGGGATTTGATTTCACTATTTTGATGCCATCGGGGATTTGCCCGATGCCTGATCATCTGAGGAGAAGATGATCTAGGCATCGGGGAAAGCAACCTGTGCCATCAAAATACTGTTGGGGGCACACGTTAGAGTAAGTTACCTCAGACCCTGCAGTAAAAATATTGGCGTTATGGCTGGTTGTGAAATCCTCTACGCCTATCTCTGCATCATGGTTTGCATACCATGCTATTATGTACAGCTCATTTTCCTACATTTTAAATATATTTAAATACTCATGCCATTAATTGGGCACTAGTTTTTCTCCAGGACCAAGCAGGAAGTCAGTCCTCACATATGGGTGACGTCGGCGCCGACGGAGCCCTCGTGCGGAGCATTTCCCCAGCTCTCAAGGAAAGCCTTTGTAAATGCAGCGTGAATACGCGGTCCCCTTCCCGCCCAAGGGTGCCATCTTGTTCAGTCTTTCTTTTTTCGCAGAGCCCAACGGACGTGAGTTCGTGTCACTCGGGAAAAGTAGATTTTTTTTCTGCGATTTTCACTTTTTCTTATCCGGTTCGACCCCGGTTCCCCTTCCCGCCTGGGCTCGGTACACCGGTATCGAGTCCGGAATTTCTTTGTTCAGTTTTTGTCCTTTGTGACTAGCGTTCATGCCTTTTTTGTTATTTTCACTGGCAGCCCGGTCTTTTGACCTTGCAGGGACCCTTTTTCCCCCGATGGCTGCCAGCGAGTTCAAAAAATTTGATCGGTGCAAGAAACTTGTCTCTCACCGACACACATGACTGCTGCCTCCGATGCCTCGGGCCCGACCATGACCCGCTGGTCTGTGGCCCATGCGGCAAAATGTCGTCGAAGGCACTTCGGAGCCGTCAGCATCAACGTGAAAGAATTTTTTCAGAGTCCGTGTCTGGCCGGGCCCGGACTTCGTCAGAGGCCTCGACATCTCGGGAGTCTGACCCCGAGCGCCATCGCGGTTCCTCTGAGAGGGCGTCTCCTACCCGGGAGCACAGAAGGAAGAAGAAGCTCGTGAGGGCAGCGTTGGTGGAGGCCCCTGGGTTCTTAAGGGCTAGGTCGCGTAGCCATGACCGCCGCCCCGGGCTCTCGGAGTCGGAGAGGTCGTCCAAACTACCTCGCATGGAGCCGGAGTCCCCGAGTCACGTAAGTTCTGCTGTCTTCGTGGACTCTACTCCAGGAGAACCGATGTCAGGCCGGACGCCGTCGGGGCCCCAGTCGAGGGCTGCTGAGTCTCCTGAGCTTGGACTCAGGCTGACGGCCTTGGAGGGCAGCTTGGCTGCCTTCATGGAACAGCAGCAGTTGCTGATCGCCAGTCTGACCTGTGCATTTGCCCCGACCACCGTGACCTCGACGTCTAAGTCGACCCCGGAGGCCGAGCCGATCTTCGAGTCCATCAAGTCCCGAGTCCATCCTCAGTCAAGGTCCCTCTCGACCTCCCGTGCAGGGCTGAGGTCATCAACGCCAGTGCCCTCGGCATCGGGGCGGCTGCACCGAGGCCCACACGGCTGGAGCCGCTGGTGTGGGAGACGGAGGATGAGGAGTCTCCTGACATATTCCGGACCTAGTGCGTCCCTTCGGACTCCCCGGAGTCCGAGCCTCGAGAAGGTTCCCCCCCCCCCCCCAGAGGATACCCGGTTCTCGGACTTCGTGAGGGACATGGCCAAGGCTTTGGCATTCCCTGTGGACGCCCAGGAGGAGCCTCGAGCCAAGGAGCTCGATGCCCTCCAGTATGATTTTCCTGTACTGGTTCCTCCAATGCTGGAACAGCTGCTCTTCCGTATGTGGGAGGCACCTGCCTCGGCGCCAGTTCTTAGCAAACGGGTCGATTCCATTTATCGAGTCCGTAAGAGCCCTGGGTTCCAAAAGGCGTAGCTACCACACAATTCCATGGTTGTGGAATCGGCCATGCACCGCTTGAAGAGTCAGAAGATGCACTCCTCGGTGCACCCCCGGTTGGGAGGCCCGGAACCTGGATGCCCTTGGTAGAAAGTGCTTCCAGGGCTCTATGCTATCTTGCCGTGTCCAGACTTACCAGCTGTAAATGGGCATATACTTAAGAGACCTGGCAAAGGAGATTGCCGGGTTCTCAGCTGGCCTCTCCGACGAACCCTTGCAGAGATTCAAAGCCTTGTCGACAGGTTTCCAAGAGTGCTCGAAGTTTATCTCTCGAGCTGCCTATGATGGCTTTGAGGCTTCGGCCCAGGTAGCCGCCGCCGGCATCGGTGCATGCCGTCAGGCCTGGCTACAGTCATCGGACCTGGAGTCATGGGTGCAGGACAAGTTGGTCGATGTCCTGTGTCGAGGTGACAACCTATTCAGTAAGCCCATGACTGAAAAGGCTGCAGAAATCAAGACTGAGACTCTCACCAGGACAAGGCTGTCAAGAAAGACTTCTGCCCCTTCTCAAAAAAAGAAGGGCTCGGGAAAGAAGCCCTTTTTCCTGAGGAAGGGTGCTGCCTACAAATCCTACCCTCAGTATCAGGCCTCTCCAGCTCCCCAACAGGGCCGGCAGGCCAAGGGGTAGGGGCATGGGCCCTGTAGGCAGAAGACCCCCAAGCTGCCAGCTCCGGCTCCTGCACAGCAGGGAGCGGGGTTTTGACTTCCACAGCATAGCCTCTCCTCTGCCGGTGGCTCCACTCAGCACAGGGGGTCGGCTGACCCTGTATGCCTACAGGTGGCCAACCATCACAGGGGATTCCTGGGGTACAGAGCATAGTCCAAAATGGCTACATGCTCCACTTCCACCAGCTACCCCCCTCCTACTATCCAGGGGAGCCTCCTGAACCTCCTCCTTCAGGAGTTGGCAAGTCTTCTAATGGAACAGGCGGTGGAACCAGTGCCTCACCACCTGAAAGGGAAAGGTTTCTACTCCAGGTACTTCCTGGTACCAAAAAGGACAGGAGGCCTCCGGCCTATCCTAGACTTGCGAAACCTAAACAAGTTTCTGGAGAGGGAAAAGTTCAAGATTCTTACCTTTGGGATACTGCTGCCCTACGTCCAGCAGGGAGACTGGCTATGCTCCTTACACCTAAAGGATGCTTATACTCACATCCTCATTCATCCAGACCACAGACAATATCTCAGATTTGTGGTGGGAGGAAACCATTTTCAGTACAGGGTACTTCCCTTTGGCCTAACCTCTGCCCCCAAGGTTTTCACCAATTGCCTGGCGGTGTTGGCGGCTTATCTCAGGAATCAGGGAATTTTTGTCTTCCCATACCTGGACGACTGGCTCATCAGGGGCCAGTCTCCCCAGGAGGCACGACAAGCCACTCTTCGCACTGTCTTTTTTCTTCAACATCTTCAAAGTCCACTTTGCTCCCCTCTCAGAACCTAGAGTTTATAGGGGCAAACTTAGACACCCTTCAGGCAAGAGCTTACTTGCCCGAAGACAGGGCCCACAGACTGACAGACTTGGCCAACCAGTTCCAAAGCAAGTCTCATGTCTCTGCCAGGCACTACCTGCGGCTCCTGGGCCACATGGCATCCACGATACATGTAACTCTGAATGCCTGTCTGCACATGCGGGCTGCTCAATGGTGCCTCAGAGATCAGTGGACACAGGCCACGGGCAATCTCCAAGACAGAGTAAAGGTGTCCAAACCACTTTGGACTCCTTAAAGTGGTGGTTACATCTCCCAAACCTTCTCAGGGGGGTACCATTTCAGGCTCCAGCACACACAAGGGTGCTGACGACCGATGCTTCCTTAAATGGCTGGGGTGCACATTGCTGGTGCACGTGCATTCAAGGCCTCTGGTCTCCTCGAGAGGCCACGCAGGAAATCAATCTTTTGGAGCTGCGAGCAATCCGCTTAGATCTGCAGACATTTTCTCATGCCCTCTCTCACCAGTCTGTCCTAGTTCAGACGGACAATCAGGTTGCAGTGTTCTATGTGAACAAACAAGGGGGCACGGGGTCCAGGCTCCTATGTCAGGAGGCACTGGCCCTTTGCTCCTTTGCAGTCAAACAAGGCATGTTTCTCAAAGCAGTTTACATACCTGGTCAGGAGAATTTCCTAGCAGACAAGCTAAGCAGGATTCTCCAGCCTCACGAATGGCAATTGAATCCATTGGTGGTCCAGCAGATCTTCCTCCGCTGGGGACTTCCATCCATCGATCTCTTTGCAAGTCCACAAAACCATCAGCTGCCCAGGTTTTGCTCCAGACAGCCGCATCCCCTGAGGATGGCAGCAGATGCTTTTCTGATCTCTTGGTCTACGGGCCTCCTGTATGCGTTTCCTCCCACACCCCCTGGTGGCTCAAACTCTGTTCAAGATTCTCCGGGACAAGGCCTCGGTGATTCTGGTAGCCCCCAGATGGCCAAGGCAGCCGTGGTTTCCACTTCTGCTTCAGTTCGCGGTGGAAACTCCGTTCCCTCTGGGGTTCCAACACGATCTCCTGTCTCAAGAGCAGGGTTCCCTTCTGCACCCCAATCTCAGGTCCCTCAAGTTGATGGTCTGGCTGCTGAAAGGATAGTGCTAGCTCCCTTACTTCTACCTAAGGAGGTTGAAGAGGTGGTCTTTGCCTCTAGGAGGTAGTCCACCAGAAAGTCCTATGCCCTCAAGTGGCGTAGGTTTACGGTATGGTGTGCTCAGCGCAATGAAGATCCTTTCTCTTGCCTTGTGCCAGTAGTACTGCAGTATCTACTGCACCTGTCAGACCTAAGCCTTAAGTCTAACTCTGGGTCCACCTCAGTGCTCTGTCAGCACACTACTCACCGGTGAAAGGACAGTCTCTTTCGGTTCACCCCTTGGTGTCCCGATTTCTCAGAGGTCTGCTTTTTCTCAAGCCTCCGGTTCGTCCATCGGCGACTGAGTGGGATTTGAATGTGGTCTTGCAGCAACTTACTCGCCCACCGTTTGAGCCGATGGCTACTTGCCATTTGCGCTTCCTCTCTTGGAAAACGCTCTTCCTGGTGGCTCTTACCTCGACCAGACGTGTGAGTGAACTACAAGCTCTGGTTTCTGATAGACCGTACACACGGTTCTGTAGGAACAGGGTGGTCCTACGGACCCATCCCAACTTCCTTTCAAAAGTGGTCTCCTCTTTCCACCTCAACCAGGAGGTGGTTCTTCCAACCTTTTTTCCCAGGCTGCATACCAGCCGGGCTGAAACAGTCTTGCATACCCTGGACTGTAAGACATTGAAGGGCTACTCAGCTCTTCGTCTCCTTTGACCCTAATAAGATGGGGTTACCTGTCTCCAAGTGTACATTGTCCACTTGGGTAGCAGATTGTATCGCCTGGGCGTATAAGGCAGCCGACCTCCCCTTGTAGGGTCGAGTCACGGCCCACCGTGTCAGGATGAAAGCCGCATCAGTAGTTCATCTCTGTTCTGTACCGAGCCAGAATCACGCCCTGTGCGACTTGCACATCAAGCGTGCACCCCTCCCCTCCTCTCTATGCCTCAGTCCAGCCGCTGCCTGCTCTTGCCCTGCTGTTGCCTCCCTCTGTTTTCTCCACGGTGGCACCAGCAGCAGGGCAAGACCAGGCAGCAGCTGGGCGGAGGTATGGGGGAGGGGGGGCACTCCCGATGTGCAAGTCGCCGGCAGCAGCAGATCTGATCCCTCCCTGCTCTGACCGCGTCAGAGGAGGGAGGGACCAGACCTGTAGAAAGACCCATGAAAAGGCTTAGTGGGTGCATTTCGGCTGCCTGCTGTGCTGCCGCTGCAAGAACAAAAAGTGGCACTGGCAGGGCAACAGCAGGCAGCCAAAATGCACCCCCTAAACCTTTGCGCCCTGTGCAATTGCACCGCTCGCACAGGGCTAGGTATGGTACTGCCTGTACTGCTAAAGGTCCCTCACTTGCATGAATACCTTTGTGGGTAATCTGCCCTGTACCATCAATTCATATTGAAGCCCAACATATTGGAGATGGGGAGTGTGTTGGCCACAGGATTCCAATCTCTGAAAACATAGGGCCCGATTTTCAGATTTGCTAACATTCAAACATCGCAGTGCTCAACTGTGTCACTTAAATATCAGCGGAATATTCAGTAGCAGTATCTGGATAGGAGCTGCCACTGAATATCTGGACTGAGCAGATTTAACTGAGTAAATGCCAGCATTTACCCGGTTAGTGTGATTTTAAGCCAGCACTTGCCCGGATTTATTTATTTAGACAGATTTAGTATACCGCTTTATCATTAAATCAAAGCGGTTTAGCACATCAAACAATCAAGATAATTGTGTGGTCAGTAGCATGCAGTGGGGAATTAAGAGTGATGTGGTGTGCAGAGTGCTAGATTTTACCGGTGAGCTATATACAAAGTGAACAATATACATATATATACAAGATTAGAGCCATATACAAAGATGATCTAAGGTCAAGACCTACAGAGAGTTGTAGGTACTGCACATAGGAATCAGTTCAGGTGAAGTCCTTGTAGTGTTCTGTAAATAGAGTTGTTTTAAACAGCTTTCTGAAGTCCTTGAGGTCTTTGGTTGATCTTAGATGGTCGGGCAGAGAGTTCCATAGGGCGGGCGCTGCCAGGGAAAGTGCCTTTCTTGATGTGGCCTGTTTTGTTTTGGTGAATTCCTTTGGTGGGCTGATGGTGTCCGAGGTTCCTTTTCTTCTTGGTCTTATGCTGCGGTCGGTTTTAATGAGTGGTTGTAGGCTGTTAGCTGAGAGGTTGTGTATTATGTTGCAGCCTGGGCCTGTTTTTCATATGAATCCTAAGTTGTTCGGGCAAGGGCTGCTGAAAATTTCACTACCTGGATAAGTGTAGGTACTTATCCAGTTAGCCTGGCACCACCTACCAACCGTCTCTGCCACTTAGTATCATGGTCAGCACCCTTAACTTGTCAGCATCCCATTGGTCGATTGGCTAAGAGTTCTAGGGTTCTGTATATCAGCCCCATGGTTATTAGTTTCCTGTATTTCACCCATGATCCCAGAGTTCTTTCAAATCCTTAAATAAGTCTGCTATTGTCCTCAAAGTGGCCCTGAAACTTGCTGCATTTCTTAGGTGTTTGATTCACTTGTGCCATCTGATGTTTTCCACAAAGAGTAGAGTTTGCTAACAGCCTTCATGATGTCATTTTTCTCTCTCATTAGAGTTATGTTTTGATAGTGGGAGAAGGGCAGGTAGCACGGGGCGTCTCGAATAAGGAGTTGCAATTTTTGTCCTTGTCCAGATGCTTCACTTTAGACAAGATGATGAATTTCTTGGATATCACCTCAGAGTGCTGTTTCTGCCCCTTCTTGATATCCTTCAGATCCTTATTCATACTCCGGTCATAGTGCTGTAGTTTGAGTTGGGTCTACATATTACATTATAGGTCTCTGAGCATCCTCCTCGTTTCCACAACTGCCCCTGTTACCCTGAAAGAGGCTGTGGAATCTCACCTTCACTCATTTCCACCACTGCAATGGTAAGGAAGTAGTCCCAAATCTCCCAGCATGCCTCTTCTGCTGGCTTCTCTTCTTTCAAGATGCACTGTCCTGCTTCCAGAAGCCAGCACCTAATGGAAAACATTATTGCAATTCTCCTTGAAACTGGAGTGCTGTGTTGTTTAATGGGAACTGCCTCTATGAAGCACTGTTCAGCCTGTATATGCTAGGTCATTAAGTTGTCAATCCTAGAAAACATGGAGCCAGGTTCTCCCCCATGGACATTTTGTAAGAATATATCTCGATACCTTTCCCTGAGCAGACTGGAACTTGTCTATTTGATGTGTGCTACCTGCACTGTGTCCTCCCTTCTTGACTGTGCAGTTGAAATTCCCTCCAGTCCTAATTATTCTGGAGACCACAGTCTTCATCCTGAGACATTGAAACAGTTCTAGATTTATTTATTTATTTTATTTATTTAAAAGCTTTTTTATACCGCGCTCTTCAGTATCAGTGCGGTTTACAGTTAACAATTCTTGCAAGAGACAATGAGAGCTGCCTATTGCTACATTGAACAGGATCAGAAACTTGGATTTGTAACTGGGCAAACTATTTACACATTCAGCTAAGACAGCTGTAGCTGAGTAACTATTTACAAATTCGATGTTAGGCCCTAGGTGCTCATTGGCATGAGCCTTAGCTGTTTCCTTATCATGGAGCCATCCAGGAGTTAAGGAGTGGAAAACAGGGCAATTGCCCTGGGTCCCCAATGTAACAGGTAGCCCCAGGTTTGCCAGAAAATGAAGGAGGCATAGCCTGAAGGGGGGGTTTGGGGCCCCTTCACAAGTTTCTGTCCTGGGCTCCCCTGCATGTCTTACACCAGCCATGCTATCCGTGTTGGACACTCAGTTGTAGACCAGTTCTTGAAAGGATTTAGCAATAAAATGATTTCCCCTGAGCAGGTCAGCAATAAAAATGGTGTGTGTACCTGCATTCTTACAGCTATTTCCTGCAGCATCAGTGCCAACTGAGATGAGCTTTTTGTTCTGTATATAGGATATTGTACTTTCAGAGCATGTAGTTGTTAGTTTTGGCCAGCTAAGAAGGAAAATAGGGTTAACACATATAAGAGAGTCCTTTATATTTAGGGCTTTTGATTTTACGTTTTAACCAATAAACACTGATAAAACATCCTCTATTTTAAAAAATATAATAGATGTTTATTGGATAAATACTGGAAAAACACCACTTCCTCTAGTTCCTTCTCACCCTGCCCCAGCTTATTTTGTATCCTCCACTCTGTTTCGTGTCTTTTCTGTGCTGACAGTTCCTAAGTGATACAAACATATATTTTTTACTCACTCAAAATGGTACCCAGTAATAGTACCTATGACACAAAAATGCCAATGAACCCTCAAAGAACCCCCTAATTAGCTGGAAAATAAAACTTCTAAATCTACGTTTTATAAACACTTAAGAATAGAAGCCCTATTTATATTTCTTATCTTTAATGGGAACACCAAAGAAAGACATGATATTTTAAGACAACTAAAAACATTGATTAAAAACCCATTTTTGAAGACAAAAAGAGCGGCATTCCATCCAGGACGTCCATTCCCCTGTGCTTCCGATCGGACTAGGATGCACAGGAGCAGATGCGATTTTGATCCCATGGGGCACGTCTAGCCCCATTGGATCAGAATTGCAACTAGGCCAGTATGTGCAGGCCTGGAACCCGATCCTGGTCAGACTGCATGTACAGGCCTCCATCTGGCTAACTCAGTCAGGTCTCCTGAATGGAGCTGCGGTGCCATGGCACCACGGCTTCATTTGGGAGCCACAATCCCCGGCCGCCGCTGACTTGGTGCTTTCCCCGCAGCCCAACTCCCGATCCAGCCTCCCATGGCCAGGGTTGGGCTGCAGGGAATCTCCTGCGCCCCCTCCACCCTTTGATGCTCCCCGGGCCTGCCGTCTCTCCTCGTCTAGGGGAACGTTTTCCACCTCTGAGGTGGAATAAGTTCCCCGTTTGGTCCGCCAGCCCTGGACATACAGGGCCAACATCGGAATCGGCCCTGTATGTCCGGGGCCATGGATCGCCCATTGCCTGCCCTAACTCTGCCCCCCTTCCCGCCCCCGTCTAGCCTCCCCATACAAACACCTTGTTCGTATGGGGAGCTTAGCCGGGGATGCAGAGGGGGCCGAATAGCGGGAATGACCCCAAAGGTGATAGTAGCTACCACTTATGTTTAGTTTATGCACATCTGGGCTGATCCACTGGCTGGAATTTACCGGACAGCCAGACTGTCTTCCAGAGTCTGCAGTGATGCAGAGAATATGGCTGCCATTTTCCACAGGGTGCAAACTCAGTGAAGAATTGCTTGCCTTTGGTGTTTGGCTTCCATTTTTGATTATTGTTGGTGGTTTCCTCTAGTGGTTAGTGAGTCCATTTTCAGCACCTTGCTTTCTTTCTATGGTATAGAAAGTCCATTTTGACAGTATCGGGATGGATGCCTAAGGCCAAGGTCCTAGCTCCTGTTTCCTGTCTTGCAAAGCATATAGTTTTTCCTACTGAAAGGAAGTGCTTGCTCATATGGTTACTATCTCTTCAGAGGCCATTTACATACCTTTGCTGCACATTATCATTTCATGCAGTTTCTTCAGATCTTTGTTGAACACTCTTTGATCTGGTGTTCATCTACAAGCCTAGGATTGGCTCAGGTAGTACAAGCCCTACTGTACCTGAATGTAACTGACATTGGGCTACCCCTGAAAAAGGCATGAAATAAATCTAAAAACCTGTCCATTCAGATCCACCCTCAGGAAGATACAGATAACCCATTCACCTAATTGCTCCCTTGTCCTCTGTCCTAACCAGTAGTTTGATGAATGACACAACCAGTTGAAGAAGTTATATATCTTTCCTCCAGGTTTATACATAACTAGGAAACCAGTGGTGACCTTTTCTTTCGATGCATTAGGAAATTCACCTTTCATGCCTACATTGTGGTCCTATACCTCTGATAAGTTCCTGTTGAAGTAAAGATGATGTGGAGCAGCCAACTCACAGGGAAGCCCTGCAAAGAAATCTGATGTGAAGAATCATGGAAGAGAGAGTGTTCTCTGTCCATCTCCTTCACAAACAGCTGAACGATGTTCTGTAGCCTAGGATCATTCTGGGGAGCCTTGTGCTAGGGAAGACCCTGCATAGGACTTAGTTTATTATTATGCAAATGCACTTTTGTGGTATCTAATCTGATCATATTGCAGGGGAAGTGTGGCCTGTTATTTACAGAACTGTAGACCTTCTAAATTGAATCGATCCAGTTGATAAATTATAGCTTCAGCCTCGCTTATGCATATTAGTGCTCATATCATGGGATTCTTTTCAGCAGTTTTACTTAGGTTTAGTATGCAGAGAGTAATTTGGGTCTCCCTGTTTTTCTTGCAGGTCTCTGGGTATTAGTACTCATGTGCCTACAAGCTGATTTATAAAGGGAAACTCCCTACAGAATTTCCCTTTAGAAATATACTGTCAGGACAATGCTGCATGGATTTCTTACCCTTTATAATTTGCAGGTTCAAAGTAAGTGGGGTGAAAAACACACAAGGATTCCAAGATTAAATCTAATCAGGACCGTACTGAGCTGGAATCGCGCCCTGTGCGACTTGCAGATCGGGCGTGCCCCCACTCCCCATACCTCCATCCAGCCACTGCCTGCTTTTACCCTGCTGCTGCCGCAGCTCTCTATTTTTTTCACGGCAGCGCCAGCAGCAGGGAAAGAGAAGGCAGCGCTGGACAGAGGTATGAGGAGGGGAGCCCGCATGCCCGATCTGCAAGTCGCCGCCACTTTAAGCAGATCTGTCCCTCCCTGCTCTGATGTCGTTTCGGAGGAGGGAGGGACCAGACCTGCTTAAAGTGCTGCAAAAAGGCTTGCGGGGCGCATTTCGTCTGTCTGTTGTTGCCCTGCCACCGCTGAGAGAAGAAAAAGTGGCAATGGCGGGGCAATAGCAGGCAGCTGAAATGTGCCCCCCAAGCCTTTGCGCCCTGTGTGGCTGCACCACTCGCACAGGGCTAGATATGGTCCTGAATCCACTGCATATCTTAGCTTGCCCTGGACCTGCTTCTGCCTACCTCCCTTTAAAAATTATCCCCACATTGTCATTGTCTCCCTGCATTACTATTTAGCATCATATCTGAACTCTGGTTTCAAATGATACTCATTGAATTTCTATATTACAGGTAAATGCAGGAAGCTTGACTAAATCCAAACGCCAGCCTAGAAGACACCAGGCCACAGTATACTGCTACAATTGTGCTAAGAAAGGTCATCTTGGATATGTAAGTCTCAGCACACTTTGAGTCATGGCATAAAATAATTGATTTATGATAGCTTAATGCTGCAAATGAAGAAAGGACTTCAGATTCCTAATGAAAGACTGTTTCTGCATACCCAAAATGAAATGTGAAAATCTTGAGTAAACTGTCAGATGTCTTGCAACGAAAGCAAGTATAAACTGGAAAGCCTTCAAGTTTGCATAAATTCCTCTATGACACAAGACGTTTTCACATGCATTTTTGAGATTTCTTCTGTATTTGGATTTTTGACCATCAATAACCTATAGCCTTTGGTGCTAGTTTAGAAAGATCAATTTTCTGCATCCCATTTCAAAAACTATCTGCTACCTGTACCATTCTTGCCACCACTCCTTTTTTCCATCAAAGATAGCCGCAACTTTTGTTCACTGGCAATCCAAAGCAAGCTGATTTCTTCACTATTCCTCCAACTGGGAAAGGAACAGAATGGGGAAAAGCAGCAGGAGAGAGTCTGCAGGGAGAGGTGAAAGAGTTCAAGGGGTTGTAGGTTGGGGAGAAAAGGACACCAATTAATATATCTCTGCCCCACACACACAAGTACCCTTCCCTCACACCACACAAACATGCACACAGAGGCATCCCATACCACACATGCACACACACACAGGTACCTGACCAGCGCATCACGCAGACACACACACACATCACATCCACGCACCACACACCCACTGTCTGAAGAGAGAGACACATAACACCAGTTATAAAGATTCCTTATACAACCCCTACTTCCATAATAGACACATTTTAATATCCCTCTTTGAACTCTTCTTACATTCCCTTCCCCCCCTCCCTGATATCTGATTTTGCAGATGAAGGAAGGGGAAATGCATCTCTTTGTCACACTGTAAGTGTGCTGTTTGCACATACACACACAGTCCTTGACAGATATATTCATATACACAGACCTGCACACACGCATGCATGTAGCCTTCGACGCTCTTCATGATGCAAACATTCACGTAGCCTCCAACAAGCCCCATCACACACACACACACACATATGTATGTAGCACCTTGCAGTCCCCATGGCACGTAAATGCAAACACACATGCTTGTGTAGTTTCCGACAGTCTCCATGACACACAGAAAGCCACAAACACATGCACCCACTGACATATGCACATTCACACACCCTCCAACACTTCCTATGACACACACAGATGAAGCCCCCAAATGTCTGATCCTGTGAGTGAGGGATTTGGAATGCACTCTCTGATAGCATCCGGTCCATTCCTGAACTTGAAAACTTCCAAGTCTAAAAACACATCTCTTTATTGAACACTTTAATTGACCCATCACCTAACTTTAATGTGCATAGACAGCCCTTGTAGACCACCCTTACCCCATTTAACCCCCCACCCTAGTCAACCTTAGCCGTTGTAAATATAGAAATATAGAAATATGACAACAGAAAAAGACCACATGGCCTATCTAGTCTGTCCTTCCATATCAACAACTACAACAGTCCCCTTTTTTCCTTTAGAGATCCTCTGTGTTTGTCCCATGCTTTTTTGAATTCAGTTACTGTCCTCATATCTACCACCTCCACTGGGAGACTATTCCACGGATCCGTAAAGAAATATTTCCGCAAATCACTCCTGAATCTATCCCCCTTCACCCTCATCCCATGTCCCCTTGTAGTAGAACTTGCTTTCAATGGAAAGAGGCTCTCACCCTGAACATTTATGCCACAGAGGTATTTAAACATCTCAATCATATCACCTCTATCCTGCCTTTCTTCTAAGGTGTACATAGATAACATAAGGAGGTATCTAGCTAAGCTTGAAGAATGGTCTAGAATCTGGCAGCTGGGATTTAATGTTAAAAAATCCTTAACGTTAAAGATCCTTAAGTGTGTCCTCATATGCTTTATCATGAAGGCCACTAACCATTTTAGTAGCCACCCTCTGCACCGACTCCATCCTGTTCACATCCTTTTGAAGGTGCAGTCTCCAGAATCGCACACTATACTCCAAATGAGGTCGCACCAAAGACTTATACAGAGGCACTATCACCTCCTTTTTTCTGCTAGCCATTCGTCTCCGTATGCACCGAAGCATCCTCCTAGCTTTTGCCGTCTCCTTTTCTACCTGTTTAGCTACTTTAAGATCATCAGACACAACTACGCCCTGGTCATGCTCTTCTTTAGTGGACAAAAGTACTTCAGCCCCTATATTATATTGCTCCCTTGGATTGCTGCAGCCTAAATGCATGATCTTACATTTTTTAACATTAAATCCCAGCTGCCAGATTCTTGACCATTCTTCAAGCTTAGCTAGTTACCTCCTCATGTTATCTATACTTTCCTGGGTGTCTATTGCAGATTTTGCTATCATCCGCAAAAAGGCAAATCTTACCCGACAGCCCTTCTGCTATATCACTAACAAAGATGTTAAAAAGAATCGGACCAAGGACAGATCCCTGGGGCACACTACTGGTAACATCCTTCTCCTCAGAGTGAGCCCCATTTACCTGTACTCTTTGTCGCCTCCCACCCAACCAATTTCTAACCCAAGCAGTAACCTTAAGGTCCCATCCCTAGGGTGCTCAGTTTGTTTATTTATTTATTTTATTTATTTAACATTTTTTATATACCACACTATTCATCATCAGCGCGGTTTACATTGAACAACAACATACCTGTCAATACATGACTGATCTAGGTTTACAGATAACAGGGAAAATCAACTGGGTGTGAACTGGGGAATAACTATCTAAATAATTATACATAATTATATATATATTGAATAGGTTACAACAAGATTTGATATTTGATAAGAATACAGTGTTTTCACATTTTGATCTTTTGTTCTGGGTTGTTGTTATGTGTAGTAGTTTTCTGAGTAATACGGGAGCCGGTTCTATTGTGTGTATGGTAGCTTGAAGTGTAAAGTGAATAAATAGTGCTTGATGGACTTTCTAAATTGGGTGATATCCCTGATTGATCTGATGTTTGGAGGTAGTCTGTTCCAGCACTGGGGCGCATAGGACACAAAAGCTCTGTTAGTAGTTTGTTGTGTCCATTTTGTGGAGATACTAGGAGTAACTAGTGTGTTTTCTGCTACTAGTCTCCTGGGTCTGTTGTTTGGTGTGTGGGTGATGAGATTTGAGATCGATGCAGGAGATAAATTATTAATAGCCTTGAATGTGATGAGGAGGGTTTTGTATGTTATTCTGCAGTTTATCGGAAGCCAGTGCAGATAGATCAGTATTGGTGTTTATAAGTCGCCTGTGAGGAACAGTGCCAAAGGCTTTACTGAAATCTAAATACACCACATCTAGGGCTCTCCCTTGGTCCAACTCCCTGGTCACCCATTCAAAGAAATCAATCAGATTTATCTGGCAACACCTGCCTCTGGTGAATCCATGCTGCCTCGGATCCTGTAATCCGCTAGACTCCAGAAACCTCACTATTTTCTCTTTCAGCAGCGTTTCCAATAATTTACTCACCACCGAAGTTAAACTAACCGGCCTATAGTTTTCAACCACATCCTTACTTCCACTTTTGTATAAAGTCACCACATGAGCCTCTCTCCAGTCCTTTGGCACCACTACCGACTCCAACGAGGCATTGAAAAGGTCAGTCAGTGGAGCTCCTAGAGCGTCCCCTCCGTATTCTGGGGTGTATCCCATCCGGTCCCATCGCATTTGTCTACTTTAAGTTCAGCTAGTTTCTCACGAACACAGTCTTCTGAAAAATTTTCAAGATGTCCCTCGCTTTTATTCCTGTTTGTAGGTGTTTTCTCAGGTCCTGCTCCTGGTTCTTCATCTGTGAATACAGAACAGAAATATTTGATAAGCAATTCCGCTTTATCCTCATCAGCTTCTACATATTCCTCCCCTTCACCCTTGAGTCTGACAATACCACTTTTGCCCTTCCTCTTCTCACTAACATTTTATTTTTATTTATTTATTTATATTTCTTATATACCGCGCTATTATAATCAGTGCGGTTTACAGTTGAAACAGAACATACTACAATGTAACAGGTCACATTGAGTTTACATTGAACAGGGGTAGTAAACATGGAAGAAACCGGGGGAACTATATACAAATTATGGGTACTCTTGCGAAGGACATATAGGATCTTTAAAACAGAGGCCTATGCTCATGGGTCAGGGAGAGAAGGTAGGGAAAGCTGATTAACCATTCTCTAGGGAGTGGAGGAGTAGCCTAGTGGTTAGAACACTGGCTTGGTAACCAAGCAACCAGGGTTCGATTCCCACTAGCACTCCTTGTGGCCTTGGGCAAGTCACTTAACCCTCCACTGCCTAGGAAGAAAGGCCTGGCAATCTACTTCCGGTGACACTGCCAAGAAAACCCAGGAGCTTCTGGGTCGCCAGGAGTCAGGACTGACTCGAAGGCACACTACAACCAAAGGGGAGGCTGATCTATGGGGCGGGCTAGGTAGGAAGGTAAGGTGATGGCTGTGTGCTTTCCGGAATTGGTATCAGGATAATGTTGTAGTAACAGGTGATGTTTGAGAGCTTTTCTGAATAATGCTAGGTTCGAGATAGCTCGGATTTCTGCTGGGAGGACATTCCAGGCCATAGGTGCGAAAATGGAGAAGGCTCTACTGGCTGTTGTCTTTGTACATTTTATCAACAACTTAGGGACTCTCCCAATTTAGGAAGGAACTCAAAACATACCTATTCTCCGAAAACTATGAAATCCCCTACCCCCCAAGTCCAACCCCACAGCATCCACAGACACACAAACACCAAAGCCCTTAAAATCACAATCAACTAACCATACATAGACCTACCACAGACACACCAAAAACTCATGATAAAAAAATGGAAATAAATTCCACCACCCACACATGAATAATGAATGTTTCACCCTGTAATTCATTGTATATAACCTTTTGGTAAATAACCATTGTAAATAGTTTTGGCAGTTCCTCGCCTCACTACCTGTAAATAGTTAGAAAATTCTGTTTAATATTATAATACAGAAGTATACAAAAGTATATAAAATGTAAATAGTTCCGACAGTTTACTGCACTATTATCTGTAAAAAGTTAGAAATTTCCGTTCTATGTAATGTATACAGAAGTATACAAAATTATTAATCTTGTTCCATGTAAACCGACCCTGATCTCTGGAAGGGGCGGTATAGAAGAAATTGTTAAATAAATAAAATAAATAAATAAATAAGTGTATTCATCAATGTAGATCTCCTGATTCTGTTGACTGGTGTGCTGTGGAGAAGTTTACTGATGGGCATGGGGGGCTGGTTCTTGAGGGCTTTGAATGTCAGGACTAGAGTCTTGTAATGGATTCTAGCCTGCAGCAGTAGCCAGTGTAGGTTCTTCAGGACTGGCATTATGTGGTCTGACCTTGATAGTCCTACCAGTACCCTCGCAGCTGAGTTCATGGCAAGTCAGAGCGGGCTTAGAGTCGACTGTGGAAGTCCATGTAGGATGATGTTAGCAAAATCGAGATGTGGGATAACTTAAGGCTTGGAAGATTGATCGGTAGTCAGGGAAGTCAAGTAGTGGGCGGAGATGACGTAGTGTTCGGATCTTGTGATATATTGCTTTTGTGGTGTTTTTGACATGTGCTGACATGTCTAGCTGCTGGTCAAGAGTAATGCCTAGATAGCGAATTGTGGGTTTTGTCTTCAGTTCAGTATTGTTGACTTGTAGTGAGGGAGGTGGCGTGAACTTCTGGTTTCTCGTGACGAATAGAACGTCCGTTTTGCTGTGGTTAATTCGTAGATTTTGAGAGAGGAGCCAGTCTGCTACCGCTTCAAAGCATCTTAATATTGGAGAGAAGTCAGGTTGATCGATCTTGAAGGGTGTGTAAATGAGGATGTCATCTGCATAGGCAAGGCATTGGACATTGAAGGAGCGGATTAAAGCACAGATGGGCTGCATGTAGATAGGGATGAGCCCTGAGGTACACCTTGCTTCAGTGGAAATGGCTCTGATGTCGTGGAACCTGCTCTGACTTGTTGCCATCTGTTGCACAAATAAGATTTACACCAGGCTAGCGCTGAGCCTTGTATCCCTTTTTCTTTGAGGCAAAGTAAAAGTGTCTCGTGATTCACCGAGTCAAAAGCGTCTGCTATGTCCAAGAGGATGAGGACAAATCCTTGGTGGATATTGTCAAGTCCTGTGACTAGGTTGTTGAAGATGGTTGTGAGGATGGTGTCAACACCATGTGCTTCTCTAAAGCCGTGTTGGGATGGGTCCAGTGGTGCTTCAATGTCGACGTGGTGTTGAATTTGTCGCTGGACTACCTTCTCAATGATTTTGGCAAGCAGTGGGATGCTCAAAATTGGTCTGAAGGACTCAACTTTAGATGGATCGAGATTGCTATTTTTTAACAGAGGATTGATGTGTATTTTAAGCTTTGAGGGAAGGACCCTGTTGAGAGGGATTGGTTCAAGATTCTGCATATGATTGGACTGAGGTCATGGCGCAACTCTTTAATCCAGCTTGCAGGGCAAGGATCATTAGGAGCAGTGGTGAGGTTAATAGAGGAAATAATATCTACGATCTCTTCGTTGGATACCTCGGAGAATTTCAGCAGAGAGGTTGGTTGGGAGGACACATGCGGGGTGGAGAAGGATATGATGGTTGCAATCGTATTGGTCTGGATCATCTTCGATTGTAGGTAGTTGGCATAGTCTCGCGGCTGGGGCATGGGTGATTGGGCTAGTGCTGGATCTCCTGTTAAGGACTTTACAATATTGAATAGGTCATGTGGTTTGTTCAATGATCGCTTTAGTAATTCAGAATGGTACTGTTTTCTTTTTTCCATGGTTTTTTCTCGGTGTATCTGTAGGTGAGCGGAGTATGCACAGAGTGCCTCGGAGGTCCGGGTGTGTCGCCACTGTCTCTCGAGCTTGCGTAGGTGGAGAAGCGATGCTCACAGATCCTGGGAGTACCATGGTGCATGTTCCCGTTTTGCTGGGTTCTTGTTGGTGGATGGGAGGCAGGCAGCAGCTCTGAGGGCGTCATCCCAGTTGGATACCAATTCGTCTGGGTCAAGGGATTCATTGGAAAGGAGAGGTAGGATCTTCTTGAGAGCCTTCTCCTTAACGAGGGGCCAAAAGCGTGTTATAATTCTAGGGGGGGCACATGCTTTATTGTTGAAATTGCTGAGGTAGTTGGTGGGTATGTGGAATAGGAGTAGATTATGGTCAGACCAGGGTACAGGTGTTATGGAGAGCAGCAGGCTCTGGGTTGAGTTGACAGCAGTCTGAGGGGCGAAGATCAGGTCCAGTTTACCTCCCTTGCTTTGAGTGGGGGAGTCGATGAGTTGCATATAGCCCAGTTCGTTCATTGCGTCAAGGAAGACTGATGAATGTGAATATTGTAGGGAGGGCAGATTGAAATCTCCCATCAGCCAATTTAGGGAGCGTGGGTTATTGGAGTTACAGGCTAGGTCAATTATTGACGGCAGGTCATCTGGTGGTGATGTTGGTGCTCGGTACGGTAGGTTAATTGAACAGTGTTCGTTCGATATGGAGATTATGTCTAGATAGGTTGAGCTAGTGGTGTTGCTTAGTATAAATTGGAGTTCAGATCTGGCAAGGATGAGTGTGCTGCCTCCCCTCTGGTGGGTCCTATGGCAAGCATAGATCGAGTATCCAGGTGATGACATCTGGTTGATTAGAGCATTATCACAATCAGATAACCATGTCTCAGTTATTAGGATATCAAGGTCATGGAGGGTTATCAGGTCATTGGCTACAGGCCATTTTGAGCGTATTGATCTAGCATTTATAAGTGCACATTTGAGTAAACGTTGGTAGTTATATTTCTCAGTTTGGTTCCTCTTAAGGCTCTGTAGAGGGATGTGTAGAAGGTGTGGGTGGAGTGTATTAGCTTTTGTTGAGGTGTGACGGGGGTTTTCAAACCCTCTTCTACCATTGCTATGGAGGATTGGGATGTGACTGATGCCATGGTTAAATGATGTGATAGGTTGGGGGCCCAGGAGGTAAGGATGATGAGGGTCAAGGACAGGATTGGATGCATTTTGGGGTGTTCTATGTGAGACAAACTACTCTAGGTGCAGGGCTGATAAGTTTAAGTACAGGATTAAGGAGAAACAATACAGTAATGCAGATTTTGGCAAAAGTTGTAGGGAATACAACAAAGTATCAGCAATGTATATGAAATGTATCAGCACTGTGACAAATTAAGGCCGGTCTGAGCCGAGGGTTGCAGAGATTAGTAACAGTGTTTCAACAATGTGGTAGACTTAATGCAAAGGCAATTTAGCTCACAGGGGCTCAAGGTAGTAAATTAGCGTTCAGTTCATAGAGTCTCGGATGAAGTGTCCTCTTTTTATGGGGGTTTACCTCGTGGTCAGTAGCGTTTTCCTTTTGTCCAGCAGAGATGTATCAGCAGAAGAGCAGGTGGAGAATTCTTCCGGGGATGTTGTGGTGAGTGGGCTAGGCTTGCTAGTAGGTTATGCTCAGGAATTCAAGGAGGGCCGCCATCTAAGGGCCACGCCAAAGGGCCCTCTGGCGAGGCCCTCAGGCGCGGGCCCGCAAGGCGCAGGCGCGCCTACTGGTGCTCCTTTTTAAATGCTCCGGGCTGCCCCGATTGGGCAGCAGGAGCAGGCTGAGGCGTCGGGGGCGGCCCTGGACGTGATGGTGGGCCTTCTCCCTCCTGGGAGAGCTGCTGGGCCGGAAAGGGCTTTGTTGGGGCCGGCGCTCCCCTTTAAACACTCCGGGCTGCCCCGATTGGGCAGCAGGAGCAGGCTGAGGCGTCGGGGGCGGCCCTGGACGTGATGGTGGGCCTTCCCCCTCCTGGGAGAGCTGCTGGGCCGGAAAGGCCTTCGTTGGGGCCGGTGCTGCCCTTTAAATGCTCCGGGCTGCCCCAATTGAGCAGCGGGAGCAGGCTGAGGCATCGGGGGCAGCCCTGGACGTGATGGTGCGCCTTCTCCCTCCTGGGAGAACTGCTGGGCCGGAAAGGCCTTCATTGGGGCCGGCACTCCCCTTTAAACGCTCCTGGCTGCCCCGATTGGGCAGCGGGAGCAGGCTGAGGCATCGGGGGCAGCCCTGGATGTGATGGTGGGCCTTCTCCCTCCTGGGAGAGCTGCTGGGTCGGAAAGGCCTTCGTTGGGGCCGGCGCACCCCTTTAAACGCTCCAGGCTGCCCCGATTGGGCAGCGGGAGCAGGCTGAGGCGTCGGGGGCGGCCCTGGACGTGGTGGTGGGCCTTCTCCCTCTTGGGAGAGCTGCTGGGCCGGAAAGGCCTTCGTTGGGGCCAGCGCTCCACTTTAAACACTCTGGGCTACCCCGATTGGGCAGCGGGAGCAGGCGAAGGCGTCGGGGGCAGCCCTGGACGTGATGGTGGGCCTTCTCCCTCCTGGGAGAGCTGCTGGGCCGGAAAATCATCTTATCCAGCCATTTTATTGCATTGGCTATTTTCGAATCTTTGCTTTCCTGACTACTTTGCTAGCTTCTCTAAGTTTTTCCAAATATAGATGCCTGTCTTCCTCTCTCTGTGATCTCTTGTATTTCATGAAGGCCTCCCTCTTTTTATTCACTTTTACAGCTACCTCTTTCAAAAGCCATAGTGGTCTCCTTTTCCTTTTACCTTTATTTACCATTTTAACAAAAAGGTTGGTTGCCCTTAAAATATCTCCTTTCAGTTTTGCCCACTGTTTTTCTACTTCTCCCAGCTGTTCCCATCCCGCTAATGACTCCCTGAGGTATTGGCTCATCTTGGCAGTTAGTCTTCCTAAAGTCTAAGACCCTCACCTTTGAATGGATTCTAACAGGCTTAGTACTCATACTGAACCGCACCATCTGGTGATCACTGGATGCAAAATGATCTCCTACTATAACATCAGAAACATGTTCACCATTGGTAAGCACCAAGTCCAGTATGGCCCCTTCACGTGTAGGTTCTGTTACCAATTGCTTCAATAGTTCTCCCTGTAGAGAATCCAGGATCTCTTTACTTCTAGATGATACTGCAGCAGGAATGTGCCAATCAACATCTGGCATATTGAAATCCCCTATCAGTAGCACTTCCCCTTTCCTAGCAATGCTGCGTATGTCTTCAATTAACTCTCTGTCCACCTCTTCCTCTTCTGAAGGAGGTCTGTATATCACGCCAGTGCAAAGAGATTTCTCTTTCCCTCTTTCTAGTTTAACCCACAATGCCTCCTCTCTCCCTTTTAAGCTCTGTAATTCCAAAGCTTTAATAGTATTTTGTACATATAGTGCCACTCCTCCTCCCCTTCTTCCTACCCTGTCCTTTCTGAATAAAGTATAGGCAGGTATAGTTACATCCCAGTCATGGTTTTCTGTGAACCGTGTTTCTGTAACTGCCACTAAATCCAAGTCGGCCACTCCCACCAAAGCTTCAACATCTTGGATCTTATTCCCCATGCTACGGGCATTTATACACACTGCTTTCCATATGTTACCCTTGTTATCCATTTCCAAAAAGGTATTTAATGCATCACTTACCTGGGGGCTTTCACTTACCTGGGGGCTTTTTTCACCCATCCCCAATGAATCTAGTTTAAAGCCCTCTTCAGTAGATTAGCCAGTCTACTGCTGAAGATGCGTTGACCTTTCTTGGACAGATGGATTCCATCTCTGCTCTGCAACCCTTGGAACAGCATCCCATGGTCTAGGAAACCAAAACGCTCTCGATGACACCATCCACGCACCCATGCATTCATCTCCAGGATGCGAGCCTCTCTGCCTTGGCCTTTACCCTCAACAGGGAGGCTTGAAGAGAACACCACCTGTGCACCTAATTGCTTCACCCTCTGTCCCAGAGCCATGAAGTCACTTTTGATGCGCTCAGAGGGATACTTGGCAGTATCATTTGTTCAGACATGGATTAGCAACATTGGGTAATAGTCAGTGGGCTTGATGAGTCTCGGCAAACTCTCCGTAACATCTTGGATATTGGCACCAGGCAGACAACATACCACTCTGGACATCAAGTCTGGTCGGCATATGGACACCTCAGTACCCCTCAGAAGAGTCACCAACCACCACTACCCTTCGCTTCCTTGTGGTCACTGATTCTGCAACTTTGGGGTACTTGAGCTCTGGTTCTTCCCTTTCCAGGGATACTTTCACCTCCTCCACTTCCAGGGCTGCATAATGGTTCTCCAATTCAAGGGCTGGAGAAGTTGGATGGGTGATTCTGCAGGCCCTGGTGACTTGTATCCAACCTTCTTCATTCTGTTGGCACCCATCTTCTCCTCTGGTAGAGAGCTTGGATGTTTCAAGAAGCATCTCATCAATGTACTTCTCACTGTCTTGAATGCTCCTCAGCCTCGCCACCTCCTCTCTGAGTTCCTCCACTTGTTTCCTCAGAGCTTCAGCATGCAGGCACCCTGCACATGTAACCAGTCCTTCAACTGGCATTGGGACCTCTCTCTGGACAGAGGCAGAAGCTGTAACGGGGGCAACAGCTTTAGCGATAACAATTTTTCCCAGCCATTGTTCTGTTCGTGGAGCTTGGGTATATGTTAAAGCAAAAGAGAGAGATCTACCAAAGTACCAGCCGGTTTCCCAGCTGTCCTTTCAGAGAAAAAGCAGTTAAATCACTTTAATTATATTCAAAATGTGCTGTTCCAAGTCCCTGTGGTTTGTTAAAATGGGAGGTGCCCTATAAAGCAAGACTGCTCACTAGGGGTGGGTGGGAGTTGGGATGGGTAGGGAGGGAACTAACACCTGATTAGGTGTCAGCAGTTCCCAAAACCCAAGAAGGTTACTAGAGTTTAAAACCTACTCTGCTAAAGAAAATATTGCCACTAAACCACCAAAAAGAATGTAACTTTGCTTTAAAAATATGCCAGAACCCTTTTAAGAGCTCCCAGTCAGAGAGCTAGCAATTTAATAAAAATAAACCCTCAAATCCTTACCGTTGTTTGATCTTTAGAGCCCCTGTTTGGAATGCCTCAACAGGGCAGGGTTCTGAAGCCTTTTATGCAGGCCTCAGCTGCTCTCAGTTCATTCACATAAATATGTTACATTTATGTTAATTCTTGTTTGCCCATGTTTTCTGTTACCAATGTTTTTTCTTCTTTTCTATATACTAAATTTTGTTTTCATTATTGTATTGTAAACCGCCTTGACATACTGAAAGGTAGTATATATAAACAGTTAAATAAATAAATATCATATCTCCCCTCTTTTGCCCTTCCTCCAAAGTGTACATATTGAGATCTTTAAGTCTGTCCCCATATGCCTTATGACAAAGCCCACTAACCATTTTGGTATCCACCCTCTGCATTGACTCCATCCTGTTTAGATCCTTTTGAAGGTATGGTTTTGAGAGTTGCACACAATACTCCTAATGAGGTCTCACTAAAGACTTATACAGAGGCACTATCAGCTCCTTCATCTTGCTGATCATTTCTGTCCCAGTGTAACCAAGCACCCTTCTGGCTTTTGCCATCACCTTTTCTACCTGTTTAGCAACTTTAAGATCATCAGAAACAATCACCCCTAGAACCCACTCTTCTTGTGGACAGATGTACTTCACCCCATATACTGTACTGCCCCTCTGATTTTTGCATCCAAAATGCATGACTGCATTTTTTAGTATTAAATCTCAGCTGCCAAATTCTCAACCATTCTTCAAGCATTTCTGGATCCCTCTTCATGTTATCTACACCTTCATAGATAGGGAGGGGGTGGCCTAGTGGTTGGGGCAAGCTCAGGCAGAGGGATTGGGGTTTCTAGTCTCACAGGTGCTTCTTGTGGCCTTGGGCAAGCCACTTAACCCTCTGTTGCCTCAGGTACAAAACATATATTGTGAGCCCTTCGGGGACAAGGGAAATAATACCGTACTTGAATTTACACCACTTTGACCCAGTGAAAAGCATTGCTAAATAAATAAATACTCTAATGCAGATTTTTGTATCATCTGCAAAGAGGCAAACCATACCAGACAGCCCTTCCACAATATCACTTACAAAAATGTTTTTTGGGGGGGAGGGGGGTTTTACATTTTTTATTTATGCAATTTCAAATTAACAACAAGCATAATATCTTGTAAGGAAAACAGCAGGTACATGCAATATAAATATACAATAAGGAAATAAAAACACTAAAGGGAATCCAAAAGACTTCCAGTACTCCTACTGACAAGTCCAAAACCGAAGAGGGGAGCAGAGCAAGGAACAAACATACAATCCAATAATGAAAAAAAAGGGACGTCCAGAATGCAGCAAGCATAAATCATAGCAGACTTTAACTATACTCATATGAATTAATAAAGGATAATAATTGGGTAGGCTCATAGAAAACATAATTCACAGACCTCAATTTAATCAAACATTTACATGGAAATTTTAGAAAATATAAGCCTCCCAATTGAATAATAGCTGGTTTAAGCACCAAGAATTCTCTCCTTCGCTTCTGCGTCTTCCTGGAAATATCAGGGAACATACAAACATTCAATTCAAACCTTTGAAAATCACATTCTATTTTTTTAAAATACGTTTTTGTTGTCCATTCCCGATCAGATGACAATGCGAAAGTGATCAACAATGTGGCTGGAACAATTTCGTGCCGATCAGATTCCTCCAAAAGAGCCAGGATATATATTGACCTGGGGCCCCCTCGGAATTTCCCAAGGACTTCTTTCCAATGGGAAGATAGTAAGCCCATGTCAGTGGAGGATGGAATTCAATGGCGACTTCCAGGACATTTGTGAGATAGTCTTGAACATGTCCTGTGGTGAAATTAAAGAGGCTTTGGAGCAATTCACTAGCTACAGATTCAATAATCAAGTGGCATTCTCAAAATTTTCCAATTTATTTCTAACTGATGTTAAATCTCTCAGAATACCATCTGAGCATGACCCCATCGCTTCAGATTTCTTTTCCAACATGGAAACAGCATTTTGTGGCACAGAGGTTATAGCCTCAGCATTACCTTGAACCTGAAACTGCAAATCCTGTACTTGTGGAATCGGAGCTTCGCCAAGATGGGAAATGGCATCCCAAATAGCGCCCAAAGTCATTTTCTCTGGTATAGACAGGTGAAACCCAGAAGGAACAGGCAGAGCACTCAAAGCACTACCAGAAACATTTGTAGACATATCAGAAGGTGTCCCGCTAGGGATTCCGGAGCCCACAGCAGGCACCCCACTACTCCGACCCTCTTCAAAGACTACCAGTTGACATTCCTGTGGTTCTCCAGGAACAAGCAGGAAGTCGGTCCTTATATATGGGTGACATCAGCACCGACGGAGCCCTCGCAGAGCATTTCGCCAGCTTTCAAAGAAAGCCTTTGAGAATGCCACCACGTATGCATGGTCCCCTTCCTGCACAAGGGTGCCATCTTGATCAGTCTCCATTTTTCTGCAGAGCCCTTCGGATGTACGTCCCTGTTAGGGTTGCCAACTTTTTCACAGAGAAAAACCCGACACCTGTGGCTCGCCATGCTCCACCCATTCCCCGCCTCTAGTCCCACCCCTGCCCCGCCCCCAGCCCCACCCACAAAAATTACCGAGGATTCAGTCACACCCCCCCTCAGTGTTGGTTCTCACACCCCCCCTCCCCTCAGTGCTGGTTCACTCACTCACCCCCCCCCCCGCTGCTGACTCAATCACCCCCTCCCCTGCTGGTTCACTCACTCACCCCCTCCCCTGCTGGTTCAATCAATCAACCCCTCCCCTGCTGGTTCACTCACACCAAACCCCCTCCCCTGCTGGTTCACTCACACCACCCCCCCCCCCTCCACTGCTGGTTCACTCACACCACCCCCCCCCCTCCACTGCTGGTTCACTCACCCACCCCCCTGTCACTTACCCCTCCTGCTGGGTCACTCACTCACCCCCCTCCCCTGCTGGTTCACTCACACCAACCCCCCCCCTCCACTACTGGTTCACTCACACCACCACCACCACCATCCCCCCTTGCTGGTTCACTCACACCATCACCCCCCCTCCCCTGCTGGATCACTCACACCACCACCCCCCCCCGTGCTGGTGCGCTCACACCCTCCCCCCCTTGCTGATTCACTCACACCATCACCCCCCCCCCCTTGCTGGTTAACTCACACCATCACCCACCCTCCCCCCCCCCTCTGCCCAAGCCGCTGCTTCTGCTTTATACAGAGCAGCGGCTGCAATACACTTACTTTGAAAAGTAAAGACAAACTGTGTAAGGAGCCCTCCGGTCATCGCAGAGCCCGAGGAAGTGATGTCATGGGGCGGGCTCCTCACAGGTTGTCTTTCCTTTTCAAATTAACTTTATTGCAGCTAAAGTTAATTTGAAAAGGAAAGACAACCTGTGAGGAGCCCGCCCCCATGACATCACTTCCTCGGGCTCTGCGATGACCGGAGGGCTCCTTACACAGTTTATCTTTAGTTTTCAATGTAAGTGTATTGCAGCCGCTGCTCTGTACAAAGCAGAAGCAGCGGCTGCCGCTGCACTGCTATGGGGAATCACGTTCGCGTTCGCGCCGCGGACTTCGGCACAAAAGCCGGTTTTTTGCTCTGGCCGCTCACGATCTTGGAGCAAAAAACCGGCTTTTCAATGGCCGGTTTTACATCTGTGCCGGTAGCCGGCCTGGCCATGGAAAAACCGGCCCGGCCGGCTGAAAACCGGCCGGTTGGCAACCCTAGTCCCTGTATGCCGGAAAAGGTTTTTTCATATTGTTTCCTATTATGGTTCCCCGGTCCTCTTCACGTCATCCCAGTGCCCCTGCTTTGGCAGCAGACCCCGGGACTTTGCTATTTTTTCTTTTCCCCTTTTTTTCTTGCAGCGGACCATAACGCGCAGCTCTGCTCCCTTTGTAAAAAGATGTCCTCCAAGGCCATCTAGAGTCGTAAGCAGAAACTGGATGATATTTTCCGCAAGATGGCCCCGGTGTCCCCAGTAGCTTCCTGCTCCACCGACTCTCTGCCTCGGGGGTCCCCCATGGCCGCCCCACAGCCCCGGCGTCACTCTGAGCAAGGGTCTCCCGAAAGGGAGTGAAAGAAGAAGAAGAAGGCCTCGAGGACCCCTGTCGGGGGTTCCGGACAAGTGTGAGCATTCTCGCTCTTGGTCCCAAAGCCCTCCTCAGCAATCCCTAGAGTCGGAGATGGAGCGGGCCCGAAAGGTACCTCGTACAGATACAAAGGTGCCCGGTCTCTGGAGGGTCAGCCCGGCGAGGACCCCCTCTCCTCCTTGACGCCCGACCCTGTTACCCTGGTGTTGACATCGCAGGGCCCCACTCCTGAGTGGGAGGCCCGAAGTTTTGCAGGAAACAAAATTTGCTGTAGAATCTCTATGGATTGAAATTCCATGTAAAAAGGGGAAGGCGATGGCAGTGGGGGTGTACTATCGACCGCCTGGTCAGAATGAACAAATGGATGATGAAATGCTCAAAGAAATCAAGGAAGCTAACAAAAGTTACAGCGCAGTAATAATAATGGGTGATTTCAATTACCCCGGTATCGACTGGGTCAGTGTCACAGCAGGACATGCTAGGGAGATAAAGTTCCTAGATGACATAAATGACTGCTTCTTGGAGCAGCTGGTTCATGAACCGACCAGAGGGGAAGCCATATTAGACCTAGTCCTTAGTGGAACACCAGATCTAGTGCAAGAGATAAGGGTGTTGGGGCCACTTGGCAATAGTGATCATAGCATGATCGCCTTTGATTTAATTAGTGGAGGAGGGATAGTACGGAAATCCACAGTACTACCTTTTAACTTTCGAAAGGGAGACTATGAGAAAATGAGGAAAATAGTTAAGAAAAAACTAAAAGGAGCAGTTGCAAAGGTTAAAGACTTACATCAAGCTTTGGTGTTGTTGAAAAATACTATCTTGGAAGCCCAGACCGGCTGTATTCCACGCTTTAAGAAAAGTGGAAGGAAGTCCAAAAAACTGCCAGCATGGTTTAAAGGTGAGGTCAAAGAGGCTGTTGTTGCCAAAAAAGCATCTTTCAGGAAATGGAGAAAAGAGCCAAACGACGAAACCTGGAAACAGCACAAGCACTGGCAGGTCAAATGCAAGGCATTGATAAAGAAGGCAAAGGGAGAATTTGAGAAGAAGCTTGCTGCGGAAGCAAAAACGCAAAATAAAGATTTTTTTCAAGTACATTCGTAGCAAAACACCTGTGAGAAAGTCGGTTGGACCATTAGATGATAGAGGAGTTAAAGGGGCACTAAGAGGCGACAAGGCGATAGTGGAGAGACTGAATGAATTCTTTGCTTCGGTCTTTACTGAGGAAGATGTAGGGATGTTACCCATGACTGAAGTGGTATTTAAAGGTGCAGAAGAATTGAAGGAAATATCGATACATCGGGAAGGTGACAGGCCTGGCTCCAATTCTCGGACCATGAACAATGGGTCCTGGAAAAGCTGCTTGATGTACCGTGCCTGGGCGAGCAGTTCGGCAAACCGATGGAGGACAAAGCGGTGGAGATTGAGACAGACTACGTAACCCGCACCCATCTCTCCCGGAAGACTTCTTCCCTCCCGTGAAAGAAGCAACAGGGCAAGAAGCCCTTTTTTCAGAGGAAGGGTCTCCTCTATCGGGGCTACCCACCTTATCTTCCAGTGCCGGCTCCGACTCCAGGTGGACAGATCAAGAGCGGTCACCAGGGTCTGCGTAAGCCAAAGGGCCCCAAGAGCCCTGCTCCGGCCCATTCGGCCCTGGGTTTTTGACGCCAGGTGCATAGCCGCTTGCCCTCTGGCAACTCAGCTACCAGTGGGAGGGCGCCTGGTCCACTTTGCTCCCCAATGGGAGTCTGTCACCTCAGACGCCTCGGTCCTCAAAGTTGTCCAAGAGGGTTACCTACTTCATCTGGACCGGCTTCCTCTACCCTTCTGTGCCACAGAGCCCCCTTGGCTCCCTGCGCACCAGGTGGTCTTGGCACAGGAGCTTGCCAACCTCCTCGAGGAACGAGCAGTGGAAGTGGCCCTGCCAAACCTCAGAGGTCGTGGGTTCTACTCCCATTACTACTTTGTGCCAAAGCAGACGGGCGGTTTCTGACCCATCCTCGAGCTAAGAAATTTCAACAAATACCCGGTGCAGGAGATGCTCAAAATGCTCTCCCTTGGCGCCTTGCTGCCCTTCCTCCAGCAGGGCGACTGGCTATGCTCCTTGTACCTTTGGGATGCATACACTCAAATCCTGGTCCACCCAAAGCACAGAAAATACTTACGCTTCAGAGTACAAGGGAACCACTACCAATACAGGGTGCTTCCCTTCAGTCTCGCGTCTGCCCCGTGAGTGTTCACCAAGTGCCTCGCTGTAGCTGCAGCCCACCTTCAGTTACAGGGCACCTTCATCTACTCTTATCTAGACGATTGGCTTATTACAGGGGAGACAGCTGACAAAACACGGCAGGCCACGGCCTGCACAGTCCATCTCCTTGAGCACCTCAGCTTTCCGGTGAATTACCCGAAGTTCCACCTCACTCCAGTCCAATCCCTGGAGTTCATTGGCGCGTGCCTTGACACCCACTGGGCGACGGCCTTCCTCCCCCAGGTCAGGGCAGACCACCGCATCGCTCTGGCCTCCGCAGTCCAGTGCTGCGACATAGTTTCGGCCCGGGCAATGCTCCGTCTTCTCGGCCATATGGCCTCGACTGACCACGTCATCCCCGACGCCCATCTACACATACGAGCGGCGCAGTGGTGCCTTCTCATTCAATGGGCTCCGGCAACGGGCCATCTCCAAGATGCCACCTTGGTCACCCCCCAACTGTCTGAGTCCCTCGACTGGTGGCAGGACACCAGGAATCTGCTTCCAGGCATGGCATTCCATGCTTCACAGCATGACGTGCTCTTGACCACGGACGCCTCTCTAACGGGCTGGAGAGCACACTGCAGCGAGCTCCACACACAGGGGGCATGATCCCTCGAAGAGTCCCGACTGCCAATCAACTTCCTTGAACTCCAGGTGGTCCTCCTCGCTCTCCGGGCGTTCAGGCACACGTTCATCATCGGACGGTGCTTGTCCAGACGGACAACTGGGTGGCAATGTTCTATATGACAAGCAAGGGGGCACCGGCGCTCACAGCCTCTGCCTGGAGGCGGTAGCCTTATGGTCCTTTGCAATCCACCAAGGCACAGCCCTATGGGCTACCTATCTTCCAGGTCAGGACATAAGAACATAAGATATGCCATACTGGGTCTCAGACCAAGGTCCATCAAGCCCAGTATCCTGCTTCCAAAGGTGGCCAATCTAGGTCATACGTACCTAGCAGTTTCCCCAAAAGACAGGTTCCACAATGCTTGTACTGGGTCAAGCATTGATATGCTAGTTCCCTTCTTAATAATGGTTTATGGACCTTTCCTCCAGGAACTTGTCCAAACCTTTTTTAAACCCAGCTACACTAACAGCCTTTACTATATCCTCCGGTAACAAATTCCAGAGTTTGATTACACGTTGAGTGAAAAAATATTTTCTTTTATTAGTTTTAAATAGTTTACCCTGTAGCTTCATTGCATGTCCCCTAGTCTTTCTATATTCTGATAACATAAACAATCGATCTACGTTTACCCGTTCCACTCCGTTCATTAATTTATAGACTTCTATCATATCTCCCCTCAGCCGTCTCTTTTCCAAGTTAAAGAGCCCTAACCTTTTTAGCCTTTCTTCATAGGAGTATCCTTCCATCTCCTTCATAGGAGTATCCTTCCATCCCCTTTACCATTTTGGTGGCTCTTCTCTGAACCTTTTCTAATAATGATATATCCTTTTTAAGATATGGCGACCAGAATTGCACACAATATTCAAGGTGCGGTCTCACCATGGAACGATATAGAGGCATTATAATATCTTTTGTTTTATTTCCCATTCCTTATGATACCTAGCATTCTATTTGCTCTCTTGGCCGCCGCTGCACTTTGGGCCGAGGGTTTTAAGATGTTATCCACAATGACGCCTAAATCTTTTTCCTGGGTGGTGGTTCCTAATGTGGAACCTTGCATCGTGTAACCATAGTTTGGGTTGTTCTTTCCTAGGTGCATAACTTTGCACTTGTCCACATTAAATTTCATCTGCCATTTTGATGCCCAGTCTTCCAATTTATCAAGATCCTCTTGCAATTTTCCGCAATCCTCTTGGGTTTTAACAACTTTAACAAATAGTTTTGTGTCATCTGCAAATTTGATAACCACACTCGTTATTCCCTTTTCCAGGTCATTTATGAATATGTCAAAAAGCAGCGGACCCAGCAGCGATCCCTGGGGTACACCACTATTCACTTTTCTCCATTGGGAAAATTGGCCATTTAGCCCTACCCTCTGCTTTCTATCTTTTAACCAGTTCCTGATCCACAATAGTACACTGCCTCCTATCCTATGACTCTTTAGTTTTGCCAAAAGTCTCTGATGAGGGACCTTGTCAAAGGCTTTCTGAAAGTCCAGATACACTATATCAACCGACTCACCTTTGTCCACCTGTTTATTCATACCTTCAAAAAAACATAACAGTTTAGTAAGACAAGATCTTCCTTGTCTAAAGCCATGTTGGCTGTCTCCCATTAGGCCATGACTATTGTGGTGATGCGGGTGCAGCACAGCCCTGGGAAAGAGGAAAAAAAAGTTTTTTTTCATAAATGGGGGATGGGCTCACCTAAGCATAGGTCTCAAAGTGAAAGCAATACTGAAACATACCCTTGCAAAGCTAGCCTGAAGCCACGCCCACTCTCCAAGGCACCTGCAGGGAGAGAGAGGGTGGGGCCAGGGAAGGAAGCAGGCTATCAGGCATTTAAACTGCGTCACTCAGCAAGTGAGGGAGGAAGTGAAGAGAGAAGCCGGGAAGTTCAGAGAAGCCGGGAAGTCCAGAGGAACCAGGGGAAGAAACAGCACTGCAGGGCTGAAAGACCTGGGGATTCCAAAAGGACTAGCCAGAACTGCCAAGGCGACTGGCAGGGCCAGAGGAGAGAAAGGAGCTGGGGAGAGTTCCAGAACTACAGTTCTGACTCGGAGGCCAGTAGCTCAATCTCTGAGCAAGTGTCCAAACATTTCAGGAAGCCTAATAAGGGAAAGACATCTGCAAGCAAGGTAAACCAAACATTACCTCTATATGATTCAGTAAGGGGAAGAAGGGCAAGTGTTTCTGACATAGTTCCAAAGGGAAGAAGGACTCTCCAGTGGGAGAAACTTTTTAAGCTTTTAAAGAAGGTGAAGCTAGAGATCCCTGAAAGTGTCCCAGCCCCTGAATCTTACAGCACAGAGGAGGAAATGGAAGTTGAATTGTACCAAGAGAATTCAGAGTCCTCTGACGAATCCATGGAATGTGCTTTTTGTATGAGCAATGTTTAGAAGCTTTATTGGTTGCTGTGAAGGAAAATATAAAAGGTGCTTCTGCCAGGTAAATGCCATTGAGAAAGGCAGATAAAAAGGAGGAAAACCTCGTGTTTTAAACAGCCGTTCTACTAAGGCTGGAAATGTGTTAAACTGCTGTTTAGTTTCCATGCTAAGAGGTAGCATGTAATCACAAGCTGGTTTGTAGCAGCTGAGAGAAACTGAGAAGAGTTGCTGGACTGTGCATGTAACAGTGAGTTTAAACTGTTTTGCTTTAGTGGCAAAGAATTTAATTACAAAGGCAAAGATTGAAGAAACTGCTTTTTCTAGAGCAGTTACGTGTCTCTTTTGGAAAGCTTTTTGTTTGGAGAAAATATCCTTTTTCTGTTTGAGGTTTTGGGAACCTTTACCAAGGCCTGTTGCTAACTTGATGATGCAAAGAAAATAAAAATTTATAATAAATTTTTCCTGTGTCGGCCTAATCCACTTGGACTGCTTTGATAAGCCCCACAACTACACTACAAGGGCCTCAGCTAATACGCTGAAGCATAGACACAAGTATGATGGCCCGTCGCCCCCACTAGGCAGCAGCCTAGTAGGGCAAGGCGGCGTCACACTATGTACATGCTGAGTCATTTTGTTCTTTATGATGGTTTCTACCATTTTTCCCGCTACTGACGTCAGGCTCACCAGTTTGTAATTTCCCGGATCACCCCTGGAACCCTTTTTAAAAATTGGCGTTACATTGGCGATCCTCCAATCTTCATGTATTACAGATGATTTTAATAAAAATTCACAGATTACTAATAGCAGGTCTGCAATCTCATTTTCCAGTTCTTTCAACACCCTTGTATGTATACCATCCGGCCCAGGTGATTTGCTACTCTTCAGTTTACCTAATAGTTGTAATACATCTTCCCGATATATCGATATTTCCTTCAATTCTTCCGCACCTTTAAATACCATTTCAGTCATGGGTAACATCCCTACATCTTCCTCAGTAAGGACCGAAGCAAAGAATTCATTCAGTCTCTCCGCTATTGCCTTGTCGCATCTTAGTGTCCCTTTAACCCCTCTATCATCTAATGGACCAACTGACACACTCACAGGTTTTTTGCTACAAATGTACTTGAAAAAGTCTTTATTTCGCGTTTTTGCTTCTGCAGCAAGCTTCTTCTCAAATTATCCCTTTGCCTGCCTTATCAATGCCTTCCATTTGACTTACCAGTGCTTGTGCTGTTTCCAGGTTTCATCGTTTGGCTCTTTTTTCCATTTCCTGAAAGATGCTTTTTTGGCAACAGCCTCTCTGACCTCACCTTTAAACCATGCTGGCAGTTTTTTGGACTTTCTTCCACTTTTCTTAAAGCGTGAAATACAGCTGGTCTGGGCTTCCAAGATAGTATTTTTCAACAACACCCAAGCTTGATGTAAGTCTTTAACCTTTGCAACTGCTCCTTTAAGTTTTTTCTTAACTATTTTCCTCATTTTATCATAGTCTCCATTTCAAAAGTTAAAAGGTAGTACTGTGGATTTACTTACTATCTCTCCTCCACTAATTAAATCAAACGCGATCATACTATGATCACTATTGCCAAGTGGCCCCAACACCCTTATCTCTTGCACAAGATCTGGTGTTCCACTAAGGACTAGGTCTAATATGGCTTCCCCTCTGGTCGGTTTATGAACCTGCTGTTCCAAGAAGCAGTCATTTATTTCATCTAGGAACTTTATCTCCCTAGCATGTCCTGCCGTGTCACTGACCCATTCGATAACGAGGTAATTGAAATCACCCATTATTATTACTGCGCCGTAACTTTTGTTAGCTTCCTTGATTTCTTTGAGCATTTCATCATCCATTTGTTCATTCTGGCCAGGCGGTCGATAGTACACCCCCACTGCCATCGCCTTCCCCTTTTTACATGGAATTTCAATCCATAGAGATTCTACAGCAAATTTTGTTTCCTGCAAAACTTTAATCTTTCTGACTCAATGCCCTCTCTAACATAGAGAGCAACCCCTCCACCAATTTGATCAGCTCTGTCATTACGATATAGTTTGAACCCAGGTATCACAGTGTCCCACTGGTTGTCCTCCTTCCACCATATCTCTGATATTCCAATCATATCTAACCTCTCATTTAGTGCTATATATTCTAACTCTCCCATCTCATTTTTTAGACTTCTAGCATTTGCATGCAAGCATTTTAGAGACTGTATTTTATTCATATTAATCTGTCTATTGGTAGACATCGGTAATTTAGGATCTTTAAGCTGTGTCTGCTCCATACTCAAGGGCATTTGGGCTACTTTACTCTTTTTTGGAACCTCTCTGCTCTTGGTAGTATCCTTCAAGGATACATTCTTCCGAACCATGCGCTCTTGGGCGACTGTCGGCTTTCCCCTATTATCTAGTTTAAAAGCTGCTCTATCTCCTTTTTAAAGGTTAATGCCAGCATCCTGGTTCCATCCCAGTTAAGGTGAAGCCCATCCTTTCGGAAGAGCTGCTCCTTTCCCCAGAATGTTCCCCAGTTCCTAGCAAATCCAAAACCCTCATCTCTGCACCATTGTCTCATCCACGAATTGAGACTCCGGAGCTCTGCCTGCCTTTTGGGTCCTGCACGTGGAGCGGGAAGCATTTCGGAGAACGCTACTCTGGAAGTTCTGGATTTCAACTTCCTACCTAAAAGCCTAAATTTAGCCTCCAGAACCTCCCTACCACATTTTCGTATGTCATTGGTACCGACATGTACCAAGACAGCAGACTCCTCCCCAGCACTATCTAAGACCTTATCTAGGACAACGTTCTGGAAGATAGACTGAGTTGGAACCTCCAGCCATACGAGTGGTGTCTCTGCCAGCAGACAGCGCAGTGGCTGTTCCAGCTCTGGGGAACTCCGGTTCTGGACCTTTTCGCCAGCCCTATGAATTCGCAGCTCCCATGGTTCTGCAGTCCGATTTCCCACCCGAGCAGGGAAGCCTCTGATACCTTCCTGCTGCCGTGGACGCACAGCCTTCTGTATGCATTTCCTCCCACCCTGCTCATAGCGCGGGCTCTCCTCAAGATTCAGCGGGATGGGGCCTTGGTGATCTTCGTGGCCCACAGTGGCCTCGGCAGCCCTGGTTCCCGCTGCTGCTCCGCCTCTCATTTGAGCCTCCTGTTCCCCTCAGTAGCGCGCTGGGCTTGTTGACACAGGAGGAGGGTCTCCTGCATCACCCGAACCTGACGTCTCTATCTCTCACAGCTTGGCGGCTGAGCGGGTAACACTAGTCCCTCTTCATCTCCCAGTGAAGATCGAGGACGTATTGCTGGTGTCGCGCAAGGACTTGACTAGGAGAGCTTACGCCTTTAAGTGGCATCGGTTCTCGGTGTAGTACTCAGAGGTAAGGGCCGATCTGTTCTCTTGCCCCACCCACCTGGTCCTGCAGTACCTACTCCATCTCTCGCAGACGGGCCTGAAATCCAATTTGGTCAGGGTCCACCTGAGCACAATCTCAGCCAACCACCACCCAGTCGAGGGCGGATCCCTCTCGGTCCAGCCACTGGTTTCCCGCTTCAAGTGCGGGCTGCTTCTTTCCAGGCCTCTCATCCGACTGCTCCGGCAGAGTGGGATCTCAATGTCATCCTCACGCGACTATCCCAACCGCCCTTCGAGCCGATGGCATCCTGCTTGCTTTGACATCTTTCTTGGAAGGTGGTTTTTATGGCAGCCCTCACCTCAGCCCGGAGGGTCAGTGAGCTCCAGGCCCTGATGACCCACGCTCCTTTCACAAGATTCTATGGGATCCGGGTGGTTCTCCAAACTCACTTCAAGTTTCTCCTGAAGGTTGTCTTGGATTTTCACCTCAACCAGGAGATAGTGCTACTGACCTTCTTCCTGAAGCCCCACGCTGACCGGGCATCTGCAGTCCTCCACACCATTGACTGTAGGAGGGTTCTCTCCTTTTACCTGCAGCGCACGCAGGCCCACCATAGGTCCGAGCGGCTCTTTGTTTCATACGACCCTCCCCGTTTGGGGCTCGTGGTCACCAGGCGGACCCTTTCCCTCTGGATGGCGGATTGCATCGCATTCACCCAGGCCCAGGCTGGGCTACCATTGGACCGTCGAGTCACAGTGCATAGTGTCTGTGCGAGAGCAGCGTCGGTGGCACATCTGTGCTATGTGCCCCTGGCGGACAACTGTCAAGCCTCAACATGGTTCTTGGCCGACACCTTCACGATGCATTACTGCCTGGATAGGGAGTCCTGTCGGGACGGTGCCTTTGGCCAGGCTGTGCTCCGTAATCTGTTTGGGGTTTAGGCAATTCCGACCCTTCTTCTTCAGCTACTGGGAGTGTGGTCTTCCGGGGTCCTTGGGCTGTCTTCAGTTACTAGTTTCTGATCATGGCTTGCCTTGGCATTTTTCTATGGGTCCTCAGTAGCCTGTAGCTGGGGATTCCCATATGTGAGGACTGACTTCCTGCTTGTTCCTGGAGAAGGTGTAGTTACCTGTAACAGGTGTACTCCAGAGACAGCAGGAATCAGTCCTCACAACCCACCCACCTCCCCTAGGAGTTGCCCACTATTTTTTGGATTTTTATCCTTTGCCTGAGCTACATCATCTGACTGATCAAGAAGGCACCCTTGGGCGGGAAGGGGACCACGCATGCATGGTGGCATTCCCAAATGCTTTCTTTGAAAGCTGGGGAAATGCTCCGTGAGGGCTCCGTCAGTGCCGATGTCACCCATATGTGAGGACTTATTCCTGCTGTCCCTGGAGAACACGTGTTACAGTTGAGTAATTACACTTTCAGCTTCAACCGTCAGAAGGCTTCCGGCCATCCAAAAGCCACCCCGGTGTTAGGGGAAGCCCCAGCCATTCTGACGCTAGGGCAGCCGGCAGTTTTGGAGGAATCCGCAATTCTGGGGATAAAGATGCTACATTGCCCACACTCCAACACCGTGTCACCCATCACTGGGGTTGAGACTGCGGGGCCCGCACCAGAGTTCTCTTGCTGCATGCTCAGTCCAACGAAGAAATTATCCTGCGTCAGCTGCTCAGGCAAAGGCAGAGGAGAGCTAGCAGCAATAGCAACGGTGGGTTTGGAGTCCATCTTCCCTTTCCTCTTGCCCATTTTCCAGAAGAACGCTGAGAGAGCTCACCCGGACTTCACCATTTCAGATAGCTCCACCCCCCCCCACCCCCCCCCCTCCGCCCAGCTTACAGAAATGTTAAAAAGTATTGGATCAAAAACAGATCCCTATGGCACCCACCTTCTCCTCAGAGTGCGCTCCATTTATCTGTACCCTGTGTGGCCTCCCACTCAACCAGTTTCTAACCCAGTCACTCATTTTATGGTCCATCCCTAAGGAGCTCAATTTTTTTTATAAGTCACCTGTGTGGAACGATGTTAAAGGCTTTACCCTGTAAAGTGTGCACTTTTCAACTTGTTTCAGCTTTGCTGCAGAGTACTAAACATGCCAGACCTTTTTCCTTCCCTCTTGTGGCATGCTGCTAGGGTGGTATTTACCTTTATTCCCAGTCAGGCAGCCAGCCACAGAGAATAGAGAGAGTGGGGGGAGCTATGGGTGCAGCACATTGGTTGGTCAGACACACATGCACCACAACACAGAGTCTTGAAGCTTGTGGTACCACTACCTTGTGGATAATGTTACCATTCTCTCTCGTCTTTGAGCTTTGTGGTCCTTTCTCTTCATGGTCCTTTCTCTCACATCGATCTTTCTCCATCTCTGTGGGCTCTTCTCTACCACTTCTATGTGTGGTTCCCCAGGATTCTGTATGGGCTTCTCTTCTTTTCAATATTTCCTGATTCCCCTGACCCTCCCTGTACAGCAACATGGCGTCTCTGCTCACTTCTACGCCGTTGACATAATCCTGCTCTGTCACACCAACCCAGTCATTCCCGATCTTGCCCCACAAAATGCCTGTCTTTCAGTATCTCCACCTGGCTTTCAAGCAGCTTCCTACACCTCAAACCCAGCAAATCCACTGCAATTTGGTTTACTTTTGGTAGTTCATCCCCCACCTTATTCCCCTCTATCTCCGGTTCTCCCATTCTGTTAGCCAATTCTATCCACTACTTAGACTCCTCTCTCTCTTCACGATCACCTCTCCTCCCTGATTTGCCGTTCTTTCCTTGCTCCGACTATCCATCCCTTTCTCCCCACTCCATTCCTGACCACCTTTCTGCTCACACTGATAATCTCAAGGAATGACTATTACAACATTGTTTTTCTTGGCCTTCTCCAGTTCCAAATCCGCCACCTTCAACTTATTCAAAATACCGCCATCCATATCCTTGCTCACACCACCCATTTTGACCATGTCACTTCCCTCCTGGTCCGTCACCACTGGCTCCCTGCTCAGTTTCGTCTTCAGTTTAAGCTTCTCACTTGGGTTTATCGTGCATTACACATAGCTGTCCCTGCTATCTCTCTGATCTACTACATCTCCACTCCTGCCACCGCGTTCTGCATTCATGCCAACCGTTTACTACTTCCCTCCATTTCTCAAGCCCGGTTAGCTTCCACACATTCTTCTGCCTTCTATTTCATTGCCCCTGCCTCCTGGAATGTCTTACCTGCTGTCCTCCGCTTTGAGCCATCTTTTGCCAAATTCAAAACTCTCCTAAAAATTCACCTTTTCAACATTGCCCACAACTTAGTTGCCCCATAACCATGCTTGCCTTCCCCCTCTGCCTTGCACTCGACTTCCTTCCCTCTTTGCCTTCCCTCTTACCCTTCAGACCCCCAATTGAATGATTTTAACTGTCCTGATGGATAGTGGCATTCCTTTTCTTTCTGATTTTCTTTCTGTTTTTACTCTGTACACCACTCTGCTGCAATTGTGAAGGGTGGTTAATCAAGCCTAATAAACGTAAACATCTTTATCTTTATTAGCATTCTTGATATACCATTCATTACATGAGCAATAGAGCGGTTTGCAATAGAAAATTAGCTGCTAAGAAATGGAAAAGAACACATAGTGATACGTCGAGATAGCCGAGGGGGAGCTGATGGGGCAGTCTGAACCAATGGAGAGGAGGAGGAAAGATGACGTTCCAGAGAGGAGAAGATGCAGAAATGGTTCGACCAGGGTAGAGGAATAGGAGAGAGGGAGGTGGGGACAGGATGATGGTCAGTGGGAGTAAGAATGAGATCAAGAGTATGGCCCATAGCATGTGTGGCAAAGCAGCCAAGTCTGAGCGTGGTAAACCAAACACACTTTATTAGGATATCTTCACCAGGGGTAATACTTGTCAGCCCCATCAAGGGTACCTTGCTGCCAAACCCTATGCCTTCCTCAAGGGTTCTTTGGTTTTCTAAAAACATAAATATGAATATAAACAATCATATAAAACATAAATAAATGTTGCATTTGTATAAAACATACCAAAAAACAACATAAGATCAAATTAAAACAATATAAATACGCAATTCATGAATAAAATTAACTAAAATATATGGTGTGCTTGTATAATAAATAAATAAAGTAATAAAAATTAACTGATACCATAAATTAATTAATATATGTGAATTAGTAGATGTCAAACCAGACTGAAGGGATGTGATATGCCCAAAAGAGTAAGAAAGTAACAATAAAAGCTTATAACAAACTTGTAGATAATCCCTTTGATAAGACCCTTTTTTATATGTTAAAACTAACAGAAAGAAAAAGAAACATTCAATATTTTAACTCAGTAGACATTTAAAAATTGACATACATTTATTAAATAAACTAACATACATCTATTAAAAAATATATTAGGAACATACATATAATAAAAATATGCACATATGAAAATATACGTGTGAAGGGAGCAGGAATGACCCGCAGACTTACATGGGTATCAAAATATCACCACAAGGATCATCTAGCATAAATATCTTTTTATTCTGTCATAACATTTAACAATTAAAACTGGCTGTACGTCAATCTAAAAGCTAACATTCTGTAGAGATTTACTGCTATTCTACAATCTTAAACTAACATGCTAATCTCACAGTTTGTATATATTATACTCTTACTGATGGACATAAAAACATGTGCTTGATCATCTTTTTTGACAAGTATAAAAAACGAATTGTGGATTATCTTTCCAATGTGCAGTCTCTAACTTAATGAGAGGAAAAAATGCCTGCTTCTGTGCTGAAAGTCTCCTTTTTTTATTTTGGCATGAACATTCTGGCTTCAACTGCTGCTACCACTCAAGCCGATACTTAATGTAATTCTGGTTATAGGCTTAGTAAACTCTTTGTTAAACTGTGTGTTACACTTCATATGTGCACTATATAACCTAATAAATTATACCATAAATGCAATGGGAACAGCCACGTAATTTCTCACTTACAGCCCATTCTTTCGTGAGGAATACGATAGACACATCTTCCTAGTAAAGAGACCTTGCAGGGACCCCCTTCATTGAAAATATACTATCCATTCATAATAGAGTGGTTAAAGCCAGTAAAAAAAGTCATGGAATCCATAAAATAAATAATGACCCATTAAAAATGATAGACATAAACATATTAATACCATCCGGTCAAAGTAAAAAATACAGGACATTAAAAAGCTTTAAAAATTAAAATGAATACTAAAGTAACACGCTATTCATATAATCTTCCTGACAAAGTGAATGTTAAAATCTCCAAGGATCAACAAACGAGGAAAGAGAAAGGAAATTTCAAAGATAGAAAGAGTAGAAAATCCCAGAGGTAGGAATGAACAGGAGGAGAGTAGACTAGGAGAAAATGGAAGGAAGGGGAAACTTTAAGTCTAAGGAGAAGTGCCTCTGGGTACTGGAGAGCAGGAGAGTGAATCTCTTGCAGAGGGAGAGAGAAGCGAAACAGAATGGCTACTCCACCCCACTGCGACCCAAGCAGGGTGTGGAATAGGCCGAAAAATCTGGAGGGAGACAGCGGTTGAGAATGGCATCTTTGCCTTCGGGAAGCCATGTCTCAGACAGGAAAAGCATATCTAGTGAGTGCTGTGTGAAAAGAACATAAGCAAGAAGAGATTTTGTGATCTGAGGGATCGACAATTGACCTAAGCTAAGCAAAAGGATCCACAGTGATGCTAGAGTAGAAAAACTAGAGAGAATGATACTGGGATGACAAGGAATGAGATTGGCATGGACACGTGAGAGGTAGCTGAGAATAGATGTAGCAGATCGGGTGGGGCACCAGCCCCAGTGTACCAGTTTGACTGACATAACAGAATTGATGGATATAGTAGTAGCAGTGAGGAGGCAAGCAAGGAAAAGAACGGTCAACCCACGGTACTTACCACACAAATGCAGGATGTGGTAGGCAGGGGGCTGTGAGATGGTAAGAGCAGTGTGAAGGCCAGAGGCTAATTGCGAGTGACTATGGTCACCTCCAGAGTCACCCCACGGAGCATATGATGCTCCTTGGGCATGCTCCTTTGGTGTGCAGAACGCTACAGAGGACTTCCTTTTAAAGGCAGGCAGTGTATCTTGCAGGTCTGTTTCAGAAAGGGCAGGGCTTTGGATCTGGTTAGTGAAGGACCTGAAAGACCAGGGCAGAACTAAGCACATCAAGCACAAACAATATAGCTAGCAGGCACAGAGATACTAAGCAAGTGCAAGACAGGCAGCTGCAGAATGCCACAGAGAACTTGCTTTTAAAGGCAGACAGTGTACCTTGCAGGTCTGTTTCTGGAAGGGCAGGGCTTTGGATCTGGTTGGTGGAGGATCTGAAAGAGCAGGCCAGAGCTAAGCACATCAAGCACAAACAATATAGCTAGCAGGCACAGAGATATTAAGCAAGTACAAGACAGACAGCTTAAACATAAACATAAACATACAAGGAGCACCACTGCTGGCTCTCATGGGAGGCTACAGAATGATCTTTCTATTTTCGTCCAGCCTGGCTGCAATGCCAGCAAAGTCTCTGCGTGTTTCACAGTTGCAGCAGCTCAAACATGCAGCAGCGAAGCAGCACTCTCAAAGAAATCTTAAAGTCCAGCCAAGTTCTGGTTCTCACATTAATGCTGCTATCATTGACTGTTGAGATTGCTGACGTCAACTCCGGGATTGAGTCCTGCCTCATAGTGCTCACTGTAGCTTCCATGCTGCTTACACCCAGGGATAGCAGTGGCTTTCCCCAGGTCTGTCTTTATAATAGTCTATTGGCTTTTTCTCCTGGAACTTGTCCAAATCTTTTTTAAATCTAGCTGCACTAAGTACTTTTATCACCACCTCTGATTTTCTTTCGATTTATAAAAGAGCTTTCCAACCATACATGCAAAGATAGTGTCTGTAGTAACAATAACAGGTGAGATAAGAGGCATGAAAAGCTAAGTGGCTGTAACCTTTGTAGACCTTTTTTGGTTAAATAAATAAATACTTTGATTTTGTTTGCTTCAGTCACATTAACCCTTTGACTATCACAGCCTGCTCATACAATGTTAAATATTTACTCCTCCGTATTTTTTTTATTCCAGCTGTGCATTTCAACCTTCACTGCAATTTTCTTCTTACATTATTGATTTGTAGAAGAAAGCTTAGTTACTCACCTGTAACAGGTGTTTTCCAGGGACAGTAGAACTCAGTCCTCATATATAGGTGATGTTGGCGCCGACTGAGCCCCGGCGGAGCATTTCCCCAGCTTTCAAAAAAAGCCTTTGGGACATGCTACCACACTTGCATGGTCCACTTCCCGCCCAAGGGTACCATCTTGCTCAGTCAGATGATATAGCTAGGATGGTAGTAAAAAATAAAGCAAGGCAGGGAGGCGACTCCCAGGGGAGGAGGGAGGGTTGTGAGGACTGATTCCTGCTGTCTCTAGAGAATACCTGTTACAGGTGAGTAACTATGCTTTCTCCAGGAACAAGCATGAAGTCAGTCCCTGTGACATATCCCCAATTATAGCCAAAATCTTAAACCAATCCTTTACCACTGGCTCTTTCCCACCTACTCTCAAGCAGACCTCTGTAAGACCTCTTTTAAAGAATGCCAAACTTGATCCTCAAAAGGTAGAGTCTTACAGGCCCCCCATATCTAGCATACCTATGCTTGCAAAAATCATCGAGAAAATAGTGCACAGGCAATTACAGGATCATATAGACACCTCAGCCCCACTGGATCCAGCCCAACATGGATTCAGAGAGTCACATGGAGTGGAAACACTACTCACAGCCCTCTTCAACAACATAATCTCAGGTGTGGATAACATACGTCAGGGTTTCGCTCTTGTCTTTCTAGACATAGCAGCGGCTTTTGACTCGGTATGCCACGAAATTCTCATCTGCCGGCTAAGGGAAAAAGGTATCTGCGGAACAGCACTCGAATGGTGCAAATCTTACCTGTCCGGTAGATGGCAGCATGTCCAAGCCAACGGGGCTACATCTGAACCATTCCAACAAAGTCAAGGTGTACCTCAAGGATCCTCCCTATCTGCATTGATGTTTAATATATACATCCAACCCATCTGCGACATCATCAGATCCTTCAATGTCAGTTACATGATATATGCAGACGATGTGCTATTATATATGCCAATATCATTGGATTGCCTAGACCTCACCCCTCTGACTAACTGCTTCGACACCATATCAGAGTGGCTCCTGTCACAAAACCTGCGAATACAACACAAAAAGACAGAAGTCCTTTTCGTCTCGAGGAACACCAACTTCACCCCACCTAGTTGTATTAAGGTAAAGGATGCCCAACTACAAGTGAAACCTGCAATACGTTACCTTGGAGTAACGTTAGACCAAAACCTTGACATGAAGAACCACATAGCCAATACAGTCAAGGCAATCTACTTTAAAATCAGATCCCTCAGACACCTACGCACGCTACTCGAACCGGATGATTTCCGCACCATTTATCAAGCCCTTATACTTCCCCACTTCGACTTCTCAAACTCCATACTACAAGGACTCCCCGGTCCACCCTGAACCCCCTGCAGCTGGCTATGAACAGTGCAGCGTGGGTACTCTTTGGGGCATCCAGGAGAGACCACGTGACACCCCTTCTAAAACAGCTACACTGGCTCCCCATTCAAGCAAGGATCAGTTTCAAGACTTTACTGCTAACATTCAAAGCGGCTAAGGGGCTCACCTCTTCCACTCTCTCTAACATCATCCAACCACTTGCACCAAACAGGCCACGAAGAACAGCAGAATTGAACATGCTAGTTATCCCAAATGAAACCACAAGATGCACCAGATCAACAGCTAACAGAGCCTTCCGACTCTGCGCCCCAACTTTATGGAACACCTTGCCAGCACAAATCAGAGCAATCCCCAATTTGAGCCAGTTTAGGAAGGCGCTAAAACATTTCCTCTTCCTTAAATATCTCAATGACAGCTCCGAACATAACCCCAAAGCGAATAGCAGAAGTGGTCAAACAGGCAGACCCTCGCAACAGGCCTACTCCACAATGTAAATAACAAGCAGTTTCATGTACTGTTGTACCACCTATGTATATAGTTGACCATGATATCCCTTATCAGATAAACCACCATTGTATTTAGTTACCCCGTTTCTCCAAGTTCTACTTCCTGTTAAATGTAATGACCAGACATATGTAAATTGTCGGATCTTTTCTGTTCAATGTAAACCGCGCTGATGTCTAATAGTGCGGTATATAAGAATTGTTAATAAATAAATAAATAAATGGGACTCCCTAGATCCAGGCTGCTAAGGACTGAACCACAACAGCACCAATGGCGACCAATGGGGTAGCCGTGAGTTGCAGAAGATGAGTCCCCACTGAGAGACTGCAGTACCCTAATGTCCAGCAGCACTATCACTCCAGTAGCCTGAACACAGAAGGGTCGTAGGGCAGGAGTGGCCTACACCCCGAGAATATTACAGAGGACTGCCTGGCCAAATGCACTGAACCTGCAGGACTCGCTCTCCAGGCAGTAGTGAGCTGCAAACGTATGAATTGAAGACCATTCAGATCTCCAGCACTGAGCACAGGTTAGCCACCAACGTGGCCATCACCCTCATGCGATGCACTGTGATCCGGTGTTCAAGGGAGAGGCCAGCTCGTGCATAAGTGAGGGTAATACAGTCCGCCACCCAAGTGGACAGAGTTTGATTAGTCACAGGGAGCCCAAGTCTGCTAGGGTCATAAGACATGAAAAGTTGAGGAGCTTTGCGATGGACCTGAGTCCGCTGTAAGTAGAAGGACAAGGCCCATTTTCAATCCAGTGTATGAAGTACTAGTTCCTTCTGACTGGCGTGAGGCTGTGGGAAAAAGATGGGGAGGACTACCTCTTGGTTGAGGTAGAAAGGAGATACCACCTTCGGAAGGAATTTAGGATGCATGCGGAACACTACCCTGTTCTTGTAGAACTTTGTATGTGGTGGGTCTGCCACCAGGGCCTGGAGTTTGGTCACGCCACAGGAGGACAGAGAGGGGGCTTGGATAACAGGAGGCCTCAATATTTATTTTATTTATTTAACAGTTTTTCTATACCGCCTTTATCCAAGGCGGTTTACATCAAACAACATAACAATTACAGAGGAATTGTTTTACATTAAACAGAGATTATAACTTGGAGATAAATACGAGATACATTATGTGGGGGAGTGAGCTATTTACATGTAGAGATGGTCTACGTTTATGGGGAGGAATGGTTGGTTCGGCTTAGCTGTCCTTCTATGTTGTATTTTAGCTCCTAGATTGTTTTGTCATCAGGTCCATAGTATTCTCTGAATAGGTGTGTTTTCAGTTGTTTTTTTAGTTCAGTGATGGATTTTGCTGATCTTATGTTATCGATAAGGTGGTGGTGAGAGGCTATCACGTTCAGATGCACCCTCATGGAGTTAGACTTCAGCCCAGTGTGTGACAGGTGCAGTAGGTACTGGGGTACTAACTGCACATGGCAAGAGAAGGGGTTCTCCCTCCTTTCTGCACACCAGTTGGAGAGCCTTCTCCACTTAAAGGCATAAGTCCGTCTGGTGGAGGGCTTTTGGGAGGCCAGTAAGATCTCCTTGACTTCTCTTGGAAGATTGAAAGGGGCCAATACTACCCTTTCAGCAGCCACGCTATTAGCATTAGCGATCCCAGGTTGGGGTTCAGGAGGGAGCCCTCCTCCTGGGTCAGGAGGTAGCCCTCCTTCTGGGTCAGGAGGTCTGGGGCTCAGCCCAGCGGGACTGGGAGTGCCACCAACAGGGAGAGCAGCAGTGGAAACCAAGGCTGCCAGGGTCACCTAGAAACAGTTATTATAACTGACGCCCTCTCACTCTGGACCTTGAAGAGGGTCCTGGCAACCAGGGAGGTCGGTGGGAATGCATAGAGTACCGACAGCATCGGCATCGACATCGGTGTCCGCATTGCCGGTACCCAGTCATGCGATGCCTTCCAGTACCGTTACACTGGTACCGATTCCCCTCGGTACCGACTTCGGTCAATGCGGGTATCGGGCTCTTCAAGAGCATCCCGATAAAAGGTACTTCGAGTCCTCAGAGGAATCTGAGGATTCTGACAGTTCTGTTGATGTGGGAATACTTCTCCCGGAGGAGCCTTCTTCCCCTAAACGCAGGATTTCCTTTCAGGATTTCATCAGGGAGGTGGCTGGGGTCTGTCCATTACTGTGACCCCTGAAACAGAGCCCAGAGCAAAGGAGTTGGAAATTTTACAATATCCTAAAACTCCTAAGGAGGCAGCTACCTTGCCCATCCATGAGATCTTGCATGATCTCATGTTAAGAATGTGGGAGACACCTCTTACCACCTCTCCTCACTCTCGTAGACTGGATACTCTGTATCGAGTCCCTCCTTGTCCTGGATTCCAGAAAACTCAGCTTCCTCACCACTCTATTGTAGTGGAATCAGCTATGAGAAGGATCAAGAGTGCAAAGAGGCATGCCTCTAATCCTCCAGGACGTGAGTGCAGAACTTTGGATGCTTTTGGACATCGTGTCTTCCAAGCTTCCATGCTTTCTGCCAGGATCAGTTCTATATAGTCTATATATGGGAATATTCCTGAAGGAAGTCACAGGTGATTTAGAGGCTTTGAGTCCTCTTCTTCTTGAGGATAGAAGGCAGGAATTTCTCACATTGGCCAAACATGCCCAAGATGTTTCTAAATTTGTCAACCGTGCAGCTTTTGACTGTTTTGAGTGCATAAGCAGAACCTCTGCCATTGCCATAGGGGCACATAGAATTGCTTGGCTCCATGCATCTGATCTGGAGCTCTGGGTACAAGACAAACTGGGAAATATTCCTTGTACTGGTGAGAACCTGTTTGGTAAAGATTGGCAGGAAAAGGCCAATGAGTTGGATGCTGACAACTTCACCTTGGATAGATTATCCAAGTCCACAGATGATCCTGCAAGAAAGAAATCTTTCAAGAAACCATTCTTTTCTAAAAAGAAAAGATTTTATCCTGCTTATTCTCAGCAGGGACATACTGCAGGTCAGCTTGTCCGGATAGGTCAGCAACCCACCCAAACAAAGAAAAGCAAAGACTGCTAAGCCTCAGCCGTCCCAGCAGTCTCAGCCTCCACACGGCCTTTGACTTTCAGCTAGAGAACTTAGCCTTCCTGGCTCTCATTGGACCAGAGCCTTCCACCATTCCAGTAAGGTTGTGTCACTTTGCCCCCAGATGGGGGCAGATAACAGCAGAGCATTGGACACTCTCCATCATGATAAGGCAGTTCAATTCTCCGACCTCTCTCATCAACCTGTTAGGTCAGGAGGTCACTATGCTTCTTGCCCAAGGGTACAGGGTTTTACTCCCCCTATTTCCTTATCCCAAAGAAAACAGGGGATACAGACCTATCTTGGACCTCAGAGAATTGAACAAATTCCTTGTCAAAGAGAAATTCAAGATGATTTCTCTGGGAACTCTGCTGCCATACCTTCAGAGTCAGGATTGGCTTTGTTCTTTAGATCTCAAGGATGCGTACACCCATGTTCTCATCCATCCAACTCACAGAAGATTCCTTCGGTTCCTTTTTCAAGGAAAGCACTACCAATACAGAGTGCTTCCTTTTGGCCTGGCCTCAGCACCAAGGGTGTTCACGAAATGCATGGTCATGATAGCAGCATTTCTCCGCACTCTAGGGATATTTGTCTTCCCCTACTTAGACGACTGGCTCATTCGAGCCCCAACAGAGTCAGAGGCCAGGACTTCTCTATCCTGCACAATGCGTATCCTTCAGTATTTGGGTCTGGTAATAAACATCCCAAAATCTAGTCTAACTCCCACTCAGTCTTTAGAGTTCATAGGAGCTTTGCTGGATACCAGAAAGGCAAGGGCCTATCTCCCCCAGGCCCGTTGCCTTCGCATGGTGCAGTTAGCTTCTCAAGCAGTGCTAAAGCCTCATCTCACTGCCAGAGAAATGTTACAACTACTAGGCCACATGGCATCTACTGTGCATGTGGTTCCCTATGCTCGCCTCCATATGAGGGCAGCCCAGTGGACTTTATCCACTCAATGGACCCAGGCATCAGGATGCCTGTCAGACAAAATAGCAAACACAAGTCGCCTTATTTTGTCCCTCCAGTGGTGGAAGTCCACTCAAAACCTGTTGCTGGGGTCCCCTTTTCAACAACCCTTACCCCAGGCAACTCTCACAACAGATGCTTCTCTGATGGGTTGGGGAGCTCATTTGCAAGACCTCTCCACCCAAGGCACCTGATCTCCACAGGAGACTCATCTACATATCAATCTCTTGAAGCTCAGAGCAATCTTCCTTGCTCTTTGAGTGTTCCACACCCTGCTCAGCTACAAGACAGTCCTCATTCATACGGACAATCAAGTAGCCATGTTCTATGTGAACAAGCAGGGGGGAACAGGCTCTCTGTCGCTTTGCAACAAAGCTTTGCGACTATGGGCCCTCGCCAGAGAGCATCAGATTCATCTCCTGGCAGTGTATCTTCCAGGCATACAAAACTCTTGGGCAGACAGACTCAGTCGAGTTCTGCTTCCACATGAGTGGTCTTCATGCAGACCAGGTAGCCAAGATTTTTCAAATTTGGGGAACCCCAGACATAGACCTCTTTGCAAGTCCGTGGAATGCCAAACTTCCCCGGTTCTGTTCCAGAACCCCGGCTCAGGGGGCTCAGGCCAAGGATGCTTTCCTCCTTTACTGGGGTAAAGACTTCCTGTATGCCTTTCCACCCATCCCCCTAATTCCCAAAACCCTGTTCAAGCTTCAGAGAGACAGAGGCCGTATGATTCTCATAGCTTCACATTGGCCACGGCAGGTGTGGGTACCCTCTGCTTCTACATCTCTCTCAAGCTCCCTCCCTGGAGTTAGGGTCTGCTCCAGATCTCCTATCTCAGGAGGACGGAATGTTATGGCATCCCAATCCCCAGTCTCTGCATCTCAGGGATTGGTTGCTGAAGGCTTAGATCTCCATGATCTTAACCTCCCTCAGCAATTAAAGGATATCCTTTATGCTTCCAGGAAGCCTTCCACAAGACGCTGTTATGCTTTCAAGTGGAAAAGGTTTACCATATGGTGTTCGCAGAAGGGTCTTAACCCCATTGCCATACCTCTGGAATCATTACTGGAGTATCTCCTTCATTTATCCAATGCAGGACTTAAGACTAACTCAGTGAGGGTCCATTTGAGTGCTATTGCAGCTTCCTTCAAGCCCCTAAATGGACAACCTATTTCCTGCCATCCTCTTCTAGCAAAATTTATGAGAGGCCTTCTGCTAACTAAGCCTCCCATTAAGCCATCACCTGTGGCATGGGACTTAAATTTGGTTCTTGGTCAGCTCATGAAGCCACCTTTCCAACCCTTAGCTACTACCTCATTGAAATTCCTTTCTTGGAAAATTATCTTTCTCATTGCAATCACATCAGCACGTCACATCAGTGAATTGCAGGCACTAGTAGCTGATCCACCTTATACAAGGTTCCATCATGACAAGGTAGTCCTTAGGACTCATCCACGCTTTATGCCAAAGGTGGTCGCGCCCTTTCATCTAAACCAAGCGGTCTACCTACCTGTGTTCTTTCCAAGGCCTCATGCATCAAATGCAGAAAGGAACCTTCATACTTTGGACTGTAAAAGAGCTTTAGCCTTTTACTTACAAAGAACACAACAACATAGAAAGTCCTCTCAACTCTGTTGCTTTTGATCCTTCTCATTGGGGACTTCCAGTCTACAAGAGAACACTATCTAACTGGATTGCTCAGTGTATTTCGTTTGCCTATCAGAGTAAGAATCTTCCTCTGGAGGGCCATGTCACAGCTCACAATGTGAGAGCCATGGCAGCTTCAATGGCTCATCTGCACTCTGTGTCTATCGACGACATCTGTCAAGCAGCCACCTGGGCCTCGGTTCATACCTTCACAGCCCATTATTGCTTGGACAAGGACTCCCGTCGGGATGCCTTGTTTGGTCAGGCTGTTCTCCAACACCTGTTCCATACCTAATCAACTCCTACCCACCATCCCTGGTAGGATGCCAGAGATCCATGGGGGGAAGTGGAGCCCTTCTCAGGGATGCACAACTTCTGGGGTCTCTCCCTGGCATCCCTCTTCAATACCATAATCTCAGGAATTGACAACATTCGACAAGGATTTTCCCTTATCTTCATGGACATCGCAGCGGCTTTTGACTCCATAAGTCACGAGATACTCCTGGGACGTCTCAAGGAAAAAGGAATACAGGACACAGCTCTACGCTGGTGCATATCCTTCCTGACCAACAGATGGCATCACGTGAGAACCGGTACCACAACCTCTGAAGCGTTCCTTCAAAAACAGGGTGTGCCACAGGGGTCCTCGCTGTCGGCACTGATGTTTAACATATACATGCAGCCCATCTGCACCCTGATCTGCTCATTTAACATCGCCTGCCTGGTTTACGCAGATGATGTTCTATTATACATGCCATTTGCAATGGACCAGCCAGACTTCTCCCCACTAACAAGCTGCTTCGACGCTGTTGCTGACTGGCTCCATACGCAAAATCTCTGAATAAACCATAACAAGACAGATGTCCTCTTCATCACGAGGAACCAAGGTTTCACCCCCCCCCCCACCCTCCTTAAAGGTGAAGAACACCGAGCTGATAGCCAAATCCACAATCCGTTACCTAGGCATCACCTTGGACCAACGGTTGGACATGAAAGCCCACATAAGAAACACAGTCAAGACATTATACCATAAAGTATGGACACTACGGCATCTACGACCTTTACTAGACCCCGATGACCTTCGAACAATTTATCAAGCCCTAGTAATCCCACACTTCGACTATGCCAACGCAATCCTATACGGGCTCTCGCAAGCATCACTGAACCCACTCCAGCTTGCAATGAATGCAGCCGCCAGAATTCTATATGGAGTCTCAAGAATGGACCACATTGCACCAATCCTGAAGAAACTCCACTGGTTACCAATCCATGGCAAACTCTGTTTTAAGATCCTAGTAATGACCTTCAAGGTCATAAACAATCAACCCTCCACCTCCATCACTGAGCTAATCCATCTCACACCCCCGAACAGATCCAGGAGATCCACAGCTGTCAATACACTGATAATCCCAAAGGAAACAACAAAATGCACTCAGGCGACATCTAATAGGGCTTTCATGCTCTATGCACGCAGATGTTGGAATGCCCTCCCTACAGCCATTCAAGCAATCACCGACCTGGCCCAATTCAGGAAGGCGCTGAAGCACCACCTATTCATACAGCACTACTCAGAGATCAGCCTCAAAGACCAACTTGCAAACAGTCTCACAAATCACCAGGACTCCCCCAACAGCATACCCAGCACACTAGAGGGCAGCAAGCCCCACCTGTGCAACTCCGAGTAGATTTCAGGGTGTACAGTACATTTATTAGTGTAAATAATTTGTATAAAGTTACCCCTGTTATGTCCAAGTTATAGTTCCTGTTTATTGTAAATACAATGCAGCCCCGACTGCATTGTATAAGGTACTGTTTAATGTACCCCGCACAAATGTGAATAGCACAGTATAGAAGAGACGTTAAATGAATAAATAAAATAAATAAAAATCTTGCTCATTGCCATCACTGCATCAGCGAATTGCAGGCTTTGGTGGTGGATCTGCCATATACCTGGTTCCACGATGACAAGGTGGTCCTAAGTACCTATCCACATTTCCTTCCGAAGGTGGTCCCCTCCTTCTATCTAGACCAGTCAGTAATCTTACCGATTTTCTTCCCAAGGCCACATGTGTCTCGGGCTGAAGCAGCGCTCCACACTTTAGACTGCAAGTAAGCGCTGGCTTACTACTTAGATATAACTAAGGTTCACAGGAAATCCTCTCAATTGTTCATTTCCTTTGATCCCAGTCACCTTGGCCTACCGGTGACAAAACAAACTCTACTAGATGGGAAGCAGATTGCATTTCTTTTGCTTATCACAGGCAGGACTCTCCCTAGAGGGTCACGTTACTGCTCATAATGTACGGGCTATGGCAACTTCCATAGCCAACCTCCATTCAGTCTCCAATGAAGAGATCTGTCAGGCTGCTACATGGTTCTCCATTCATACTTTTGCTGCACATTATTGTCTGGACAGGGACTCCCATTTGGACGCTGTCTTTAGCCAAGTTGTAGCCCAGCACCTCTTTTGAACTTAAGCTGAACTCCTACCCTCTGTCCTGGACTTCTACAAGAGACCAGACTTTCATTAGAGAGGGTATAGCCTCCTGGAATTGAGTCCCAACGGGACACATTATGTCCCCACTCTTTGGCTTTAAACTTTAGCCTCAGGGATCACACTTCCCTTCCCCCCGTGCCAGTCTGCTACCCGAGTCTTGAAGGACTACAAAAGGGGACTGCTACTTCTTGAGAGAGATCTGCTATTTTAAGTATTACTAATGGAAATTTTTCTAAATCTTGGGGGAAAAGAAATTCTTTAGATTAAAGCTGATTAATCTGTGAACCCAGTGTATTTGTTAAATCGGTCAGGGCCTAGTAGCAGCAAAGAGTTTTCAGTTTAAATTTAAAACACAGAGGAGAGCTTTCTGGTTAAATTTAGAACCCAGCAGAGAGCTTCCAGTTTAAATTTAATACTCAGTCAGGGCCTAGTTTAAATTTAAAACACAGAGGAGAGCTTTCTGGTTAGATTTAGAACCCACGACTCCCTCTATCCAAGCAAGGGCTGTGGGACTCCCCCTGGATATTGGTCACAGATTACCTTAGAAGCAAAGGACAGGGTACTGTGTAGCAGCTAGCTTTTAATAAGTCTTTTTTCCCTTCCTCCCCAACACCCACCCACCTGTGGGATAATCGTAGCTTTATAGGTGCTTAAACCTCTTGAAGGAAAGGAGGTGCCATATTCACTCTCAGATGCAGCTGTTTATTCTCATCAGCATACATTAATTAAATTCTCCAGGACCAAGCAGGAAGTCAGTCCTCACATATGGGTGACGTCGGAGCCGACGGAGCCCCGTGCGGAGCATTTCCCCAGCTTTCAAAGAAAGACTTTGGGAATTGCTGCGCGCATGCGCGGTCCCCTTCCCACCCAAGGGTGCCATCTTGCTCAGTCTTCTTTTTTCCGCGGAGCCCGACGGACGTAGTTCGTTTTTCGCCGAGGAAAAAGTTGATTTCCCTGTTTTTTTGTTGTTCTCCTTCAGTTCGACGCCGGATCCTTTTCCCGTCTGGGCCCGATACGCCGATATCGAGCCCACTCTCTCTTTTTTGGTTTTTGTCCTTTGTGACTAGCGTTCGCGCCATTTTTCTTTTTTCACTGGCAGCCCTGTCTTTTGACCTCGCAGGGGCCCTTTTTCCCCCGATGGCTGCCAGCGGGTTTAAAAAGTGTGATCGGTGTAAGAAAATTATGTCTCTTACCGACACACATGACTGCTGCCTCCGCTCCGATCATGACCCGATGATCTGTGGTCCGTGTGGCAAAATGTCCTCGAAGGCGTTGAGGAGTCGGCAGCACCAGAAGGATAGGATCTTCTCTGACTCCGCGTCCGGACGGGCCCGGACCTCGTCAGAGGCCTCGACGTCTCGGGACTCCGGCCCCGAGCAGCGTCGGGGTTCCTCTGAGCGGGGGTCTCCTTCGTGGGAACAACGCAGGAAGAAGAAACCCGCGAGGGCGGCGTCGGTTGACGCTCCTGGTTCCTCGAGGGCCAGGTCGCATAGCCCCGATAGCCGTCCCGGGTCTTCGGAGTCAGAGAGGCCTGCCAAGCAACCTCATCTCGAGATGGAGTCTCATGGACACGTGAGTGCTGTAGTCCTCGTGGACTCTCCTCCAGGGGAGCCGACGTCGGGCCCGACGCCGTCGGGGCCCGAGTCGGGGGCTGCTGGGTCTCCTGAGCTCGGACTCAGGTTGACAGCCTTGGAGAGCAGTCTCACTGCCGTCATGGAACAGCAGCGGGCATTGATCGCCGGTCTCACCGGTGCATCTGCCCCAACCACCGGGACATCGACATCCAAGTCGACCCCGGAGGCCGAGCCGATCCTCGAGTCCATGCGGGCTCGAATCGATCCTCGGCCACGGTCTCCCTCGGCCTCCCGTTCAGGACCGAGGTAGTCGACGCCGGTACCCTCGGCGTCGGGGCGGATGGCATCGGTGCACGCCCGACTGGAGCCGCTCGATTCCTCCTCTGAGGAGTCGGGCTGGGAGACGGAGGACGAAGAGTCACCCGACACCTATCGGACTCGGTGTGTCCCATCGGACTCGCCGGAGTCTGAACCTCGGAGACGATCCCCACCGGAGGATACCCGGTTCTCGGACTTCGTGCGGGATATGGCAAGGCCTTGGCATTCCCCGCGGCTCCCAAGGAGGAGCCTCGAGCCGAGGAGCTCGAGGCCCTCCAGTATGACTCTCCCCCGAAGGAGGCCTTTACTGTACCGGTTCCTCCGATGCTGGAGCAACTGCTCTTCCACATGTGGGAGACCCCGACCTCGACGCCGGTGTTAAGCAAGCGGGTCGATTCCATCTATCGAGTCCGCAAGAGCCCCGGGTTCCAAAAGGCACAATTACCGCACCACTCCATGGTTGTGGAATCGGCCATGCATCGACTGAAAAGTCAGAAGATGCACTCCTTGGTGCCTCCCGGCCGGGAGGCCCGGAACCTGGATGCCCTCGGTAACAAGTGCTTCCAGGGCTCTATGCTTGCTTGCCGTGTCCAGACATACCAGCTCTACATGGGCATGTATCTCCGAGACCTGGCAAAGGAGATTGCCGGGTTCTCTGCTGGTCTCTCCGAGGAACCTTTGCAGAGTTTCCAGGCCTTGTCCACTGGTATTCGAGAGTGCTCGAAGTTTATCTCTCGGGCAGCCTACAATGGCTTCAAGGCTTCAGCCCGAGTAGCCGGGGCCGGTATCGGTGCCCGCCGACAGGCTTGGCTACAGTCATCCGACCTCGAGCCATGGGTACAGGACAAGTTGGTCGATGTCCCCTGCCGGGGTGAAAACCTCTTTGGCAAGCCCATGGCTGAAAAGGCTGCAGAACTGAGACCGAGACTCTGACCCGGACCCGGACTAGGCTGTCCAGAAAAACCTCTGCCCCTTCTCAGAAAAAGAAGGGCTCAGGGAAAAAAACCTTTTACCCGAGGAAGTCATCTGCTATAAACAATACCCTCATTATCAGGCCTCTGCAGCTCCCCAACAGGGTCAGCAGGCCAAGGGGCAGGGTCATGGGCCCCGTAGGCAGAAGGCCCCCAAGTCACCAACACCGGCCCCTGTTCAGCAGGGTGGGGGGGTTTGACTCAGAAGGCATAGCCTCTTCTCCTCAGCTGGCTCACATCAGCACAGGAGGCCGGCTGGCCCACTTTGCCCACAGGTGGTCGGCCGTCACATCAGATGCCTGGGTTCTCCATATAGTCCAAAAGGGCTATCTTCTCCATTTTCACCAGGTACCTCCCTCCTATTTTCCAGGGGAGCCTTCAAGACTCCCTCTGCACAGGGACTTACTCCTTCAGGAGTTAGCAAGTCTGCTAAAGGAACAGGCTGTGGAACCGGTGCCCCACCACCTGAGAGGTCACGGCTTTTATTCCAGGTACTTTCTGGTACCAAAAAGAACAGGAGGCCTCAGACCCATCCTAGACTTGTGCAATCTCAGCAAGTTCCTGGAGAGGGAAAAGTTCAAGATGCTTACCCTTGGAATCCTGCTGCCCTACCTCCAGCAGGGAGATTGGCTATGCTCCTTAGATCTAAAGAATGCTTATACTCACATCCTTATTCATTCAGACCACAGACAATATCTCCGGTTTGTTGTGGGGGAAACCACTACCAGTACAGAGTGCTACCCTTTGGCCTAACCTCCGCTCCCAGGGTGTTCACCAAGTGCCTGGCGGTGGTGGCGGCCTACCTGAGGCTTCAAGGTCTTTTTGTGTTTCCATACCTGGACGACTGGCTCATAAGGGGCCAGTCTTCCCAGGAGGCCAGTCAAGCCACCCTTCGCACTGTGGCTCTGCTTCAGCACTTGTGGTTTATCATAAACTTCGCAAAGTCCACTTTGCTCCCGTCCCAGAACTTAGAATTCATAGGTGCAATGCTGGACACACTTCAGGCGAAGGCTTTTCTGCCAGTGGACAGAGCCCAGAGGTTGATAGATCTAGCCAGGCAGTTTCACAGCAATTCCCTGGTCTCCGCCAGGCAATTCCTGAGACTTCTCGGCCATATGGCTTCCACGGTTCATGTAACCCCCAATGCCCGCCTGCACATGCGGCCTGCTCAGTGGAGCCTTCGAACTCAGTGGCATCAAGCCACAGGGAGCCTTGCAGACTCAGTAAGAATATCCACCCTGCTCGTCTCCTCTCTGCAATGGTGGCTTCATCTTCCGAACCTGGTACTCGGAGTGGGTTTTCAATCCCCTCCGCATTCTCAAGTGCTGAAGACAGATGCTTCTCTTTAGGTTGGGGAGCACATTGCCAAGGGGCATGTACTCAGGATCTCTGGACCCCTTGGGAGGCTGCTCAACAGATAAACTTCCTGGAGCTATGGGCGATACGCCTAGCTCTGAGAGCCTTCTCCCACCTCATCTCTCACCAGTCTGTACTGGTCCAGATGGACAATCAAGTTGCCATGTTCTACGTGAACAAACAAGGAGGCACAGGCTCCTTCCTTCTCTGTCAGGAGGCACAACGGCTGTGCTCTTGGGCCGTCACTCACGGAATCCTCCTCAAGGCTGTCTACCTCCCAGGTCAAGAAAATTAGCTGGCGGACAGACTGAGCAGGATCCTGCAACCACACGAATGGAGATTTAATCCGTTGGTGGTTCAGCAGATCTTTCTCAGGTGGGGCCTCCCCACCATGGATCTTTTTGCCAGTCCTCTGAACTGGCAACTCCCGAGATTCTGTTCCAGACAACCGCATCCTCTCAGAGTAGCAGCGGATGCGTTTCTGATTCCGTGGTCCCAAGGCCTACTGTATGCGTTTCCTCCCACGCCACTGGTGTCCCGAACACTGTTCAAAGTCCTCCAGGACGGGGCCTCAATGATTCTGATAGCCCCCAGGTGGCCTAGGCAACCATGCTTCCCACTTCTGCTGCAACTGGCCAACCTCCAGTCCCTTCATCTGATGGCCTTGCTGCTGAAAGGGTAGTCCTGGCTCCTCTACTACTGCCTAAAGAGGTGGAAGACGTAGTCTTAGCCTCTAGACGGCAATCCACCAGGAAATCCTACGCTCTTAAGTGGCGTAGATTCTCCGCATGGTGTGCTCAGCACAATGAGAATCCCTTCTCGTGCTTGGTAGCGGTAGTATTGCACTATTTGCTTTACCTCTCCAATCTAGGCCTTAAGTCCATCTCTGTCAGGGTTCACCTCAGTGCTCTCTCAGCGCACCACTTGCCGGTGGACGGAAGGCCTCTTTCCAACCACCCTTTGGTGGCTCGTTTTCTCAGAGGCCTCCTCCTGCTTAAGCCTCCTTTACGTCCACCAGCCCCTGAGTGGGATCTGAATGTGGTCTTACAGCGGATTACTTGTCCGCCGTTTGAACCTATGGCTACCTGCCCTCTCCGTTTTCTCTCCTGGAAGACCTTGTTTCTGGTGGCTCTTACCTCTGCTAGGCGAGTAAGTGAACTTCAGGCACTAGTGTCTGATTCCCCTTACACTAGGTTCTACAGGAATAGGGTAGTCTTACGGACTCACCCCAAGTTTCTCCCTAAGGTTGTCTCCCCTTTTCACCTCAATCAGGAGGTGGTTCTTCCGACCTTCTTTCCCAGGCCGCATGCCAACCGGGCTGAGATGGTCCTGCATACCCTGGACTGTAGGAGGGCGTTGTCCTTCTACCTTGACCGTACGCGGGAGCATCGGAGGGCGGTTCAGCTCTTTGTTTCTTTTGACCCCAATAAGTTGGGGTTGCCTGTCTCCAAGCGTACTTTGTCCATATGGGTCGCTGACTGTATCACATGGGCTTATGGGGCAGCCGGCCTCTCGTTGGAGGGTCGAGTCACGGCTCATCGTGTCAGGGCGAAGGCTGCATCAGTGGCTCTTCTCCGCTCTCTTCCGTTGGCAGACATCTGCCGGGCCGCTACTTGGTCTTCAAGCCAGACTTTTGCGGCCCATTACTGCCTTGAGAGGGAGTCCCGCAGGGACAGTGCTTTCGGACAGGCAGTACTCCATAATCTCTTTAGGGTTTAGGCAACTCCTACCCTCCGGCCCTGGTGCTGGGCTACCGGTCGGGGGCATTCTCAGAGAAGATTCCTTCCTTACGTACTGACGAGCTTGAGGGAGCTCATTTTTTCGGCTTGAGGTCTCCGGTAGCCTTAAGCTGGGGAGTCCCATATCTGAGGACTGACTTCCTGCTTGGTCCTGGAGAAAGAGTAGTTACTCACCTGTAACAGGTGTTCTCCAGGAGCAGCAGGAATCAGTCCTCACAACCCTCCCTCCTCCCCTTGGAGTTGCAGTCATATGATTTATTTTTGCTAATTTTTTTGCTGTCTTTTAGCTATGTCATCAGACTGAGCAAGATGGCACCCTTGGGTGGGAAGGGGACCGCGCATGCGCGCTGCAATTCCCAAAGGCTTTCTTTGAAAGCTGGGGAAATGCTCCGCACGGGGCTCCGTCAGCGCCGACGTCACCCATATGTGAGGACTGATTCCTGCTGCTCCTGAAGAATACCTGTTACAGGTGAGTAACTACTCTTTTCAGGTGAACAATGTACCTTAAACGTATTAGGTATAGTTTTATTAGTATATGTATCCCCAGCAAGTAAAGAACTTAAATATCTAAACACAACCTTAAAACGAAGATGCAGACAGCAGTCCAGCAGCAAGATGGGGGCTTTCCAGTCTTTTGCACTGAGTGTCACATGTATGATTTTATCCCATTTGGTGAGGGGTCTTACGTGTGCACAAGGTGCAAGGAGCTCTTTGCTCTCAGAGAATAAGTCCGATCTCTGGAGGCAAGAGTAGCAGACTTGGAAGACATAAGGAAGACAGAGAGGTACATAGACGAGACCTACTGGGATATAGTCCTGAAGTCCCACCTGCAGTCTGGCAGCATCCCTGTTGCCATGGAGGAGAGAAGTCACGTGACAGGAGAGCATAACCCTGGTGTGGCAGGAAGTGATCCTATAGCTAGGACCTGTCCTCCAGGTGATGTAAAACCCTCTCACACCGAGGAAGTTTCTCCAGGGCCATGTGCCCATGAGGGAAGGGTTAGGACAGCCATTATAGTTGGTGATTCGATCATTAGGCATGTAGATAGCTGGGTGGCTGGTGGACGTGAGGATTGCTTGGTAACATACCTGCCTGGTGCGAAGGTAGCGGACCTCATGTGCCACCTAGATAAGGTCTTAGATATTGCTGAGGAGGAGTCTGCTGTTTTGGTACATGTTGGTACCAATGACATAGGAAAATGTGGTAGAGAGGTTCTGGAATCTAAATTTAGGCTTTTAGATAGGAAGTTGAAATCCAGAACTTCTAGGGTAGCATTCTCCAAAATGCTTCCCATTCCACGTGCAGGACCCAAAAGGCAAGCAGAGGTCCGGAGTCTCATTGCGTGGGTGAGACAGTGGTGCAAGGATGAGGGTTTTGGATTTTTTAGGAACTGGGGAACATTCAGGAGAAAGGAGGGGCTCTTCCAAAGGGATGGGCTTCACCTTAACTGGGATGGAACCATGCTGCTGGCATTAACCTTTAAAAAGGAGATAGAGCAGCTTTTAAACTAGATAATAGGGGAAAGCCGACAGTTGCCCAAGAGTGCATGGTTCGGAACAGTGTATCCTTCAAGGATACTACCAAAAAAATTAAGTTAGGGCACATCAGCAGAGAGGTTCCAATAAAGACAAAGGTAGCCCAAATGCCCTTGAGTACAGAGCAGAGCTTAAAGATTCCAAATTACTCCTGCCTGCCGATAACCAGATTAATATGAATAAAATACAGTCTCTAAAATGCTTGTATGCAAATGCTAGAAGTCTAAAAAATAAGATGGGAGAGTTAGAATATATAGCACTAAATGAGAAGTTAGATATTTATTAATTTATTTATTTAACAAGTTTTATATACCGTCTTTCTACCAGTCAAGACGGTTTACAGAGAACATAACAGTCAGTATTTTTCAACCTTTTACATGAAACAATATAACAATGAGTATATATGTAAGTGAACATAACTAATTACAATGATCGATCGAAGATCAACTATTTACACAATAAATTTACAATTATTTATACGTGAATTTACAGTGGGCCATATGAATAGTAAATGGGTGTTGCAGAAGGGGTAGGAGGGAGTTGTAGTGGTTCAAGCTAAGGTGGAAGGGAGAAATGTTCAATGAAAAGGTGGGTTTTTAACTTTTTGTGGAACTCAGCGTGGGAGGAGCAGTTCCGAAGTTCATGAGGAAGGGTGTTCCAAAGGGATGGGGCATAGAGGGAGAAGGCCCTGTTACTTGTAGATTGTTTGCAGAGTCTCTTTTTTATAGGGATGGCCAGTAAGTTTTTGGTGATAGAACGGCGTGTTCTGTTGCAATTGGATGAGGGAAGGAGTGGGGAGAGGCACGGAGCAGACTCATTGGATAATATTTTATGTATCAAGGTGAGGACCGTGAATTTAGCTCTGTATTGGATGGGGAGCCAGTGGAGATCATAAAGGACAGGTGTGATGTGGGAACGTCTGGGGTGGTTGGTTATGAGTCGAGCAATAGTATTTTGAGCAAGTTGGAGTGGTTGGATAGAAATCTTAGGGAGGCCAAGGTAGATAAGGTTGCAGTAATCAAGAAAAGGTATAGAGAGGGCTTGACAGACCGTACGAAAGGAGTTAGGGCTTAGAAGGGGTTTAAGGTTCCGGAGGGTACGGAGCTTTGCGTATATTATATTAGTGGTTCTCTTTATATGGTCAGTGAATGAAAGGTTCTGATCCAGGATAATACCAAGATATTTAACTTGGTTCTTTACAGAAAGTGTTAGATCGCTAATAGTAAGGGTGGTTGGAGGGCTGTATGTGGGATTGGAGAAAACCTGGAGAACCTCAGTCTTGGATTGATTAATCAAGAGGTTATGTTGGGAAAGCCAGGTTTTCAGGCTAGTCAGGCATTCGTATAGTTTAGAGAAGTTGGGATTGGAAAGGTTAAAAGGGGTATAGCACATCATGTCATCGGCATATAGTTGATACTGAATGTCATAGTTCTGGAAGATCTTGCATACCGGTTGGAGGAAGATGTTAAATAATAGAGCAGAGAGACTGGATCCTTGGGGTACACCTTGTTTTAAGATGAATGGGAGGGAGGTGTCACTTCCAATACGAACCTGTTGGGTTCTGTTATCTAGGTACGAATGGAACCAGTTCAGAGTTGTGTCTCTGAGCCCAATTTCATGAAGTCTGCTTAGGAGTAGATGGTGAGGGAGGGAGTCAAAAGCAGCTGATAGATCGAGGAATATGAGAAGACATCCTTGAGAGGGGTTCTGGATGTGGAGGTATAAGGAATCTAGTAGGGAAGTAAGAAGGGTTTCGACTCCATGGTTCCTTTTGAAACCATGCTGGAATAAGTCGAGGGGGGAGTGTTCATCAATATAATTCTGGAGTTGGGTTTGGACCATTTTTTCGGTTATCTTAGCTAGGAATGGAATACTAGAGATGGGTCTGTAAGATGTGGGAGAAGATGGGTCAAGTTTTGTTCCTTTTAAAATGGGACGGATAGTGGCATTCTTAAGAGGTGGTGGTACCAAGCCAGTCTGGAGGGATGTTTGAACAATATACATAATGTACGGACTTAGGGAGCTTCTAGTAGTTTTGATCCAGGGTACGGGGCAAGGGTCAAGGGCAGATGTAGAAGCATTTAAGTCCTTTATTACATTAGTTACATTTTCTAAAGTGAGAGGCTCGAATTCTCTCCAGGAGTTTTGGGGGGTAGACTTGAGTGGTTGGGAGTTGTAGTGAATGGGGGGTTGGTATTTAGTAGAAAGAGGAGGGTGGAATTTGGAAATGAGGTGGTTGGCAAAGGCCTGTGCAGTTATTTTTGGAAGCTGGTCTTGATGCAGGGGCTCATTAATTAAGGATTTGGTAATAGAGAATAGCTCTCTAGGTTTGTTAAATGAACTTTAAATAATATTTTCATTGTATTCTCTTTTATGGTTGAGGGTTTCAGTGCAGTAAGTTCTGAGTTTAGCTAAATAGGAAGTGAATGCGTTTGTATCTTAAGAGCGTCTCCATTTGCGTTCGAGACGTCTAAGTTCTCTTTTGAGAGTTCTTAGGTGTGTGGAGAACCAGGGTGCTCTTCTAATGATCTTTTGAGGATGTTTGTTAGGTGGGAATAGAGAAGCTTCAGATAGGGTCTCATTCCATTTAGAAATAAGAATCTCTTGGCTAGAGCTTTTATCAAATAAGAGGTCAAGAGATGGGACTGTTTGCTCTAGGAAGGTGGCCGCGTTGAAATGCTTGAACCTACGGGTATGTTGAGCCAGGATGGGAAGTTGATTTTTGTGGGTGGGGTAAGGGAGGGAGAAGAGGATGAGGGTATGATCAGACCAGGGTACTGGTTGAATGGTGTGTGTAACCTGATCAATGGTTAGAGAGTGTTGAGGAATAAATATAAGGTCAAGAATGTTTCCTTTGGAGTGCGTAGGGTGTTCCAGTATTTGGGAGAAGTTGAGGGCATTCATTGCTTGGAGGAAAGAGGAGGACTGTATTGGAGATGTGGCATTTAGATTTAGATCGCCTAAAATTGAGGGGGCGAGAGGCAGATTGGGGGGAGCAGGCTGTGTCTAGGGTTGTTGAGAGATCAGAAGGGTCGGATTGAGGAGCCCGATATATGAGGTGCAGGGAGAGCGAGGAGTTGGAGACAGTAATGGAGTCCATACCTTTGGTAGAGGTGGATTCTGTAGTGGAGAGTTGTAGGTTCGATTTGGATATGATGGCTACACCTCCCCCTCTGCTATGTGCTCTGTTGCATATGTTGATTGAATATGCATTGGGGCATAATTGGTTTATTAGGACCGTGTCGGTATCTTGGAACCAGGTTTCAGTAAGGCAGAATATATCAAGATCATAATCAGAGATGAGGTCAGCAAGTAGGGGAACTTTATTTCTGGCTGATCGAGCGTTGAGTAGGGCGCATTTGAGGGGGGGATGGGGTGGGTCAGAGGAAGAGTTAGTGATAGGGTCCGGATTTATAATGATAGGTTTGAGTCTGCAAGCACGGTAGTGGGGGTTATGATGGGTATAAGGATAATGTGGTGGGATGTGTAGATGTCTGGGAGAGTGGATTATTGGGATGTGGGTGGAATGGGTCAGAGATAGTGTGTATGAAGGGGTAAATAAGGAGGTAAGTAATAAGGAGAGGATGACCCATGATATGACTGAGTAGGAGTTGGTCAAGGTCATTCTGGGAGAAGATGGTACTCTTGGAATAGATAACGCTATCTTGATGATAGGTATAGCGACAGTGTTGTGCCTGAAAATGGTGTCTTTTAATAAATGCTAAGTTAGTGCTAGTAGGCTTACAGTGAGTGTGGTATTCCTGTAAGGTAACAGTGGTGGTGTTGCAGGAATCGGGAAGTTTAATCACTTAGAGGTTTGATTGCTTTTGTGAGGTAACAGTAGGGTTTAATACAAGGAAGTGGATATGATTGTGGTACAATCAATGTTTGAGCTGAGAAGATAGAGGCATCATAGTATGAGGGAAATCTAGTACTAGCTTTGTGGCAAGCAAAAAGGCATAATAAGCAATAAAGTGGCAGAGAGGCATATAAGGCAATAATGGTAACTTTTTGTAGTAAAGTAAGCAGCAGTATATCAGTAGCAGTAACAATAGTAGCAGTTAATCAAAGTAACAGTAGCAGTAAGTGTTAATATGTTGATATGGAGGAAACAACGGATTAACCTAATCCTTATTGCACACAGAGGGTAGGGTGGTAAAAGAGATGCTTGCGAATGGAGCTGGAGGAAGTTCATATTAAGCATAATGTCTGAATGCAGATCGCGTTGCTGGAGCTTGAGGGCTGATGAGTCAAGCGAGGGGGTTGCTTTGCTTTGCTTTTAAGATGATTTCGTTCATCAGGGAATGCGATCGGACCCCGCCTAAGGGCCATGCCAAAGGGCCCTCTGGCGAGGCCCTCAGGCGTGGGCCCGACAGGCGCGGGCCTGCCCGGCAGCTGATTCCTTTATCGGAGCTTCTGCTCCTCCTCCCACAGCCCCGATTGGGCTGGAGTATGCAGGAGATGGGTCGGCTGCTGTGCGGTGTGCTCTACCCATCACAGGGGAGCAGGAAAATGGCTGGTTTCCCGCCGGCAGCTGATTCCTTTATCGGAGCTTCTGATTGGTATCTCAGAGACATGGTGGAAGGAGGACAACCAGTGAGACACTGTGATACCTGGGTATAAACTATATCGTAATGATAGAGCTGATCAAATTGGTGGAGGGGTTGCGCTCTATGTTAGAGAGGGCATTGAGTCACAAAGGATTAAAGTTCTACAGGAAACAGAATTCACTGTAGAATCTCTATGGATTGAAATTCCATGTAAAAAGGGGAAGGCGAAGGCAGTGGGGGTGTACTATCAACCTCCTGGCCAGAATGAACAAATGGATGATGAAATGCTCAAAGAAATCATGGAACAAAAGTCACAGAACGGTAATAATAATGGGTGATTTCAATTACCCCAGTATTAAATGGGTCAGTGTCAAGGCATGACATGCTAGGGAGATAAAGTTTCTAGATGAAATAAATGACTGCTTCTTGGAGCAGCTGGTTCATGAACCAACCAGAGGGGAAGCCATTTTGAACTTAGTCCTTAGAGCAGCGGTTCTCAACCTGTGGGTCGCGACCCCAACGGGGGTCGCCACAGGATTTAGCGGGGGTCGCTTAGCCTCCACGAAGTTTAAAAAAAAAAATTAAGATGTGCACAAGTTGCTGCCGAGTCCGCTTCTCGGCAGCGGCAAACTCACCGCCTTCTTCTGCAGCCGCGGCTCCCTGCCTTTTAGGGAACCGCGGCTGTACTTGTAAAATCGTTGCGGAGCCCTTCCTGTCTCGACGGGCTCCGTGCAGCATTGTCCCGCCTCCAAAGGAAGTGGTAAACAACTTCCTTTGGTGGCGGGACAATGCTGCATGGAGCCCATCGAGACAGGAAGGGCTCCGCAATGATTTTACAGGTACAGCCGCGGTTCCCTAAGAGGCAGAGAGCCGCGGCTGCATTAGAAGGGAGGCAGACAACCTGCAACACGGCTGACATCGACAGAGGGGGGCTGACATGGACAGATGGAGGGAGGGGGGCTGACATGGACAGATGGAAGGATGGGGGCTGACATGGAGGGATGGATGGAGGGAGGGGGGCTGACATGGACGGATGGAAGGATGGGGGCTGACAGGGAGGGAGGGAGGGAGGGATGGGGGCCGATATGGATGGATGGCGGGAGGGCGGCTGACATGGACGGATGGAAGGATGGGGGCTGACATGGAGGGATGGATGGAGGGAGGGGGGCTGACATGGACGGATGGAAGGATGGGGGCTGACAGGGAGGGAGGGAGGGAGGGATGGGGGCTGATATGGATGGATGGATGGATGGCGGGATGGTTGGCGGGCGGGGGGCTGACATGGACGGATGGAAGGATGGGGGCTGACATGGAGGGATGGATGGAGGGAGGGGGGCTGACATGGACGGATGGAAGGGAGGGGGGCTGACAGGGAGGGAGGGAGGGAGGGAGGGGGCTGATATGGATGGATGGATGGAGGGAGGGAGGGAGGGGGCTGACAGGGAGGGAGGGATGGAGGGAGGGGGGCTGCCATGGACGGATGGAAGGATGGGGGCTGACATGGAGGGATGGATGGAGGGAGGGGGGCTGACATGGACGGATGGAAGGATGGGGGCTGACAGGGAGGGAGGGAGGGAGGGGGCTGACAGGGAGGGAGGGAGGGATGGGGGCTGATATGGATGGATGGATGGAGGGAGGGAGGGAGGGAGGGGCCTGACAGGGAGGGAGGGAGGGAGGGAGGGATGGGGGCTGATATGGATGGATGGATGGAGGGATGGAGGGAGGGAGGGGGCTGACAGGGAGGGAGGGAGGGATGGGGGCTGATATGGATGGATGGATGGAGGGAGGGAGGGAGGGGGGCTGACATGGACGGATGGAAGGATGGGGGCTGACATGGAGGGATGGAGCGAGGCAGGGGGGCTGACAGGGAAGGATGGGGGCTGACAGGGAGGGAGGGGGCTGACAGGGAGGGAGGGAGGGAGGGATGGGGGCTGATATGGATGGATGGAGGGAGGGAGGGGGGCTGACATTGACGGATGGAAGGATGGGGGCTGACATGGAGGGATGGATGGAGGGAGGGATGGGGGCTGACATGGAGGGAGGGAGGGAGGGAGGGGGCTGATATGGATGGATGGAGGGAGGGGGGCTGACATGGAGGGAGTAGGCTGGCATGGACAAAGGGGAGAGACATGGGGACATACTGGACAGACGGGATAAATGCTGGACAGAGGCGAGAGACAGTGCGGGTTAGGATTATAATGGGCTGATGGGGGTGCTAGCACTGGTAATGGGCAGATGGGGGGGCTACGAATGGTAATGGGTTGATTAGGGAAGGCTAGGACTGGGAATGGACTTATCAAGGGGGGGTAGGACTGGTAATGGACTGATGGGGGTCTAGCATTGGAAATGAGCTGATCAGTGAGGTTAGGACTGGAAATGGGCTGATTAGGGGAGCCTAGCACTGGTAATGGGGTTGAGGGGGGGACTAGCACTGGAAATGAGCTGATGGGGGGTAGGACTGGTATTGGGCTGATTAGGGGGGGGGGGGTAGGACTGGTAATGGGGTTGAGGGGGATTAGCACTAGAAGTGAGCTGATTAGGGGGCTTTGACTGGGAATGGGCTGATTGTGGGGAGGGGAGGATAGAGCTGCTGACCCTGGAAGAAAACTGGGGGCTAAGGCTACAAGTGGGCTGATACAAGGGGATGGGAGCATGGAACTGAAAGGGAGTGGATCTGAGAGGGGCTGCCCTGGTATTTGTACTAGAAGGGACTGATCAGTGGGGAAGGAGGGGGACTGGAAGGGAATGGACACCAGTGGCAGTCATGGGAATGCAAGTTGACATTGGAAGGTACTGGGAGTGAGGACTGGAAAGGGGCTGATACTGGGGAGGGTTACTGGGACTGGAAATAGGCTGATGGAAAGAAGTGAAGAAAACAAAAGAGATAAGAACTGGCAGATGGACCATAGACCACAGAAAGAGAGCTAAGAGAAGACAGGAAAGCAGAAGCCTCAGATCGGGACCAGCATGATCAGAGAATAAATTGGTCAGACAACAAAGGTAGAAAAAATAATTTTATTTCATATTAGTGATTTGACTACAAAATCATCATAATTTTGAAATCAAATATTGTTACTTGTTGTTTTGATTATTTAAATAAGTATTTTATAAATAAAAACATATTGCAAAGGCCTATAATATATTAATAATTCAACAAATGATTACAGCGACAATGCGTTAACGGTAAAGGAAGAGAGACGCATTTGATTTTATCATTGGGGGTCACCACAAGTTGACCAACGGTAAAAGGGGTCACGGTACAAAAAAGGTTGAGAACCACTGCCTTAGAGGAACACCTAACCTGGTGCAAGAGATAAGGGTGGTGGGGCCACTCAGAAATAGTGATCATAGCATGATCGCGTTTGATTTAACTAATGGAGGAGGAATGGTAATGAAATCCACATTACTACCTTTTAACTTTCAAAAGGGGAGACTATGATAAAATGAGGAAAATAGTTAAGAAAAACTAAAAGGAGCAGTGGCAAAGGTTAAAGACTTACATCAAGCTTGGGTGTTGTTTAAAAATACTATCTTGGAAGCCCAGACCAGCTGTATTCCACGTTTTCAAAAAACTGCCAGCATGGTTTAAAGGTGAGGTCAGAGAGGCTGCTGTTGCTAAAAAAGCATCTTTCAGGAAATGGAAAAAAGAACCAAATGACAAAAACTGGAAACAGCACAAGCACTGGCAAGTTAAATGCAAGGCATTGATAAAGCAGGCAAAGAGAGAATTTGAGAAGAAACTTGCTGTGGAACCAAAAACACATAATAAAGACTTTTTCAAGTATATTCATAGCAAAAAACCTGTCAGAGAGTCAGTTGAACCATTAGATGATATAGGGGTAAAGGGGGCAGTAAGAGGGAACAAGGCTATAGTGGAGAGACTGAATAAATTCTTTGTTTTGATCTTTACTGAGGAAGATGTAGGGATGTTACCCGTGACTGAAGTGGTATTTAAAGGTGATGCTGCAGAAGAATTGAAAGAATTATCGCTACACTGGGAAGATGTATTACAACTACAGTCAAACCTTGGTTTTCATTTGCCCCGGTTTTCATACGCTTCGGTTTTCAACGTCTTTTTTGACTGAGATTTTGTCCCGGTTCTCATACATCGCTTCGGTTTTCAACGTCTTTTTTTGACTGAGATTTTGTCCCGGTTCTCGTACATTGCCTTGCTTTTTGTAAAGTACAGTCCTGTAAATACATACACCCTCGCGCTGCACACCGGTCTGTATACACTGCCAGAACGCCCGCCCGGTCCCGGCAGCACTGCCCCCCGGACTCACCGATCGCCAGCGTGATGAGAAGCGAAAGCCAGCTGAGCACGTAAATGAAACACATCCTCGAGCCTGGTCAGAGAGAGGCAAGGATTGCGCAGAGAGGAAGGCCCCGATCTCGTCCACCGCCTGCCCGTTCTCTGGAGCGCCCCCTCAGGCTCGGAGGTAGCAGGGAAGAAAAGCTGTCAACGTAAGCAGGAGAGGTTGCATGAATGTGGGAGGCAGTTCTTTCTCTTGCAGGGCACGTCTGAAGCTATATCATTAAGATTTTCTGCCATTCTAAAGCATTGAGCAGATAATGTAAAGGTATTTTAATGGGCTGAATCCAATGTGATTCTGAAGAGAGCTGGGCACAGCAGCTTGTCTGGAACGGATTAATTGGATTTACATTATTTCTTATGGTAAATATTGCTTCAGTTTTCATACGTTTCGGTTTTAGTCAGACTTTCTCGAACGGATTAATCATGAAACCCGAGGTTTGACTTATTTGATTAACTGAAGAGTAGCAAATCACCTGGACCGGATGGTATACTTCCAAGGGTGTTGAAAGAACTGAAATATGAGATTGCAGACCTGCTATTAGTAATATGTGAACTATCATTAAAATCATCTGTAAACTATAATTAAAATCATCTGTAATACCTGAAGATTGGAGGATCATCAATGTAACGCCAATTTTTAAAAAGGGTTCCAGGGGTGATCCGGGAAACTACAGACCGGTGAGCCTGACGTAAGTACCAGGAGAAATGGTAGAAAACCATCATAAAGAACAAAATTATTCAGCATGTAGATAGTCATGGCTTAATGGGAGACAGCCAACATGGCTTTAGACAAGGAAGATCTTGTCATACTAATCTGTTATGTTTTTTGAAGGTATGAATAAACAGGTAGACAAAGGTGAGTCGGTTGATCTAGTGTATCTGGACTTCAGAAAGCCTTTGACAAGGTCCCTCATCAGAGACCTTTGGCAAAAATAAAAAGTCTTGGGATAGGAGGTGATATACTATTGTGGATCAGGAACTGGTTACAAGATAGAAAGCAGAGGGTAGGGCTAAATGGCCAATTTTCCCAATAGAAATAGGTGAATAGTGGAGTACCCCAGGGATCTGTGCTGGGTCCGCTGTTTTTTAATATATTCATAAATCACCTGGAAATGGAAATAACGAGTAAGGTTATCAGATTTGCAGATGACACAAAACTAGTTAAAGTTGTTAAAACCCAAGAGGATTGTGGAAAATTGCAAGAAGATCTTGATAAATTGGAAGACTGGGCATCCAAATGGCAGATGAAATTTAATGTGGATAAGTGCAATGTTATGCACCTAGGAAAGAACAACCCAAACTATGATTATACGATGCAAGGTTCCACATTGCGAACCACCACCCCAGAAAAAAGATTTAGGCGTCGTCATGGATAGCATGTTAAAACCCTCCGCCCAGTGTGCAGCAGCGGCCAAGAGAGCAAATATAATGCTAGGTATCATAAGGACAGGAATGGAAAATATAACAAAGGATATTTTAATGCCTCTGTATCCATTGTTTACATCATTGGAATATAAAAAGACTAGGGGACATGCAATGAAGTTACAGGGTAACCTATTTAAGACTAATAAGAGAAAATATTTTTTCACTCAACGTGTAATCAAACTCTAGAATTTGTTACCGGAGGATGTAGTAAAAGCTGTTAGTGTAGCTGGGTTTAAAAAAGGTTTGGACATGTTCATGGAGGAAAGGTCCATAAACCATTATTAAAAGGGACATGGGATATCACTGCTTGACCCAATACAAGCATTGTGGAACCTATGTCTTTTGGGGAAACTGTTAGGTACTTATGACCTAGATTGGCCACTATTGGAAACAGGGTACTGGGCTTGATGGACCTTGGTCTGACCCAGTATGGCATATCTTATATTTTTATGGGAGCTAGTGAGTCCCATATGTGAAAACTGCATTCCTGCTTGTTCCTGGAGATAGCGTAGTTACTCACCTGTAACAGGTGATCTCCGGGAACAGCAGGAATCAGTTTTCACAATCCGCTCTCCTCCCCTAGGAGTTTTAGAGTTCGTTTATTTTTTTCTCTTTCTCTCAGCTACAGACTCAACTGAGGAGAGGAGTTGGGAAGGCGGGAAGGCAGATGCACAGGCGCAGTGGAGTGTTCGCAAAGGCTTTTCAGTTGGACACTGTGGAATGTTCCCATGTGGGCTCCGTCGGTGCTGACGTCACCCATACTTGAAGACTAATTCTTGCTGTTCCCGGAGATAACCTGTTACATGTGAATAACTATACTGTCTCCTAGTGGAGGTGGTAGAGATGAGGACAGTATCTGAATTCAAGAAAACATGAGACAAACACAGAGGATCTCTAAAGGTAAAAAGGGGACTATTGTGGTTGATATGGAAGAGCAGACTAGATAGGTCATGTGGTCTTTTTTCTGCCATCATGTTTCTATGCTTCCATATGTTCTTGAAATGCTACCGCTGTGCATATTACAAAAGGACTTACGCAATCTGAGTTGCTTTATTTTATGTGGTGGGGAAAAGGGCACAAATATCCTTCTCTATATTGTCAGCACCATGGGCAAAAGGTGGAATGAATGTACCAGATTTGTATTGGTACAATCTAGCATATGGTTTTCACCACAGCCATGATTGGCTGGATGGTATGTTCTTCTTTAACACGGTTTATATTGAATTCTCTGAGAACAAGCAGGAAGTCCGTCTATATGAGTGACGTCTGCGCCGACGGAGCCCACACACTAGCTTCTCCCCAGCTTTCAAAGAAAACCTTTGGGAGATGCACCATGCATGCGTGTTTCCCTTTCTGCCCTAGAGTGCCATCTTGGCTCAGTCTCATTTTTTCCATAGAGCCCACTGGACATGTGTCTGTTTTCCTGGGAAAAAGTGTTTGTTTTTTCTTTATTTTTTTCTTCCTCCAGTCGTATACCAGTTCCCCTTCCTGCCCCTGAGTTCGCTTGTCTCAACATCACATCTCAAGTTCGTTCTTTTTCTCTTTTCCATCGAGAGCTTCTTGACCGGCTTCACGCCTTTCTTTTTGTCCCTGGCTGGGCCAGAGGTTTTCAACCTCGCGGGGGTCATTTTCCCCTCCATGGCCTCGGCCAGTGGCTTTAAAAATTGTGACTGATGTGCCAAAACCATGTCGCGCACCAACCCACATGACTGCTGCTTCCAATGCCTAGGGCCAGACCATTACCCCTTGGACTGTGGTCTCTGTAAAAAGATGACCTCCAAGGCCATCAAGAGCTGTCAGCAGCAGTGGGAGTCCTCCTTCCATAAGACAGACTCTGCACTAGAGTCTCTGGTGACACTGCACTTCAGGGCCCCCTCTGGAAACTCGTGGAGACTGGGCTGCCTCAGAACCCCAAGGCCACAGGACCTCCAGCTGGACCCCGAAAGGAAGAGCCCAAGAAGAACCAGAAACCCTCGAAGACTACATCGGAGGACGTGCATGGAAAAGTGGGCAGGTCCCCACGGGTCCTGGACCTGCAGTCCTCTCCGCGAATCTGAGGGTTAGGAGCGGGAGTGGCAAACCAAAATACCCCATCAGGAATAGTGAGCATCAGGCAACCGACCTCGGACCCCCAAAGCCATCCTAATCAAAAACTTACCCTTGATAGAGCTGGCATTAGGCCCAAGCCCCTCTGTGCCTATGCCAAAGACTGCAGAGCCATCTGGCCTCGAGACCAGGATGGCGGCCTTGGAGTGCAGTCTATCTGCCTTCATGGCCCAGCAGCAGGCTCTGATGCCTAACCCCGCCAGGTCATCACTCCCAACTACCAGGCCCTTGACCTCAAGGAGCTCCCCGGATGCCGAGCCGATCCTCAAGCACCACCAGCCTCGAGAGATCCATTGGTCCCAATTTCAGTCCCAGTCCTCAGAGCCAAAGCCACCCCCAATGAGTGCCCACAGTTCAGACAGCAGGGCCTCTGGGCGCAAGGAGCTATCGGTCTCGGGGTGTGACCCTGGAGCCCGGGCTGTCCTCGATATCTCACCGACTACAAATCGGACTGGGAGACCGAGGACAACAAGTCCCCAGATACCCATCGGCACCGGGACGTGCCCTCAGACCTGTCTTCACCCTGAGATCCAGCATCAGTTTCCACCCAAGGACACGGATGTCCTCGACTTCATGCAGGATATGGCCAAGGCACTGGCCTTCGAGACCGACTCAGAGGAGGACTCTAGGACCAAGGAACTCAAGATCCTCCAGTACGTGGCCCCTCTGAAGGAAGCACTCACAGTGCCCGTTCTCACGGTCCTGGAACAGCTGCTCCTCCACATGTGGGAGATCCCTGCATTGGTGCCTATAGCGAGCAGATGGCTGGACTCGATGTACCGGGTCCGCCGGAGCCCCAGCTTCCTGAAAGCACAGCTGTCACACAACTCCATGGTGGTAGAGGTGGCCATGTGTCTCCTTAAGAGCCAAATGATGCACTCCTTGGTGCCCCCAGATAGAGAGGCCCACACTTTGGATGACCTGGACAGAAAGTGCTATCAGGGCTCGATGCTCATTGACCGGATCTATGCATACGAGCTATCTCCAGGAACAAGCAGGAATGAGTCTTCACATATGGGTACGTCGGTATCGACAGAGCCTGCGCGGGAACGCTCCCCAGCGTCCAATCAGAAAGCTTTTGGGAGCATCCCACAGCGCCTGCGTGCTGCCTTCCCGCCTTTCCAACTGTCTCTCCTCAGTTGTTCTTTTTCCGCCGAGCCAGCAGGTCGTGTTCCTGTCACCACAGAAGAATTTCCTTATTTTTTCTTTATTTCTTTTCTGTCGCGTCTGCCTTCCTCGACGCTAGACCGGTACCGCCGGTTCTTATTCTTTTCTTTTTTAAAAGAAAAAAAAAAGACCTTTTTTCCATTTATTTTCTTCAGGTGTACTTCAGTTTGGGCCTTAGGCCCAAAACCCTTTTCCTTAAATATGGAAAAACCTGCCTTAGGATTTAAGAAGTGCACAAAATGTGGCGGTACTATCTCCGTCACCGACACCCATGACTGGTGTCTAAAATGTTTAGGCCCTGACCATTCCATTACAGATTGTGCGTCCTGTTCCATGATGTCTAAGAGAGGGCGACAGAACCGAGCTGCCAAGCTCAGTACCCTGTTTCCCTCTGATGCAGCTTCAGTGGCATCGACGTCTTCCAGGGCTGCTGCTTCTTCACATGGATCTCAGGTAACTAAACATAAATCCAGCCGGTCCTCAAAGGGCAAATCTCCTAAGCATCGAGATGCCCCTGTCCTTGCCCTCGAGGATTCTGCACCGGCAAAATTACCCCGGCGGGAGGCTTCGACCTCTAAAGCATCGTCATCGGGGTTCCAGGATGATCTAGATGGCGTGGCCTCAACAGATCTCCTGGTGCCATGCTCTGGAGTACCGGTGGCTTCCACCGGTACCGACTTCCAGGCATTGGCGGCATCGATGGATCAGAGGATTCTGTCCATCGAACGCAGTCTGGCGGCTTTCCTTGTGGCATCGATGCCCGTGGTACCGCAACAGACTACTCCGCCGGTACCGGCTCCGGTATCGCCATCGGCACAGATTCCGGTACCGGTGGCATCGGCATCGGTGTCCGCCATGCCGGTACTCTGCCCTCTGCAGCCCTCCGGTACCGATACCCCGGTACCGGTGATTCCCGATACCGATCCCAGTCGGTACGGGGTATCGGGCTTTGCAAGAGCATCCCGACAGACGATACTTCGATTCCTCTGAGGATTCGGAAGAGTCTGTCGATGCAGCGAGGCTTCTTCCACAGGAGGAGTCCTCTCCTAAACGAAGGATGTCTCCTCCAGAGGACTTGTCTTTTCAAGACTTTATCAGAGAGGTGGCTCGCAGCCTCTCTATTACAGTAGCCCCGGAGTCAGAGCCTAGAGCTAAGGAGTTAGATATTCTACAATATCCTAAAACTCCTAAGGAGGCAGCTACCTTGCCTATTCATGAGATTTTGTATGATCTCATGTTAAGGATGTGGGAAGCACCTCTAACCACCTCTCCTCATTCTCGCAGGTTGGACACCATGTATCGTGTCCCTCCTTGTCCTGGTTTCCATAAAACTCAGCTTCCTCACCACTCTATTGTGGTTGAGTCTGCAATGAGAAAGATTAGAAGTGTCAAGAGACATGCCTCTAATCCTCCAGGACGTGAATGTAGAACCCTGGATGCTTTTGGTAGAAGAGTCTTCCAAGCTTCCATGCTTGCTGCGAGAATTAATTCTTATAGTCTGTACATGGGAATGTTCTTAAAAGAAGTCACTGACCATTTGCAGACTTTAAGTCCTTTTATGTCTGACAATAAAAGGCAAGAATTTCTCACTGGGCTCAAACATGCCCAGGATATCTCCAAATTCCCCAATCGTGCCGCCTTCGACTCCTTTGAATGCGTAAGCAGAGCCTCAGCTATAGCTATAGGTGCACGTAGGATTGCTTGGCTTCAAGCATCTGATTTGGAGACCTGGGTCCAAGATGAATTGGGAAATATCCCTTGTACAGGTGAGAATCTGTTTGGTAAAGATTGGCAAGCAAAAGCCAATCAGATGGATGCTGAAAATTCTGCTTTGGATAGACTATCCAAATCTACAGCTGCTCCTGCTAAGAAAAGGTTGTTCAAGAAAACACCTTTTTCTAAAAAGGGAAGATCCTATCCGGCTTATAGTCAGAGAGCATCTTCTGCAGCTCAGTTCCCTTCCAAACATCAGCAATCCTCCAAACAGACCAAGGCAAAGGCTGCAAGGCCTGCTCCAGCCCAGCAATCTCAGCCCCCTCAGGGCCTTTGACTTTCTGCTAGAGAACTTAGCCTTCCTGGCTCTAGTAGGACCAGAGCCCTCCACCATTCCAGGACGGTTATGTCACTTTCCTCCCAGATGGGGGCAAATCACAGCAGAGCATTGGACACTCTCCATCATAAGAGAGGGGTACAAACTGCATTTTTCCAGCTTGCCCCCTCTCACAAGAGTGCACCAGTTCAATTCTCCAACCTCCCTCCTCAGCCTGTTAGAGCAGGAGGTTGCCACTCTTCTAGCCCATGGGGCAATAGAGGAAGTGCCTTCTCAACAACAGGGCACAGGGTTCTACTCCCCCTATTTTCTTATCCCCAAGAAAACAGGGGGCTTCAGACCCATTTTAGATCTCAGAGAGTTGAACAGATTCCTAGTCAAAGAAAAATTCAAGATGGTTTCTCTAGGAACTCTGCTGCCATACCTTCAGAGTCAGGATTGGCTTTGTTCTCTAGATCTCAAGGATGCGACACTCATGTTCTCATCCATCCATCTCACAGAAGGTTCCTTCAGTTCCTTTTCCAGGAGAAGCACTATCAATACAGAGTGCTCCCCTTTGGCCTGGCCTCTGCACCAAGGGTGTTCACGAAATGCATGGCAGTGGTTGCTGCTTTTCTGCGCACCCTGGGAATATTTGTCTTCCCTTATCTGGACGACTGGCTCATCCGAGCTCCCACTCAATCTGAGGCCAAGACTGCTCTAACATGCACAATGCGTATCCTTCAATATTTAGGGCTGGTAATAAACATCCCAAAATCCAATTTGATCCCTACTAAGTCCCTGGAGTTTATAGGGGCGTTGCTGGATACCACAAAGGCAAGGGCCTATCTTCCTCAGGCCCGTTGCCTTCGCTTGATGCAGTTCGTTTCTCAAGCAGAGTCAAAACCCCTACTAACTGCTCGAGAAATGTTACAGTTGCTAGGCCACATGGCATCCACCGTTCATGTGGTACCATATGCTCGCCTTCACATGAGAGCTGCTCAGTGGACTTAATCCACCCAATGGACCCAGGCATTAGGCTGCCTGTCAGAAAAAATAGCAAACACAAGTCCCTTCATTTTGTCCCTCCAGTGGTGGAAGTCCCCTCAAAACCTGTTGCTGGGGTCTCCCTTTCGACAGCCTCTACCCCAGGCAACTCTTACAACAGATGCTTCTCCAATGGGCTGGGGAGCTCATCTTCAGGATCTCTCCACCCAGGGCATCGGGTCCTCACAGGAGACTTGTCTGCATATCAATCTCTTGGAACTCAGAGCAATCTTCCTTGCTCTGTGAGTTTTCCACACCCTGCTCAGCCACAAGACAGTCCTTATCCACATGGACAATCAGGTAGCCATGTTCTGTATAAACAAGCAGGGAGGAACTGGCTCTCTGTCGCTTTGCAACGAAGCTCTGCGACTGTGGGCCCTTGCCAGAGAGCATCACATTCATCTTCTGGCAGTCTATCTTCCAGGGGTTCAAAACTCTTGGGCAGACAGACCCATTTGAGTTCTGCTTCCACTCGAGTGGTCCCTACATATGGACCAGGTATCCAAGATTTTTCAAATTTGGGGAACCCCGGACGTAGACCTCTTTGCAAGTCCATGGAATGCCAAACTTCCCCGGTTCTGTTCCAGAACTCCGGCTCAGGGGGCTCAGGCAAGGGATGCTTTCCTCCTTCATTGGGGTCAAGACTTCCTGTATGCCTTTCCACCCATTCCCCTAATTCCCAAAACCCTGTTCAAGCTTCAGAGAGACAGAGGCCACATGATTCTCATAGCTCCACATTGGCCACGGCAAGTGTGGTACCCTCTGCTTCTACATTTCTCTCATGCTCCCTCCCTAGAGTTAGGGTCTGCTCCAGACCTCCTCTCTCAGGAGGACGGAAAGTTGTGGCATCCCAATCCCCAGTCTCTGCATCTCAGGGCTTGGTTGCTGAAGGCCTAGATCTTCAGGATCTTCATCTTTCTCAACAAGTGAAAAATGTTCTTTATGCTTCCAGAAAACCTTCCACTAGACGTTCTTATGCCTTCAAGTGGAAAAGGTTTACCATCTGGTGTTCTGAAAAGGGTCTTAACCCCCGTGCCATACCTCTGGAATCGTTGCTGGAGTATCTCCTGCATCTGTCTAATGCAGGCCTTAAGACAAATTCAGTAAGAGTCCATCTGAGTGCTATTGAAGCTTCACTCAAGCCTTTAAATGGACAACCTGTTTCCTCTCATCCCCTTGTAGCAAGGTTCATGAGAGGCCTCCTTTTAACAAAGCCTCCCATTAGACCACCACCGGTGGCATGGGACTTAAATTTGGTTCTTGGTCAGCTTATGAAGCCGCCTTTTGAACCTTTAGCTACTACCTCCTTGAAATACCTTTCTTGGAAGGTTATCTTTCTCATTGCAATCACATCAGCACGCCGCATCAGTGAATTGCAAGCACTAGTAGCTAATCCACCTTATACAAGGTTCCATCATGACAAGGTGGTCCTTAGGACTAATCCACACTTTATGCCTAAGGTGGTCTCGCCTTTTCACCTCAACCAAGAGGTCTACCTACCTGTCTTTTTTCCAGGACCTCATGCATCAAGTGCAGAGAGGAATCTTCATACCCTGGACTGTAAAAGAGCTCTAGCTTTTTACTTACAGAGGACACAGCAACATAGAAAGTCTTCTCAACTCTTTGTTGCTTTTGATCCTTCTCATTTGGGACAACCAGTCTCCAAAAGAACTCTTTCCAACTGGATTGCCCAATGTATTTCTTTCGCCTATCAGAGCAAGAACATTTCTCTGGAGGGCCATGTCACAGCTCACAATGTGAGAGCCATGGCAGCCTCAATGGTTCATCTGAACTCTGTGCCTATCAACGACATCTGTCGAGCAGCCACTTGGGCCTCGGTTCATACCTTCACAGCCCATTACTGCTTGGACAAGGACTCCCGCCGGGATGCCTTGTTTGGTCAGGCTGTTCTCAAACACCTGTTCCATACTTAATCAACTCCTACCCACCATCCCTCATGGGATGCCAGAGATCCAGGTGGGGAAGTGCAGCCCTGTACCAGGGGGACACACCTTATGGGCTCTCTCCCTGGCATCAAAAGCTAGGGAGTCCCCATATGTGAAGACTCATTCCTGCTTGTTCCTGGAGATAGTACAGTTACTTACCTGTAACAGGTGATCTCTGGGAACAGCAGGAATAAGTCTTCACAACCCACCCACCTCCCCCAGGAGTTGTCTCTCTCTCTATATCTCTCTTCCTTTCCCTCTCTCTCCCTCTTTGTCTCAGCTATAAAACTCAACTGAGGAGAGACAGTTGGAAAGACGGGAAGGCAGCACGCAGGCGCTGTGGGATGCTCTCAAAAGCTTTCTGATTGGACGCTGGGGAGCGTTCCCACGCAGGCTCCGTCAGTACCAACGTACCCATATGTGAAGACTTATTCCTGCTGTTCCCAGAGATCACCTGTTACAGGTAAGTAACTGTGCTGTACATGGGCATGTACCTGAGAGACCTGGCGAAAGAACTCGCCGGATTCTTCGCTGGTCTCTCCAAAGAACCTGTCCAGTAGTTCCGGTCCTGGCCTCGGGTGTCAGAGACTGCTCCAAATTCATGACTCAGGCAGCCTATGACCTCTTTGAGTCAGCAGCTAGAGTAGCTGCGGTGGGCATCGGTGCACGATGCCAGGCTTAGCTACAGTCCTCTGACCTGGAGAAATGGGTTCAGGACAAACTGGTCGATATCCCTTATCGGGAGAGAATCTCTTTGGCAAACCCTTGACGGATAAGGCTGCAGAGTTGGAATCCAAGTTCCTGAGGAGGACCACACTCTCCAAGAAGGCCACTGACTCTTCCCGACGGAAGTCTTTGGGTAAAAAGCCTTTCTACCCGATGAGGAAGGCTTATGGAAACTACCCTCAATACCAGGCCTTCCCAACTCTCCAACAGGGGCAGCAGGCCAAGTGACAAGGGCATGGCCCTCATAAGCCTAAAGCTTCCAAACCCCAGGCACCAGCTCCGGCCCAGTCTGGTGGGAGTTTTTGACTCCTTGGGCATAGCCTCTCTTCCCCCAGGAGGCCCAGCCCAGCATCCCACAGGGGGTCGTCTTGTTCTTTATGCCCACTGGTGGCCATCCATCACAACCAACTCCTGGGCCCTGCAGGTGGAAAGGAGGGTTACCTCCTCCACCTGACACAGGCACCCCCTCAGTTCTTTCTGGGAGAGTCCCCCCAGGACTGCCCTCCACCAGACCTTACTGCTGCAAGAGCTCGCAGGCCATCTCAAAGACAGGGCAATGGAACCTCGAGGGCAAGGGGTTCTACTCAAGTATCCAGGACTGGAGGTTTCCAGCCCATTCTGGATCTGCAGGATCTAAACAGGTTCCTGGTGAAGGAGAAGTTCAAAATTCTCTCCCTTGGAACACTGCTGCCATACCTCCAGCACCCAGAGTGTTCACCAAGTGCCTAGCAGTGAACTCTGACTGACTTGGACTTCAGTCCTGCCTGGCACAGGTGAACAGGTACTGGAGTACCAGCTGGACTGAATAGAAAAAGGGGTCAATCCGCCTCTCCACGCACCAGATTGAGCACTGTCATCACTTGAAAGCATAGGCCCGGCAGGTGACAGGCTTGCATGAAGCCAAAAGGACTGCTTCCATTTCACTGGAGAGATCAAAATGGGCCAGGCTACCCTCTCAGCAGCCAAGTTGGGGTGCAGGAGGAAGCTGTTCTCCTGCGAGAGCAGACCTAGCTTGCACCCCAGAGGGACCGGGGTGTGGCTGCCTGGAGCAAAAGTGGGCCAGCTGAGCACTGGTTGGACTGGCGGAACAGGCAGCTGGCCACCTTGGGGTCCAGCCGCCATTCATGCGGTTGGAGGACTCGGCTCAATTGGTTTACCAGGACATTGTCCTGGCCCGGGAGGTAGACTGCCTGCAGGAGCATCCCACTGCTGCTGGAGAAGGAGCAGATGCTCACCGCCTCTCAGCACAGGAGGGACGACTCTGTTCCTCCCTGCTTGTTGTTTTAGAACATCGCCACCTGGTTGTTGGTCTGGATTAGGAACGCTTGATGTTGGAGGTGGTGTTCAAAAGCCCGGAGTGCGAGTGCTAGCACACACAGCTCCAGGAGATTGATCTGCTGGAGGCTGCCCACCTGCAATTATCTGCCCTGGGTGTGGAGGTTGTTACAGTGGGCTCCCCAACCCTGTTTGGAGGCATCCATGGTAAGGATCCTCTGGTGGGTGGGGGCCTGGAAGGTCATCCTGGCCTGCAGGTGCCGGGGCTGTTGTCACCAGACGAGGGAGCTGGCCAGAGAAAGGGTCATGGCCACTCTTGTCCTTTAGGTGTCACGTTTCTTGTGACCACTGGAAGCTCAGAGCCCACTGAGCTGGTCGCATGTGCAGGAGGGCATCCTGTTTGGTGTGTTCAGACTTCTGGAGAACTGGTTCCTCGCTTGACACTTGGGCCACTGGTGGGTCTGGTGTCCCTCGACTCAATTGCTGCTTCTTCACTGTTCACCTTTTTCTGGTCACCAGTGGCTTTTACAGGTTTTTTTCAGTAGCCTGTAGCTAGTGAGTCCCATATGTGAAGACTGACTTCCTGCTTGTTCCCAGAGAAAACGTAGTTACTCACCCATAACAAGTGTTCTCCGGGGACAGCAGGAATCAGTCCTCACAACCCTACCTCCTCCCCGTGTAGTTGCTTTTCTTTTTGCCATCTTGAGCTATGTTATCATACTGAGGCAAGATGGCACACTTAGGCGAGAAGAGGACCACACATGCATCGTACATCTCCCAAAGGCTTTCTTTGAAAGCTGGGAGAGGTTACTGCGTGGGCTCCGTCGGCGCCGACGTCCAAAGGGAGAGTTAGAATATATAGCACTAAATGAAAGGTTAGATATGATTGGAATATCAGAGACATGGTGGAAGGAGGACAACCAGTGGGACACTGTGATACCTGGGTACAAACTATATCGTAATGATAGAGCTGATCAAATTGGTGGAGGGGTTGCGCTCTATGTTAGAGAGGGCATTGACTCAGAAAGGATTAAAGTTTTGCAAGAAACAAAATCTGCTGTAGAATCTATATGGATTGAAATTCCATATAAAAGGGGGAAGGCAATGGCAGGGGGGGTGTACTATCGAGCACCTGGCCAGAATGACCAAATGGATGATGAAATGCTCAAAGAAATCAAGGAAGCTAACAAACGTTACAGCGCAATAATAATAATGGGTGATTTCAATTACCCCGGTATCGACTGGGTCAGTGTCACGTCAGGACATGCTAGGGAGATAAAGTTCCTAGATGAAATAAATGACTGCTTCTTGGAGCAGCTGGTTCATGAACCGACCAGAGGGGAAGCCATATTAGACCTAGTCCTTAGTGGAACACCAGATCTAGTGCAAGAGATAAGGGTGTTGGGGCCACTTGGCAATAGTGATCATAGCATGATCACCTTTGATTTAATTAGTGGAGGAGGGATAGTAAGGAAATCCACAGTACTACCTTTTAACTTTCGAAAGGGAGACTATGATAAAATGAGGAAAACAGTTAAGAAAAATCTAAAAGGAGCAGTTGCAAAGGTTAAAGACGTACATCAAGCTTGGGTGTTGAAAAATACTATCTTGGAAGCCCAGACCAGCTGTATTCCACGCTTTAAGAAAAGTGGAAGGAACTCCAAAAAACTGCCAGCATGGTTTAAAGGTGAGGTCAGAGAGGCTGTTGTTGCCAAAAAAGCATCTTTCAGGAAATGGAAAAAAGAGCCAAATGACGAAACCTGGAAACAGCACAAGCAGTGGCAAGTCAAATGCAAGGCATTGATAAGGCAGGCAAAGAGAGAATTTGAGAAGAAGCTTGCTGCGGAAGCAAAAACGCGAAATAAAGACCTTTTCAAGTACATTCGTAGCAAAAAACCTGTGAGAGAGTCAGTTGGTCCATTAGATGATAAAGGGGTTAAAGGAGCACTAAGAGGCGACAAGGCGATAGCGGAGAGACTGAATGAATTCTTTGCTTCAGTCTTTACTGAGGAAGATGTAGGGATGTTACCCATGACTGAAGTGGTATTTAAAGGTAGGGAAGAATTGAAGGAAATATCGATACATCGGGAAGATGTCTTACAACTGTTAGATAAACTGAAGAGTAGCAAATCACCTGGGCCGGATGGTATACATCCAAGGGTGTTGAAAGAACTGAAATATGAGATTGCAGACCTGCTATCAGTAATCTGTGAACTATCATTAAAATCATCTCTAATACCTGAAGATTGGAGGATCGCCAATGTAACACCAATTTTTAAAAGGGTTCCAGGGGTGATCCGTGAAACTACAGACCGGTGAGCCTGACGTCAGTATCGGGAAAAATGGTAGAAACCATCATAAAGAATAAAATTACTCAGCATGTAGATAGTCACAACCTAATGGGAGACAGCCAACATGGCTTTAGACAAGGAAGATCTTGTCTTACTAATCTGTTATGTTTTTTTGAAGGAGTGAATAAACAGGTGGACAAAGGTGAGTCGGTTGATATTGTATATCTGGACTTTAGAAAGCCTTTGACAAGGTCCCTCATCAGAGACTTTTGGCAAAACTAAAGAGTCATGGGATAGGAGGCAGTGTACTATTGTGGATCAGGAACTGGTTAAAAGATAGAAAGCAGAGGTTAGGGCTAAATGGCCAATTTTCCCAATGGAGAAAGGTGAATAGTGGTGTACCCCAGGGATCTGTGATGGGTCCGCTGCTTTTTGACATATTCATAAATGACCTGGAAAGTGGAATAACGAGTGAGGTTATCAAATTTGCAGATGATACAAAACTATTTAAAGTTGTTAAAACCCAAGAGGATTGTGAAAAATTGCAAGAGGATCTTGATAAATTGGAAGACTGGGCATCAAAATGGCAGATGAAATTTAATGTGGACAAGTGCAAGGTTATGCACCTAGGGAAGAACAACCCAAACTATGGTTACACGATGCAAGGTTCCACATTAGGAACCACCACCCAGGAAAAAGATTTAGGCGTCATTGTGGATACCATGTTAACCCTCGGCCCAGTGTGCAGCGGCAGCCAAGAGAGCAAATAGAATGCTAGGTATGATAAGGAAAGGAATGGAAAATAAAACAAAAGATATTATAATGCCTCTATATCGTTCCATGGTGAGACCGCACCTTGAATATTGTGTGCAATTCTGATCACTGTATCTTAAAAAGGATATAGCGATTTTAGAAAAGGTTCAGAGAAGAGCCACCAAAATGGTAAAGGGGATGGAAGGATACTCCTATGAAGAAAGGCTAAAAAGGTTAGGGCTCTTTAACCTGGAAAAGAGACGGCTGAGGGGAGATATGATAGAAGTCTATAAATTAATGAACGGAGTGGAACGGGTAAACGTAGATCGATTGTTTACGTTATCAGAATATAGAAAGACTAGGGGACATGCAATGAAGCTACAGGGTAAACTATTTAAGACTAATAAAAGAAAATATTTTTTTACTCAACGTGTAATCAAACTCTGGAATTTGTTACCGGAGGATGTAGTAAAGGCTGTTAGTGTAGCTGGGTTTAAAAAAGGTTTGGACAAGTTCCTGGAGGAAAGGTCCATAAACCATTATTAAGAAGTGACCGAAGATATCAATGCTTGACCCAGTACAAGCATTGTGGAACTTGTCTCTTGGGGAAACTGCTAGGTACATATGACCTAGATTGGCCACTGTTGGAAACAGAATACTGGGCTTGATGGACCTTGGTCTGACCCAGTATGGCATATCTTATGTTCTTATATGTGAGGACTGATTCCTGCTTTCCCCGGAGAACACCTGTTACAGGTGAGTAACTATACTTTTCTGTCTATAGTGCTATTTTTAGTCAGGAATGCCATTCCTATTGCATGGAGGAAGTCTGATTCCCTTAGCCTGGTCCAGAGAAAAGACCTAATTTTTGAACTCCTGCTTCTTGAGAAGCTGTGGGAAATAATCAGACTCTGGGGTGGAAAATGTTTCAAGATACAAATCCCCGCCCACTACCATGAAAGGATGCAACGTCCTACCACTCAAACCCCCTTCAAATAAGTCCCTTGCATGACTACCAGTCATTAATTACCACATTTCTATAACATTTCTTCCCATCTTATTCCTTTCTATCCCTTTGACCTCAACCTTGCAATTCTTAGATATAAAAACACCCTCCCCCTTTTCCTATGTTGCATAGAATTTGCAGCCAGAAAGTTTTCAGGAAACTATTTATTTATCAATCCTTCATCCCTCTAATGCAAGGGTGTTTCTTGCACAAAAAATGCATCAATTTTTAACCTCATTGCCTCTTTAAACATATAATGCCTTTTAGCCCCAGAATTTAGACCCTACACGTTTATGGTCATAAATTTTAACCTATTGCTCATCTTTAAACTCTTATATCACCTAATCCCTTGACTCTCATCCCCATTCCCCTCCTCCCTTGTTCCCATCGCTTCACATGGAGAATTTCAAAAGGAAGAAATCCTCATCCTCTCCCAGGCTGATTTGCATGACAGCATGCATCACGTCCAACCCTTATTTATCCCTATTTGATTTCTTTGTTCCATCCAGCCACCATATATACCACCCTTTTCAGCTCACTCATTCACCCCACCATATTTTGCTTCCCAGTTCCCTCATTCATTCCTTCAGATGCCCTCTCAAAACACTTTCTTATTGTGCTCTCCCTTATTACCAAACATGCCATCCCTTTCCATATCCACTCATTGTTTCTCCCAGACATTCACTCAGTGCTACTAAATACAGATTAAAATATTCCAGTTAAAATTCATGACTGCTCAATCCACTTTGCTGCCTTCCGAGTCTTCACTTACACCCGATATCCTGTGAAGATGCCTCCAAGGTTTCTTCCTCACACTCTGCCATGTTGCATATTATCTCTCTGAGGTTGCCAGTTCCCGACATTTGCCACTGAAGCCTTTCAACCCACCTTCTTTAAAATCACACCTTTCCTCTTCCAACATGTGAAGTGTCCGAGTCTTGCCACTTACAGTCAGGGCTGTGTGGGCGGTGCGGCTGAACAGAGCATAAGTATGGAAGGCGTGCTAAAGTCATCAATGGACCTCTAGGAAGCCTAACAACAGCAAGTTTGTGCAAGCGGCTTGGTAGGTATGCGGTTGAATATCTGGTTCGCTATTCACACATGTTTGGTACTGCTTGCAGAGAAGGCCAATCCAAAGGGAAACAACCATCTATACTTGATGTTGTCTTTCTGCAAGCAGGCTGTTATCTCCCTAAATTTGCAATTCTTTTGTAATGTTATGGGAGGCCGATCTGCATAAGCAGCTGTCTTATTGTTCGCCCAGTCAAAAGTACATAGCGGTCTCCTTCTCATAGTTATTATCTCCTTAACTTCATAACTGTGCACACATATGACAATGTCCCTTGAAATGTTCATTCACATCCTCCCAAGTGCTTGGTGGGCCCTATCTAATTTTATCTCTGTGTCCTTCATCTGAACTCTCCCAACTCCAACACCACCTTACAGATTCTGATGGCCACAGCTTTAGCATCAGCATACTCCTCCACTCTGTTCAGCACAGCACAGGGAGTCCCACAAGGATCTTCTCTGTCTGCCCTTCTCTTCAACATTTATATACAGCCAGTCTGTAACATATTTAAAAGGCACAACATTCATTATGCCATATATGCAGACAACATCATGGTCTATCCACAACCTACCTTGACACCCGAGACTACACAACAATGGCAAAATGTCTACAAGAGATGATTGATTGGTTATCCAACAACCTAAGCATCAACATTAAAAAGGCAGAGGCACTAATTATCACACGTGATGCCTCCTTCACCTCCCCAACTTCAAATAACCTGGCAGACACAGCTATCTCAGTAAAAGACAAGTTAGATACCTGGGAGTTACTCTGGACCGCCACCTGAACTTACAAGCCCCCATCAACAGAACCACCAGAAACACTTTCCATAAACTGGCCACTATTTAAAAAACTCAAGTCCCTCCTCAGCCAAGAACATTTCCGCACAGTTTGTCAAGCTGTTATTACACCCATACTGGACTACTGCAATTCCCTATTCCATGGACTGCCAAAGCAAACTATCTGACCTCTGCAATTAGCCCAGAATACTGCCACCTGCTCCATCACTGGATCAGCAAAAAACAAACACATAATGCCCCTCTTAAATCAGTTCCACTGGCAACCAATTATCTCACATGCCAAATACAAAACAGCGCTGACCATCTTTAAAATCAGAAACATGTCAGCCGGAATACTGCAGGACTTCATCTGCACCAAACCTAACAGACCGTGTAGACAGAGCACCATTGACACCATCCCAACACCCAGCTCATACACGAAGGTCAATAAGTCTACTTTGAAGGAGGGCACTTTCACTAGCAGCACCTGCTATTTGAAACTCGCTTCCAGAGACACTAAGGACCATTACGGACATAAAATACTTTAGGAAACAGCTAAAAATTTCCTCTTCATGGATCACTTCAGGAAGTACATCTAGCACTCCAGACTCCTGATCAGCTTGGAAAAGTGTCTTTTTGCAGATGGCACGAAAATTTGCAACAGAGTGGACTCCCCTGAGAGAGTGGATAACTTGAGGAAAGATCTACAAAAGCTGGAAGAATGGTCTAATGCTTGGCAGTTAAGATTTAATGCGAAGAAGTGCAGTGTCATGCACTTGGGAAGCAGAAATCCAGGGGAAATGTACTTCTTTCAGGAAATGTACGTGAATCTTGACTAGATTGTAAGCTCTGATGAGCAGGGACTGTCTCTTGCATGTCTGTGCAGCGTTGCGTATGACTTGTAGCGCTATATAAATGCTCAGTAGTAGTAGTAGCAACGATAGGGGGTGAGAGGTTGGTGTGCATAGACCAGGAGAAGGACCTTGGTGTGATTATTTCTGCGGATCTCAAGGTGGCAAAACAGTACAACAAGGCAGTGGCAAAAGCCAGGAAGATGTTGGGTTGCATATAAAGAGGGATTACCAGCAGAAAGGAAGAGGTACTAATGCCACTGTATAAGTCACTGGTGAGGCCTCACTTGGAATACTGTGTTCAGTTTTGGGGACTATATCTTGCAAAGGATATAAAAAGACTGGAAACTGTTCAGAGGAAGGCAACCAAAATGATTTGGAGCCTGCATCAGAAGCCTTGTGAGAAGAGACTTGAAGACCTAAATATGTACACTCTGGAGGAGAGGAGGGACAGGGAAGATATGATTCAGACCTTTAAATACTTAAAGAGAAATAATGAACAAACAAACCTCTTCCAAAGCTGTAAGCTGTAAAACTAGAGGGCATAACATGAAGCTACAAGGGGATAAATTGAAAGGCAATGTCAGGAAATACTTTTTCACTGAAAGGGTGCTGGATGCTTGGAATGCCCTCCCGATGGAAGTGGTGGGGGCAAATACAGTGACAGAATTCAAAATGGCATGGGACAGACACAGTGGATCCCTTTACAGCAACAGGATGAAATTCAAAATAAACTTAACTATCTAATTTCTCAACATACAGGGGTGTCCTACACGGAGCGGTGGGTTCACCCCTAAAACAGAGACATGGGGGAGGAGTGGCATGCACGGAGTGGCAGGTGCACCTACTCTTGCCATCTTACTGGGCGGACTGGATAGACCATGCTGGTCTTTGTCTGCCGTCATTTCCTGTGTTACTATGTTACCTTTCATGTGAACACCCAGATATTTGTTAACATGCTGCCTGGCATTTGTACATATGTTTCGCTGTAGAAAACTTATTCTTCCAAGCATCACCCGCATGTCACCCTTTCCTATGTTTCCAATGTGAGTTCTTTGTAACAGTTTGAGTTGTAATGTAAACTGCTTTGATTTAAGGATAAGATTGTATAAAAAAACTTGTTAAATAAATTTCAGGAATATCCTGGATGTGTAAATTATTTTTCTTCAGTCTGTTGTCAACATCTTCTAGCTTCATTATTAGCTGTTCCTTTGACTTTATTAATTCTTTTACAGAACCTTGAGCTGCTCCAATTCCTCCTCGTACTCCACCATATGATCATCATGTTCCCCTCCTTGGTGGCCTAGTTCTGTCACGTCCTTACGGAGATCCTGTATGAACTTGTTTAGATCATGTTTTACTGACACATTGGTTTTGCAACCTGAAAGAAGACATACATGCATTTTCCTCTCTCATGTTACAGATTTCTGAGTGCTGCAACTCTTCTTCCCCTCGAACAAACCTATCTTTGGCTTTCCCAGTGTCGTGCTGGACGCCGTCACCACCTTTGCTACTCCTCATGCTTGCTTCTTCCTATCAAATAAGCAAAGCCTGTCAAATCCACCACCTTGCTTTTCACCAAGGGCATCTATTGCTGCCTGCAAAGTCCAGTAATCCAGGAGAAAGGTATTCTGGCTAGTTTAGGTGCATTTTGGTGGTAAAGAGCACAAAAATTCCTATTGAGCTCAGAGCTCCCGGCTTACACAACCATCTTGGGCAAAGATGTCACTCCTGTCAGAAAATATGTTTTCATTCAAGCACAATCGGGCTTTGAAATTTGGTTTAAAAGTGGTTTAGAAACGTTCCTGGAGGAAATATTTATGAACAGTTAGTAGTGACATAGAAAGCCACTTCTTAACCCTAGAGGTGAGCAACATGGAATGAATATACACTAGTGCCCAGCTTGGCCAGTATTGGAGACAGAATGCTGGGCTGTATGACTTTTTAGTCTGTCCAAGCATGTTTCTCCATTCTTTCCTGTGCCCCAGCTGTGTCTTAAAAAGATCACTTTAAAGTAAAAAAGTGCTACAACACCCAAATCCATTCAGTCCTTAGCCTTCCTGCTAAAATGGCTGATAAGTATCAGTTAGTGCATTTATGCTGTAGTTTTTATTGCTATAGAGTTTTCATTACTGGCCTAAGTTGGATCTGAACCAGAGACCGCATCAAATGAAAAGATTCGTATCCTTAGATCAGTGGTTCCTTAACCTGTTCTGGGGGCTCCACAGCCAGTCTGGTTCTCAGGACACCCATTATGAATATTCATGAGAGAGATTTGTATACACTGCCTCCATTGTATGCAGATCTCTCTCACGCATCATGAAAACCTGATTGGCTGGGGAACCCACAGGACAGGTTTGGAAACCACTGCCTTAGTTCATTCCACTGGCCTAGGTCGTCTAGTGATAGATGTCTGAGGTAAAATCAGTTTGCTTTAATAAGGGCAACCATTATAGTTAAATTTGGTATTACTTTACCATAATATTCTTGCTAAGTTTAAAAATGTCATATTTTAATGAGGATTAAATGGTACAAATATATATAATAAACTTTGTTCAAAATTAATTTAGGGCTAGTTATTCTCTCATTTCCATTTGACTCTGGCCTTAAGCAGATGACTTTGAGAACAATAGTGACTCCTGTTATCTTTATCCACAATGTTTTCTGAAAGGAATGTGAATTTTCTGCAGAGTAGTGGGTAAAGCACTTGACATAACGTGGGTACTAAAACTGTACAGAAAGTAATTATGTAAGCTTGTTTCTTGAAAAATATTACTTTCTCCAGAAACAAGCAGGAAGTCAGTCCTCACATATGGATGACATTGGCGCCGATGGACCCCACACGGAGCATTTCACCAGCTTTCAAAGAAAGCCTTTGAGACATGCTACCACGCATGTGTGTTCCCCTTCCCGCCCAAGGGTGCCATCTTGCTCAGTCTCCTTTTTTCCATGGAGCCCAACAGGCATCTATCCTGTTTCCCTAGAAAAAAATCCTTGCTAATTATCCTGAAATTAGCCTTCCTGGTTTGCGTACTGGTTCCACTTCCCTCCTCGAGCCGGCATCTATCCTGGCGCAGTTTTCAGCCTCTTTTTCCTTTTTTGATCGAGGCTTACCTCGATCTGCATTCGCACATTTTTTCGCTCGAAGGTCGTCGACCCCTTCCGGATGCTCCCCACCATGTCCCCAGTGGGTTCAAAAAATGTGACTGCTGCATTCAAACCATGTCAGTGACTGACACCCATGACTGCTGCTTGGGACTGGACCATGAATGACAGCACCTTCTGCAATCTGTACCAGGTCATGGTGCCTAAAACCAACAAAAAGAGGTCGGAGTTGCAGGAAAATCTATTCCCCCGGTCCGACTTCTCCCCAGCCTCCCCAAAGCCGAGCTCCAAGCCCAGCGCTTCCCGTGAGGCCCAAGCGTCTTCGTAGCCCCGCTGCGGCGACTATTCTGAGAAGACCTTGGACCTGGAAAAAAAGAAGAAAAATTCATCAAAATCAGCTGAGGTTGCACAGGAGAAACTTGGTAAAAACGCCAGGCGGGACTCGGGCTGCTCCAAAAAGCATCCTACCAAGGTCCTCAAAAAGGATTCCTCAGCTGGCAGAGACCATGCAACGTTCCTCGAGGCTGTAGTCCTCGTCGAGGACACACTCACAAGAGTGCTGACGCTGGTCCCAAGATCCTCAGTGCCTGTGACAAAAGCTGCGGAGCCTTCTGGCTTTGCAAAACAGAATGGTGGCTCTGGAGCAGAATATCACTGCTATCCTGGCCCTGCAGCAGGTAATGATGACTGGTTCGTCTGCATCATCTGCCTCAACGACTGGGCCCCCAACTACAGGAGAGTCCCCGGTCATGGAACCGAGTGCCATAGGTGCCAGTCGAGGTCCTGGTCCTATTCCTCAGACATCCAGTCCTCCCTGGCAAGTTTCTGATACTCGGACTCCAGGTCCTCTGGAGGCTGCCGATCCCTCAGACTCATCGTCACCACTCAACTCCAAGTGGGAGACCGACGACGAGGCATCCACAGGAACTAAACAGCACAAGTACATTCGTAGCAAAAAACCTGTGAGAGAGTCAGTTAGACCATTAGATGATAGAGGGGTCAAAGGGGCACTAAGAGGGGACAAGGCCATAGCGGAGAGACTGAATGAATTTTTTGCTTCAGTCTTTACTGAGGAAGATGTAGGAATTGTTACCCATGACTGAAGTGGTATTTAAAGGTAATACTGCAGAAGAATTGAAAGAAATATTGTTACACCGGAAAGATATATTACAACTGTTTGATAAACTGAAGAGTAGCAAATCACCTGGACCAGATGGTATATATCCAAGGGTATTGAAAAACTGAAATATGAGATTTCAAACCTGCTATTAGTAATCTGTGAAATATCATTAAAATCATCTGTAATACCTGAAGATTGGAGGATGGCCTATGTAATGCCAATTTTTAAAAAGGGTTTCAGGGGTGATCCGGGAAATTACAGACCGGTGAGCCTGACGTCAGTACCGGGAAAAATGGTAGAAACCATCATAAAGAACAAAATTACTAAACATGTAGATAGTCATGGCTTAACGGGAGACAGCCAACATGGCTTTAAACAAGGAAGATCTTGTCTTACTAATCTGTTATGTTTTTTTGAAGGTGTGAATAAACAGATACACTATATCAACTGTCTCACCTTTGTCTATCTGGACTTTCAAAAATCCTTTGACAAGGTCCCTCATCAGAGACTTTTGGCAAAATTAAAAAGTCATGGGATAGGAGGCAGTGTACTATTGTGAATCAGGAACTGGTTAGAAGATAGAAAACAGAGGGTAGGGCTAAATGGTCAATTTTCCCAATGGAAAAAGGTGAATAGTGGAGTACCCCAGGGATCTGTGCTGGGTCCGCTGCTTTTTAACATATTCATAAATGACCTGGAAATGGGAATAACGAGTGAGGTTATCAAATTTGCAGATGACACAAAACTATTTAAAGTTGTTAAAACCCATGAGGATTGTAGAAAATTGCAAGAGGATCTTGATAAATTGGAAGACTGGACATCCAAATGGCAGATGAAATTTAATGTAGACAAGTGCAAAGTTATGCACCTAGGAAAGAATAACCCCAACTATGGTTACACGATGCAAGGTTCCACATTAGGAACCACCACCCAGGAAAAAGATTTAGGCGTCATCGTGGATAACATGTTAAAACCTTCCGCCCAGTGTGTAGCGGTGGCCAAGAGAGCAACTAGAATGCTAGGTATCATAAGGAAAGGAATGGAAATAAAACAAAGGATATTATAATGCCTCTGTATCGTTCCATGGTGCGATCGCACTTGAATATTGTGTGTAATTCTGGTCACCATATCTTAAAAAGGATATAGCATTATTAGAAAATGTACAGAGAAGAGCCACCAAAATGGTAAAGGGTATGGAAGGATACCCCTAGCAAGAGAGTCTAAAATGATTAGAGCTCTTCAACATGGAACAGAGACGGCTGAGAGGAGATATGATGGGGGTCTATAAATTAATGAATGGAGTGGAAGGGTAAACGTAGATCGATTGTTTATGTCATCAGAATATAGAAAGACTAGGTGACATGCAATGAAGCTATAGGGTAAACTATTTAAGACTAATAAGAGAAAATATTTTTTCACTCAACGTGTATTCAAACTCTGGAATTTCTTACCAGAGGATGTAGTAAAAGCTGTTAGTGTAGCTGGGTTTAAAAAAGGTTTGGACAAGTTCCTGGAGGAAATGTCCATAAAACATTATTAAAAGGGACCCAGGATATCGCTGCTTGACCCAATACAAGCATTGTGGAACCTGTGTCTTTTGGGGAAACTGCTAGGTACTTATGACCTAGTTTGGCCACTGTTGGAAACAGGATACTGGGCTTGATGGACCCTAGTCTGACCCAGTATGGCATATCTTATGTTTTTATGTTCTTATCAGACACAATCACACCTAGGTCCCACTCTTCTTTAGTGGACAAAAGTACTTCACCCCCTATACTATATCGCTCCCTTAGATTGCTGCAGCCCAAATGCATGACCTTGCATTTTTTAACATTAAATCTCTGCTGTCAAATTCTAGACCATTCTTCAAGCTTAGCTAGATCCCTCCTCGTGTTATTTACAGCTTCTTGGGTGTCGACTCTATTGCAGATTTTGGTATCATCCGCACAGAGGCAAACCTTATCCGACAGCCCTTCCGCTGTATCACTAACAAAGATGTTAAAAAGAATCGGACCAAGGACAGATCCCTGGGCCACACCACTGGTAACCTCCTTCTCCTCAGATTGAGCTCCATTTACCTGTACCCTTTGTCGCCTCCCACTCAACCAGTTTTCAACCTAAGCAGTAACTTTAGGATCCATCCCTAGAGTGCTCAGTTTGTTTATAAGTTGCCTGTGAGAAACGGTGTCAAAGGCTTTATTGAATTCTAAATACACCACATCTAGTGCTCTCCCTCGGTCCAACTCCCTGGTAACCCAGTCAAAGAAATCAATCAAACTTGTCTGACAAGACCTGCTGCTGGTGAATCCATGCTGCCTCAGATCCTGTAATCCGCTGGACTCCAAAAACCTCACTTTTTTCTCTTTCAGCAGCATTTCCAATAATTTATTCACCACCGAAGTTAAACTAACCAGCCTGTAGTTTTCAACCACATCCTTACTTCCACTTTTGTGTAAAGACACCACATGAGCCCCTCTCCAGTCCTTTGGCACCACTCCCGACTCCAACAAGGCATTGGAAAGGTCAGTCAGTGGAACTGCTGGAACATCCACAAGTTCCCTCAGTATTCTCGGGTGTATCCCATCCGGTCCCATCACTTTGTTTACTTTAGGTTTAGCTAGTTTCTCACAAACACAATCTTCTGAAAATTGTTCAAGATTCCCCTCGCTTCTGTTCCTGTTTGTGGGTGTTTTCTGAGGTCCTTCTCCTGGTTCTTCATCTGTGAACACAGAATAGAAATATTTGTTAAGCAATTCCGCTTTATCCTCATCAGCTTCTACATATTCCTCCCCTTCACCCTTGAGTCTGACAATATCACTTTTGCCCTTCCTCTTCTCACTAACATATTTGAAAAATGTCTTATCCCGCCATTTTATTGCATTGGCTATTTCCTCCTCTTTTTGAATCTTTGCTTTCCTGACAGCTTTGCTAGCTTCTCTTAATTTTCTCCAAATATATATGCGTGTCGTCCTCTCTCTGTGATCTCTTGTATTTCATGAAGACCTCCCTCTTTTTCTTCACCTTTTCAGCTATTTCTTTTGAAAACCATACCTGTCTCCTTTTTCTTTTACCTTTATTTACCATTTTAACAAAATGTTTGGTTGCTCTTAAAATATCCCCTTTCAGCTTTGCCCACTGTTTTTCTACAACCCCCAGCTGTTCCCATCCCGCTAATAACTCCATAAGGTATTGGCCCATCTTAGCAAAGTTAGTTTTCCTAAAATGTAAGACCCTTGCTTTTGAATGAATTCTAGAAGCCCTAGTCCTAATACTGAACCTCACCATCTGGTGATCACTGGATGCAAAATGTTCTCCCACTATAATATCAGAAACACTTTCACCATTGGTAAGCACCAAGTCCAGTATGGCCCCTTCACGTGTGGGGTCTGTTACCAGTTGCCTGAATAGTTCTCCCTGTAGAGAATCCAGGATCTCCTTACTTCTAGATGATATTGCAGCCGGAATGTGCCAATCAACATCTGGCATATTGAAATCCCCTATCAGTATCACTTCCCCTTTCCTAGAAATGCTGCGTATCTCTTCAATTATCTCTCCGTCCACCTCTTCCTCCTGTGAGGGAGGTCTGTGTATCATGCCAATGCAAATAGATTTCTCTTTCCCTCTTTCTAGTTTAACCCACAGTGCCTCCTCTCTCCCTTTTAAGCTCTGTTGTTCCAAAGTTTTAATAATATTTTTTTACATATAGTGCCACTCCTCCTCTCCTTTTTCCTACCCTGTCCTTTCTGAATAAAGTATAGCCTGGTATAATTACATCGCAGTCATGTTTTTTTGTGAACCATGTTTCTGTAACTGCCACTAAATCCAAGTCAACCTCTCCCATTAAAGCTTCAACATCTTTGATCTTATTTCCCATGCTACGGGCATTTATATACCCTGCTTTCCATATGTTTCCCCTTTTACCCATTTCCATAAAGGTGTTTAATGTTTCACTTACCTGGGGGCTTTCTTCACCCATCCCCAACGAATCTAGTTTAAAGCCCTCTTGTGTAGAATTAGCCAGTCTGCTACTGAAGACACGTCGACCTTTCTTGGACAGATGAACGCCATCTCTGTTCTGCAACCCTTGGAACAGCATCCCATAGTCCAGGAAACCAAAACGCTCTTGATAACACCATCCACGCAGCCATGCATTCATCTCCAGGATGCGAGCTTCTCTGCCTTGGCCTTTGCCCTCAACAGGGAGGATTGAAGAGGACACCACCTGCGTCTCTGTCTGCTTCATCCTCTGTCCCAGAGCCATGAAGTCACTTTTGATAGGCTCAGAGGGATACCTAGCAGTATCATTTGTGCCGAGATGGATTAGCAACATTGGGTAATAGTCAGTGGGCTTGATGAGTCTTGGCAAACTCTCCATAACATCTCGGATTTTGGCATCTGGCAGACAGCATACCTCTTTGGACATCAAGTCTGGTTGGCTGATGGATGCCTCAGTACCCCTCAGAAGAGAATCGCCGACCACCACTACCCTTCGCTTCCTTGTGGTCACTGATTCTGCAACTTTGGGACCCTTGAGCTCTGGTTCTTCCCTTTCCGGGGATGCTTTCACCTCCTCCACTTCCAGGGGCTGCATAATGGTTCTTCAATTCAAGAGCTGGAGAAGTTGGATTGGTGATTCTACAAGCCCTGGTGACTTGTGTCATTCCGTAGGCACTCATCTTCTCCTCTGCTGGAGAGCTTGGATGTTGCAAGGAGCATCTCATCGATGTACTTCTCACTGTCTTGAATGCTCCTCAGCCTCGCCACCTCCTCTCTGAGTTCCTTCACTTGTTTCCTGAGAGCTTCAGCATGCAGGCATCCTGCACATGGAACCGGTCCTGCAACTGGCATTGGGACCTCTGTCTGGACAGAGGCAGAAGCTGTAATGGGGGCAACAGCTTTAGCGATACGATTTTTCCCAGCCATTGTTCAGTTCGTGGAGCTTAGGTATCTGTTAAAGCAAAAGAGAGAGATCTACCAGCCGGTTTCCCAGCTGTCCTTTCAGAGAAAAAGCAGTTAAATCTCTTTAAGTGTGTTCAAAATGTGCTGTTCCAAGTCCCTGCGTGTAGTTAATTGGGGAGGTGCCCTATGAAGCAAGACTGCTCACTAGAGGTGGCTGGGAGTTGAGGGGGTGGGGGTAGGGAGGGAACTAACACCTGATGAGGTGTCAGTAGCTTCAAATAGATGAAGAAAGATACTAAAGCAGAGTTTTAAACCTACCCCACTAAACAAAATATTCCCCTTTTAAACTAAAGCACCAAAAAGAATGTAACCTTTTTTAAAATGTTCCAAAACACTTTTAAGAGCTCCCAGACAGAAAGATAGTAATTTAAAAAGTTACAGACTCTTACATTTGCTTGAAATGCCTTACTAACTGAGGACGAGGCTACTTATAAAATTGCCCTGGCATAAAGCCTGTTTGAATCCAGGTTAGAAACCCACCTTTTCAAGGTGGCTTTTGGATCCTAATGCCCCTCACTCTTTCTTGTTCACCACTTATGTGTATCTTACCACACTCTAGTCGCCAGTTTTATGATGATGTTAGTCTTAATTTGATTGTAAGCAAGGACTCTCTTACATCTATAAGTACAGTGCTGTGTACACCTTGTTTTTTTTTTGTATGCCATCGAGTCAGTGTTGACTCATAGCGACCCAGCTACCTCTGGGTTTTCTTGGCAATGTATCACCGGAAGTAGATTGCCAGCCTTTTCTTCCGAGGCAATGGAGGGTAAAGTGACTTGCCCAAAGTCACAAGGAGTGCCAGTGGGAATTGAACCCTTGATCTTCTGGGTACTAGGCAGTTGCTCTAACCACTAGGCTGCACTCCACGCCACTTTGTAGCACTATACAAATGATCAGTAGTGGTAGCATTAGTTCATAAAGCCCGGAGTCTCGTCCTCAGTTATTAAGGCTGTTTATTTATGGCTGTTTCTTTGCTAATTAACAGGCCGATGCAGAAAACCGGCACTAGACATGCGCTGAGGATGTCTTTAACATTGCCAATAATGTATATATTTTAACACTGGATGCAGCAAAGATAGGATGTTAACCGTGCGCATGCATGTGAGCCATCGCAGCATTAAACTGGAAGAGCAAGCCAAACACATGCTCAAAAGAAGTCTGTGCTAATTTGGCTTGCTCTCCGGGCACCACATGGCTAATTTGCATGGCAGCCCTGACAGTATTTTGATGGCATTGGGGGTCGATTGCGGCATCGGGAAAAGCCCCCGATGCAATCAAAATACTGTTGGGGGCTGTGCCTGACAATAAAATCATCCCTGGAGGTCCAGTGGCCACGATCCCACCCCCGACAGTATTTTGATGGCATCTGAAAAGGCCTCTGATGCCATCAAAATACTGTTGGGGGGCCGTGCCTGAAAATAATATTATCCCTGGTTGTCTAGTGGCCCTTCCCCCTAAATAAAAGAACCACCTGGTGGTCTAGGGCCCCTTCCCTCTAAATAAAAAAAAAAGAACCTGATGATCTAGTGACCCCTTTCCCCTACCCCCACCGCCCATTAAATAAAAAACAAATCCTGATTGTATAGTGGCCCCTTTCCCCCATCCCCACTCCATTAAATAAAAAAGCAAAATCTGGTGGTCCAGAGTCTCCTACCTGGTAATCTGGCATCCCCCAAATGCACCTAAGCAGGAGGGCTGCTAACGCGCTCCCACTCTGCGTCAGCCATTATCCAAAATGGTGGTGTCTGACTCCACGCGGTACATCCTGGGATGCACTGGGTGAGGTCAGACTACCATATAAGCACCTACTTTTATTTAGGGGGAAGGGCCATCAGGGGTAATTTTATTGTCGATCACGGCCCCCCGACAGTATTTTGATGGCATCAGGGGCCTTTCCCGATGTCATTAAGATACTGTCAGGGGTGGGATCTGGGCCCCCTAGACCACTAGGGATGATTTTATTGTCGGGCACGGCTGCCAACAGTATTTTGAGAACAGCGGGGGCCTTTCCCGGTGCCATCAAAATACTGTCGAGAGCATGTGTTAGAGTTTACTTACACTCAGACACTTCAGTAAATGTTTTTGCGCTATGGCTGGTTGCAAAATCATCTACACCTGTCTCTGCATTGGGCGTAGCCATGATTTGCATACCAGCCCAGCAGATTAAAATACATTTAAATAATTTAAATACATGTGGCATTAATTGGGCGCTAGTTTTTCTGCCAGAAACTTGGATATTCGTGCAAAGAGACTTATGACAAGTTACAGCAAGTGTATGATGATGAATGCATGAGTCATGCTCAAGTTTGACTGGTACAAACGCTTCCAAGAGGGCTGCCAAAGTGTCGACACTGATGAATGTTCTGGAAGGCTATCCACGAGCAGGAACGTACAAAGTTGAAGCAGTGCATGCCACAATATGCTCAGATCATCGTTTGACTATCCAGGGAGCTTGCTGAAGACATAGACGTCAGTGCAGTACATTCTTACTGTCGATTTGGGGATGAGACGTGTATCTGCAAAATTCGTGTGGAAAGTCCTGTTCCCTGACCAAAAAAAAGATTGACTGTCTTCAGCCAGGGAGTTGTTGGAATGCATTGAAAATGACTCAGATTTCATCAAAAAGATAATTGCTGGTGATGAATCATGGGTTTATGGTTATGAGCCAGAATCTAAGGCTCCGTCCTCACAATGGAAGACTCTAGACTCTCCCAGACCCAAGAAAACCCGAAAGGTGAGGAGCAATGTCAAGGTGATACTCACAGTTTTCTTTGATTACCAGGATATTTGTCCATCATGAGTATGCTCCAAAAGGCCAAACTATCAATAAGAAATACTACGTCCACATTATGATTCGTTTGAGAGATGCAGTTCATGGTAAGAGACCAGAGTTGCATAGGAATGGGGAATGGTTGCTTCATCACAATAATGCCCCAGTTCACGCATCACATCTTGTCCACCAGTTCTTGGCCAAACACCAAATCCAGCAAGTCCGTCAGCCTCCGTACTCACCAGACCTCGCATCCTGTGACTTTTTCTTGTTTCGAAAACTGAAATGGTAAACAATTAAACTAGATAATCTCTATGGCTGTCATTAAACTACATACATCAGTATGATTAAGCTTTTTCAGCCAATGTAAATAGTTAATACGTTTATAATTATATTTTTAGTTTCCTATGTAACTAATTTTTACACTGTTAATGTTCCATGTAATGTTAATGTTATATTTTGACATGTTCTCTGTAAACCGCTCCTGATCTCTGGAAGGGGCAGTATAGAAAAACACACAAATAAATAAATAAATTACCACTGAAAGGAAGGAGATTCGATGACTTGGAGACCATTAAGCAAAATTCGACACAGCAGCTTCACATCAAAATGAGAGGCATTTCAAAATTGTTCCCAGCAGTGGCAGGGACGCTGGAGGAAATGTGTTTTATCAGAAGGGCACTACTTTGAAAGAGACTGAGTGCAATAACTATCAGTGTTATACTTTTTGTGCTATTGTACAAGCCTCAATACTTTTTGATCGCACCTCTGAAATGAGGACTACATCTGTAAATTTTTGTTTTGCCCAGGCCTCATCCTAACCAAGCCCCTTTGCAATTTCTATGTATTATGAATATCCATGGACCACGTGTAAATTTAGTCCTTTATAAAGTTGCCATTTATGTGTATAAATGGTGGATTTTACATGTGGAAATTGTGAATAAGGCTTCTAAAATAGCTCCTTAAGTCTCTTAAGCACAGAAAGAAATGATTGAGAAGAGATGCGAGAAAGGTTTACAAAATCATGGGCTTATAGAACAAGTTAAGAAGGAATAATTATTTACTTTATGAAACAATACTAGAACTAGAGGACACTCAATGAAAATAGCTAGAAGCAGATTTAAATGAGATTTGAAAAAGTATTTTTCAGTCAAGAAACACTTAAGCTTTGGGATTCTTTGCCAGATTTGTCATCTAGGCTAGTAGTATAGATGAGCTGAAAAAAGCTTTGTACAAATTTTTAGAGCAGAAGACTATATACATTTATTATCAAAATAAACTTACAGTAAGTGTCTTGTAGGAGATATTATCAGTAACAAATAAATACACATGTATAAATATTCGGTCTGTCTAGGGAAGAACTGCTACCCTCCTTTTTCCAGGATTCCTTAGGCCCATCTGGCAAACAACCATGTGATAAAACAAGAACCAGCCCTGTTTGTATAAAAATTAGACTTTATTTCTGATAGCAAAAATAGAGGAAATATTTGAATAAATTAGCTTTCTGAAGTAGTATGTTATTCAGCCCTATGTTACAATTACTGAGAGACCTAATCTCTGTTTTAGAAACCATTGTAACTGATTTTGCATGCACTCTGACGTACAGTAAATTATCTGTCTAGGCTAGCCCCAACCTCCAGAAATTAAAGACCAGTACCTTAGCACGTGCCTAAACACCTGTGGCTGTGGTCTGGGTTGCAGGAACGGAACAAAGTCAAGGTATGGCAGAGGTCCAACGTTAGCTGAAATCAACCTCGTGGTCACACACTGGAGCTGCCGGTCGGGGGTAGGGGGGGAGAAATTCACCATCTCGAGACTTTGGCCTTGAACACCATCTGACTTTCCCGCCAGAGAGAGAGGGCAAGCGAACAGTCTGTATCAGAAGTTAGAGTTCCCAGGTATTCTGCCAGCCTCTGTATGTTTCAGAGTGCTACAGATGTGTTTCTTTTGGGCTGTGTCTGTCTGCACTCTCCAAGTTCTTTCTGCCCACTTCTTCTCTTCTGAGTTCTGGGTTCCGGTATACAGCCGTATAATTCTATGTCCTGAAGACCTGGTGATTGGCTGGACTCGAATCCTATATGTCATCTTCAGCAAATCCAGTAACAGCTAATAGGTGGTCCTTCTGCAAACAAAAGTTCATAGTGCTAAAGGTGCTGAGGTGCAGGTTCATACATTGTTGCCAATGCTAGCACAGTAAGGTTTCAGTAATGTGCTTTTGCAGTGATGTATCATAAACTGACAGAATTGCTTGATTTCAAGTTTTAATGCTGAGTTATAACAAAACAGGAAACCATCTTGTTTAATTCAGACTTTGGTTCAGAGCAGGCCCCATGGTTCAGGCTTTGGTTCAGAGCAGGCCCCATCTTGTAACAGGAAGCCATGCTAGTGGTTCAGGCATTAGTTCCTGAACAGGTACCAGCCCTACAGTCCCCACTTCATACTTCTGTGAGTGAGTGATATTAGATGGATTTTCCTGTTCGGGATCTGTTGAGCTTTTCCAAGTGACCCAAGTTGGCACTGTGGAGGCAGAATGCTGGGCTCAAGTTGACCATTTTTCTTTCTCATTTATTCATTATTTAGATGTAGCCCTTGTGCTGGAGTGCTATCAGGCTCAGAATAATATTGGTGTTCATAAACACCAATATTATTCAGCACAGAATATTGATGTTTATTCACCAGATAGTATTCCAGCACATAAGAACATAAGATATGCCATACTGGGTCAGACCAAGGTCCATCAAGCCCAGTATTCTGTTTCCAACAGTGGCCAATCTAGGTCATATGTACCTAGCAGTTTCCCCAAGTGTGTATAACATGTGTATAACATTGTTCCTACTACTAATAATAATCATTTGTGTAGTGCTACAAGGCGAACACAGCACTGTGCAGATAGATGTAAGACAGTCCCTGCTCATCAGAGCTTACAGTCTAATCAAGATGAAAAATATCACTAAGCTGGAGACTAGAGTATGGCAAGATACACATAAGTAGTGGGCAGCATTAGGATCCAAAAAAATACATCGATCCAGCAATTCAATAAAAGAAGGCCAATGGCCAACGAAAAGGAAAGGAAATGTACAATCTCTTAAAAGGACAGTAAGGAAAAGGAGAAAGACAGGACAAGACGTAAGTAGGACAGACATCAAGAAGGGGAGAGGGATGGAAGAGGTAAGGTCACACAAAAGGAGAGGGAACATTGAACGCTAGGGAAAACAAGTGGGTCTTTAGGTTATGTTTAAATGTGGCGTACTGAGGTTCTAGGCGGAGGGAAGAAGGGAGGGCATTCCAGAGGGCAGGACCAGCGAAAAAAAAAAGCAGAGGAACGGGTGGACTGCAAATGAGCACGGGAAGGGGAGAGTAGGGTGAGGCGATTAAGATGGAAAGAGCGAGGGGTGTGTCTGGGGGAGTGAAAGTAGAGGAGATCTGTTAGGTATTGGGGGGTGCTGGTGTGGAAGGCTTTATGGACCAGAATTAATAGTTTGAAAGTGGCACGGAAGGGAACAGGCAACCAGTGAAGATGAAATAATTGAGGGGTTATATGATCTCGGAGGGAGGTGTGTGTGATAAGGCGTGCTGCCGTGTTTTGGATTCGTTGAAGGCGAGTTAGCTGATATTTGGGAAGACCGATGAATAATGAATTGGAAAAATCCACACGGGACATGACTGAAGATAACACCAGAGTGGTGAGGGCCGAGAGGGAAAGGAAGGGGCGAACCGAGCGAATTTGACGAAGAAAAAAGAAGGATGTTTTGGTGATATGAGAAATGTGAGTGTGAAAGGATAGGTCGGAGTCAAAGTGCACACCAAGATAACGAAAAGTAGAGACCAAAGGTACGGGAGTGCTAGAGAAGGAGGGGGCTATTAAGGGGGAGGGACCACCATGAGAGAACCAGATAGGTTCCCCTAGGAACCCCTGTCTGTTTTATAAATGTCCTGTATCTCTGTCTCTCTTTCCTATCTTATGTTGTAGTTCATTTTCCACTTCGGCTTTAGCCACTTCCTGATGAATTTGTATATTGTACACCACCTGGTGTTATGAAGATGCGTTCTATCAAGTAACTGAATAAACATAAACAAACCTAATTGTAGAAACTGCCCTGAGTGAAATTAGTATTTTCCATAACGTTGGTGCTGCTACTGATACATGCACCCATAGCCCCTGCCCTTGTCAAGTATGCTATTGCACCACTAAAATCTATAAAAAACACATGGTAAAGTTATTAAATATATAATTTTTATGGAATTTCTATTAGTGTTAAAAGTTGACAATTTATTTATTTTTCTGAATGCAATTTTTTTTTAAGTGCCATCAAGTCAATGCTGACTCCTAGAGACCCAGCATCCCTGAGTTTTCTTGGCAAGGTATGACCAGAAGTAGATTGCCAGGCCTTTTCTTCCAAGGCAGTGGAGGATAAAGTGTCTTGCGCAAGGTCACAAGGCGTGCCAGTGGGAATCAAACCCTGAACTTTTAGGTTCTAGTTTGTTGCTGTAACCACTATGCTACTCCTCCACCCTATTTGCAGTAGTTGGGGACAATTTGCAGTCCATGGCTGAACATGATACATTATTTTGCAATGTTATAACTGTCTGTTTTTTGTTTTGTGGGTTTTTAAGGAATGCTCAGAAAATCGATTGTTCACTGGGAATTTTCCTACTTCTCCATTCATTTACACTTATGATCAAGAGCATAATATCAAGAAGCGATTGCAGAGAATTAAGAACAAGGTGGAAGGTATTGTACCACTTTTAGTGTTTGTTTATTCACTTTTACCTGCCTATAGAAACATCTCAGTGGTGATACAGACGTACTTTCATAATAAGTTTCTAAAGCATTCAACAAAAAGCATCTCAGGTTAATCTCAAATAACTTGCATAGATGATTTTGGTGTAGCAACTGAGATGACAAGATTGTGTTAATTCATTATGCACCACAGGGGTGGAGGTGGGGGCGGGGGTACGGGTACTTTCAGCAAACCTTGAGAAGTTGATCTCATGGTTTGTAAGGGATTGTATTGATGCAAACGTGAACATAACTCATTTATAACAAGTGAGCGCAATAGTTAAACATTTAAACTGAAACTGATATAGAATAGGCAGCCAATGCAGTTCAAGTAGCATGGGCTGGATGTGGCTTAAAAGTCTCAGCATGCCCTGCAACCTAAGCCAGGAACAGGGCTTTGACTGGTTCCTCCAGAACATAGCCAGTCTGCTGGTGACCACAGAATGAAACCCTCCAGTGTGGGGACAGCTCACTCTTTTTGCCCACAGGCGATCCCTTATAAATTCGGACTCGTGGGTGCTACAGGTAGTACATGTTGTATCTTACAGAACTGCCATCTCTTTGCCCCTGAGAGCGTATCCTCTCAACCCTCTGCATTTGGACCTACTTCAGAAGGAAATCTCTGCCCTTCTGACTGATCTTGCCATCGAGCCTGTACCTCAGGAGCAGATCAGGTGGGGGTTTTAATCCAAGTACTTTGTGGTCCCCAAAAATACGGGATCATTCTGGACCTCAGAAACCTCAACACTTTTCTGGTGTGAGAAAAATTCAAGATGGTATCCCTAGGTACCCTGCTCCCTTATCTTCAAATAAGGCTATGCTCCCTGGATCTAAAGAACGCATATACTCACATACCGAACCATCCTGCCCACAATAAATATCTCAGGTTTATCCTTAGAATACAGCACTTTTAGTACAGAGTATTACCCTTTGGACTGGCCTCGATGCCCCAAATCTTCTCAAAGTGCCTCGCAGTGACGGTGGCCTATCTCGGAACACTAGCGGACAACTGGCTCATAAGAAGAGCATCACTCCAGACAGAATCCAGCAGTCAACACAGTTGACCATCCAGGTGCTAGAGCTCTTGGAATTTCGTAGTCAATTACCCAAAGTTCCACCTTCAGCCCACCTAACAACTGGAGTTCAAAGGGCTCTCCTTGACACGATTTAAGCAAAGGCCTTTCTCCCGCTGAAACAACTTCAGAGATTGATGGCTTTGATCTGCAGTACCCAGCGGAGTTGTCAGACAACAGCTCAGAGGATGCTGACTGTGCTCAGCCACATGGCCTCCACGGTGCATGTCACTCCTATGGGGCTCATCTGTCAATGAGACAGTGGAAACAGGCTACCAGCCACCTTCAGGACTGGGTGATGGTCACTGTATGTCTTGTCCAGTCCCTACACCTGTAGTTGGACCATCAAAACCTGCTCAATGATCTCCCTTTTTAGAAGGTGCCACTCCAAAAGATACTGACAACAGACTCATCCAAGCTGGGTTGGGGAGCATATACTCAAGGCATGCTCCATATTCAAGGCATCTGGTCCAAATAGGAGAGCCTGCACCAGATCAATTTCTTGACATTACAAGCCACAGCGAATGCCTTCTGGAATCACCTAGCCAACCAGATTGTACTAATTCAGACAGCAGTCAGGTCGTGATGTACTACATAAGCAAGCAGGGGGCACGGGCTCATATCTCCTGTGCTAGGAGGCAGTCCAGTTGTAGAAGTTTTCCATCACTCATGGTATGGAGCTAAGGGCCGCATATCTGCCAGGAGCAGAATACCCTGGTGGACCAGCTGAGCCATGTCCTCCAGTCGTACAAGTGGACTCTGGACAGGGATTTTGCAGCCCAGATCCTTCAGAAGTGAGGTATCCCCTCAATAGTTCTGTTCGCCACTCAGCACAATACCTAGGTATATCAGTTCTGCTCCAGGGTTACCTTGCACAGCAGGCTGGCTCTGGATGCTTTCCTCCCGCACTGGGGGAAAGGCCTGCTATACGCATACCCTCCCATACCTCTCATAACAAAGACTCTACTGAAACTCCAGACAGACATGGGTATGATGATCCTCATCATGTCGTAGTAGCCAGACAGCCATGGTTTTCCCTCCTGCTTCAGCTCTCCCAGTAGAAACCTCTGCGGTTAGGCTCTACCCCAGACTTTTTATCACAGGAAGATGCGCCTCGCAACAATAAAATCCATTCAGGAGGCGCCTCAAGCCACCTCGCAGTTCTATTGCTTAATCCGTAAGCGGCTGCAATGTCAATTGACAGGCCTTCAAAACCTTGGGAGCGTTATGTCGGCTTCACTCTGACACCTCCTGATTGGGAGCAGTTTTGGGGGAAGCTTATCAGGATTTCAAAGTCGGCCTCTATTACGCAAACGCTATTCTTTTTCGCACAGAGAGCCTACATCACGCCAGTCCATTTAACAAAATGGAACCCATCAGCTGGCAATATATGCTAGTCATGCCATAGCAACATAGGTATGCTATCTCACATGGTTTTCTTCTGCCCTAACGTTCAGATGTTTTGGATTCCAGTATGGAAGTGGGTCCAGGTTATTTTTGTTCCAGGTCCCACTCACACGGGAGATTGTGATCTATCGGTCACTTAGCCGTATCCCCTCATTGGGGAAGGAACATCATTTCCTCCTAGACTTTATGTTGAGTGTGGCCTTGAATCTTATTGCTGCTAGTTGGAAGTGCTATGCGGAGCTTCATTGGCATACATGGTGGAACCAATTATACATGTACAGTAAATATGAGAAAGTAGTGGAAACAGGGACCCGTTACCAATTGCATACTATGCTAAAATGGAAACCCTTGAATGACTATGTATCCTCAGCTAGATATATGCTCTGTTTGTGAAATAATGTATACAACTGCTACGTTTGAGTGGAACTTTGATACTTATACTTGTTGGGCAGCTGGGGAAGAGGGGGGGTTGGGTGAGGTTTCCATTTGTATTGTATTCGTAGTACATAAGGTCATGTAGTTGTTTATATGTTGTGTTATTGTTTTGCAAATTTAAAATAAAGAATTTAAAAAAAAAAAGGAAGACCTCTTTCTTTTCCCGCAAGAAACCCTCGGGGGAAAAGGGCCCTCTTCCCCAGAAAAAAGGGGCATTTCCAACAGAGTAACCGATACCAATCCTTCTCAGGCCAGCAACAGGATTCTCACCCTAAGAGGCAGGATCAAGGAACTCAGAAGCCCCAGGCCCCGGCTCCAGCCCAACCAGGGAGGGAGCTTTTGACTCCCAGGGCAGGGCCTCCCCTCTGCCTGGAGACCCTTACCAGCCCACAGGGGGCCACCTGGCACTAGACCTGCAAATCTTGAACAAGTTTTTGATGAGTGAGAAGTTCAAGATGTTCTCCCTTGGAACGCTGCTGCCCTACCTACACCAGGGAGATTGGTTGTGCTCCTTGGACCTAAAGGATGCGTACACTCACATCCTGATCCACTCCTCCCACGGGCAGTACTTACAGTTTGTGGTGGGAGGAGGGCAGTACTAGTACAGAGTGCTGCACTTCAGCCTGGCCTCCTCACCAAGGGCCTTTATCAAGTGCTTGGTGGTGGTAGCTGCTCACTTGCGCCTGCAAGAGGCTTTTTCCTTCCCCTACCTGGACAACTGGCTAATTTGAGGTTGTATGGCCTCAGAGGTCAGCCAGGCCGCAGAGGGTACAACCCTCTTGCTGCAGCACCTGGAGTTCGTCATCAACTACCGTGAGTCCCATCTCGCTCCAACCCAAAGCCTGGAGTTTATAGGGACACAGTTGGACACAGTACAGGTCAAGGCCGTCCTCTCAAAGGAAAGGGCAGACTGCCTCATACATCTGGCAGGAGAGATACAATGACTCCGCTCACAGTGGACTCAAGCTACGGGCAGACTACGGGACAGAGTCAGAGTCACCTGCCGACTGGCGGAGTCCCTCACCTGATGGCAAAACCTGCACCATCTCCAGGCGGGAATGCCATTCCCGGCACCTGCACCACAGAGGACCCTGCAATAAATGTCTCCCTCCTGGGTAGGGGGATGCATTGCAGGGACTGCCGCACGCAAGACAGCAGGTCCCAGGAGGAGTCAGTCTTGCAGATCAATCTGCTCGAACTCAGGGCAATCTTCCTGGCCCTGCGAGCATTCCACCACTGCCTATGGCATCAACCTGTGCTGATCCAGATGGATAACCAGGTGACCATGTTTTATATCAAGCAGAGGGGCATGGTCTCGTATTCCCTCTGCCAGGAGGTGGTGGCCCTCCTTTACTTCACAGTGCACAACAGTATGCTCCTGTGAGTGGTATACCTACCAGGCCAGGACAACTGCTTAGCAGGCAGGCTGAGCAGAGTCCTTCATCCACACGAGTGGTGTTTGAACCCCAGGGTAACGAAGCAACTCGTCCACTGCTGGGGCCAGGCCCATGATAGACCTTTCAGCCACCCCGGACAACGCACTGTTACCGCGCTTCTCCTCGCACCAGCCACACCCAGGGAGAGTGGTGGCAGATGCCTTTCTTATCTCGTGGTCGGAGGGCCTACTATATGTGCTCCCACCGTGCCCCCCCCCCCCCCCCCCACCGGTCGCCAAGACCCTATTCAAGGTCCAAAGCAAGGGGACATCAGCTATTTTATTTATTTATTTATTTATTACAATCTCTTATATACTGCACTATTTATCATCAGCGCGGTTTACATAAAACAAAGTACCATAACAACAAACTGTTTGGTTTTACAGAGAACAGGAAAAAACAACTTGGATAACATAGGGAAGTATGAATGCAACTATTTACATATGTACAGTAAGCTTGTGCTACAGATTAGGTACTATCTAATGCTATACTGATCACACCCAGGTGGCCCAGGCAAACCTGGTTCCTTCTGCTGCTATCCCTGTCAGTGGCACTCCCAGTCCCATTCAATGTTCCCTCTAATTTTCTGTAGGCTGTGTGCACATAAAATATCAGCTGTGTGCAGCTTTTGAAGGAAGGTTAAATTTTTGTGTGCCACATAACGACACTCGGAGTTATATACTTTAAAATTCGACTAGACGTCAGAATACATTATGTACACCACATTGATTTTAATCAAATTAAATGAAAATAGACGATTACTAAATGAAGCGGGAAATTTCTAGTAATTACAATCATAACTTTTAAATTTTAAGACGTCTGTGTTGTTTTCTCTCAGAATCAGAGCCGTAATTTTTGTGCGCTCTGTTGTAAAGTATGTGCGCTCTCTCGGCGAGGTGTGTGCGCGCGCACACGCGCACAGCTTAGAGGGAACAGTGGTCCCATTGGGCCATGCCCCAGACCTCCTGTCCCAGGAGGATGGCTACCTTCTGCACCCCAACTTGGGGTGGCTAACGCTAACGGCGTGGCTGCTGAAACCTTCCAGAGGAAGTCGAGGAGAATCCTACTAGCCTCGCGAAAATCCTCCACCAGGCGGGCTTATGCCTTTAACCCTTTGAAGGCCTACTTTAAAATTTTAATCCAAATTCTGCAGCCGGGTTAATTTTTGCATATTTCAGGAAAATTGTACGCGTCTTATTCAATATGTTCTAATAGTGATTTTCCTTCTGCTATGGTCATGTATTATATACCATTTGATAGGAATATTTAGTCAGAATTTTGTGATCCCGAGAGTTTTGGGCTCGGCCTGGAAAGGGTTAAGTGGAGAAGATTCTCTGACTGGTGTGCGGAGAAGGAGGAGAATCCCTTCTCCTGTCATGTGCAATTGTTCAGTACTTACTGCACCTGTCACACATCGGGCTGAAATCCAACTTGGTGCCATAGCCATGCACCACCACCCTATCGAAGGAAAGCCCTTCTTCTTTAGCCAGCCCCTGGTCTCTAGGTTCTTCCGGGGCCTCCTGTTATCCAAGCCATCCCTCCGCCTTCTGGCGGAGGAATGAGACTTCAACATGGTGCTCTCCCAGCTCACTAAACCTCCATTCGAGCCCCTCATGTCCGCTTGAAGGGTGAGCAAACTCCAGACCCTGGTGGCAGATCCATCATATACGAGGTTCAATAAGAAAAGGGTGGTACTCTGCTTACACCCCATATTCCTCCTGAAGGTGGTATCTCCTTTCCACCTGAACCAAGAGGTGGTCCTACCCACATTCTTACCAGGCCCTCACTCTGGCAAGGAGAAACTAACACTTCATACACTAGATTACAAGCAGGTCCTGTCCTTTTACTTGCAATGGACTCAGGCCCATCGGAAAGCTCCACAGCTTTTCATGTCCTATGACCCCAATAAACTAGGGCTTCCCATGACTAAGTGAACTCTGTCCACTTGGGTGACGGACTGTATTGCCCTCACCTATGAGTGAGCTGCCATCTCCCTCAAGCACTGGATCACAGCACATCGCATGAGAGCGATATTCACGTTGGTGGCCAACCTCCACTCAGTGCCGGTGGCGAAAATCTACAAGGCCCCTCATGGTCTTCAGTTCATACGTTCGCAGCTCATTACTGCCTGGAGAGCGAGTCCTGCAGTCATAAGTGGGATGGGAAATAGCTGGGGGATGTAGAAAAAGAGTGGGCAAAATTGAAAAGGGGGTATTTTAGGGTCTTTCAGTCTCTCTCAGTTAGGACTTGCCTTCTGCAACTCACGGCTACCTGATTGATCGCCATTGGTGCTGTCTTGGTTCGGTCCTCGGCAGCCTGGAGCTTGGGAGTCCCACATTTGAGGACTGACTTCCTGCTTGTTCCTGGAGAAAGCATAGTTACTCACCTGTAACAGGTGTTCTCCGGGAATAGCTGGAATCAGTCCTCTCAATCCTCCCTCCTCCCCTGGGAGTTGCCCTCCTACCTTGTGTTAGCCAGGACGGCAGTAAAAAAAACTGTCATCTGACTGAGATGGCACCCTTGGACGAGAAGGGGACATCGCATGCATGGTAGCATATCCCAAAGGCTTTCTTTGAAAGCTGGGGAAATGCTCCGTGCGGGCTCCATCAGCTCCAATGTCATCCATATGTGAGGACTGATACATAATCCTATCAAAATGCTGTAGAATGTTTAGAGATGATATCCCCATGTCTGTAGCAAACTCTTGGAAAATAAGAATATCATTCGCATATATCCTAACTTCTTAACCAATCTGATGCAGCAGCTTGTACAATAGAACTAAATAAATATTAAATAATGTTAAAAAAAAAAAAAAAAAGCACAGAGCCTTGAGGCACCCCATGCTGCATCTTATACTGTGAGGGGACTTCATTAGGGAATTGTACGTGTTGTTCTCTATTAACTAAAATAGACGCAAACCATTGTAACACAGTTTTAGACACGGCTAAATCAGCAAGGCGCTACAGGAGCATCTTGAGCACTACAGAATCATGTGCTGATTGGATATCGATGAACAAAAATGCCATCTTCCTGCATTATAAATCCTGTTAAGGAGACTTGGTTTCAAAATGTGATTGCTTCAGAAACCATGTTGCCAGGCATCTGTGATTTGGTGTCTCTCTACAGATTTGTCTGAGTATTCGCTGCTTGTTCTATCATCTTTGACAAAAAGAATAGGAAGGATATGGGTCAGAAGTTACTCTGAGCAGTTGGATCCCCTGCTGTCTTTCATTATAACTCTGACTCAGGCCTTTTTCAGGGAGGGTGGTTAGCCCTCATGAATTAAAGAAGTGTTTATTAATGCAAACAAAAATAGGACCACTGAGTTCCTCAGTAATTTCACATAGGAAACATAAATTGTATCAAGTGGGCAATATGTAGATCGCATTCTAGACAGCAAACAAGAAGTGGCCCCAAAAGGAGATCTTCCAGGGAGCCCACAGGTTGGTTTCCTAAGCCCAAAGTTTCTAAAGTACATAGAGCCAGATAAAAGAGACCGTATCTTACTTGCTAAATGTGCAGTGAAATGCTCTGCTTTCAGGCCAACCAGTTCTTCTTTATCATTTGTATGAACAAGTTAGGAATCACACAGTGGAAAGTAAATCTACCAGTCTAGAGAGCGTTTCTTTAATTTTACTAGTAAACTATTCTCACTTGGTTTTCTCCAGCTTGGTGTCCTCCAGTCGGATGCTTACACAAATATATCTTTGCCTTGTGAAGCTCTTTTTAATTCAAAGGCTCCATAAACCTGGGAGTGAATTTGGCTTTGAGATTTGTTAATTTCTCCAGGAACAAGCAGGAAGTCAGTCTTCACATATGGGTGATGTTGGCGCTGACTGAGCCCTCGTGGAAGCATCCCCCCAGGTTTCAAAGAAAGCCTTTGGGAGATGCCACCATGCATGTGTGGTGCCCTTCTCACCCACGAGTGCCATCTTCCTCAGTCTCCTTTTTTCCATGGAGCCCTGCAGACATCTGTCTGTTTTCCCCTGGAAAAAGTTGATTTCTTTGTGCCTGAGTTTCAAACTCTCCTCTGGTTGCGCACCATTACTGTTCCCGCCACCTGAGCCTGCTGCCCCAGAATTGAGTCTCAGATCCGTAGATGTTTTTTTTCCTCTTGGAGCCATCATGCCTTTTTCCAACTGACAGCACCGCGGGTCTTCGACCTTGCTGGGGTACTTTTTCCCCCCATGGCTACCAGTGGCTTTAAGAAGTGTGATCGGTTTGATTTTTGATTGTCCTGTACTAATATTTGGTTATTGTATTTTGACTAAAATCCATAAATAAAAAAAAAAAAGTGTGATCGGTGTGCAAAAATCTTGTCCCTTACTGTTACACATGACTACTGCCTATGCTGCCTAGAGCCGGACCATGACCCAGCGGCCTGTGGTAAGAAGATGTCTACCAAGGCCCTCGAGCCACCAGCAGCAGCACGATAAGTTCTTCCCGGAATCCCAGGTGCCTCCAAAAGCCATGGCCCCTTCTGAAACCATAGACTCCCATGGTGTCCTTGCAGACCCCAGTCAATGCAGCAGATCTTCAGAAAGGGGGTCTCCCCTGAGGGAACATAAGAAGAAGAATTCCTCAAAGGCAGCGTCCCTGGATGGTTCCGGCAGATGAGGTAAGTTCCGAGCCAGGTCCCGCAGTCCAGGATGTTCATTCGAGGGCTTGGAGCAGGAGTGGCCCACCAAGGTCGTCCAGAAGGAATTGCCCGGAGATCAGCCTCAGACCCCCGACGCCATCCTTGTTGAGGCTTCCCCTCAGGGGATCTGGTGTCAGGTCTGAGTTCCTCGGTGCCCGCTTCGGTAGTTGTGGAGCCTTCTGGACTAGAAACCAGAATGGTGGCCCTGGAGCGCAGCCTGTGTGCCTTCATGGACCAACAGCGGGCATTGCTGTCCAGCATAGCCGGTTCCTCCACCCCAGACCACCGGGCACTCGATGTCAAGGACATCCTTGGAGACTAAGCTGATCCTCGAGACCATGCGGCCTCAAATCGATCCTCGGCTGAGATCTAGATCCAAGTCCCATTCGACAGGACCAAGGTCTTCCCCGGCTAGTGCACATGGCACCAGCCATGGGGCCTCCAAGTGATGCAAGCAGGGCTCAGGCCCGGAGCCCATGGGCCGTCCTTCCCTCTAGTTTTCAACCGACTACTCGGAATGGCAGACTGAGGACAAGGAGTCCCCCCGGAAACCTGTTGCCACCACAATGTCCCCTTGGACTCGCTACCTTCCGAGCCTCGGCTTCGGTCCCCGCCCGAGGACATGGCGTTCCTCTACTGTGCGGGACACGTCAAAGGCCCTAGCATTCCTAACAGAATTGAAAGAGGGCACTCAGACGAAGGAACTAGAAATCTTCCAATACGAGCCCCCACCGATGGAATCGCTCACAGTACCCATTCCTTCCATCCTGGAATGGCTAATGCTGCGTATGTGGGAAACACCGGCATCGGGTCCGCCAGAGCCCTGGCTTCCAGAAGGCACAACTGCTGCATAACTCCATGGTGGTGGAGTCGGCCATGCATCGGCTGAAGAGCCAGAAGATGCACTGCTTGGTGCCCCCAGGAGGGAGGCCCACACCCTGGATGCCCTCGGCAGAAAGTGCTACCAGGACTCGATGCTCATTGGCTGGATCCTGGCCTACTAGGGCATGTACCTGAGAGACCTGGCGAAGGAGCTTGCCAAGTTCTCATCTGGTCTTTCCGAGGAACCCCCCTGCAGCGGTTCAAGAACCTGGCCAAGGCCGTCCATGAGTGCTCCAAATTCATAACTCGAGCAGCCTATGACAGCTTCGAGTCGGCAACTAGAGTAGCCGCGGCGGGCATTGATGCCCAATTCCAGGCTTAGCTACAGTTTTGTGACCTTGTGCAATGGGTTTAGGAGAAATTGGTCCATGTCCCATGCCAAGGGGAGAACCTCTTTGGCAAACCCATGACGGAAAAGGATTCCAAGTTGGAGCAAGTTTGTGATGAGGACCAGACTCTCCAAAAAAACAGCTGACCCTCCCCGATGGAAAGGCTCAGGTAAAAAGTTCTTTTATTTTATTTATTTATTTTATTTACATTCTCTTATATACCGCGCTATTCTGTATCAGTGCGGTTTACATTGAACAAACTGAAATTACATTGAACAGGGGCTGCTTACAAAAACTACCCACATTTTCAGGCCTCCTCAGCTCCCCAGCAGGGTCAACAGGTAAGGGACAGGGGCATGGCCCTTGTAAGCAGAAGGCTTCTAAGCCCCAGGCGTTGGCTCCGGCCCAGCCTGGGGGGAGCTTTTGATGCTTTGGGCATAGCCTCTCTACCCCAAGGAGGCCAACAGCCCACAAGGGAACATCTGATCCACTACGCCCACAGGTGGCCGGCCAGCACCACTGATTCCTTGGCACTTCAGGTAGTCAAAGAGGGCTACCTCCTCCACCTGACACAGGTCTCCCCTTCACTGAGACCTTCTACTGTGGGAACTCGCAGGTCTTCTCGAGGACAAGGTGGTGGAAACAGTGTCCCAACATCTCAGGGGCAAAGGGTTCTACTCCAGTATTTCCTCATGCCAAAAAGGACAGGGGGCCTAAGACCCATCCTGGACCTGCGGAACCTGAGCAAGTTCCTAGTGAAGGGAAAGTTAAAGATGCTCTTCCTTGGAATATTGCTGCCTTATCTCCAGCAAGGAGATTGGCTATGCATCTTGGATCTGAAAGATGCTTATACCCACATCCTCATTCACCCCAGCCATAGACAGTACCTCTACTTCATGGTGGGGAAGGCCACTACCAGTACAAGGCATCCACCCACAAAATCTTCACTAAATGTCTGGTAGTAGTAGCCGCCTACCTCCGCCTCCAGGGGGTATTCATTTTCCCCTACTTGGATGACTGGCTCATAAAAGGAGGCACAGCCATAGAGGAGCAACAAGCTACGGCATGCACCATCCACATCTAGGGTTCGTGATAAACCACCCCAAGTACCAAAGCTGGACACTATTCAGGCAAAGTCCTTCATCTGTGGTAAGTAAGTTATTGGAAATGCTGCTGAAAGAGAAAATAGGTTTCTGGAGTCCAATGGATTTCCGGATCCAAGGCAGCATGGATTCACCAGAGGCAGGTCTTGTCAGACAAATCTGATTGATTTCTTTGACTGGGTGACCAGGGAGTTGGACCGAGGGAGAGCCCTAGATGTAGTGTATTTAAATTTCAGTAAAGCCTTTGACACCATTCCGCACAGGTGACTTATAAACAAACTGAGCGCACCCTAGGAATGGACCCTAAAGTTACTGCTTGGATTAGAAATTGGTTGAGTGGGAGGCAACAAAGGATACAGGTAAATAGAGCTCACTCTGAGGAGAAAGAGGTTACCAGTGGTGTACCCCAGGGATTTGTCCTTGGTCTAATTCTTTTTAACATCTTTGTTAGTGATATTGCGAAAGGGCTGTCTGGTAAGGCTTGCCTCTTTGCGAATGATACCAAAATCTTCGATAGAGCAGACACCCAGGAAGGTGTAGATAACATGAGTAGGGATCTAGCTAAGCTTGAAGAATGGTCTAGAATTTAATAGCTGAGATTTAATGTTAAAAAATGCAAGGTCATGCATTTGGGCTATAACAATCCACGGGAGCGATAAAGTATAGGGGGGTGAAGTACTTCTGTCCACAAAAGAAGAGCAGGACCTAGGTGTGATTGTGTCTGATGATCTTAAAGTAGCTAAACAGGTAGAAAAGACGATAAGAGCTAGAAGGATGCTTGGGTGCATAGAGAGAGGAATGGCCAGCAGAAGAAAGGAGGTGATAGTGCCAAATCTTTGGTGCAACCTCATTTGGAGTATTGTGTGCAATTCTGGAGACCGCACTTTCAAAAGGATATAAACAGGTTGGAGTCTGTTCAGAGAGTGACTACTAGAATCGTTAGTGGTCTTTGTTATAAAGCATATGAGGACAGACTTAAGGATCTTAATATGTATACTTTAGAGGAAAGGCAAGATAGAGGTTATATGATTGAGACGTTTAAATACCTCTGTGGCATAAATGCACAGGGGGAGAGCTGCTTTCATTTGAAAGAAAGCTCTGCTATGAGGGGACATAGGATGAGGGTGAAAGGGTATAGAATAATGTGCAGAAATATTTCTTTCTCCGGGAACAAGCAGGAAGTCGGTCCTCACATATGGGTGACGTCAGCACCGCCGGAGCCCTCGTGCGGAGCAAATCCCCAGCTTTCTAAGAAAGCCTTTGGAAATTGCACCACGCAAGCGCAGTCCTCTCCCGCCCAAGGGTGCCATCTTGCTCAATCTCCTTTTTTCCGCAGAGCCCTTCGGACATAGTCCAGTTGTCAGCGCAAGAAAAGTGTTTGAAATACTTAAAGGTTTCATCTTTTCCTTCGGTTCGACACCGGTTCCCCTTTCCGTCTTTGGCTCGGTACACCAGTATTGAGTCTGGTTTGATTTTTTTTGTTTTTGTCCTTCGTGACTAGCGTTCGCGCTCTTTTTCTTTTTCACTGGCAGCCCGGGTCTTTGACCTCGCAGGGGCCCTTTTTCCCCCGATGGCAGCCAGCGGGTTTAAGAAATGTGATCGTGTACAAAATGAATGTCCCTCACCCATACACAAGACTGCTGTCTCCGGTGCCTCGGGCCTGACCACGACCCGAAGGTCTGTGGCCTGTGTAGGAAAATGTCCTCTAAAGCCCTGAGAAACCGCCAGCAGCAGCATGATAGAATTTTTTGAGTCCGTACCTTCGCAGGCCCAGACCTCGTCTGAGGCCTCTACGTCTCAGAAACACGCTGATCCAGAACATTGTAGAGGTTCCTCGGAGAGGGGATCTCCCTCGTGGGAACATCGAAGGAAGAAAAAATCCTCAAAGGTGGCGGCATTGGATGGTTCTGAATGGCCTGGTTCCTCCCAGGACCGGTCGCGGAGCCCCGAGCGCTGGCCCAGATTCTCAGAGATGGAGCGTCCAGCAAAGCTTCCTCGACGAGATACGGAGCAGCTGAGGCAGGTAACAACTGTCCTCATTGAGGACTCTCCTCCGGGAGAACCGGCGTTGGGCCCAGCGGTGTCGGGACCTGACCCGGTGGCTGCGGAGCCTTCTGAGCTCGGTCTCAGAATGGTGGCCTTGGAGCGCAGTATGTCTGCCTTCATGGACCAGCAGCAGGCGCTGATAGCGGTCTCACCGGTCCTTCCGACCACCGTACCACTGACGTCCAAGTCGACCCCGGAGGCCAAACTGATCCTCGAGACCATGTGTACTCGATTTGATTCTCGGCCAAGGTCTGCCTCGATCTCCCATTTGGGAGCAAGGTCGTTGCCACCAGCATCGGGGCGGTCAAAGCCGAAGCCACTCGATTCCTCTTCGGACGCATCGGGCTGGGAGACTGAGGAAGAAGAGTCCTTGGACACCTGCTGGCATAGGGACGTCCTGTCCGATTCCCCGGCGTCCGAGCCTCGGAGAAGGTCCCCCCGGAGGATACTAGGTTCTTGAACTTCATAAGGGACATGTCAAAGGCTTTGGCATTCCCTGCAGAGTCCGAGGAGGATCCTCAAGCCGAAGAGCTCGAGATCCTTCAGTATGACTCTCCCCCTCGGGAGGCCCTTACTGTACCAGTGCCTCCAATCCTGGAACGACTGATACTCCGCATGTGGGAGACAGTGATCAGCAGGCGGATCGACTCGATATATTGGGTCCGCAAGAGTCCTGGGTTCCTAAAAGCACAACTGCCGCACAACTCCATGGTTGTGGAATCGGCCATGTGCCAGCTCAAGTGCCAGAAGACGCACTCCTCAGTGCCTCCTGGCAGGGAGGGCCGCAACTTGGACACTCTCGGCAGGAAGGTTCTATGCTGACATCTCGGATCCAGGCTTACCAGCTGTACATGGTCATGTACCTGCGAGACCTGGTGAAGGAAATCGACGGGTTCTCGTCTGGTGTCTCCGAGGGATCTTTGCAGCGCTTCAAGAGCCTGTCCACTGGAGTCCGTGAGTGCTCAAAGTTCATGACTCGAGCTGCCTATGAACGGGATTGAGGTGGTGGCCCGGGTAGCTGTGGTGTGCATCGGTACACGCCACCAGGCATGGCTACTGTCATCAGACCTCGAGCAATGGGTTCAGGACAAGTTGGTCGATGTCCCATGCCGGGGGGAGAACCTCTTTGGCAAACCCATGACAAAAAAGGCCACTGAGCTCGAGACCGAGTTCATGACCAGGACACGGCTCTCAAAGAAGACTTCTGCCCCTTCTAAAAAGAAGGGCTCAGGTAAGAAGCCCTTTTTCCCGAGGAAGGGTGCAGCTTACCAAAGCTAACCCCCATTTCAGGCCTCCCCAGCTCCCCAACAGGACAGGGGCATGGCCCACGTAAGCAGAAAGCCCCCAAACCGCAGGCACCGGCTCCGGCTCCGGCTCAGCCTTAGAGTGGCTTTTGACTCTCAAAAAATTAAAAACCAAGAAACACAGAACAACCCCTAAACTAAATAGAATCAACAGAAGATTGTCTGTAGTGCAAGCAGTGTAGATATATAGTTCATTAAAGTTTTGTTTGTTTCACTGTGAAGTTACACTGATTAAAAAGGGTCTCGCTCACATTGGGTGTTGTTGTACAGTCACTCTCCCCTGTTTTGTGTGACCCGACAAAAAAATAATGAAGTATATATCTATTCTGCTTGCACTACAGACAATCTTTTGACTCTCAAGGCATAGCCCCTCTCACCACAGGAGACAGGCAATGCACAGGAGGAAGGCTTGCCCTGTATGCCCACAGGTGGCCAGCCATCACCACAGACGCCCGGGTCCTACAGATAGTCCATCAAGGCTATCTGCTCCATTTGACCCAGGTGCCTCCTCCTTACTTTCCAGGAGAGCCTCTCAGGTCTCCTCTTCACCGGGACCTTCTTCTGAAGGAGTTAGCAGGTCTTCTCGAGGATCAGGCGGTAGAACCGATGCCCCACCACCTACAGGGCAAGGGCTTCTATTCCAGTTACTTTCTGGTGACAAAAAGGACAGGAGGCCTCAGACCTGCGCAACTTAAACAAATTCCTGGTGAGGGAGAAGTTCAAGATGCTTTCACTTGGAATATTTATTTTATTTATTTATTTAAATGGATTTGTATCCCGCTTTATCCTAAAATCAAGGCGGCTTTCGCATCAAATGATTTAGATTTGTGGTAGGTGGGGGTGTCGGCATGCTGTGGTTGAGTAGAAGTGCTTGTGAGGGGGAGTACCTGTAGAGTTTAATCAATACATGCAATATATAGGGGGGAGGAGTGGCCTAGTGGTTAGTACAAGGTACTTCAGGCCGGAGGGCCAGGGGTTCAAGTCCCACCTGGGGACAACAATCTCAGCCCGGAGGGACTGGGATTTCTAGTCCTGTAGGCACGCCTTGTGGTCTTGGGCAAGCCACTTAACCCTCCATTGCCCATGTTCCCTGTAAGTATTAGCGTATGTGTCTCATATCCCCTCGTGTTAAATGTATCCCCCAATTGACCGCTTTGACCCGGTGAAAAGCGGGATATAAATACAGCTAAATAAATAAATAAATAAAATAAATATACAGCGTGTACTATTTACAATATACTATACACAGTTTGGGGAGGGGGGTTGGAGAGAAAAAAGGGGAGGGGAACTTTGAAGGGAGGGGGATGGTGGTGAATGGAGCGGGGTCTATTGACAGTTTACGTGATGTTGCCGTTGTGTTCTGTGTAAAGTGTAGTCTTGAGTAATTTTCTGAATTCCTTCAACTTGACAGTTGATCGTAGGCTGGCGGGGAGGGAGTTCCATATGGCTGATGCCGCAAGGGATGTTGCTGTCTTTGACGTGGTTTGCTTTGTTTTGGTGAAGTCCTTGGGGGTTATGATGGTGTTGGAGTTGCCTTTCCTCCTCGGCCTGTTGCTTGTGTCGAATTTGATGATGGATAGTAGACTGTTCGCTGAGAGGCCCTGTTTGATTTTGTAAATGTTCAATATGGTTTTATATCGGATGCGGGAGTCAATTGGAAGCCAGTGCAGGCTGTTCATGATGGGGGTGATGTGATCCTGCTTTGAGGAACCAGTTATTATGCGGGCAGCTGTGTTCCGTGCTAACTGCAAGTGTCGGCGTGTTTGTTTTGGGAGTCCTAGGTAGATGTGATTGCAGTAATCCAATAATGGTGTGATGATGGCTTGACAAACAGTCCGGAAGTGGTCTTGGGAGAGGATAGGCTTGAGGCGTCTGATGATTCTCATCTTTAGTTAGGCGTTCCTGGTGCTTTTGCTGATGTGGGCTTGAAGGTTCAGCTCTCTGTCAAGGGTGACTCCAAGGTATTTCACCTCTGGTTTTATGGGAATTGTGATGTTGAGTTCAATGTTGGGTGGTGAGATGAATGTGGGGTTTCTTGTTATGAGTAGTGCTTCTGTTTTGTTGTAGTTTATGGTCAAGTTTTTTGTGTGAGCCAGCTCGTCATTTGTTGTAGGCAGTCTGCTATTTTTGAGTAATCTGGGTTGTCAATGTTCATCGGGTGTATATCATAATGTCGTTAGCGTGGATAGCGTATTAGATATTGTGTTTTCTGATGATTGCACAGATGGGGTGTATGTAGAGGTTGAATAACAGCGCAGAAAGGGCTGAGCCTTGTGGCACTCCTTGTTTGGCTAAGAATGCTCGGGTTGTTACTAAGCCACATTTGACTTGTAGCTGTCTGTTTGAGAGGTAGGAGGTAAACCAGTTCAGGTTTGTGCCATGCAGTCCAATACTTTGGAGTAGTGCTGTGGTCGACTGTGTTAAAAGCTGATGTGAAGATGATGAGGACCCCTCTTTAGATGTTGTCAATTCTCTTGAGTAGGCTATCGAAGAGGTGAATCAGCAGAGCTTCGACACTGTGTTGCGGGCGGAACTCGTGTTGATGTGGGTCTAGAGGTGCATGGTTGTCGATGTGGTCCTGAAGTTGGTGTTGGACAGCTTTTTCAATGACCTTCACCAGGAACGGAAGGCTAGAAATAGGTCTGAAGGCTGCCAGATTTTCCTTGTTCAGTGTAGTGTTCTTTGGGATGGGGCAGATGGTTAACATAAAAACATAAGATATGCCATACTGGGTCAGACCGAGGTCCATCAAGCCCAGTATTCTGTTTCCAACAGTGGCCAATCTAGGCCATATGTACCTAGCAGTTTCCCCAAGGGACACAGGTTCCACAATGCTTGTATTGGTTCAAGCATTGATATCCTGGGTCCCTTCTTAATAATGGTTTATGGACCTTTCCTCCAGGAACTTGTCCAAACCTTTTTTAAACCCAACTACACTAACAGCCTTTACTACATCCTCCGGTAACAAATTCCAGAGTTTGATTACACGTTGAGTGAAAAAATATTTTCTCTTATTTGTCTTAAATAGTTTACCCTGTAGCTTCATTACATGTCCCCTAGTCTTTCTAGTGAGTACCTTGTGCGTTGTCGGCTGGAAGTGGATGTTCTGTAGCTGGTGAGTCTGCGTTCCGTTTCTTTGACTGCCTGGGTGCTCCCACGTTGCAATGCCCTTCCTTTGTTGATCACAGGTTTTTGTAGGGCTCTGCTCTTGTGCCTAACCTCTGGAGAGGTAATCGTCTTGTCGCCTCTGTGCCCCACCTAAGGGCCACGCCAAAGGGCCCTCTGGCGAGGCCCTCAGGCACAGGCGCGCTTGATGCCGACACTCTTTGTGCTGCTCTCCCACTGCCCTGATTGGGCAGGAGCCTCTGAGCGGGAGAAGGAAGCTGCTGTTCCTGCTCAGGCGCTTCTACCCCGATCGGGGGAGCTGCCGACAATGGCTGCCGGTTCGGGGTGTCCTCTGCTGCAGATGCTTTTTGTGCTGCTCTCCCACTGCCCCGATTGGGCAGGAGCCTCTGAGCGGGAGGAGGAAGCTGCTGTTCCTGCTCAGGCGCTTCTATCCTGATCGGGGGAGCTGCCGATGATGGCTGCCGGTTCGGGGTGTCCTCTGCTGCGGATGCTCTTTGCGCTGCTCTCCCACTGCCCCGATTGGGCAGGAGCCTATGAGCAGGAGGAGGAAGCTGCTGTTCTGGCTCAGGCGCATCTAGATCGGGGGAGCTGCCGACGATGGCTGCTGGTTCGGGGTGTCCTCTGCTGCAGACGCTCTTTGCCATCTTGCTGCCTTACCTCCGCCAGGGAGACTGGCTATGCTCCATAGGCCTAAAGGTTGCGTATACACACATCCTAATTCATCCAGATCACAGACAATATCTACGCTTTGTGGTGGGGGAAACCACTATCAGTACAGAGTACTTCCCTTCAGCCTGGCCTCCGCCCCCATGGTATTCACAAAGTGCCTGGCGGTGGTGGCCGCCTTCTTCTGAATCCAAGTTGTCTTCCCCTACCTAGACGACTGGCTCATCAGAGCCACGTCAGCCATGGAGATCCAACCGGCCACATCTCGCACCATTCAGGTGCTTCAGCATCTAGGGTTTGTAATCAATTACCTCAAGTCTACCCTAATGCCCAGTCAACAACTAGAGTTCATTGGGGCCAGACTAGATACCCTTCAGGCAAGGGCTTACCTGCCAGTAGACAGGGCACAGAGACTCCTGGCCCTAGTACGTCAAGTGAGTCGCAGGACCCAAATATCAGCAAGACACTTCCTGCGCCTACTCGGCCACATGGCCTCCACAGTCCATGTGACACCAGATGTCCGCCTCCATATGCGAACAGCTCAGTGGTGCCTCAGGGACCAGTGGATGCAAGCCACAGGCAGACTCCGAGACAGAGTCACAGTGTCCAAAAGACTACTACAGTCCTTGGAATGGTGGCTTCAACCAAAGCATTTGGAGGCGGGGGAGACCTTCCAGGCTCCTCAACACACGAGGAGCCTAACTACGGATGCATCCCTGCTAGGCTGGGGAGCCCATTGCCAGGGACTTTGCACTCAGGGCATGTGGTCTCTGAACGAGAGCACGCAACAAATCAATTTCTTGGAACTTCGTGTCATTCACCTGGCTCTATGAGCCTTCTGTCAAACTTTGGCTCATCAGCCTGTCTTGGTACAAACAGACTACCAAGTAGTGATGTTCTATGTGATCAAGCAGGGAGGAAACTCTGGACTTCTGCTTCTTTGCAGTCTGGCATGGCATGCATCTGAGAGCAGTTTATCTGCCAGGCCAGGAAAATTACAGGATTCAGCAGCCCCATGAATGGCAGCTGGACACGAGTGTGGCCCAATGGCTTTTTCAGACCTGAGGACAGCCGACACTGGATTTGTTTGCAAACCTGCATAATCACCAGTTGACCCGGTTTTGCTCCAGGCAGCCACATCCAAACAGGGTGGCTGCCGATGCCTTTCTCATCTCATGGTCTGTGGACCTCCTGTATGCGTTTCCTCTGACACTTCTGGTGGCCAAAACTCTCTTCAAGATTCTTTGAGACAAAGCCTCGGTCATCCTGGTAGCCCCCAGATTGCCAAGGCAACCCTGGTTTCCACTTCAACTAGCGATGGAGGCCCCAATCCCCCTGGGGTCCTTTCCGAACCTCCTGTCTCAAGAGGGGGGCACTCTCCTGCACCCCAACCTCAGCTCCCTCAACCTAATGGCATGGCTGCTAAAAGGGTAGTTCTAGCACCACTCCTCCTTCCGAAAAATGTGGAAGAAATTTTGCTGTCCTCAAGGAGGCAGTCAACTAGACAAATCTATGCCTTTAAGTGGCATAGGTTTGGAGTATAGTGCAAAAAACAGAAAGTGAATCCTTTCTCCTGCCAGGTTGCAGTGGTACTACAGTATCTTCTCCATCTTTCGGATTTGGGCCTTAAGTCCAACTCCGTCAGAGTTCACCTCAGTGCCTTGGCTGCCCACCACGTTTCAGTGGAGGGAAAGCCTCTTTCTGCACATCCTTTGACCAGGTTCCAGAGAGGCCTATTTCTACTGAAGCCCCCGGTTCGCCCTCCGGCAACTGAGTGGGATTTGAATGTGGTCTTAGGGAAGCTTATTCGTCCACCATTTGAGCCGATGGCACCCTGCCATCTACGCTACCTTTCTTGGAAGGTAGTTTTCTTGGTGGCACTCACGTCGGCTTGGTGAGTGAGTGAGCTTCAGGCCCTGGTGTCCGACAGGCCTTATACAAGGTTCTGTAGGAACCGGGTGGTGCTCCGCACACATCCTAAATTCCTTCCAAAACTGGTCTCTTCATTCCACCTCAACCAGGAGGTAGTACTGCCTATCTTCTTTCCCAGACCGCATGCCAGTCGGGCAGAGATGGTTTTGCATACCCTAGACTGTAAGAGGGCGTTAGCCTTCTACATTCAGCGTATGCAAGGCCATAGAAGGGCTTCTCAGCTCTTCGTATCCCATGATCCCAGTAAGCTGGGGATGGCCGTCTCTAAGCGTATGCTATCCACCTGGGTACCAGACTATTGCCTGGGCATACAGGGCGGCCGATCTTCCGTTGCATGGTCGTGTTACAGCCCACCGGGTCAGGGCTATGACAACATCAGTGGCTCACTTCCGCTCTGTTCCACTGACAGACATCTGCCGGGCCGCCACCTGGTCTTCGGGTCAGACTTTTGCAACCCATTACTGCCTGGATAGGGAGTCCCAACTGGACAGTACTTTCAGCCAGGACTCCGTAACCTTTTCAAGGTCTAGGCAACTCCTGCCTTCCGACCCTTCTGTGTCAAGCTACCGGAGTGCTACTCTCTCAGTTAGATTCCGATTGTGGCTGCTTGCAGCTCTCGTAGAGGGAGCCTATTTTTCAGCTGTAGGTTCTCGGTAGCCTATAGCTGGGGAGTCCAATATGTGAGGACTGACTTCCTGCTTGTTCCTGGAGAAAGCGTTGTTACTCACCTGTAACAGATGTTATCCGGGGACAGCAGGAATCAATCCTCACGACCCTCCCTCCTCCCCTTGGAGTTGCAGTTCTATTATTATATTTTGTTCTTTTTTGCTTTCTTTTTAGCTATGACATTTGACTGAGCGAGATGGCACCCTTGGGCAGGAAGGGGACCGCGCATGCGTGATGCAATTCCCAAAGGCTTTCTTAGAAAGCTGGGGATTTGCTCCTGCACGAGGGCTCCATTGGCGCCGACTTCACCCATATGTGAGGACTGATTCCTGCTGTCCCTGGAGAACACCTGTTACAGGAAAGTAACTGCGCTTTACGGAAAGAGTGGTAGATGCATGGAATAGTCTCCCAGTAGAGGTGGTAGAAATGAGGACAGTATCTGAGTTCAAAAAAGCATGGGACAAACACAGAGGATCTCTTAAGGAAAAAAGGGGTCTGTTGTAGTGGCTGATATGGAAGGGCAGACTAGATAGGCCATGTGGTCTTTTTCTGCCATTATGTTTCTATATTTCCTCTGGACCAAGCTGACAGGACACTAGACGCAAATGTACAACACCATCCCTCAGTGTCGGCTCGGCTCCTGCTGCACCTACTCGGGCACATGACCCTCACGATCCATGTCATTCCAGATGCCCATGAGGGTCACTCGGTGGTATCTTTGAGATCAGTTAACACAGGTCACAGGCCGACTCCAAGACAGAGTCTCTGTGACCCACCAGTTGGCAGGATCTCTGACTTGTTGGCAGAATCCGCAACATCTTCAAGCAGGGTTGCCCTTCCAAATTCCAAGTCCCTGAAGGGTCATCACAACAGATGCCTCCCTGCTGGGATAGAGAGCCCACTGCAAGGATCTTTGCACCCAGGACAACTGGTCGCAAGCTGAGGGCAACCAGCAGATCAACCTACTGGAGCTTTGGGCAATATATCTAACCCTCCAAGCATTTTGCCACCGCCTGAGGCACCAGTCAATACTGATCCAAACAGGCAATCAGGTGTCAATGTTCTGTGTGAACAAGCAGGGGGACACGGAGTCTCGCATCCTCTGCCGTGAAGTGATGACACTCTGCTCCTACGCAATTCATCAGGGAGTACTCCCATGACTGTATACATACCAGACCAGGACAACACCCTGGCAGACAAACTGAGCAGGGTCCTCCAACTGCACGAGTGGCAGCTGGACCCCAAAGAAACCACCCAGCTCTTCCGACTCTGGGGAACCCCATGGGTGGACCTTTTCACCAGCCTGGACAACCACCGGTTGCCCTGATTCTGCTCCTGTCAGCCCCACCCATCCTGGGTGGCGGCAGATGCGTTTCTCATTCTGTGGTTGGACTGTCTCATGTATTGGCTACAGTCATTGATTGCCAAGACTCTCTTCAAGGCTCTTCGCAGCCTTGATTTCCACTGGTTCCTCCAATCATCAGTGGAGGCTCCAAACCCCCTGGGGAGTTCCTCAGGGCTCTTAACTCAGGAGGAGGGCTCTCTCCTGCACCCCAACCTGCAATCCCTATCACTGATGGCATGGCTGCTGAAAGGGTAATCGTTGTCCCTTTCAACCTCTTGGGAGAAGTGGAAGAGATCCTGCTGGCCTCCTGCAAAACCTACACCAGGAGGGCTTATGCCTTCAAATGGCGCAAATTCTCAATGTAATGCACAGAGCAACGGGTAAGCTCGTTCTCCTGCCGGTGCAGATGATGCTGCAGCTGCAGTACCACCTTCATCTCTCACAATCCTAGTTCAAATCAAACTACGTTAGGATACACCTCAGTGCCCTAGCAGCGCTCCATCACCCAGTTGAGGGCAAGTCCCTCTCAGTCCAGCCTCTGGTGACCCGCTTCCTGAGAGGACCCCTGCTGTCCAAACCCCCCACCCCCCTTTCCGCCCTCCGGCGACAGAGTGGGACCTCAGCGTAGTATTGGCGCAGCTCATCAGCCCGCCATTTGAGCTCCTGGCTACTTGCCACCTGAGGTACCTCTCGTGGAAGGTTGTGTTCCTGGTGGCGCTCACCTCCACTCGCAGGGTCAGTGAGTTCCAAGCACTAGTGGCAGGGGTGCTATATACCAGATTCTACAAGAGCAAGGTTGTGCTACTCACGCACCCCAAATTCCTTTCGAAGGTGGTATCTTCCTTTCACCTCATCCAGGTGGTGCTACCCACCTTCTTCCCAAGGCCTCACTACAGCAGGGGGGAGACCATCCTTCACACATTAGACTGTAAGAGGGCCCTGTCCTGCATTCAGCATACGCAGGGCCACCACAAAGCTTCTCAGCTTTTTGTTTTCTATGACCCCAGTCGGCTGGGGGAGGCGGTGACCAAGCAAACATTGTCCACCTGGGTGGCGGACTGCATCACCTTTGCCTATGAGCAAGCTGGGCTCACACTGGATGGCCGGGTCACGGCACACAGTGTCAGGGCCATGGTGGCCTCTGTGGAAAACCTGCACTCCTTCCTGATGTTGGACATCTGGGAGGGCACCGCCAGGTCTTCAGTCCATACCTTTGCAGCTCACTACTGCCTGGAGATGGAGTCTCAACAGGACAGCGCCTTTGGCCAGGCCGTGATCCATAATCTCTTCAGGGTCTAGGCAACTCCTACTCTCCGACCCGTCTGTGTTCAAGCCACCAGAACATTGGTTCCATCAGACACACTACACTCTGTTTCTGCGGACTCCATTGCTGCTGCTCACGGCTCCCCTTAAGGGTGACCATATTTTTTCCTTATGAGCTTTAGGTAGCCTGTAGCTAGGGAGTCCCATATGTGAGTACTGACTTCCTGCTTGTTCCCAGAGAAAGCATAGTTACTCATCTGTAACAGGTGTTCTCCGGGAACAGCAGGAATCAGTCCTCACAACCCTCCCTCCTCCTTTGGGGGGGCAAAGGGTAAGGAAGTCATACTGGCTGTGAGGCAGGGGAACCAGTTCACCATTAGTGCCTGCAACATTTAGGAGGAAAGTAATGTGTTTAGTTTTTTATATAAAATAAGCATCTGGCCATGGGAAAATGAAGAAGTAGTGAGTGAGTGAATAATATGAAGATATGCATCTTTTTTGAAAGAATGTGAAGTGAGAAAATACTATTGATGTAGTAAAACAAAGTTGATGTAACAGAAGCGTTTTTGGTTGTATATATTTTTGGATAGTAAATATTCCCACATATTAGTAATCAGAATAGCATCTGAAAAATCAGTTAGAAAAGATGCCGAGACCCGAAAATCCCATGGTATTCTTACTATCCAGGAAACTCCAGCTCCCTCATCTACTTACCTCATTGATGAAAACATTTCAGAACTAGGAAATGTTAGCTTATATATAGAGATGGCACCAGCAGATGTTGGTAAAGTTTCATGAAGGCTGGTAATCAGAGGAATCTTATACTTAAAAGACCAAGCATTTATATAGGCAACATGAATATTAGAAGAAGGAATGGGTTTGATGCACTGGAAGGTTCTACATCTACTGTGCCATGGGAGATTACAAAGATCACTAGATCCATAATGGTTTGGAAGGGACACGCCCAGACTTTGGGTATGATACTTTCTGACACTTTCATACTTTCTGACAGCATAACTAATTTTGCAGTCAGCCTGCAAGAAAACAGAAATTGTAAGATGTTCATAATACCTGCAAATGCGAAGAGTCTGTGTTTCATCCTGGGCATGTCAAGGGGCACCCTAAAGGGTGTGCCCTTTTGGCATGATATCTGAGACATAATGCCTCAGGAATGCATCTCCTTTTAAGATGACTCCTGTGAGGTCAGTCCTGGGCAGTCACAATGTATGTGGTCCATTTAGGTTGGCCAGGGATTCGGCTCTGGCCCCAACGCCATTGGGGTCGGGACCAGCTGCGGAGCCCTCTGGCATTGAGGCCCACATGGCTGCCCTCGAGCATAGTTTCTTGGCGTTCCTCAACGTACAGCGGGGCCCAACCTCCGGTCCCTCCAGGTCGTCTGCAATCCACTTGGGGACCTCCTTGCTGAGGACTTCCCCAGATCAGGCTCCACCTATTCTGGAGCGCCTCACGTGGTCGGTGACGAGGCCATTGACAATGGGCATAATGCCATTGGACCACCGATGTCCGGAGTCATCTCTGCTGAGTCGGTCCAGGGACCGAGGGATGCTCGTCAACTCCTCAGGCTTAGAGTTGGACTGGGAAACAAACAAGGAATCCCCCGACACTGTGCTTCCACCATGTCGTCCCCTCTGACCTTTCTCCGCCACATCATTAGCAACAGTCCCCCCAGAAGACTTAGCTGTCCTCAAATTTGAGAGGGACGCGGCTCAGGCACTTGCCTTCATGGCGGTGCCCAAGGACAAGCCTTGTGCTGAGGACCTCGAGATCCTCCAATACAAGGCTCCTCCTCGGGAGGCACTGACGGTGCCGGTACTCCCCATCCTGGAACGCCTGCTGTTCAGGATGTGGGAGACACCGGTGACAGTGCCAATTGTGAGCCATCGACTCGATTCTCGGTATCAAATCAGCAAGAGCCCAGGATTCCAAAAGGCACAACTTCCACACAATTCCATGGTGATGGAGTTAGCTACGCGTCAAATCAAGAGCCAGAAGACGCACTCCTCGGTGCCCCCTGCTAGAGAGGCCCGCACCATGATTGCGTTTGGTAAGAAGTGTTTCCAGGGCTCGATGCTCACAGCCGGGATCCAGGCCTATCAGTTGTACCTGGGCATGACCTGGTGAAGCCACTTGAACGCTTTCGTACCCTGGTTTCCTTGGTCAAGGAGCGCTCCAAATTTCAGACTCGAGCAGTCTTTGATGGCTTTGAGTCAGTGACTCGTGTGGCTGCAGTGGGCATTAGTGCCCACTGCCTTGCTTGGCTGCAGTCCTCTGACTTGGAGCAGTGGATGCAGGACAAGCTAGCTGACATCCCATGCTGGGAGAGATAACCTTTTCTGCAAGCCTATGACCAAAAAGGCTGACGAGTTGGAGAAGGAATTCATGACCAGGACCAGGCTATCTAGGAAAGTGTCGGACCCTTCCCGCTGGAAGGCTTCGGGGGAAAAAGCCCTTCTACCCGAAGTCCAAGAAGGCTTATTGAAACTAAACTCCAGGCCTACCCCACTCCACCTCAGGGGCAGCAGGCCAAGGGCCAAGCGCATGGCTCCCATAAGCCTAAACTCCCAGGCCCCAAACAGCAGCTCAGTCACAGTCTGGGGGAAGTTTTTGACTTCTCGGGCATTGCCTCCTTAGGAGGTAATGGGCCTAAGGTCCACAGAGGGATGGCTCATCCACTTCGCACACAGGTGGCCCTCTGCCACCGCGGACACCTGGGTGCTGCGAGGGGTTAAGGAGGACTACCTCCTTCACTTTACTCAGCTGTCTCCCCCCTCATTCACAGGGGAAATTACCCATGGACCTCTTGCACAGAGAGCTGCTCCAGAAAGAGCTAGGGGCGCTACTCGAGGATCAGGCGGTCGAGCCCGTCCCTCCTCATCTTGAGGGACAGGGGTTCTACTTCTGCTACTTCCTGGTCAAGAGGACAGGACTTCAGGACAATTCTGGATCTTCAGGATTTCAACAGCTTCCTGGTCAAGGAAAAGTTCAAAATGGTATCCCTTGGAACTTTGCTGCCTTACCTCCTCCAGGGAGATTGGCTATGCTCCTTGGATCTCAAAGATGCTTACACCAACATCCTGATCCATCCAAAGCACAGTCAGTACCTCTGGTTTGTAGTAGGAGGCTGTCATTATCAGTACAGGGTGCTTCCCTTTGGCCTCACCTCGCCTCTGCGGGTATTTACAAAATGCCTAGTGGTCATAGCCACTCGTCTCCAAGTCCTCGGAGTCTTTGTGTTCCCCTACTTGGACTACTGGCTCGTGCAGGCCAGCACTGCAGGAGACGTGCGCAATGCAATTCAGCGCACGCTAGGGTTTCTGCAACACCTAGGGTTTGTGAGGAACCTTCCGAAGTCTCACCTCATCCCGACACAATGCATGGAGTTCATCGGGGCCCTGCTCAACTCCACTTGGGCAAGGGCCTTCTTACCCCTTGGATGGGCTCAGCGCCTTGCCACCCTAGCACAAGAGGTATGGCGCTCCATTGACTGCCCGACTGATGCTCTGCCTCCTGGGGCACATGACGTCCACCGTCCACGTGACCCCTTTTGTCCACCTGTACATGCAGCAGGCCCAGTGGATGCTCAGAGCTCAGTGAGTGCAGGCGACAGGCCTCCTGGAGGACTGTATCCAAGTTACGCCTGCCTTAGCAGCCTCCCTGACCTAATAGCAGGATCACCGGAACCTCAGAGCTGGCCTGCCATTCCAGGCCCCACCAGTTCAGCATGTCCTCATGGATGTATCCAAGACGAGCTAGGGGTCACTCTGTGATCACCTCCAGTCACAGGGGCCGTGGTTGCCGGAGGACAGTACCTCGTAGATCAACCTGCTCGAGCTCCGGGTGGTCTATTATGCCCTGCAAGTCTTCCAGGATCATCTGGAGGGACAGGTGGACCAGGTCCAGACACAACCAGGTAATGATGTTCTATATCAACAGACAAGGGGGCACAGGTTCATACCACCTCTGTTGGGAGGCAGTGCACCTCTGGAACTTCACAGCAGGGAGGAACATTTTCCTCAAGGCAGTGTACTTGCCAAGCCAGGACAATATACTAGCCGACCTCCTGAGCCACGTCCTCCAACCCCACGAATGGAGGCAGAACCCCTGCTGTTCTGGAGGAGATCTTCTGGTGGTGGGGCATCCCAGAGATTGATCTCTTTGCCAGCCTACAGAATGCGCAGCTCCCGAGATTCTGCTCCAGGAAACCGGCTCAGGGTTGGGAAGCGGTAGACAGCTTCCTCCTCCCATGGTCCAAGGGCTTCCTGTATGCCTTCTCACCGATGCCCCTGGTGCCTTGGACCCTCCTGAAAATTCAGGTGGAAGCAGCCTCCTTCCTCTTCATTGCGCCCCAATGGCCGAGGCAGCCCTTGTTCCCCTGCTTCTACAGTTCTCACAGGGGAACCCTTGGCCGTTGGGGTGTGCCCCAGACCCGCTCTCACAGGAGGACAGCACACTGTGACACCCCAACCTCCAGTCCCTGGCTCTGACAACCTGGCTGCTGAGAGGATAGCCGGCGTGCTTTACCTCCTTCCTTGGCCGGTGGAGAATGTACTGCTTGGCTCACGTAAAGGACTCTATGCGCCGGGCTTATGCCTTCAAATGAATCCTAACAATTAAACCCACTGAAACCAAATTAACAACCCAAAAAAATATAGGTCTCAGAAAACATAAACACCCCCACAAATTAAAGCAATCATGAAAAATACTTTTTTTGTCGGAATTCAACAACAAAGTACCAGGAATTCTGTCCAGGTACCACTGTGGTAATTCCCTTTTATTAGAAATATGGATAAAAAGTTTAAATCCAAACTTAACTTTTTATAAAGTGCTCTCCTCCGCACTACAATAGTCTGCCAGCAAATTATAGTTGCGACGTGGCTCCACGTTTCGGGTGTAATCTCATATGTAGAAAAAACCTTAAACACCCTGCTTGAATGTCGCCAGTTTGGATGGGCCTGAAGCAGGGTGTTTAAGGTTTTTTCTACATATGAGATTACACCCGAAACGTGGAGCCACGTCGCAACTATATTTTGCTGGCAGACTATTGTAGTGCGGAGGAGAGCACTTTATAAAAAGCTAAGTTTGGATTTAAACTTTGTATCCATATTTCTAATAAAAGGGAATTACCACAGTGGTACCTGGACAGAATTCCTGGTACTTTGTTGTTGAATTCCGACAAAAAAAGTATTTTTCATGATTGCTTTAATTTGTGGGGGTGTTTATGTTTTTTGAGACCTATATTTTTTGGGTTATGCCTTCAAATGGCACAGGTTCTCCCTCTGGTGTGTGGAACAGGGTTTTAACCCTTTCTCTTGCACCATAGTGGCGGTATTGCGGTACCTCTTGCACCTGTCAGCGCAATCTCCAGGAACAAGCAGGAATGAGTCCTCACATATGAGGAATGAGTCCTCACATATGGGTACGTCGGTACCGACGGAGCCTGCGCGGGAATGCTCCCCAGCTTCCCAGAAAGAAAGCTTTTGGGGCATCCCACAGCGCATGCGCGCTGCCTTCCCGCCTTTCCTACCAACTCTTCTCAGTTCTTCTTTTCCGCGGAGCCAGCATGTCGTGTTCCTGTCACCGCTGAAGAAGTTCTTTATTTTAATTTATTTCTTTGGTCGCGTGTCTGCCTTCCCCGACACCGGACCGGTACCGCCGGTCTTTTCTTTAAAAAAAAAAAAAAATATATATATATTTTTCCTCACTTAGTGTATTTCTTTTCTTAGGCCTACAGGCCCACAAGAATTTTTTCCTTCATGGATAAACCAGCCTCTGGTTTCAAAAAATGCACTAAGTGCAGCGGTACAATTTCTGTTACAGGCACCCATGAATGGTGTTTTAAATGTTTGGGGCCTGAACACTCCATTCCGGATTGCCAAGCCTGCTCTTTAATGTCTAAACGAGGGTTACAGAACCGGGCAGCCAAGCTCCATGTGCTGTTTCCCACGGATGCACCGGCGGTGGCATCGACATCTTCCAGGTCTTCCTCTCCTGATGGATCTCAGGTAACCAAACATACTTTTAGCAGGTCCTCGAAGGGCAAATCTCCCTTTAAGCATCGAGATGCCTCCGGGCTTACCCTTGAGGATCCTGCCCCAGCCAAACAACCCCGGCGGGAAGCTCCGGCTTCCAAAGCTCCTCCTATGGGGTTACAGGTTGACATCGATGGCACGGCCTCGACCGATCACCTGTTAGACTGCTCTGGGGTACCGGCACAATCTCCCGGTACCGACATCCAGGCAGTCGTGGCGTCCATGGATCACACTGTGCAATCCATGCAGCAGGCTATACTGGCTTTCATCAAGGCTGCGACGCCGTCGGTACCACAACAAGCTGCGTTGCCGGTACTGGTACCAACTTCAATGCCGGTACCGGCTGCATCGACATCGGCCAGGATACCGATTCCAGCTCCCTGTCCTGGGCTCTTTCTCGGTACCGACCCGGTACCGGGGACACCCGATGTCGGTACCGATCGATACGCCTATCGATCTTTGGAATCGAGCAGACGATACTTCGATTCTTCTGATGATTCTGATTCATCGGATGACTCCCCTGAAGTATCTGTTACCCTTCCTGAGGAGCCTTCTTCTCCAAAAAGGAGAATGTCTCCTCCAGAAGATTTGTCCTTTCAAGACTTCATAATAGAAGTAGCTAAAGGACTATCTATTTCAGTAACCTCTGAAAAAGAACCTAGAGCAAAAAAATTAGATATTTTGGGATACTCTAAGGTTCCCAGAGAGGCAGTCACTTTGCCAATTCATGAAATTCTTCAAGAACATTTGATTGAATTGTGGGAGACTCCTCTCACCCTTTCTCCTCATTCTCGTAGATTGGACACTATGTACCGTGTCCCTCCTTCTCCTGGATTTCAAAAAACTCAGCTTCCTCACCACTCCATTGTGGTGCAGTCAGCTATGAAGAGGATAAAGAGTACCAAAAGACACTCTTCTACTCCTCCAGGAAGAGAATGCAGGACCTTGGATGCTTTTGGTAGGAAAATCTTCCAAGCTAGCATGCTTATTGCCAGAATCAATTCATACAGCCTTTATATGGGTATGTTTCTGAAGGAGGTTGCAGAAAAGCTGCACAACTTTCTCCCTTTTATTCCAGAGGATAAAAGGGATGAGTTCCTTCTTTGGCTTAAGCATACTCAAGACATTTCAAAGTTTTCCAACAGGGCAGCCTTTGATTCTTTTGAAGGTGCCAGCAGAGCCTCCGGCATTGCTATAGCTGCTCGTAGAATTGCTTGGCTCCAGGCTTCTGATCTAGAACCCTGGGTTCAAGATGGTTTAGGAAATCTGCCCTGTACAGGTGAAAATCTGTTTGGCAAAGAGTGGCAAATTAAAGCCACTCAAATGGATGCAGAAAATGCTGCTCTGGATAGACTTTCTAAGTCTACCTCCACTCCGGCCAAGAAAAAATCTTTTAAAAAGTCTTTTTACAAAAAGGGCAGATTTCCTTCCACTTCTGGTCAACAGTCTTCTACAGGTCGCTTTGCTACTAAGCGTCAGCAACCTAAACAGGCCAGGCCTAAACCTGCAGGGGCTGCTGCAACCCAGCAGTCCCAAGCCCCTCAGGGTTTTTGACTTGATACTAGAGAACTTAACCTTTCTGGCTCTACAACAGCCAGATCCTCTCACCATTCCAGGAAGGTTAACTCATTTTGCTCCCAGATGGGAGCAAATCACATCAGAGCAGTGGACCCTCTCCATCATCAGAGAGGGCTACAAACTTCATTTCTCAGACCTTCCTCCCTACACCATGGTGAGACATTTCAATTCTCCCACATCTCTCCTCGACCTTCTGGATCAGGAGGTAACCACCCTTCTGGCCCAGAGGGCCATAGAAGAAGTTCCTCTTCTTCAACAGGGGTCAGGGTTTTACTCCCCCTACTTTCTCATTCCAAAGAAAACGGGGGGATACAGACCCATTCTAGATCTCAGAGAATTGAACAAATTTCTATGCAAGGAGAAGTTCAAGATGCTTTCTTTAGGCACTCTCCTTCCATACCTACAGAGTCAGGATTGGCTTTGTTCTCTAGATCTCAAGGATGCGTACACTCATATACTCATCCATCCATCCCACAGAAAATTCCTACGTTTTCTGTTCCAGGGAAAACATTACCAATACAGAGTGCTTCCTTTCGGTCTAGCCTCTGCTCCAAGAGTGTTCACCAAATGCATGGCAATAGTTGCTGCATTTCTACGCACTCTGGGAATATTTGTCTTCCCCTACCTGGACGACTGGCTCATCCGAGCTCCATCTCAGTCAGAAGCCCAAATTTCCCTGGACCGCACCAGGCGCATTCTGCAGTATCTGGGACTTGTGGTAAACCTCCCAAAGTCTCAGCTCACCCCTACTCAGTCCCTAGAATTCATAGGGGCCTGGTTGGACACCACTACTGCAAGAGCCTATCTTCCCCAGGCTCGTTGCCAACGTCTAGTGCAGTTAGCCTCCCAGATTCAGTCAAAGAGCCACTTAACTGCCCGGGAGATGCTACAACTACTAGGCCACATGGCTTCCACAGTACATGTGGTGCCCTATGCTCGCCTACACATGAGAGCAGCTCAATGGACTTTGTCCACCCAGTGGACTCAAGCTTCAGGAGCTCTCTCAGACCAAATAGCAAACTCCAAACGTCTCTTTTGGTCTCTCCAATGGTGGATGTCCACTCAAAATCTGTTGCTGGGGTCCCCCTTCCAACCTTTGTTGCCCCAAGCAATCCTCACAACAGATGCCTCCCAAACAGGTTGGGGAGCTCATCTACAGGACCTCTCCACCCAAGGCACTTGGTCCCCACAGGAGACCTCTCTTCATATCAACCTCTAGTGTTCCTAGCTCTCAAGGTCTTTCATATCCTCCTCAGCTACCAGACAGTCCTCATTCAAACGGACAATCAGGTAGCCATGTTTTACATAAACAAGCAAGGAGGAACTGGCTCTCTGTCACTTTGCAACGAAGCTCTAAGATTATGGGCCTTCGCCAGAGAGCATCAAATCCATCTCCTGGCAGTATACCTCCCAGGAATTCAAAACTCTTGGGCAGACAGACTCGGTCGAGTTCTGCTTCCACACGAATGGTCCCTGCACATGGATCAGGTACTCAGAATCTTCCAGGAATGGGGAACCCCGGACATAGACCTATTTGCAAGTCCGTGGAATGCCAAACTTCCCCGGTTCTGTTCCAGAATTCCGTGTCAGGGAGTTCAGGCCAAGGATGCCTTCCTCCTTCATTGGGGTCAGGACTTCCTGTATGCCTTTCCACCCATTCCTTTGATTCCCAAGACTCTGTTCAAACTTCAGAGGGATCAAGGATCTATGATCCTCATAGCTCCACGCTGGCCACACCAAGTGTGGTACCCTCTACTTCTGCATCTCTCCCAAGCCCCCTCCCTGAACTTGGGAGCTGCTCCAGACCTTCTGTCTCAGGAGGAGGGGACTTTGTGGCATCCAAACCCCAAGTCCCTTCACCTCAGAGCTTGGTTACTGAAGGCCTAGACCTTCAAGAATTCAATCTTTCGCAGCAAGTGAAGGATATCCTCCATGCTTCAAGGAAACCTTCCACTAGGCGTTCCTATAGTGTGCTCAAAAGGGTCTTGACCCTCTGGCACTTCCTGTGAATTCTCTATTAGAATATCTCCTGCATCTTTCCAATGCAGGCCTTAAGACGAATTCAGTAAGGGTCTATTTAAGTGCTATTGCAGCATCCCTTAAGCCTATCAATGGACAACCTGTTTCCTCTCATCCTCTTATTGCAAGATTTATGAGAGGCCTAACTTTAACTAAACCTCCCATTCGACCCCCTCCGGTGGCATGGGACTTAAACTTGGTTCTTGGTCAGCTTATGAAGCCACCTTTTGAACCCTTAGCCACTACCTCCTTGAAATTTCTTTCCTGGAAGGTTATTTTCCTTATTGCAGTCACTTCAGCTCGCCGCATCAGTGAACTGCAGGCCTTAGTGGCTAATCCACCTTATACAAGGTTCCATCATGATAAGGTAGTCCTTAGGACAAATCCTCACTTTATGCCTAAAGTGGTCTCACCTTTTCATCTTAATCAAGAGGTATATTTACCTGTCTTTTTTCCAGCTCCTCATGCATCCAGTGCAGAGAGGAACCTTCATACTCTAGATTGTAAAAGAGCTCTTGCTTTTTACTTACACAGGACACAGCAACATAGAAAGTCTTCCCAGCTTTTTGTTGCTTTTGATCCTTCTCATTTAGGACTTCCAGTCTCTAAAAGAACACTGTCCAATTGGATTGTTCAGTGTATTTCTTTTGCTTACCAGAGTAAGAACCTTTCTCTGGAGGGCCATGTCACAGCTCACAATGTGAGAGCCATGGCCGCCTCTATGGCTCATCTTCATTCTGTGTCCATTGACCAGATCTGTCGAGCGGCCACCTGGGCCTCGGTTCATACCTTCACAGCCCATTACTGTTTGGACAAGGACTCCCGCCGGGATGCCTTGTTTGGTCAGGCTGTCCTCAAACACCTGTTCCATTCTTGAACAACTCCTGCCCTCCTTCCCTTAATGGATGCCTGAGATCCATAGGAAGACGAGGAACCCTTCAGGGTCTCATACCCTTGGGGATCTCCCAGGCATCTCAGCTAGGGAGTCCCCATATGTGAGGACTCATTCCTGCTTGTTCCTGGAGATAGCACAGTTACTTACCTGTAACAGGTGATCTCTGGGAACAGCAGGAATTAGTCCTCACAACCCTCCCACCTCCCCTAGGAGTTGTATCTCCCTCTCTGTCTTTCCTTTCCTCTCTCTCTATTGTCTCAGCTTTAAACTCGAACTGAGGAGAGTTGGTAGGAAAGGCGGGAAGGCAGCGCGCATGCGCTGTGGGATGCCCCAAAAGCTTTCTTTCTGGGAAGCTGGGGAGCATTCCCGCACAGGCTCCGTCGGTACCGACGTACCCATATGTGAGGACTCATTCCTCATATGTGAGGACTAATTCCTGCTGTTCCCAGAGATCACCTGTTACAGGTAAGTAACTGTGCTGTCCTGAAGTCCAATTCGGTCGGAGTGCATCTGTGCACTATCTCGGCTCATCACCATGACGTGGAGGGCCAGGCCATGTCCATCCACCCCTTGGTCAGCTGGTTCATACGGGAACTTCTTGCGACCCCAGTCTGCCCACCGCCAGTGGCATGGGACCTCAATGTGGTCTTAGGAAGGCTTATGGGGGCCCCTTTCAAGCCCCTGGCGACCTGTCCTCTCAAGTACCTCCCTTGGAAGGTCGTCTTCTGCAGTTTTCCATGTCCTCTACTTTATCAGCCAAATCCACGTGTTTCTGTTGGAGACCCTGAATTTCTTTTTCTAGCTGTTCCACTGATTCCAACTGCGTATCCAACTGCGTTTCCACATTTTCTACACGTCTCAACCTCATGTAGTTCACTTCAGAGATCGGCCACTATAGTTGCAAATCCTCCCACAATGAGCTCAACTCCTGCTTATTCTCTCGAAACCAACTTCTCAGCTCCATTGGGGACACGCTATCTTCGTCCCCTGATTCTGAGCTGTCATCCAGGGCAGGTTGCGCTGGCAGCATGTGTCGTCGATTGTGCTCTACCGTATCCATTTTGGCAGGTTATTCCACGGTCCGGCTGTGTGCTCAAATGCAAATTCCTGAAGATATGTTGCCTTTTTCCACACCGCCATCTGATGCTTAGTATTCTCTTGGTAAAGCACACACTTCCACTGTCGACAAACAAAGTACCTCGGAGCTTAATATGTGCTTAATCTCCCACTGGGTTGCAGAGCTCTAACCCCCTCGCCGCCATCCCAAACGGTGACATCACTTCCTCTCTCAATGCCCTCTTTAACATATAGCGCCACCCCTCCACCAATTTGATGTACCCTATCATTGCAATATAATTTGTGCTCTGGTATCAGTGTCCCCCATTGGTTATCCTCCTTCCACCAGGTCTCTGAGATGCCAATTATACAATTGTGATCAACATTATTGGCACTCTTGCATTTTAAGTATGTTGTGTACAATATCTTGAAAAATAATTGGAAATATTCCAACTGTATGTCACCATAATATTCTAATAGTATTTTCAAAGGTATACAACAAAAACAGAGATGTCTGTGTAACTTAGACGTAGTAATTTCTGAGAAAAAAAATATGATCTGGACAGGAATAATGGCACGCTTCATTAATATTTGGTTGCACAACCCTTGACATTGATGACAACCTCCAAATGTTTCTTGTAGCCATCTATAACTTTCATTCATCTGTGTGCTAATAGTTTCTCCCACTCTTCAATTGCAGTTTGTTCCAGCTCATGAATGTTTCCAGGATTCCCTTTTACCAATGGCAGATTATAGTTCTTTCCAAAGGTTCTCAATTGGATTGAGATCAGGACTCATTGCTGGCCAGTTTAAAATGATCTATTTTTTCCTTTTTAACCATTCTTTTGTACTTTTGGATGTATGTTTTGGGTCATTTTCCTTTTGGAGGACTCATGACCTTCAACCTAGACCTAGCTTTTTGACATAGGTAGCACATTTTGCTCCAAAATACCTTGGTAATCCTCTGACCTCATGATTCCTTTAATATGTTACAGGCCTCCAGTTCCTGAGGCAGCAAAACAACCCCACAACATTAGGGAACTTTCACCATATTTAACTATAGGAAGGATTTTTTTTTTCCTTATAAGTTTCATTTCTTTGCCTGTAAATGTATCGTTTATTTATTTATTTATTTAACATTCCTTTTATACCGCGCTCTTTATTGTCAGCGCGGTTTACAATTAACAAAACGATTCGAGGACCACAAGGCATTCTCGAGTTTACATCGAACAGGGAGAACAACTTGGAGAGAGAACAGGGAAAACTATGTACAAATTACATACTGATGTTACGATAATGTTACACAGGGGAGAAGGGATTGAGATTAAGTGTGCATTCCAATTACGGACTACTTCCTCTCACTTAACTAGAGTAAGCTTCTATTTATCAGGTTGTGGGGTGGTGTTTGTGATGCTATGCAGCGCTGGGGGAATTGGAGCATTGTGAAAGTGTGTGATGAACAAGTGGTGCTTGAGGGCTTTTCTAAATTGAGTGATGTCCTTAATTGCTCTGATATTATGTGGGAGGTTGTTCCATGAACTGGGTGCGTAGGACACAAATGCTCGTTTGTTGGTGGATTGTGCCCATTTTGTGGAATCTTTTGGGGTTATGAGTGTATTAGTGTGATGCAGCCTCTTGGATCTGTTGTTGGTGGGTTGGGAGATGAGCATGGAGATTGATGGGGGCGCTATGTTGTTTATAGCCTTAAATGTGGTTAGTAGAACCTTGAAAGAGATCCTACAACTTATCGGTAGCCAGTGTAGATCCCTTAGGACAGGGGATATGTGGTCGCTTCTTGATGTCCCAACTAATACATGGGCAGCGGCATTCATCGCTAATTGAAGAGGGTTAAGTGTGTTTTTGGGGAGGCCTTGGAGTACAATGTTGGCGTAGTCGAAATGAGGTATGACTAGAGCTTGAAATATTGTGCGGAAGCTGTCGGGATCTAGCATGGGTCTGAGGTGGCGAAGGGTCTTGATCTTGTAATAAACAGTTTTTACTGTGTGACTTATGTGTTCTTTAAAGTTTAGCTGCTGATCGAATATTACTCCCAAGTAGCGTATAGCTGATTTGACTGGTTAGCTCTGTGTCTCTCACAGTTAGGGATGTGGGAGGAGAGAAATTTTTGTTTCTTGTGATGGTTAGAACCTCAGTTTTTTTGAAATTTATCCTTAGGTTCTGGTTGAGGAGCCAGTCTGTTACTGCGTTGAAGCAAGTAACTAGGTTCGTGTAATCTGGGAGTGCGACGTTGAAAGGTGAATACATCAGAACGTCATCTGCATAGATAAGGCATGATATTCCGAAGGAGCGAGTGATTTCGCAGATTGGCTGCATGTAAATGTTGAAGAGAAGTGCGGAAAGGGAGGAGCCCTGGGGTACTCCCTGCTTTTGTTGAAACGGTTCTGAAGTATTAGATCCAATCCTGACTTGCTGCCATCGGTCTTCAAGATAAGATTTGCTTTGCCAAAGAGCTCAAGTTTGGTTTCATCTGTCCACAGAACATTTTCCCAGAAGGATTGTATTTTCTCAAGGTAGGTTTGGGAAAAGATCAGGCGTGCCTTTTTATGTCTGTCTTTGAGCAGTGGGGCCTCCTTGGCCTTCACCTGTGAAGTCCTTCTTTGTTTAGTGTGCGGCATGTGGTGTGGGTTGAAACCACCACTCCAGATTGCTGCAGATCAACCTTAAACTCTTTGGATGTTGTATATCAGTGGTTCTCGACCTTTTTTGTACCGTGACCCCTTTTACCATTGGTCAACTTATGGTGACCCCCAATGATAAAATCAAATGCGTCTCTCTTCCTTTACCGTTAACGCATTGTCGCTGTAATCATTTGTTGAATTATTAATATATTATAGGCCTTTGTAGTATGTTTTTGTTTATAAAATTTACTTATTTAAACCACAATAATTAATCACAATAACAAGTAACAATATTTGATTTCAAAATTATGATGATTTTGTAGTCAAATCACTAATATGAAATAAAATTATTTTTTCTACCTTTGTTGTCTGACCAATTTATTCTCTGATCATGCTGGTCCCGATCTGAGGCTTCTGCTTTCCTGTCTTCTCTTAGCTCTCTTTCTGTGGTCTATGGTCAATCTGCCATTTCTTATCTCTTCTTTCGTTTTCTTCACTTCTTTCCATCAGCCTATTTCCAGTCCCAGTAACCCTCTCCAGTATCATACCCTTTCCAGTCCTCACTCTCAGTACCTTCCAATGTCAACTTGCATTCTCATGACTGCCACTGGTGTCCATTCCCTTCCAGTCCCCCTCCTTCCCCACTGAGCAGTCCCTTCTAGTACAAATACCATGGCAGCCCCTCTCAGATCCACTCTCTTCCAGTTCCATTCTCCCATCCCCTCCTCTCAGCACATTTGTAGTCTTAGCCCCCAGTTTTCTTCCAGGGCCAGCAGCTCTATCCACCCCTCCCCACAATCAGCCCATTCCCAGTCAAAGCCCCCCAATCAGCTCGCTTCCAGTGCTAGTCCCCCCTCAACCCCATTACCAGTGCTAGCCTCCCCTAATCAGCCCAATACCAGTCCTACCCCCCCATCAGCTCATTACCAGTCCTAGACTCCCCTAATCAACTCATTTCCAGTGCTAGTCCCTCCTCAACCCCATTACCAGTGCTAGCTTCCCCTAATCAGCTCATTTCCAGTGCTAGTCCCTCTTCAACCCCATTACTAGTGCTAGCCTCCCCTAATCAGCTCATTTCCAGTGCTAATCCCTCCTCAACCCCATTACCAGTGCTAGCCTCCCCTAATCAGCTCATTTCCAGTGCTAGTCCCTCCTCAACCCCATTACCAATGCTAGCCTCCCCTAATCAGCCCATTAACCGTCCTAACCGCCCCGATCAGCTCATTTCCAGTGCGAGCCCCCCATCAGTCCATTACCAGTCCTACCCCCCTATCAGCACATTACCAGTCCCAACCCCCCCTTGATCGGTCCATTCCCAGTCCTAGCCTTCCCTAATCAACCCATTACCAGTCCTAGCCCCCCCCATCTGCCCATTATAATCCTAACCCGCAATGTCTGTCCCCTCTGTCCAGCATTTATTGCCTGTCTGTACAATATGTCCCCCTTTCTCTTCCCTTTGTCCATGTCAGCTCCCTCCCTCCATCCATCCATGTCAGCCCCCCCCTCTGTCCATGTTAGCCCCCCTCCATCCATCCATCAATGTCAGCCACCCGTCCCTCCATGTCAGCCCCCCCCTTCATGTCAGCCCTCCATCCCTCCATGTCAGCCCTCCATCCCTCCATGTCAGCCCCCTCTCCATGTCAGCCCCCTCCCTCCATCCATCAATATCAGCCCCCTCCTCCATGTCAGCCCTCCCCTCCATCCCTCCATTCATGTCAGCCCCCCTCTCTCTCCATGTCAGCCCCCTCCCTCCCTCCATCCATCCCTCCATGTCAGCCCCGTTGCAGGTTCCCTGCCCCCTCCTCCCCGCTCCGTCTGCCTGCTGCTGCCCTGCTGTTTCTCTACAGCCGCGGCTCCCTGTCTCTTAGAGAACCGCTTCTATACCTGTAAAACCGTTGCGGAGCCTTCCTGTCTCTCGATGTGCTCTGTGCAGCATTGTCCCGCCTCCAAAGGAAGTGGTAAACAACTTCCTTTGGAGGCGGGACAATGCTGCACGGAGCCCGTCAAGAGACAGGAAGGCTCCGCAACGGTTTTACTGGCATAGCCGCGGTTTCCTAAGAGGCAGGGAGCCGCGGCTGCATTAGAAGGGACTGGGAGGCGGTGAGTTTGCCACTACCGAAAAGTGGACTCTGCAGCGGCAGCAACTTGGGTGCTTTTTTTTTTTTTTTTCACAGCGGAGTGAGGTGAGGCGAGGCGACCCCTGCTAAATCCTGTGGCGACCCCCATGGGGGCCGCGACCCACAGGTTGAGAACCGCTGTTGTACATGGTGTTTTTCCAACAGTTCACACTAACATTCCAATACTTCTTGGATTTATTTTCCTCTTCCCATCACGTCCTGGGAGGTTTTGGACAGTTCCATGAGCAGAAAATGTCTTAATAACATTGCAAACTATAGACATAGGAATCCTAAGGTCTTTGAAGATGGTCTTGTAGCCCTTTGATGTTTGGTGATATTGGCTTTTCTAATGGTTTCGGGCAGCTCTCTTGTCTTCACCATTGTGAAAATGGAACATGGAGTTAATGTGGCCATTTTAAATATTATAAATGTTTAACAGCAGTAGTAGTAGAGCCATCATTCATTGGTTGGTTCAAGTCATGTGAGTACTGACAGTTATCTCAGGTGCGTCTAATTTTAATGCAGTGGGAAAGTGGTTCTTCTGTCCAAACTGATTTGAATTGTTTATAAGGGTGCTAATAAGCATGTCCTGACAATGTCCCTTTGGACCCGGCACCCCAGCACCATTCTCCTCTGAAGGACGTGGCCTTCCACAACTTTGTCAGGGATATGGCCAGAACCCTCTTGGTGCAGATTGAGGCGGAGGAGGACCCGCGCACCGAAGAACTGGAGATTCTCCAGTTCGAGTCTCCACCCAAGGAAATTTTCACGGCTACTGAGCAGATGTGCGAGACCCTGGTGTCAGTACCGGTGGTCAGGCGACACCTCATCGCCATATACTGTGTCAGGAAGGGATTGGGGTTCCACAAGCCCCAACTCCCACATATCTCCATGGTTGTCGAGTCAACCATGCAAAAACTCATGCTTTTGGGCGCAAGTGCTACCAGGACTCGTTGTTGTGGTGCTGAATTTGAGCCTATGAGCTATACATAGGCATGTATTTGAAGGCCCTGACCCAGGAGCTGTCCGGGTTCTCAGTGGGGCTGACTAGGGAACCTCTCAATCAGTTCCAAGCTCTGACCTCCGGGATCAAGGACTGTTCGAAGTTCCTCTCGCGGACAGCCTATGACGGATTTGAATCAGCAGCTCAAGTAGCAGCAGCCGGCATTGGGGCTCAATGCCAAGCCTGGCTACAATCCTCAGACCTTGATCAGTGGGTCCAGGACAAGCTGCTCGACATCCCCTGTACCAGTGAGAACTTGTTTGGCAAACCTGTGGCCGAGATAGAAGCCAAAATGGTGACCAGCCAGAGGCTCTCAAAGAAGACCTCTTCCCTTTCCCCACAATAAACTCGGGGAAAAGGCTCCTATTCCCCGGAATAAAGGGGCACTTCCAACAGAGTCACCGATACCATTTCTTCTCAGGCCAGCAACAGGGTTCTCACCCTAAGAGGCAGAACCAAGGAACTCAAAAGCCCAAGGTTCAGAAGCCCCAGGCCCTGGCTCCAGCCTAACCAGGGAGGAACATTTGACTCCCAGAGCAGGGCCTCCCCTCCCCCAGGAGATCCTTATCAACCCACAGGAGGCCACTAGGCACTCTTTGGCCACAAGTGGCAAAAGTCACCTCAGACCAGTGGGTGCTGCAGGTGGTAAAGGAGGGATACCTTCTCCACTTACAACAAATATCACCCAGGTTCTTTCCAGGAGAGTCAGTGTGACCTCTCCTCCACCAGACCTTTCTGCTCTCGGAGCTTGCAGGTCTGATCAGGGACCATGCTGTGGAACCTGTATCCAAACACCAGTGGGGAAAGGGCTTCTACCCATACTAGACCTGCGAAACTTGAACAAGTTGCTGGTGAGGGAAAAGTTCAAGATACTCTCCCTTGGACCACTGCTGCCCTACCTCCACCAGGGAGCTTGGTTGTGCTCCTTGGACCTAAAGGATGCATATACTCACATCCTGATCCACCCCTCCCACAGGCACAAGCACAGGTTTGTGGTGGGAGGAGCGCACTACCAGTACAGAGTGCTGCCCTTTTGCCTGGCCTCCTCGCCAAGGGTCTTTACCAAGTGCGCCTGCAAGGGGCTTTTGTCTTCCCCTACCTGGACGACTGGCTAATCTGAGGCAGTACAGCCTCAGAGGTCAGGCAGGCCTCAGAGAGTACAACCCTCTTGCTGCAGCACCTGTGGTTTGTCATCAACTACCCCGTGTCCCAACTCGCTCCAACCTAAAGCCTGGAGTTCATAGGGGTACAGTTGGACACACTACAGTTCAAGGCTATACTCCCAAGGGAAAGGGCAGGCCGCTCATACAACTGGCAGGAGAGGTGCAGCACTCGCCGGTCAGTACCGGCTCGCCTCCTTCTCCGCCTGTTGGACCACATGGCCTCAGTGGTCCACATCACACCACTAGCCCACCTGCAAATGTGGACAGCCCAATGGTCCCTCTGCTCACAGTGGATACAAGCCACAGGCAGGCCACGGGACAAAGTCAGAGTCACCTGCCAACTGGCAGAATCCCTCACCTGGAGGCAAAACCTACACCACCTCCCGGCGGGAATGCCATTCCAGGCACCCTCACCACAGAGGATCCTGACAACAGATGACTCCCTCCTGGGTTGGGGGGCACATTGCGGATACTGCCGCACACAAGACAGCTGGTCCCAGGAGGAGTATCTCTTGCTGATCAATCTCCTCAAACTTAGGGCAGTTTTCCTGGTCCTGCGAGCATTCTGCTACTGCCTGTGCTAATCCAGACGGACAACCAGGTGGCCATGTTTTATATCAGCAAGCAGGGGGGCGCAGGCTTGTACTCCCTCTGCCGAGAGGTGGTGGCCCTCCTCTCCTTTGCAGTGCACAACAGCATGCTTCTGTGAGCGGTATATCTGTTAGGCCAGGACAACTGCCTAGCAGACAGGCTGAGCAGAGTCCTTCGCCCACATGAGTGGCGCTTGAACCCCAGAGTAACGGAGCAGCTCTTCCACCACTGGGGCAGGCCTGTGGTAGACCTTTTTGCCTCCCCGGACAATGCGCAACTACTGCACTTCTGCTTGCGCCAGCCGCACCTGGGGAGAGTGGCAGCAGATACCTTCCTAATCTCATGGTCGGAGGGCCTACTATATGCGTTCCCACCAACTCCTCTGGTCGCCAAGACCCTCTTCAAAGTCCAGGGTGAGGTGGCGTCAGTCATACTGATCGCGCCCAGACAACCCTGGTTCCCTCTGCTGCTATCCCTATCAGTGGCACTCCCACTGGGCCAGGCCCCAGACCTCCTGTCCCAGGAGGATGGCTTTCTTCTGCACCCCAACCTGGGGTCGCTAACACTGATGGCGTGGTTGCTGAAAGGGTAGTGCTGGCCCCCTTCAACCTCCAGGAGAAGTCAAGGAGGTCCTATTGGCCTCTCGAAAACCCTCCACCAGGTCTTCAAGTGGAGAACGTTCTCCGCCTGGTGTGCGAAGAAGGAGGAGAATCTCTTCTCCTGTCATGTGCAGCTGATTCTCCAGCACCTGTTGCACACTGGGCTGAAATCCAAATCGGTGAGAGTGCATCTGAACGCCATCACCCTTTTGAGGGAAAACCCCTCTCTAGCCAGCCCCTGATCTCTATATTCCTTCAGGGCCTCCTGTTTTCCAAACCAGCCCTCCGGCGGTGGAATGGGACCTCAACATGGTGCTCTCCCAGCTCACTAAACCACCATTCGAGCCCCTAGCCACTTGTCATCTGAGATACCTGCCGTGGAAAGTGGTCTTCCTGGTGGCCCTCACGTCCGCTTGAAGGGTGAGCAAACTTCAGGCCCTGTTGGCAGACCCACCATATACGAGGTTCTATAAGAACAGGGTTGTGCTCCTCACGCACCCCAAATTCCTCCCGAAGATGGTATCTCCTTTCCATCTCAACCAGGAGGTAGTCCTCCCCATCTTCTTTCTGCGACCTCATGCCGGCAGGGATGAGCTAATATTTCACACACTATATTGCAAACGGGCCTTGTCCTACTTGCAAAGGACTCAGGCTCATTGAAAAGCTACTCAACTTTTCATGTCTTATGACAGTAAACTGGGGCTCCCTGTGACTAAGCGAACTCTGTCCACTTGGGTGGCGGACTGTATTGCTTATGAGCGAGCTGGCCTCTCCCTCAAACACCAGATCACAGCGCATCTTGTGAGGGTGATGGCTGCGTCAGTGGCCAACCTCCGCTCAGTGTCGGTGACGGAAATCTGCAAGGCCGCCACATGGTCTTCAAATCATACATTCACAGCTCATTACTGTCTGGAGAATGAGTACCTTTTGCCAAGCTGTAATATTCTCGGGGTATGGGCAACTCCTGCCCTCTGACCCTTCTGTGTTCAGGCTACTGGAGTGATAGTGTCGCTGGATACTAGAATCTTGCAGTCTCTCAGTGGGGACTCACCTTCTGCAACTCAAGGCTACCCGATTGATCACCGTTGGTGCTGTCTTGGTTCGGTCCTTGACAGCCTGTAGCTGGGGAGTCCCATATGTGAAGACTGACATCCTGCTTGTTCCTGGAGAAAGCATAGTTACTTACCTATAACAGGTGTTCTCCGGGAACAATAGAAATCAGTTCTCACAATCCTCCCTCCTTCCCTGGGAGTTGCCTCCCTACCTTGTTTAGTTTTTATTGCCGTCCTAGCTATGTCATCTGAGCACGATGGCAGCTTTGAGCGGTAAGGGGACCACACATGCATGTCCCAAAGGCTTTATTTGAAAGCTGGGGAAATACTCCACATGGGCTCTGTTGGCGCCGACGTCCCCCATATGTGAGGACTGATTCCTGCTGTTCCCGGAGAACACCTGTTACAGATGAGTAACTATGCTTTTTTCACACGTAAAACATATTTTACACAATGCTTTAAAATCACTTCCATACTGCTTATCTGTATTTTTCTCTGTTTTTGGCTGCTTTTCAGAGATTTTGGTCTCTTCATTTTCATTTTCTCTTTGTCTTTTCCTGGTGCATTTGTCGTGTTCTCCTTTCCATTTTACCTTTTCTAATGTTTTTCTTTTAACATTTTTCTCCTTTATTTCTGTCTATTTGACATCTACCATCCTTTTTTATCATGTTTCTTTCTATATTTTCCATGCCGCTTTCCCTCAACCGCTGTTGAGAGAGTAACTGTGGATGAGAAAAGTAGGGACAGCTAGAGGAAGCGCCTACCCTCCAGCCTTGGGTTAGAATCCAAGAATTCTTTTAAAGATTGGAAGCCAGGTAGAAAGATATTGAGGAACTGTGAAACGCAGCTCTCTCTGTCAATATTCTTTTGATGTTTTCATTTAATTGCTGTTACTTTGATGATGCATGTTTACTAAGCAGAAACTACAAACTGTGCCAAAATATGATGAATTTTCTGAGATGTCTAATTCTCTTTTAGTAACTGGCAGGTTAATATTCAGAAGGACTTATGAGGTTAACAGCAGGTACCAACCACATAAAACCTTTTATCTTTAAATTTCAGCCCACCAAACATTTAACTTTTGGCCATGAACTTACTGCGCAGAAGAAAGGCCTGGCAATCTACTTCCAGTCATAACTTTCCAAAAAAAACACAGGGGCTGGTTTGCCAGGAGTCAGCATTGACTCAACAGCACACATTGCATTTTCATGGCTAAAAGTAAAATATTTTACTTGGATATGGCCAGGGATAGAGGAAACGTTGTACAGAAAGCAACAAAATGAAGCTGCTGTCCATATAACTTAAACATTCAAATGCCAATGCATAAATATGAAGCATAATTTGAAAGGGATAAGAAATCCATTTTTTTATATGTGAATTTTCAAAGCAGCACTTTTAAGCTTACCTCTGCTGAAAATCAGGCTTCTTGTTTGTTTTATGTAGTGCAGTGTCCCATCAGCTGAAAATTGGCCTCTAGGATTTTATCCTAAAGGTAATTTTACTTGAAGCTTGTAAAAGATTTTGAATGCAAGTTAACAGTGATGAAGAATCAGTTACATTATAAGAAACATTTTAGAGTAAAAGGTTTTACAATTCTCCAAGCATTTTAAAATTCTCTTATGTTAAGCTTTTTATATACATTTTGAGCAGACTAATAGTCTGTGTGATACAGTAAAAAAATAAAAAAGAATGTTCAGATACTAGGGTGTTTTCTTTCTACCAATGTATTTAAATAGAGGATTTTCTATTTTTCAGAGCTTAAAGAAGCTGGCCTTTTGCCATTAGCAGTGAAACGATCACATAAGGAAAGAGAGAACAAAATGCATGTATCCAAGAAAACACAGAAGAATCATCTTAAAGAGCACAAAAAGGGAAATAAAAAAGAACAGTGGCAAGACAAGAAAAAGAGGTGGACAGAAAAACACAGAGAAAAAAACCACAAGAAACAGTTTGTCCCAAGCAGTCATAAAATGGAAAAGGACTTTCCCAGAGGGAATATAGTTCACCCGCCTGAAGTCAGCACTCAGGTCCCTGTGAAGCATTATGATCCTCTCTTGCTCACACATAGTGATAGAAGGCACCATATGGAGGAACCTCCAAAGACAGCAAAAAGAAAAAAGAGCAAAAAACAGAAATGCAAGAGAGCCTGGAGCATAGATACAGATGAGAGCTTATTCTTAATAAAACAGAGGCGAAAGAAATAAAAAATGAACATTTGAAATCATTGATGTAATTTTAATGTGAAAGGTTTCTCATATTTATTCGGATATCATTTGTTAATAACCTTTGGCAGTGTATTAAGATTTAGAACTGGTTGTATCAAGCCATGTCAGCTGGTCAGGCTTCAGTCTGTCTGCTCTTGCCTTAGTGAGATTGCTGTAGGGTTTCACCTAGTGGAAGAATTTAGAAAAAGTAAGTAAAATACTCTAACTAAAATATTGTGAAATTGCTGGTATGTAACAAGAAAGCTTTCTTTACTATAATGATATACAAATATTCTTGAGAGAATATTATGTACTTTTCATAGCATTAGATTCACAAAATCACTTTTTTTATTGAAATGAGGAAACCTTTGTGCACTCTTTTTGTAAAGTAGTGTGGAAAATGTTAATATCAGAACTCATATGCAAATAAACCCAATAATAAAATAACATACAAAGAGTTTCTGCAGAAAATTCCACTGAACAAATTATCACATCTCATCTTTGATCTTTTGAAGGATAATTTTATAAACTCCTGCACAGGCAAAGAGCATTGTTGTGCATGTATTTGGCCCCTATTTTATAAAGCGAAGTACACGCATGCTTCATTATATAAAATAGAAGCATAGGGCCTCATCTGCACGTAGGCGTGACAATTGCACCTAGCTGAGAGAAGGTATAGCTGGCCGCACCTAAATCAGCACAGAGGCACACATATTTCATAACATTCTTTCTCCAGGACCAAGCAGGAAGTCAGTCCTCACATATGGGTGACGTCAGCACCGACGGAGCCCTCGCGGAGCAATTTTCCCCAGCTTTCAAAGAAAGCCTATGGGAATTGCAGCGCGCATGCGCGGTCCCCTTCCCGCCCAAAGGTGCCATCTTGGCCAGTCTTCTTTTTTCCGCGGAGCCCTACAGACGTTGTCTAACAGTCGCCGCTGGAAAAGTTGATTTTCTTTCTTATTTTAAGTATTTCTTCTGTTCGACGCCGGTCCTTTTTCCGTCCGGCCTCGCGACGCCGGTTGCGAGGCCTCCCCTTCTTTTTCGGTTTTTCTGTCCTTCGTGACAAATTCGCGCTTTTTCTTTTTTCCCTGGCGGCCCGTTCGTTCGACCTCGCAGGGGCCCTTTTTCCCCCGATGGCCGCCAGTGGCTTTAAAAAGTGTGTTAAGTGTAAGAAACTTATGTCTCTTACCGACACACACGATTGCTGCCTCCGTTGCCTGGGCCCCGATCATGAAGAAATGATCTGTGGGCCCTGTAGCAAGATGTCCGCGAAGTCTTTGCGGAGTCGGCAGCATCAGCGGGAGAGAATCTTCTCTGACCCCAGCCGTACCCGGACCTCGTCAGAAGCTTCGGTGTCCAGAGAATCTGGCTCTGAACACCGCCGGAGCTCTTCTGAGAGGGGGTCCCCTAACCGGCAACATCAGCGGAAGAAGAAACCCGCGAGGGCGGCGTCGGTGGACGCCCCTGGCTCCTCGAGGGCCAGGTCGCATAGCCCCGACAGCCGTCCCGGGTCTTTGGAGCTGGAGCGGCTGTCCAAACAGCCTCGTCTGGAGATGGACTCCTCTGCTCACGTAAGTGCTGTTGTCTTCGTAGACTCGCCTCCGAGTGGTCCGACGTCGGGCCCGACGCCGTCGGGGCCCGAGTCGGGGGCTGCTGGGTCTCCTGAGTTCGGACTCAGGTTGACGGCCTTGGAGCGCAGCTTGACTGCCTTCATGGACCAGCAGCGGGCATTGATCGCTGGCCTCGCTGGCGCGTCTGCCCTGACCGCCGGGACGTCGATGTCTAAGTCGACCCCGGAGACCGAGCCGATCCTCGAGTCCATGCGGGCTCGAGTCGATCCTCGGTCGAGGTCACCTTCGGCCTCCCGTTTGGGGCCGAGGTCGTCGACGCCGACTCCCTCGGCGTCGGGGCGGATGGCGTCTGTGCCCGCCCGACCGGAGCCGCTCGACTCCTCCTCCGAGGAGTCGGCCTGGGAATCCGAGGTGGATGAGTCACCTGGTTCTTTCCGGACTCGGTGTGTCCCTTCTGACTCCCCCGAGTCCGAGCCTCGGAGACAGTCCCCCCCGGAGGATGCCCGGTTCTCGGACTTCGTAAGGGATATGGCCAAGGCCTTGGCCTTCCCTGCGGATCCTGAGGAGGAGCCTCGATCCGAGGAGCTCGATGCCCTCCAGTATGACTCTCCTGCGAAGGAGCACTTTACTTTACCGGTTCCTCCGATGCTGGAACGACTTCTCTTCCGCATGTGGGAGAGCCCGGCGTCGTCGCCGGTCTTAAGCAAGCGGGTCGATGCCATATATCGAGTCCGCAAGAGCCCTGGCTTCCAGAAAGCACAGCTGCCGCACAATTCCATGGTGGTGGAATCGGCCATGCATCGGCTCAAGAGCCAGAAGATGCACTCCTCGGTGCCTCCCGGCAGGGAAGCCCGCAGCCTGGATGGCATCGGTAAGAAGTGTTTTCAGGGCTCTATGCTTGCTTGTCGGGTCCAGACTTACCAGCTCTACATGGGCATGTATCTCCGGGACCTGGCTAAGGAACTAGCCGGATTCTCTGCTGGTCTCTCCGAGGAACCTTTGCGGAGGTTCCTGGCCTTGTCCACTGGTATTCGTGAGTGTTCCAAGTTTATTTCTCAAGCAGCCTATGATGGCTTCAAGGCATCGGCTCGAGTGGCCGCGGCCGGCATCGGAGCCCGCCGCCAGGCTTGGCTCCAGTCATCCGACCTCGAGCCCTGGGTGCAGGACAAGTTGGTCGATGTCCCCTGCAGAGGTGATAACCTCTTTGGTAAACCTATGGACGAGAAGGCTGCTCAGCTCGAGACAGAGACTCTCACCAGGACTCGGCTCTCCAGGAAAACCTCTGCCCCTTCCCAAAAGAAGAAGGGCTCGGGGAAAAAGCCCTTTTACCCGAGGAAGGCGGCTGCCTATAAACACTACCCCCATTATCAGGCCTCCGCAGCTCCCCATCAGGGTCAGCAGGCCAAGGGATGGGGTAACGGATCCCGTAGGCAGCAAGCCCCCAAGCCTGCGCCACCGGCCCCTGCTCGGCAGGGTGGGGGTTTTTGACTCGTTCAGCATAGCCTCTCCCCCTCCGCTGGTTCCTCTCAGCACGGGAGGCCGGCTGGTCCACTTTGCCCACAGGTGGTCCAACATCACGTCAGACGCCTGGGTGCTCCACATAGTCCGAGAGGGCTATCTTCTGCACTTCCACCAGGTACCTCCCCCCTACTTTCCAGGGGAGCCTCTGCGACCCCCTCTTCACCGGGACTTACTCCTTCAGGAGTTGGCAAGTCTTATTCGGGAACAGGCAGTGGAGCCGGTGCCCCACCACCTGCGGGGTCACGGTTTTTATTCCCGGTACTTCCTGGTACCAAAGCGGACTGGAGGCCTCAGACCCATCCTAGACTTGCGGAACCTCAACAAGTTCCTGGAGAGGGAAAAGTTCAAGATGCTTACCCTTGGAATCCTGCTGCCCTACCTCCGGCAGGGAGATTGGCTATGCTCCTTGGATCTAAAGGATGCCTACACTCACATCCTCATCCACCCAAGCCACCGACAATACCTAAGGTTTGTGGTGGCGGGCAATCATTACCAATACAGAATACTGCCCTTTGGCCTATCCTCCGCACCACGAGTCTTCACAAAATGTCTCGCAGTGGTTGCGGCTTATCTCCGGCTTCAAGGCCTCTTCGTCTTTCCTTACCTGGACGACTGGCTTATCAGGGCCCCGTCCGCCACGGAGGCCACTCACGCCACAAAACGTACTGTAACTCTACTCCAGTACTTGGGCTTTGTCATAAACTTCGAAAAGTCCACTTTGCTCCCCTCTCAGGACCTCGAGTTCATCGGCGCCAGACTGGACACGCTTCAGGCGCGGGCTTTTCTGCCGCTCGACAGGGCTCACCGGCTCATGGCTCTCGCCAGCCGTTTTCGCAGCCATCCCCGGGTCTCGGCCTGGCTCTTCCTGAAACTGCTCGGCCATATGGCGTCCACGGTCCATGTGACCCCCAATGCCCGCCTGAACATGCGGCCAGCTCAGTGGTGCCTTCGCTCTCAATGGCGTCAGGCCTCGGGGAGACTGGCGGACTCGGTACGCATCTCCGGCCCGCTAGTCTCTTCCCTACGATGGTGGCTTCACCTACCCAACCTAGTGCTCGGAATGCTTTTCCAGTCTCCTCCGCCGGTCCAGGTTCTGACGACCGACGCTTCTCTCCTGGGTTGGGGAGCACATTGCCAGGGGTCATGTACTCAGGGTCTCTGGACCCCGTGGGAATCTGCCCAGCAGATCAACTTCCTGGAGCTCAGGGCCATTCGCCTGGCTCTGAAGGCCTTCTCCCACCTCACGTCTCCCCAATCTGTGCTGGTCCAGATGGACAATCAAGTTGCTATGTTCTACGTGAACAAGCAGGGGGGCACGGACTCCTTCCTTCTCTGCTGGGAAGCACAAAAGCTCTGCGCTTGGGCCGTCAGCCGGGGAATCCTCCTCAAAGCTGTCTATCTCCCAGGTCAAGAAAATCACCTGGCAGACAAACTGAGCAGAATCCTCCAACCGCACGAGTGGAGATTGGACCCGTTGGTGGCCCAACGGATCTTCCTGCGGTGGGGCCTCCCCACGCTGGATCTCTTTGCCAGTCCTCTGAACAGGCAACTTCCTCGATTCTGCTCTCGAGAACCGCATCCCCTCCGAGTAGCGGCGGATGCTTTTCTGCTCTCATGGTCCACGGGCCTTCTGTATGCCTTTCCTCCCATGCCTCTGGTGTCTCGAACACTTTTCAAGGTTCTCCAGGACAAGGCCTCGGTGATCCTGATAGCTCCCCGGTGGCCCAGGCAACCGTGGTTCCCGCTTCTGATGCAGCTGGCGGTGGATACCCCGTTGCCTCTGGGGTTTCAACCCGATCTCCTGACCCAGGATCAGGGGTCTCTCCTACACCCCAACCTAAGATCTCTTCATCTGATGGCCTGGCTGCTGAAAGGGTAGTCCTTGCTCCCCTCCTGCTGCCTCCGGAGGTGGAGGAGGTCGTGCTGGTTTCCAGGCGACCCTCTACCTGTAAATCCTACACCCTTAAATGGCGTCGCTTCTCCACCTGGTGTACTCAACAGTCTCAAGATCCCTTCTCCTGCTCGGTGTCAGTGGTCTTGCAGTACTTGCTCTCTCCAATCTTGGACTCAAGTCCAACTCGGTCAAAGTTCACCTCAGGCCTCTTTCCGGCCACCCTCTCGTGGCACAGTTCTCCCGAGGTCTCCTTCTCCTTAAACCACCTTTGCGCCCCCCAGCCCCTGACTGGGACCTGAACGTGGTTTTACAGCGGATCACCTGTCCGCCTTTTGAACCCATGGCTACCTGTCCTCTCCGTTTTCTCTCTTGGAAAACCTTATTCCTGGTGGCCCTCACTTCCGCTAGACGCGTTAGTGAACTGCAGGCCCTGGTGTCTGATCCTCCCTACACTCGGTTCTACAAGAACAGGGTAGTCCTGCGGACTCACCCTAAGTTTCTCCCAAAGGTGGTCTCCCCTTTTCACATCAATCAGGAGTCCTCCGTAATCTCTTCGAGGTTTAGGCAACTCCTACCCTCCATCCCGGATGTTGGGCTACCGGTTGGAGATTATTCAGAGAAGATTCCTTCCTTCTGTGCTGCTGAGCTAGAGGGAGCTCAATTTTGTGCTTAGGGTCTCCGGTAGCCTTAAGCTGGGGAGTCCCATATGTGAGGACTGACTTCCTGCTTGGTCCTGGAGAAAGCGTAGTTACTCACCTGTAACAGGTGTTCTCCAGGAGCAGCAGGAATCAGTCCTCACAACCCTCCCTCCTCCCCTTGGAGTATTTTTGTGCTGTCTTTTTGCTATGTCATCAGACTGGCCAAGATGGCACCTTTGGGCGGGAAGGGGACCGCGCATGTGCGCTGCAATTCCCAAAGGCTTTCTTTGAAAGCTGGGGAAAATTGCTCCGCGAGGGCTCCGTCGGCGCCGACGTCACCCATATGTGAGGACTGATTCCTGCTGCTCCTGGAGAACACCTGTTACAGGTGAGTAACTACGCTTTTTCTTAGCACATCAGTAGAGGCTGTGCCTATATTCTGTCCAAGCACTCCCCCTTGAAAGCTCAACAAAACTTACATGTGTGCTTATAGAATGCAGTCAGCCGAAGTGCACACGTAAATGCCCATTCAGGGATGGAAATCTTTAAAAATAGGGACTTAAATGCGTAAATAGCACATAACGTTCGATACAGACCTTATAAAATCAACCCCTTAGTGTGCAAAGCACCATTTGCAAAAATGTCACGATCATATATAGTGGGCATATATGATCGGTGAACCTAAATGCGTAGGTTTTTTCCTGCTTACCTTAACTTGTTGTTTTTCTTTCCTGTTTATGCTTCCTCTTTAAATTGATTATTTCTGTCGATTTTTACATTGTAATCAAATTGTTTTATTGGGCCAGGATTTCTTGCCTCTTCTATGATGACATTTGTCTTTTTCTTACTTTTTCATTGTGGCCATGTTTGACCACATTTTCCTTTTTTTTCTCGTAATTGTTATAAATCTAATAAAAATACAATTAAAAACAAATCATACATAATTTTCTGCATGCAAAATGTTACTCCAATGAATAGTAAATGTGAATGAGGCAAACTTTCAAAAGATGCTTTGCGGCATATTTAGTAAAGGGTGCTTACTCGCTAGTGCAGACTTTAGCATGTGGTCTTAGTGCTGTGCTAAAAAGTAGCATGGGCCAGGGAAGTGGTGTCAGCAAGGCTGATGTGTCTCAGACCCGAGGCTCTGCAGCTCCAAAGCTAAAAATAAGCAATAACCCTGTCTGAATCTCGACTCTAAGAGATTGGTGATTCACTGTACCCTCTGGGAGTGTAAGGGATAGTAGATGGTGCACAAGACATGGGCATTGGACTTAAAAGAAGTTTCATAGTCCAGCACAAACAAGACGTACAAGGACAGCAATGAGATGGTAGTCAGCAATACCCTAGAGCCTAGAAAAAACAGTGAGCACTGGTGTGAGAGAGAGTAATACGAATTCAGGAGAAGAAAAGCAAATCTCTCCCATTGAGTTTTGGCAATGATTCAGGACCTGAAAACTGATCTGGGAATGGTCTGTAGTGACATCTGTAGCCTGAGGGGTCAAATTGAGACCAGAGCTGGATGATTTCGGATGGCAGAAGAGTTCAAATTGCGCTGTGAGAAGCAGAGGGATGTGGTATCGAATATGGACAAGCAGCTGAAACCTCTAGAACATGTGAACAGTAGAGGTATTGATAAGCTGGAGGACCTCAAGAATCCCTCAAGGTGGAATAATCTGCAGATTCGGGGAATTCCCGAGGAGTCAGCTTATGATAATTGTTCAGAGGTGGTGACCAGTATTGTAAAGATGCTGCTGAAATCAGAGACAGAGGGAGAGAATGGAATGGTGGTGGAGCTGTATCATGCCAATTGAGCCCTGTGGGCACCTGGGCCAACCTGCCAACTATATTTCCACAAGTTTTCCCTGGAAAAGAAGATAGCAGCAAAGGTCCATGTCATTAAAGAGCTCATGGAATGCACACAAGATAAAATCTTCAAGGACCTGTCTGGTACAGCACTCCACAAGCAGCAAGACCTTTGGGATATAACTAAGAAGCTATGAGCGGAGCAGGTGAAATATTGCTGGTTATTTCCATTTGCTCTCGCCATCTCAAAGGACGGTAGGGATACCGTGGGTCAGAACCAAGCTGGAGTTGCTAAATGCCCTGAGAGAGCTGAATGTTGTGGATCTGGAGGACACAGTCATTGCAGGGAAAACACCATGGGTGTAAGAGTGCGATGGCAGCAGGTGCAGAAAGGAAGGGGATGTCTGAAACGTAGTTCGTGTGGCAACCAACTGATAAATGGGATGAACTCAAACAATTGAACACTCCATTGGGGCTATGGTAGATACCCATCTTTGGATTGATGGGCTGAGACTGTGCTATTTAATATTAATGTGGGGTAACCTGAGCGCTGTTAGTGGTAAGGTATGCGTGGGGTGTGTATGACTGGGTTGAAGATGAGTGCTGTGTGAGTTCTGAACAAGTGGGAGTTTAGGTTGAGGATGTGGCTGCATGCCAGGGAGGGGGAAAGTGGGATGAATGGTTGGGCAAGATCTAGCATACCCTCTAATGGGGCCCATGTTATTTATTTAGACAGTTTTGTATACCACCTTATCCTCCAATCAAAGTGGTCACAACACAATTGGGGATACATTTAACACGAGGGGATATGAGACACATACACTACTACAGGGAATATGGGCAATGGAGAGTTAAGTGGCTTGCCCAAGACCACAAGGAGCACCTGTGGGACTAGAAACCCCAGTCCTTCTGGCCCAAGGTTGCTGTCCTCTAGTGGGATTTGAACCCCTGACCTTCCAGCCTGAGGTAACACCCCAACCACTTGGCCACTCCTCCCTCTATGAATATCTTCATGGCTGGGAAAGCATTCAGGGAGTGTGTTATGGGTGGGTTGTTTGATTTTGGTTGTGGAAGTAGGGGCACAGAAGAACCATTAAAGGGTGTCTTTCACTTCCTCATTTGTAGAGGATTCTTCAGGGAATGGGAAAGAGGCAAACTGATATGTAGGTTGGGATTGGCTTTACATGGTTTGCACATTGAAATAACCATATGCACAGATGGGTGTAAGTTAGAAAATTGTGGCATACAATGGTAAAGGTTTAAATGCTCTAGCTAAACGTGCTTGCTTGATTAAAGAGCTTGAGCGCCTTCAAGCACATATTGTCCTATTGTAGGAGCAGCACCTATTAAGGAAGGATACACACTTCCTCCAATCGTCTAGCTACGCAGTGTTGGTGGCAACTTCAAATACAAAGGAAAAAGTGAAAGCCGGTGTGACAGTTCTCTTCTCAAAATTGCTGGATCTTGTTATCTGTGAGCAGATAACTGATACATGCGGGAGGCTCAGTATGTAATCTAGTTAATGTATACGTCCCTAACAAGGAGCGGGGGGGGGGGGGGCTTCTTCTGCACCCTAGGGGATTTGCCTGGTGGACATGGCCAAGGGTAGATGGGTAGTGAGAGGAGATTTTATCTGACTTGGGATCCAGATAAGGAAAATTCTATGGGAATTCAGTAGGGGGAGGGGGGAGGAAAGGAGGCTTTTTAAAGAACTTTTGAAAGAGGAAGCTAGATCTGGTTGATGTTTGGAGACCAATGTTCCTGCTAGGGAGGTCCTATTCTTTTTATTCTATGGTCCATAACACATAATCTCCAGGAACAAGCAGGAAAGAGTCTTCACATATGGGTACGTCGGTACCGATGGAGCCTGCACGGTAATGCTCCCCAGCGTCCAATCAGAAAGCTTTTGGGAGCATCCCTCAGCGCCTGCGTGCTGCCTTCCCGCCTTTCCAACTGTCTCTCCTCAATTTTCGTTTTTCCGCGGAGCCGGCAGGACGTCCTCCTGTCACCGCAGAAACTTTTTTCTTAATTCTTTAATTCTCTTTTTCTTGTCGCGGCTGTTTCCCCGCCTCCACCGGTACCGCCGGTGGGTTTTTTCTTTTCTTTTTCTCAAACTCAGGGAGAGTTTTTCCCTCAGTTTCTGTCTTAAATTTTTGGGCCTGTAAGGCCTCTCCATCATGGAGCCTTCTTCTCCTAAGAAGTGCCTTAACTGTGGAAATACAGTTTTCTTTTTAGACTCCAATAACTGGTGTCTAACCTGTTTGGGTCCTGACCCTTTTCCTCCGGAGCCATTAGGCTACAATTTTATGAGAAGAGATTTTCCATTTCGAGTTTCCCTCGATACCGCGTTCCCTTCCAGTGTCAGGGCACCGACCATTTCTTCTCTACAGGATCAGGTAACCCACAAACAGTCTGTTAAGACTAGCCAGTCCTTGAGTGGTAGGTCTCATGCTAAGCATGATGACGGCTCCGGCCTTGCCCTCAACACCCTATTGGCTTTAAAACCCCGGCGGGAGTCTTCGGTCTCCAAAGCCTTTCAGGGGTTTCAGGTTGTTCCTGGGGCTCACCCCTCACAGAACATACCTGAGCCATGCTCGGTGGTGGCATCCGCTTCGAGCGGTACCGATACCCCGGCATCGGCACTGGTGTTGATCGATTCACTTTTCACCAGGGATTGTCATCTGGGGTTTTCGGTACCTTCGGGACCGATCGATACGTCCCAGATTGACTTTCCAGTATCGGCAACACCGCCGATACGACCACCGACATCGGTATCCTCTAGACATGCATCGATAGACTCGCTTCCTTCGATGCCGAGTCTGGAATCGATATCTAGTCTGGAAGACTGGGTACCGACGCGTCTCGGAACCGACGCTTACCGATTCCGGTTGCGCGGTACCAAGGATGCTCACCAAGAGTTTTCGGTTACCTCGGTACCGCTTGCGCAGCCTCCGATGACTGCTTCGATGTCGCTATCGCCTTCGATTCTGACTCAGCTTCCAGTATCGGTATCGGACAAGTACATCCTCCAGTGCCCGGGCTACTCCTTCAAGTCTAGCCTGTCCAGGGATGATTCCCATTGGAGATCTTTCTTTTCAGAATTTTCTCCTTGACATGGCAACATTCCTTGCTATTCCTATCCCTGCCTATGATCCTACACAAGGCTCTTCTGGGGAAAAGGAAAATATAATGCTTCCTTTACATCATTCTTTGCAGGATCTTCTTCTGAAAATATGGGAAACACCTTTGAGGGTTTCCTCACCTTCTACAGCAACTGATCTTTTGTATCAGGTGCCCCCTTCTCCAGGGTTTCAAAAGACTCAACTTCCCCATCATTCTATTGTGGTAGAATCAGCAATGAGGAAGGTGAAAAGTAAGAAGAAGCACTCTTCTTACCCACCAGGTCGTGAGTCTAGAACACTAGATGCCTTTGGACGTCAAACCTTCCAGACATCTATGCTATCAACGAGGATTCTCTCATATATTTTTTATATGAGTCTATCCCTTCAGGAGGTTACAAAGCAGTTGTCTCTTCTAACTCCCTTTCTTTCAGAGCCCAAGACTGCAGACTATTACTCACTACTTAGTCATAGTCAAGATATCTCTTGGTTTCTTACTCGTGCTTCTCTAGACTCTTTTGAGTCTGTTAGCAGGACCTCTGCTATAGCCATAGGGGCACGACATAGAGCCTGGCTCCAAGCTTCAGACTTAAACAGATGGGCACAACAAAGACTGGGTAATACTCCTTGTACTGGAGAAAACCTCTTCAATAAGGAGTCTTTACGTCAGGTTGCTCACTGCTCCACTGACTTCCCTGTCTCTGAGGCTAAGCCTTCTCCTTCCCCACTGGGTAAGAAATGCCCTACCAAACCTTCTTTCCCTAAAAGAAGAAGGTTTTATTCTTCTCCTGCCCCTCATACAGATGTTCCCAAACAAGGGAAACCTCACCCTGGTCTGAAGAATCCAAACTCAAGCCAGGAAAATTAACCCTCAATGGGGTTCTAATTCATCTCTTATAACATACAGTTCACTTCTTCTCAGCAGAAGTTTTCTCACTGTTTTTTCATTTAAAACTCTACACATGGATTCCTGTTCCAGGACATCCACTTGCTCTTAGGTAGGCTGAGCTGTCAAGAGATTCATGTCTGTGGGTCACAGGGTTTTCCTCCTCTTCCTACCATGAAGAGAGGTTTGCCAACTATCTCATGATAGTTTCCCTGTACCACCATGAATTTTTTCCTTCTACAGACTTACCATATAGCAAGTCTCCTTTCAGCTCCTATTTTTCTTTACCCTCGTTTCCAGGGCTTCCCCTGTACGAGTGGTACCATACAACTGGAAGGCTTTCTTAGCCTTTCTAGTCTTCCTTTCCTTTCCAGTGTAGAGTTTTCTTTGGAGTAACCTCCCTGCTTCATTGGGCAGCTCATCAGACATGTTCAGGATTTTCTCCTCTTGTTCTGTCTGTTCTCTCTGTTACAAACAGAAGGATTCTCTCTGCTGTTCTATTCAGCAGCTGCCCATGCAGGAGTTCCAGTGATTGGACTACTGGTACTTTTCTACGAGTTCCAGTCTTGTCTTCCACTACTTTTCTCTGGCCTTAGTGGTGCTTCCAAGATAGTGCTCATCTATCTTGGATAATCCTTATCGCTTCTTTTCTGTCGTCTCCAAATCTCTGGAGTTGGCAGCATAACTGAGGTGGCAGCTGGTTTCCTCCAACAGCCACTTTTATTTCCCAATTCTCCTGCATAGTGCTCTCTGCAATCCTACTGAGAAGCTTTCCACTATGGGCCCTTGCTAGAGAGCATGGGGATTTTTTCTCTAATTACTATCCTATATGGTTGAAAAAGGCTTACTCAGTCATTCCTCATGACTGTAAGGGTTCTTTACACCCTTTTATTTCCTTTTAATAAAGGACATAAGCCTTCTCTATGTGACAGTCTGAAGAGTTCCCCATTTTCTACAGGAAATATGCTCTTTTTCCTTGCAGCTTGTCCTCATGGTATCCTAATCCGTCATGGACAGCACATATTTAATTAAACAATGCATGATAACCCCCCCCCCCCCCCCTTGTTCCTCAAGTGGGTCAACCTGGTATTTATTTATTTATTTAACATTTTTTATTTACCGCACTATTCATCATCAGTGCGGTTTACATTGAACAACAATATACCTGCCAATACATGACTGATCTAGGTTTACATATAACAGGGAAGATAAACTGGGTGTGAACTGGGGATAACTATCTACATAATTATACATAATTATATATACATTGAATAGGTTACATCAAGATTCGATATTTGACAAGAATACAGTGTATCTCATCCTATGCATTTTCTGTCCATTTACCATGCGAGAGTTCTATAGGACTCAGGACTTGCTGTTTACAGACTGATATTCTCCTCTGTTTTTCACGCAACCATCCTGGTTATTTCACTGGATAGCATTCCTGCACCATCTTTGCCAGGGGGAATAGATTCTCTATATATCTTCTCAAGTAGGTTCCACCTTCTTGTTAGATGAATCTTTCTCCTTCACATCTCCATGTGAATGTTCTTATGGGCATATCTCTGCTTAGTTGCAGACATTTATTTTTAGACATCTATATACATGTATGTATATATCTCTATATACTTCTCTATAGATACATATGTCTATAAGCTGCGTGTGCATATTTTATGCCCCTCCAGATCTCACTATAGACATATATATATATATATATATATATATATATGCCCCTGTATATATACATATATATATATATATATACACATATATATATATATATATATACACATATATATATATATATATATATACACATATATATATATAGCCCTATATATATGTGTATCTGTCGAGACGCTTCCTTATAGGTAGATATGTGTTTACATACTTATCTCTCTAACTGTCTATGCTTATAAGGGATTTCACCTTCCTATAGGTTCCAGACAGTAGGCTTGCATATCTTCATACTGTCCCTCAGTATGTCTGGGGTATTATGTACACAACCACTACTGTGGTACTGACAGCTCCTACTTTAACCCTAGGTCTAGGTATCCCTGAAGCTCCATGCTTCACTATCTTTCCTATCTCTCAACAGATAGGAAAGACAGGGTGGATCTTCAGTAGATCTGAAGTTTCAGCCCTTCAGACATCTGTCCTCCTTGGGAATATGGGCTTTTTTCCATACCCCTTCTTCCCTCCAGGACTGGGCTAGTTGTCCAAATCAGTCAGTCTTCCTCTTTTGTTCCTAAATGTTACTAACTCTGTATCCAAAAGAGTTCCCAGCTTTTTCCATAAAGCTTCCACTAAAGACCTGACGTTTTTGTACTACCCCAGTTGACACCTGGGTCACCTGTCAATTCCAGATTTGGACCTTCGCCTTCACTTCAGGGAGGTCACCTTGAAGTTTCCTCTACTGGATCTCCAGTAGACTCCATCAGCCTCTCTACTTCCTGCAATCCAGTAGGTGAGGTCCATATTGTGATTGCTCATGTCAATATTTTTCATGATAATTATCATACATACAAGGACTCCTTACCTGTAGTCCTTAGGTTAGCTGTTTTCCTACAGCTCCTTACTTTTCAACTCCTACCCTCCATCCTCAGGATGCCTGGCCATATGAGGTGTAGCAGGTTCCAATTCTCACCATGCTAGGGCTCCAGGCATCTTAGCTTGGGAGTCCCCATATGTGAAGACTCATTCCTGCTTGTTCCTGGAGATAGCACAGTTACTTACCTGTAACAGGTGATCTCTGGGAACAGCAGGAATAAGTCTTCACAACCCACCCACCTCCCCTACGAGTTGTATCTCTCTATCTATCTTCCTTTCCCTCTTTCTCTCTTTTTGTCTCAGCTATAAAACTCAACTGAGGAGAGACAGTTGGAAAGGCGGGAAGGCAGCATGCAAGCACTGAGGGATGCTCCCAAAAGCTTTCTGATTGGACGCTTGGGAGCGTTTCCGCGCAGGCTCCGTCGGTACCGACGTACCCATATGTGAAGACTTATTCCTGCTGTTCCCAGAGATCACCTGTTACAGGTAAGTAACTGTGCTTTCTGGGATTGACCTAATCTTGATAGGGAGTAAATCGCAGAGATAGTAAAAGCAGATATAGAGGCCATAGCATGGTTAGACCATGCTCGAGTGTGTGTGGAGCTGAAAGTAGAGAGTGCACCATGGAATCTGTGATTTTGGAGACTGAGGAACTCTGTAATAGGGCACCCAGAGGTGATCAAAGTGGTGGAGAGAGACATTCAGCACTATTTTGATCTTAATGGTGAGGGACCAATATCTCTAGCTACTTTTTAGGATGCATTCAAGGCCACAATAAAGGGGAGGTTACTCATGTGAGCAGCAGGCAAAAGAGAAGTAATGAATGAGGAGAATAGATGAGCACTGCCTGCAAGTCTGGTGATGAAAGTGGGGAGACTCAGAATGGCGTTATGTGACTGCATGGTAAGTAGGGTGAATCGTGTCCTGGAGGTGACTAAACAAAAGTATTTTGAATTTAGCAGCAGAGCAAGGAAGTTGTTAACCTTACATTGAAAGCTCAGAGGAAATGATGCCATATAGTACAGATCAGAAAGAAGGATGGGGAAAGGACCGTACATTCAGAGTGGATTAGGATCTGCTTTGTAGAATTTTATTCAGAATTATACACCTCAGACAGAGGGGAATCAGAGGAATCAATTAACTCTTCCAAGCCTGAATGAAGACCACCGAAGGATGTTTGAGGCAGAGATAACTAAAGAGGAAGTGCTGGCAGTTGTTAAAAGCTTGAAAGTGGGAAAGTCACCAGGGATGAACAGCTTGACATTGTTTTATAAAAAAAATTCAGGACTCAAGTAGTAGGATTCCTGGTAGAGGGGAGGTCCTGCCAGAGTCCATGATGGTGGCTGGTATTACAATCCTGTCTAAAGAAAGAAACGGTCCAGTCCAGTGCATGCTGTACCACCCAATCTCCCTGTTTAATATAGATGCCAAGCTTCTGGCTAAAATGCTGGCTACCAGACAATGGGTTCCTGCCAAGGCCAGTAGGTGAAGACGAAGTAGAACTTCTACAAGGTCAAAAGGCAGAGGCAACATTAAGAAAATAATATGGTTAATATGGTGGGTGAAGAAGGAGGAAAGCCCAGCTCTGCTCTTGTCAATAGATGCCAAAAAGGCTTTCAACAATGGAGTGGGGTTTCATCTTTGAAGTGCTAAAATTATAAGATTTGGGCCAAATTGTATAGGTTGGGTGAAAGCTCTGTATAGAGTAAGAGTGCAGGCTAGTGGTCAATATTCTGAAGAGTTTCAATTGACTAGGGGGACGAGGCAGGGGTGCCCCCTCTCTCCCTCTTGTTTGTTTTAACGCTTGGCTCTTTAGCAGCCAAGGTCAGGGCAAATATGTGAGAATATGAGGGATCACAATGGAGGAGGAGGAGTATAAGATGGCCATGTTTGCAGAAGATGGTATGTTTACAGTGGGGGACCCAGCCACATCCTGCCCAGGATAGTAGATGAAATTGCAAAGGTATGGGAGCCTTGTCGGGGTTTAAGGTCAGCATGACTAAATCTGAATTCCTCTCTTCCCAGTGATCAGCTAGACTATAAATCAAAAGTTCATCTTCAGGGAGGCCAATAGAGGGCTGAATTACCTAGAGAGCCAACTGGGTATTGATTTGGGGCAAATATATGATCTTAATTACTGACCGCTGCTCAAATAGGTGTTGAGTGACTTGGACAGGTGGGATAGGATGGGACAGATGGCTGTCTTGAAGATGGCTATTCTCCTCTGCTTTTTGTATTTATTTATGGCCTTGCCTGTCAAATTCTCAAGCTTGGAGCTTAGGAAGTTAAATAAAAAGTTGTTTGCATTCATTTGGAGACACAGACCACCCAGAATAGGACAGGGTATACTTAAGATGCCTAGGAATGAGGGGAGAGATGGGAACTTTGGATATTCGGCGATACCTTTTTGCATCCCAGATAGCAGCTGTTGTGGACTGGGGGGTGCACTTATAAGAAACAATAGTGGAGGCAATATTTGGTGAGCGTGCATTGCAGATAAGCACAAGGGGCAGGGGTCTTGGAAGCTGGATCCTGTATCTAAATGCTTATTGAGGATTTGGAAGCATGAGAAAGGAGTGTTCTTGGGCAGAAGGGAATTTTCCTTAGCAATGGATCTCAGCCATGTTCGACAGTTGCACCAGGATCGAATGCAGCTGGTGGTTCGTCAGTGGAGAAACAGAGGGTTTTGACATCTGGCATAGTTTTTTGAGGGAGGAGTGCTGCATTCTTTTGAAAACTGAAAGAGAAATATGATCTGAACAGAGAGAAATTCTATGTATATCTGCAGATTCGCCATTTTGTACAGAATTAGATTAAGGGCCCTTTATGGGATTTAACAGGATTTGAGAAACTAATTGTGGACCAGATGGGTTACAAAAAGGTGGTGACCCTAATATATAAATGGTTACTGAAGTGCACAAGTTTTAAGCTTTCATTTACGAAGTGTGAACAACAAATGCAAAGGTCTGTGGAGTTGGAGGAATGGTTGAAGGTAGCAGCCAATATTTCAGTATCAGCTAACATTTGGTTCTCTTCAAGAGGTACTTAACACTGGATAGAATGCATACATTTTATAAACACTCCAGTGAATGTTGGCGGAATAGTGGGGAAGTGGGGGATATGCAGTTTATGGTGAGCCTGCCCTTATATTTAAAGTTTCTGGAGTGAGGTGCAAACGTTTATTACCATGGTGGGCTCTCTTATATTTGTTACTATGCACACTAGAGGAGTGAAATCAGGAAGTTAGGGGCTAGATAATCTGCTGCCTTATGGCAGCAAGGTGCGAGATTGCAAAGACGCCAACCTTGCCTCGTTTTCTGGCCAGAATGCGGCTGATCTACTCCTTGAGTAGATTGACAGCCCTTTGGTGGGAGCAGCTGGGGAACTTTGAGAAAATTTGGAGACTATATATGGAATGGGTGGGGATGATGGTAACGGAGATTGGGGCTGGGTCTCCATGAAGTGAAGGGGGGGGGGGGTGCGACAGAAGTTGGAACAATTTGGAATGTTTGCTGTTTGATTTATTTGATGTATTGTTGTTGTTACCTAATGAAGCTTTTGGAATATGTACGGTGGACTAAGCCAGTTACAGAGAGGAAATAGGAGCTCATTGGGGAGTGGGGATGGGGTGGAGGTTGTGTTTGCTCCAATAACATTTAAATATAAAAACAAGTAGCATGGACCCTAGCATTAAAATCCCATGCTAACCGGGTACCACACGATGGGGTGGGACAGAAGCAGAACAGAGGTATTGACAGCAAATTATGGCTAGCATATGCTTTAATAGCTACTGCTAGCCATACTTGCTGCCCTTAGCTAGGATGCCTTTAATGTTCCACGCTAACTGCATTAGGATGGGCACACATGCCCCTTGAAGTTAGCACGGGCCCCCTCCCACTGGTAACATGGCTCAAATGTGTGTTACTGGCAAAGGCTTTAGTAAACATGCCCCTTTGTGCATCAAGGTTGTAAATTTATAAGGAGCCGCCTAGATTTGTGCACAAGCAGTGCTTGTAAATCAAGATGTGTTAGTCATACATAACTAAGAACATAAGAAATGCCATACTGGGTCAAACCAAGGTCCATTGAGCCCAGTATCCTGTTTCCAACAGCGGCCAATCCAGGTCACAAGTACCTGGCAGGTTCCCAAAAGCCACAAGTTCCACAATGCTTGTCCTATGATAAGCAGTAGATTTCCTGGATCCTCTTTAATAATGGTTTATGGACCTTTCCTCCAGGAACTTGTCCAAACCTTTTTTAAACCCAGCTACACTAACAGCTTTTACTGTGTTCTCTGGTAATAAATTCCAGAGTTTGATTATGTATTTTCTCTTATTAGTCTTAAATGGGTTACATTGTAGCTTCATTGCATGTCCTCTAGTCTTTCTACTTTTTGATGGCATAAACAGCCAATCTACGTTAACCCATTCCACTCCATTCATTAATTTATAAACCTCTATCATATCTCCCTGTACATAATTGGCCACTTAAGTGTGTAAATGATCATATGTATGCTAAATACTATTTGAAAAATACACATGCAGATCCAACAGCATGTACTTTTCACTGTGGGTGTAGTATAATACAAGTATATGCTTGTTTGGTAGAAATCTTGGCACAGGCATTTACACTAGCTCTAAGGCTTAAATATATTCATGCTCCCTTCCACTTAAGTTCTATTTTATAAAGTAAAGTATGAGCACACTTGGTGGCTTTATAAAATTGGCACAAAATACGCTTGTAAATATAGGCGCAAATTACTCTCCACAGGGATATATAGTGCACACTATCACAAATATGCTGTATTTGGTGTTTTAATGTGTAAAACCCTGTTTGTTTACAATTCTGTTGCAAAGACATTGAAACATTTTCTTTTATAAAATTCAGTAAATATACTTTTATTTAATAAAATATTTTATTAATAGAGATTATAGTATCAAATTTGGGAAGTTAAGCTAATTGGGCCATGCCTTGGAACGCCATGCCATGCCAATATCAGCGTGTGCTTTCTGCCGCAGGGCCAATAGGAATAAAATGGACTTTATGGTGGAGAGCATGCCCTTATCATTAGTAAATGACTCCCTTAATGTTATGGAGAACTTGCTGGGAGATTTTAATGCACCCAGATATTAGCTGGAAGTAAATACACTTTCTAAAGAGTAGTTAGCAAATACTGCTGCTTGTTCTCAGATTTCATATTCTACAAACAATCCAAAATGATTCCATTTGTAAAATACAGTATTTCCTGGATATTAAGGGGCTTGTTTACTAAACAGGACTACCAGTGTATGCTATCTATAATATTGAATAACATGGGACCTTGTTACAAATAGCATGCACTAACCATTAGCCCAGTTTAGTAATTATGCCCCCTAAGTCTACCAAAGAGATCCCATTTGTCATATACAGTATTCTCGGTGAATTCTATGGGGGGGGGGATATTCAAAGGTATTTACATGATTTGCAGACATGCAAACCATGTAAATACCACTCTGCGGGATATTCAGTGAAACTAAAGGGTTAGGGCCGCTGAACACTGGTCAACATTGAAATCGTTACTGACTTTAAAAGGCCCTAATCTGTAGTATCTTGGTGAGCTGAACATGAATATAACCTTAAAACAAATTTATTGGCTCTCGTTTTGAAGATATTGCATGTAGTTCATTTTTGACATTTCACCGTGTAAATTTATCCAGTAGGACATCAACAACATACCAAATAAGCCTTGAATGATGTAATATTGCATCACATTGCATAATACCAGCATGCACACATCATCCAGAGTTGATTGCATCATTTTCTGATGCAATGCAATACTACTGCCAGATGGCTGCTGAAGCCATCTGACGTCAGCAGTGTACTATACGCAGTCAGAAAGGAAAGTAATCTGGTATTCTGTTCCGATATTGAAAGCCTCATGAATGCCTTAAAAATCACTCATGACCCACAAGACTGGAGACTATTTATAGACTCTTCGAAACTGAGTCTGAAGGCTGTACTTTTGAGCAATGGAAACCGTCTTCCATCTATTCCAGTAGCGCATGCCGTCCACATGAAAGAGACATACGATAACTTAAAGCATCTACTGACTTCCATTAACTATAACTAGTACAGCTGGCACCTCTGTGGTGACTTGAAGGTAGTTGCCCTTTTAATGGGACTGCAGCAGGGATATATAAAATACATGTGTTTCTTATCTGAGTGGTATAGCCGAGCAAGGGATTGGCACTACTTGTGGAAGGAATGGAATCGCAGACAAAATGTAACAGTTGGAGAGAAGAATATCCAGCACCCAGCTCTGGTTGAGGCTCACAAAATCCTGCTACCACCCCTTCACATCAAACTAGGTTTAATGAAAAACTTTGTGAAAGCCATGGACTGCACTTCGCCAGCTTTCCGATACCTGCATGAAAAATTCCCTCGACTCAGCAAAGCAAAGATTAAAGAGGGAGTATTTGTGGGTCCTCAGATTTGAGAGCTCTTCAAAGATGACCGGTTCAACAACCTGCTGCAGGGTGATGCGAAACAAGCTTGGAATACTTTTCGTCTAGTGTCAACAAACTTTCTCGGGAATGTTAGGGCAGAAAACTACAAGGAACTAGTAGAAGACATGCTGATGCAGTATCAGAAAATTGGCTGCAATATGTCTCTAAAGATCCATTTCCTTGATTCCTATCTTGATTTCTTTCCTGACAACTGTGGTATGGTTAGTGATGAACAGGGTGAACGTTTTCACCAGGATATCGCAATGATGGAACAAAGATACCAGGGAAAATGGTCCACTACAATGCTGGCTGACTACTGCTGGACACTCCCTAGAGAAACTCCCGAACAGCTGTACAAGAGACAGGCGAAAAAATCTAAGAAGTAGTCTATGACTTGGTTTTTTACAGGTATTAACCGAAGGCCTGTTATATTTACTATTGACATGCATTTCGTGATGTAAACATTAATTCTTGTAGATTACAAAAAAACTAGAGCCAACTTTGCAATTTCACTGTCATATTCGTGTTCAGCATATAAATATTGATAAGAAATTACTAGTTTTATTTCAGTAACATGACTTTTGTAAAAATTTGTTGACCAGTGATATCCATGGATGCTGCTGCTACACATCCCAGTGCTAACTGGTTAGCATCAGGATATGCAGAGTGCGTTCCAGGGTGACACCCATCACTGACCAGGCAGTGAGACGCAGGAAACCCTGGTATGACATTTGCTGCAGGAGCTAACCGGGCAGCGGCTGAATATCACTGCTGCCCAGTTAGCTTTGATTCATTGTCAGAGCCCAGTTAAAGTTCAGCGCCACCGGCTAGCCGCTGGAGCTGTAAATTGGGCCCTATATCACCTAGCAAAATTATTGTTAAGTAACTGACCATTGCTTTTATAGTTTTGATGAAAAAGACTTAAAAAAGAAAATTATAATTAGTATTCAACAATTTAGAAGTTTACAAGTTAAAGGTTTGTGCTTGGCACGCCTACCAAGATATGCTGTCAGTGGAAAAGACAAGAGTACATAGTGCTAAGCAAAATACCTTGTTGTCAATGAACAAAATCACAAGATTAGTAATTACTTGTGAAGTATTCTGCTTTTTATATTTTCTTCATTGGCCTTCAATGTTTACCTTACTGTGGGCCATGTTTGCTAAAGGTTAAAGTGTGTTAAATGCTGCCGTGACCTATTTTGTTTCTATCAGTGCAGTGGCATTTAGAACTTGTGTCCATAAACGCGTGTCCATAAACGCATGTGTCCATTAACCTTTAAGAAACATTGCCCTTTGTATATTAGATTGTTTCTTGTATGGATAAAATAACATTCACCTTTCTTAGAGTTCTGTATGGCGAGGGGTGCTTTTTCAAACCGGATTTTTAAAAAAATATGATTAACACTTTTTCAAGGAGTTAACTTATTGTAAACTGCTCGTGTAATATTGTTTCTAGCATCTCTGCCAGTATGATAAAAATCATATGAAATGTGACATTTTTGAAAATGTGATGCTCTGTTTTGAATTCCTTGTATGCCAAAATGTGCTAGATGTTATAGGTACTTTTCACATATCGTAGGTAGAAAGTAGAGTTTAGTTTTCACATTGTCTAATAAAAAGTTAAAGAGCATTTATTTTTTATTTTTCTTAAATATTTTGTCCACTTACGTCACATATATTTTCAATTTTGTATTTCTGCTGGATTTTGCAATATATAGAAGGTCATTTAAAAGTCTTGTGTAGCAATTCAAAGAGAGCATGTTTCTTTATATGGTTTGGGTGATCAAAAAAAAATTATATTTTTATACATGGACAAACAAGATAAATGCTCACATATGAGTGATGTCACTGACCTAGCCCCACTCGGAAGCCTCTCCGAGCACCTTCTAGAAGCATTTGGGTTAGTTCCTCTGTGCATGCGCATGAATTCCCAATTGCTGTGCCTAACCTACTGGTTAGGGCGCAGCCTGGGACCAAAAAGACCAGGATTCAAATCCCACTGACACTTTTTGTGGCCTTGGGCAAGTCACTTAATCTTCATTGCCTCAGCTACAAACTTAGATTGTAAGCCCTCTGGAAACAGGGAAATACCTATGTACCTGATTTTAACTCACCTAGAACTACTACTGGAAAGGTGTGAGCTAAATAATAATAAAAAAAAATAAAAAGTCTTCTCAGTCTTCATTTTCTACAAAGCCCAATAGATGTACTTTCATCAATCCATGTTGGTTTTCCAGATCTTTGCATTTCTGCAACATTTTTCCCTAAAATTTCACTTTTGTGAGCCCTCCTGACCTGCTGCCATCATTGCTGTGCATTATTGCCCTTTTTGTTCCTTTCAGTAGAGTTTTCGGTCGTTTAAAGTTTCCTTTATTTTTTGCATTTTGCCACTTAGGCCACGTTATATCGTTTTCATTCAAAATCAAGTCATTTGATATTGCTGTGGCTATTTTTCTGGATGACATGTCCAACAAACTATCCAGTGAGTTCAAAAAGTGCAACTGGTGCTCCAAGACCATGTCTTTCACAGACAATTACAAATGGTCCTTGCAGTACTTTTGGTCTGTCTATGAGCTTTCTCAGTGTGTTTTTTGTTTGCAAATGACAAGAGGGTCATTTGATCAAGAGAAATAGCACAAAATTATGTTTGGCACTGATAAGACTGATCCATCATCTTCAACATTGATGGCATCGGTTCCATGATTTCTGGAACTGCATCAGACACTGGTGGTGCATCAACATTGAGGGGGCCCTCTGTTCTGAACACCAGTAGCTCACACCAGCATCAATCATCCACTGATTCCACCCCATGGAAAAAGAAGAATTCATCCTCATCCTTAAAGACATTGAGGGTCAGATACCGAGCATCAGACAACAGCTGCAATGCATCTGCATCAAGGTTCATCAGAGCATGATATCAAGAGTATCACGGTATCAGAGAAAGCCCAAGTCTCAAAGCAGCCCCAACATGAGGACCATTCATCTTTGGTATCAGAGGGGGCCGCACCAGACTTCACAGGGCTGAGAACAGCCTGCCTGTATTCCCTGTCAGGTTTCAAGGACATTAGCCTAATCTGCTGCAGGCCTCACACCTTTGTCCATGGCAGCCTTCGAGGAGTGCTCATTCAAGGCTTAGAGGAGAGGATGATAATATTCTTTGCTCTTTGTGAAGCTGCAGCTTCAACGACATCGTTGATGACGCATAGGCACATTGAACCCATTCTTAAAATTCATTGTTTGTCTGCAGGATATGAATCAACATTGAGATCTTGAAGGGCCTCAAAACTGGTTCCTGCCCTGCTGATATTGCTTTCCAAAGCATCAGGAGGTGATTACTCCCCAAGATGCTAGAAGTCATCAGTGAATCAACGCTTCTGGAGAACATCTTCCTCCTCTATGAGCCAGAGGTCAAGCCAGGCAGAGGCTCAGATATCCTTCAAGTACCTCTGTGAGTCTGCATCAGATCTGAGTTCAAGTTTGGATCCTTCTTGGAGGAGAGGTCTCCATGGTTACTCTCAGATCCCAGTCCTCCTCACAAGTGCTCCCCCACCTGAGGTGCTAACCTTCCATGATTTTGTGAGGGAAATGGCCAAGTCCATTCCATTTCAGTTAGAAATGGAGGAGGAGGAGTTGGATATCCTCCAATATTCCATTAGTCCTAAGGAGGGGTAACAGACTGTTTGGAGACCCTCCCTTTCTGCCTCTAGTCAGCCAGAAGGTTTTGAGAAGCTACAGTTGCATCATTGCATGATCATCACATCCACTCTCAAAAGAATCAAAAATTCTCACTCTTGGGCCTCCCTGCAAAGGGTGGCTAGGACATTGGGGTTTTTTGGGAGAAAGATTTTTCAGAAGCTGTGCTCTCATCCCACATAACATCCTTCCAGCTGTTCATGGGCATGTATTTGTGGACATCATGCACAATCCAGATGAATTTGCCAACTGTCTCCCTCCAGAGATATTCCCTAGTGACATAGGGGAAGGTGTATGGAAATAACATTGTCCAAGCAACATATATTTTTGATACAGCATACTCCTCAATGAGTATTAACACCCAGAGACTCTCATGGCTCTGGGCCTCAGACTTACAGCTCAGTATGCAGTAGCAATTTGATGACATGCTGTGCCATGCCATGCTATGGTGAGAATCTCTTTGGAGATAAGATGCAAATTTTTGTGACCATGATCAAGCAGCATACTGAAACCCTCAAAACCCTCTCCAGGCCCATTTCCAACTCAGCCCTACCATTATCTCAGAGATTCCACAGCAGAGGGCAACAGAAATTCTATTATTCTCAAAGGCATAGGTATCATCCTCCCTCCCATTCTACCCAAAGCAGACAGCCTTCTCACTCTGCCCTTGGCAGCAGAAAACTGAGAAGCCCCAGCTGGCATCCCAGCCAAAACCAGGGATAGGATTTTGACAGTCTCCTAGAGGACATAACTGATACCCCAGTCTTGCTCCCAGATAAACTTACTATTGGAGTGAGGCTCATTCATTTTGCGACTCATTGGCTCCATGTAACTTCTGACTCTTGGGTTCTTAAAATAGTCTAAGATGGGTACAGACTTTGCCTATTCAAAATTCCTCCAAATTACTTACTGAGAGTGTATTCAGTGACCTGCCAGTCCCAGAATATACTACTTCAGGAACTCTTCATACTTTAGGGTGCAAATGTGGCCAAAGCCTGTTCCACCAGGGCAGGAAGGGCTGGGATTTTACTCAAAGTATTTCCTAGTACTTTAACAGACCCTTGACACCCTACTTTCTTTACTTCAGAAAGGGGATTGGCTATGATCTCTGGACCTGAAGGAGGCCTATACCCATATATAGCTACATCCCAGTTGCAGGAAATATTTGCAATTCATCATACAGAAACACCACTTCTAATATCATTTCTCCGGGAACAAGAAAGAAGCCAGTCGTCATATATGGGTGACATCAGCATCGACGGAGACTGCACGGTAACCACTCCACAGCTTTCATAGAAAGCCTTTGGGAGTTCTACCACGCATGTGTGGTCACCTTCCCACCAAGTGTGCCATTTTACCTCAGTCTTTTTTTTTCCCACGGAAACCATCAGATGCTTGTCTGTTCCTTGGGAAAAACTTGGTATTTGCTTATTTCTTTGCTTTTTCTGTGCGATCCTTCACTCGGTCGCATACATTACCTTCCCGTACTCGGAATCATCGCTTCCTCGGCATTGTGTTTTCTCGGGTTCCCTCCTTTTTTCTTTACTTGGTGCGCGGGGTTTTTCTCGTACCTTTCCCTGACCAGGACCTTAGAGTTTGATCTCGCAGGTCTCCTTTTTCCTGCTATGTCCTTGGTCAGTGGTTTCAAGAAGTGCAGCAGTTGTGCCCACACTATGTCCATAATGGACCAGCACAACTGCTGCCTTCAGTGCTTCAGGGCCAACCACAATGACTTCATTTGCCCACTCTGCCTCCAGATGATGAGCAAGGTTTGGAAGAATCATGAAAGGTAGCAGAGGCGCTATTTGGCCTCAAGTCCTCATCTTCAGCCCCAGCCTCGATCACAGAATCGACACCCCTGGGGGGCCACCGTGGAGTCTCCCACCTCGCGTGGCGACCGTGCCTGCTCTGAGCCCCGGGTTTATGGAGCATTGGACTGGGGATCGTCTGCAGAAGACCATCCCTGGAAGAACCGGTTTCTACCCAAGTTGAAGGCTGGTGCCGGCACCTCAGTCCTCTGCACAATGCCAAGAGTGATGGCGGCGAGCAGTCCACAAAGCTGCCCTGGTGGGAAGAGACTCCCTCTTCCTCAGAGGGCTGCAGGAAGACCACCAAGGCCATCACCATGAGTGAGTCCCCACCAGGGGAACTGGCGTCTGGCCCAAGACTATCAGAGCTGCATCGGTGTCTGCAGAACCCTCAGCCCTCAAAGCCAGGATAGCTTCCTTGGAGCATAGCCTTGTGGCTTTCCTACAGCAATGTATTGCCTCGAAGCCCATTGCCTCTGGTTCCTCTGGTCCAGCCACCGGTCCCTCTACCATGAGGACATTACCAGCAGAGGTGCAGCCGATGTTGGAGTGGTTCAGGTTAAGTTCCAATGCCAGAGCTCAATCCTGTTCCCAGTCTGCTCACCATTCCTCCCTACTGAGAGTGTCTGGTTCTGAGAGCCTTGACCCCCGGCTACCCCATCTGGTCATTGGCTCGATGCCTGTCAACAGTTCAAACTCCTCTCAGAGTCCAATTCCAAATGGGAGATGGAAGATGAATCCCCAGAGATCATTCGGCACTGTGATGCTCCTTTGGACCCTTCTCCTCCACAGGAGTGCTGGCAGTTGCTGCCCGAGGACCTCTCTTCCTGGACTTTGTCCTGGACATGTCAAAGGCCCCGGCTTTCATGGTGGAATTGGAGGAGGAACCTCAGGCAGGAAACCTTGAGATCCTCCAGTACAATTCCCCTCCTAAGGAGGCTCTCACAGTGCCAGTTCCCCCTATTTTGGAATAGCTCCTGTTCAGGATGTGGGAAGCCCCGGTTACGGTTCCCATTGTGAGCAAGTGGCTTGATTCCATGTATCCGCAAGAGCCCGAGGTTTCAAAAGACACAGCTCTCGCACAATTCCATGGTGGTAGAGTCGGCCATGCGCTGAATCAAAAGTCAAAGGACTCACTCCTTGGTACCCTCGGGGAGGGAGGCCCACACCATGGATGGCTTTGATAGATGGTCCTTCCAGGGTTCGATGTTCGTCACACGAATCCAGGCTTTCAAGCTGTACATTGGCATGTACCTGAGAGACCTGGCGAAGGAGCTTGCTGGGTTCTCAGCTGGTCTCTCTGATGATCACCTCCAGCACTTCAAGAGCTTGGTGGCAGCAGTCAAGGACTGCTCCAAGTATGCCACTCAAGCGGCCTATGACGGCTTTGCGTCTGTGACACGGGTGACTACTGTGGACATTAGTGCCCACCGCCTGACATGGTTACAGTCATTGGACTTTGACAAATTTGTCCTTGACTCATTGCTCCATGTCCCATGCCGGGGAGAGAACTTCTTTGGCAAGCCCTTGACAGACAAGGCCACTGAGCTGGAGACTGAGTTCCTGACCAGGACCAGGCTCTCACAGAACACCGCTCATCTTTCCTGACAGAAGGCTTTGGGGAAAAAGTTCTTCGGTCTGAAGAAGAAGAAGGTCTATGAACAACACCTCCAGTATCTGGCCTATCATGCTCCCATGCAAGGGCAGCAGGCCAAGGGGCAGGGGCCTAAGGCCCCCAAATCCCAGACAGTGCCTCAGCCACAACCTGGTGGTGGTTTTTGATTCTTTAGACATAGCCACTTTTCCTCAGGAGGGTCAGCGTCTTCTCCACATGGGATCCATCTAGTGCTCTTCGCTCACCTGTGTCCCAGCATCACCACTGATGCCTGGGCTTTAGAGTTTGTGAAGGACAGATAGCCCCCCCCCCACTTTGAGTAGGTGCCACCGCCCCTCTGTCCAGGGGAGTTCCTGATAGACCCCCTCCATCACAAACTCCTTCAGGGGGACCTCGCCAGTCTCCTCCTTGACAAGGCAGTAGAGTTCATCCCCCAATCACAGATAGGAGAGAAATTCTCCTCCCGTTACTTCCAGATCCCCAAGATGACTGGAGGGTTCCAACCCATCCTAGACCTGCAAGACCTCAACCACTTCCTGGTGAAGGAGAAGTTCAAGATGGTCTTCCTTGGAACGTTGCTGTCCTACCTCCAGCTCCGTGAATGTAAAAGATGCTTATATCTACATCCTGATCCATCCTGTGCACCGGCAGTACCTCCGATTTGTCGTCAGAGGCTGCCACTACCAGTACCGAGTCCTGCCCTTCGGACTGGCGTCCACTCCCATTGTCTTAACAAAATGCTTAGCGGTAGTCACTGCCTTATTGGGGATGGAAAGCGTATTCGTCTTCCTGTATCTAGACAACTGGCTCATCCGAGGGAGCACACCCGATGAGGTTTCTCATATAGTGCACTGCACCATCCTTGCACTTGAACACCTGGGGTTTGTCATCAACTATCCCCTGCAGCTCACACAGCTTCTCGAGTTCATCAGCACCCTCCTTGACACTGCTTAAACCAGAGCATTCCTTCCGACCAACAGGGCCCAATGGCTGTCGGATCTTGCCCAGACAGTGAGTGCCAGCACCTCTGTCTCGGCTCTGACAGTGTGGCTGCTGCAAGGGTATCCGTAGCCCAGTGTCACCTGCCCAGGGAGCTCAAGGATGTCTTCCTTGTGTCCCGCAAGGATTCCACCAGATGGGCATACATATTCAAATCGCATAGGTTCACAATCTGGTGTGCGGATAGAGATATCAGCCATTTCTCCTGCCCGGTGCAGGAGGTTCTGCAGTACTGCTTCATGAACTGCTACATCTCTGCTGCTACTTTTGTGGCCTCCCATCCACCTGCCTATGGTGGCTTGGGACTTGAATGTGGTTCTCAGGAAACTCATTGCTCCTCTCTTTGATCCCTTGCCTTTTGTCATCATGGCACTCAGATCTGCACACAGGGTCAGTGAGTTGCAAGCTTTAGTGACCCATGCCCCTTACACCCAGTTCCATCATAATAGGGTGGTCCTTTATACTCACCCTAAATTTCTGCCTACAGTGGTCTCCTACTTTCACTTCAACCAGGAGGTAGTTCTACCCACCTTTTTTTCCCAGGCCTCACATGAGCAGAGCTGAGGCTTGTCTTCACACACTCGACTATAAAAGAGCTTTGACTTTCTACATTGAGCAAATGAAGGCTGTGATAAGGAAGCTTATCATAGCTCAGGAAGGAGCTATAGAAAAGGTGAAGTGACTCTGAACAAGCAACCTGTCAGTTCTGGTAGAAATAAGAAAACAGAATTTTCCCATAAAAAACCACCAGTCCCAGAATGCACCAGGTTTCCAACAGCCATTAGAGGAGCTGAAGTGGGGAAACGTGTGTTCAATCAGGAGGGCTATGAGGTAATCCCTAAGCACTCATCTCAAAGGGCAGGGCCTGATAAAGCACAGCTGCGCTGTGTTAGGGAGGAGCACTCATCCAAGCAGAATAAAGGTAGAGTTTATTCTACAGAGAATCAGCTTGAGCTTGATCATCTTCATCATCAAGAGGATCATCAGAAGCAGAAGCCAAACCGGACGGACAGAGAGGGAAAGAAACCCTTTGGAAAAAAGAGGAGAAAAGCCTTTGAGAGGTCTAGAAGAGTCCAGAGCAGTACGTATACTGGGAGGCATTCCAAGGGCCAGCATACACCATTGGACTGGGGAAAGCCAGAGGAATGGTGCTGCAGAGCTAGGAATCTCCAGACGGTACCTGTGAGGGAGACGGCTGCACGTGGAAGGGACCCTAAGACCCGTGCCAGAAGGTATGTGAAGAGAGATCCAGTGTCCAGGGATCTGGATTGGAAGGCTGGACATAAGAACTGGACTACATACTGGCCAGGCTATATAGAGAGGAACTATAACAGCAATGGAAGCTCAGGTATGAACACTGATCTATGCCCTAGCTATAACCTTGAAAGACAGCAGGGAAACACATATTCTCCTGAAAGTGCTCCATTGGGAGATTCATCTGTGCCAATCTATGATATTGAACCCATGCTTGTTGAAGAAGAGGGGGTGATAACAGATGAAGAATCTGTTTACATGGACTGCTCTCTGTCTAAACTCCTTTGGTGATTTTCTGTTATAAAGTACAGCAACCATCACAAAGAAATACAAACTTGTTCTTTAATCTACTCAGAAAAGCTCCTGTGTAGGATTTCTAGCCACGCAGTAGAAAGCAAGCCAGCTAGGGGTTTCAGCTGGATAACTGCTAGCAATTGAGCCTTACCTAATTGCTTGTGGGCTCTGAGAGAATCACTTCTGAATCTATGTGGGAAGATATAAGAAGTTTACCTGAAAAGAACAGTTTTTTTTCTTTCTTTGTGGCTTTTGGTTTGTTGTTTGACATTGCTAAGAGAATATTAGCTAAAGCCTACAGAAAAGACCAGTTCGTTGCCAACCAGGTCTTATTTCTTTTGCTTTGATTGCCTGACAAGTTCAAATGTTGTTTTCCTGATTTTGTTTTTTTCAAGTTTAACACTGAAAGCAAGTAACCTGATTTATGTGCTACCAAGCATATCTGTGTTGGGAGAAATAACCCCATAAATAAATATCTTATTGGCTTTACCCAAAAGCACAACTAATTATTGTGAGCAGCTGTGTCTGGTGTGAATGAACTGCATTGCCCACAATCCCTTGCAAATCATATAGATATATGCACTTGCCAAGACTGTGAAGATTCTCACCCAGGCAGCCGTCTGACAAGGCTCACCGCTGTAGTTCTCAGCTGTTCATCTCTTATAATCCGAACAGGTTCGGTGTTGCGGACTCTAAACGCATCCTTTCTACCTGGGTGGTCGACTGTATCTCCTTTGCCTATTGGCAGGCTGGTCTCTCTCTCAAGCATCATGTGACTGCCTATAATGTACAGGCCATGGCTGCCTCTGTGGCACATCTATGCTCAGTCTCCCTTTTGGAGATCTGCTGGGCTGCTACCTGGTCTTCGACTCACACCTTTGCTGCTCATGATTGCCTTGATGGGGATTCCCATCATGACAGCACCTTCAGACAGGCTGTACTGCAGCATCTCTTTGGGGATTGATACAACTCCTCCCTCCGGCTCTTCTGTCTGTCCTGGCTACCGGAGCATTGACTCTCTGCTTGAGGCTGGAGCTGCATTCTGAACTTCTGGCTTCTCAGCACTCTTCACTGTCATTCACAGTCTGTTTTTTTGGTTGCCCATGGTTTTTACCAATTCATGTTTGCCTGTCACTAGGGAGTCCCATATGTGAGGACTGACTTCCTGCTTGTTCCCAGAGCAAGGGTAGTTACTCACCCGTAGCAGGTTTCTCCGGGAACAGCAGGAATACCTGCTACAGGTGAGTAACTATGCTATACTGCCTTTCAACCTTGCATTTGCTACTTCTGTATTCATAAAATGTCTCATGGTAGTCACAGTGTTTTTATGCAAACTGGCTGGGCAGCTGATTAAGGAGTTCAAGAATCTGTATGCACTGGTACTGGAGCTACCAAGGTTCATCATCAATTACCCCAAATCAAATTTGTGCTCATCACACCAATTGGAAGTCATTGAAGCTCTACTAGCCATGACTCAGGTGAGTGTCTTCCTTCCATAAGACAGACTTATCTGGTTGGTGGGACTTGTGCAAAAAATACAACAGAGTCAGCAGATGTCAACAAGAAACATTTTGAGAAACTTGAGCCACATGTTGGCACATTTAACATGAGACAGACTCAATGGACCCTGGGCATATAGTGGAAGCAAGAAGGCTTAGAGATGTAATTTTTGTCCTCCTTTCTGGACTCCCTCTCCTGATGGATGGATCATTCCAATCTGGACAAAGGTCTACTGTTTTAAATTTCTCCCTACCTAAACTTGCTCACGATAGATGTGTCCAAGCTGTGTAGGAAAGCTCATGTAAATGGGCCCTACACTCAGGGGATTTGTAACATCCAGGAAAGCCTCTGTCAGATCAATTTCTTGGAACTGAGAGCAAACTCACATGCTCTAAAAGCTATCAGAGATTAGTTGGCCAACCAAACTGTCATGATTCAGATAGATAATCAAATAGCAATGTACAACATCAACTAGCAGGGAGAAATGGGATTGTATCTCCTGTTCTGGGAAACACTCAGGATGTGGAACTTTGCCATCTTTCAAGGATTAACTCTCATAGCCACATACCTGCCAGGCAAGGGGAATGTTCTGGCGGACAGACTGAACTGAATCTTTCAACCTCATAACTGGACTCTGAACCGTAAAGTGGCTCAGATCCTCTTTTGAGAGTGGGGCAACACCTCAATAGATTTATTTGCCACTTCTCAAGACAGACATATGCCTCAGTTCTGTTCCATGGTGGGAATTAGTCTTGGATACCTTCCTCCATGGAGGGGGAGGGTCTTCTGTACATGTATCCTCCTATACTTCATAGCAAGTATTGCCCTGAAACTCAGAGACAAAGTCATGATGATTCTCATAGCTTCTTACTGACCCCCAATAATCATGGTTCCCTCTTAATCAAGGTTTCCATCAAGGAACCAGTTCATCTGGGTAGTTCCTCATCCTTGATTAAGCAGCATCAGGGGATGCTGTTGTATCCCAACATCAAGACCCTAGCTCTGATTGCTTGGATGTTGAGGGGTTAACTCTGTCCTCTTTGAATCTGCCTATTGGTATGGCCAACATCCTCTTGGCTTCCAGGAGAGATTCCACTAGGAGGTTGTATGGTTTTAAGTAGAAGAGGTTTGCCATCTGGTATGAAGGAAAGGCCCTAGATCATTTCTCATGTCCCACAAAAAACTGCTTGAAATAGCCTCTACATCTGTTGGAATCTGGCCTAAAGACCAACTCCATAAGGGTTAACCTCAGTGCAGTTTGCACATAGCCATCTCCATGTAAAAGGTCTTGCTTCTTACAAAGCCCCATCTTAAGTCTCCAGCCAAGGCATAAATGTGCCCTGTGCAATTTGCAAACCTTATACCCCCCTCCCAATGACCTCAGACTTTTGTCTTTTGCTCCATCCTGCCCATGCCCAGAATAGCCCTTCTGCCCCATCCCCCCATGTCCAGCATCTCCCCATCTTATCCCACCTCTTGCTCAGCTGGTTCTCCCCGTACTGCCTGCCCGGCCTGTATTTGCCCTACCACCACTTTTCCAGCAGTGGTGGCATTGGACCTCTAATTTAAAAAAAAATGTGGTTCTTTCCAACTCTGCACTTGTATGCTCACATCAGAGGAGAGAGGGAGGGACAAGACCAGCCATGCAAAAACCTGTGGGGGTTTTTTTAAATTGGAGGTCTGCTGCTGCCGCCAAGGGAACAGGAAAAACAGGTGGGGCAAGGGCAGGCCAGGCAGGCAGCATGGGGAGGAACCAAGGCCACCAGTTGGCAACCCTAAATGCGCCCTTCTTGTTTTTGTACCCTGTGCAGCTGCACTGCTCACACTCAGCGAGATACAGCACTGTCCTGCAATGTCTTGAGACCTCAATGTAGTTTTAACTTGGCTGACAAAAGCTCCCTTTGAGCCACTGGACACCTGTGCGCTGAGGTCCTTGACCAGGAAGATCTTCTTTTTTGTAGTGATGACTTCAGCATGCAGAGTTAGTGGGCTCTGGGCATGCTAGCAGATCTACCCTTTATGAAAAATTTCAGCAATAGGATAGTAGTGCATACTCATCCTAAATTCCTTCCTAAAGTGGTGTCGGACTTCCATCTTAATCAGTCAATAGTCTTTTCAAAGATTTTCTCAAAACCTCACACTCCCAAAGGGGAAAGCACATTGCACACATTGTTCTGCAAGAGAACCTTTGCCTTCTACTTGGAGCTGACTAAATCCTATGGAAAGTCCACCCAACTTTGTTTCTTTTGACCCTAATAGATTGGGGGCTGCCATCCACAAATGTACTCTCTTGATTTGGCTGGCATAGAACATAGTATATGATGGCAGATAAAGACCAATATGGTCCATTTAGTCTGCCCAGTAAGGTGGCTAGAGTGGTTGTAACTGCCACTCCATGCAGGTTACTACCCCACTATGCTTGTGTTTAGGGTTGCACCTGCTGCTCCGTGCAGGTCATCCCCCCTCTTATTTATTAAAGTATAAAAGATATTTAAGTTTGCTTTGATTTCATCCTCTTGCAATAAAGAGATCCAGTGTTTGTCTGCTTATTAATATATCCTTTAAGTATTTCATATTTATTTATTTATTTATTTAACAGTCTCCTCTGTCCCTCCTCTCCTCCAGGGAATACATATTTAGGTCTTCAAGTCTCTTCTCATACATCTTCTGGTGCAGGCTTCAAATAATTTTGGTCACCTTCCTCTGAACTGTTTCAAGTCTTTTATATATCCTTTATGAGATATGGTTGCCAAAACTGAACACAATACTCCAGTGACTTGTACAGGGGCATTTCTGCTGGTTATTCCTCTCTGTATGCAGCCCAGCATCCTTCTGGTTTTGGCTACCATCTTGTCATACTGTTTTGCAACCATGAGATCCTCAGACACTAACACTCCAAGGTTCCACTCATGGTCCTTGCATACCAACTTCTCACCCCTTACTGAAGAATACCCGTGATCTGGCCACAATACCACGGCTCTTTCGGTCTCTGGTCCCTCAAGCAGTGAGAAATAAGTAGAGAGTAAAACAGAAAACAATCACACACAAAGTGCCACTTTCTTTGAGCTCAGAGGGAAAGCAACAGAAGGTCCATGGACACAGCACGGTTCCACCTCTGTTTGATTCAAAGTCTTTCTCCCTTGAAGCCCTTTTTATTGAAGAAAAAAGGGAAGTAACATAGTCATTAATCATAAACATGAAATAACAAAAGGTGTCGCTAGAATTCTTTTACAGAGTAAGAGCTGATTGCAATATATTAGATGAAATTTACTTGATTATGACAGAATTATTTATAATTGCAGATTTGCAGAAATTATGCTGTGCCAGCAGTGACCTATAGTTGACTGTACAATGAACTATGGTTGCACAGTTCATAGCCTATGTTTACTCTTTATGCTTGTGTTAACAATGTTCTCAAACTATTTTAAAGACAGTTACACAGAACTCATGATCATGATATCCTATTCTATTTAAGAGGAAGTAGGGAAAAGGACAAACCCGCGAGTTATGGCCACCGCCAGCAAAGTTCCTCCATCAGCACATCCCAGAGATCTGCATCAAGAAATTCATCCATCTTCAATTACATATTGGGGATTCTGGTATCCCTTTTACCTGTCCATTCCTACACTAACCGCATCCAATTCCTTTGGATTTCTGCATTCCAAGTGCATGACTCTGCACTTCTTTGCATTAAATCTTAAATACCAAGCATTCTTCCAGTCTTTGTAGATCTTTCTTCATGTTATCCACTACCTCTAAGACTAGAAGTGTCCACTCTATTGCAAATTTTCAAGTCATCTGCAAAAAGGCAGACTTTTCCCCTCGGTCCTTCTGCAATATCACTCACAAATACATTGAACAGTATTGGTCCCAGGAGAGATCCCTGAGGCATGCCACTATGCACCTTCCTTTCTTCTGCATGAGTTCTGTTTACCATCATCTTCTGTCTGTCATTCAACCAATTTCTGATCCAGTTCACCACCTTAGGACCTATCCCCTTACTGCTCAGTTTATTGATAAGCCTCCTATAAGGAACAGTATCAAAGGCTTTGCTGACATCTAGGTATGTCACATCCATCACATGCCCTTGATCTAGTTCTCTGGTTACCCAGTTAAAGAACTTTATCAAATTTCTTTGGCATGATCTTTCCCTGGTAACACCATGTTGCCTTGGATCATGCAATCCATTGGTTTCCAGAAAGTCCACTATTTTTTCTTTCAAGAATGCCTCAATTAGTTTTCCCACCACAGTGGTAAGCCGTATTGGTGTGGGTCCAGTGGGGTGTAGGTATCTATGTGGTCTTGTAGTTGATGCTGTGCATATTTTTCAATTATCTTGGTTATGAAAGTGAGGCTGGATATTGGTCAGTAAGAGTTTGGTTTAGTCTTGTCAAGGTTGTTATTCTTAAGGATTGGTCTGATGGATGCTCTCTTGAGTTGCTGGAGGAGGTATCCCTGAGTTAGTGAGGCTTCAACAATCATTTGTAGATGGTGTGTTAGGTATTCTTTTGTCTGCTTGACCCAGGTAACTGGACATGGGTCAATAGGAGAGGTTGTTGCGTTTATGGTGGTTATGACAGAATTGAGTTGCTTTCTTGATGGGATGTGAAATGTGACCTAGCCCAGTTTAGAAAGGCATTGAAGCACTACCTCTTCCTCATTTACTACCCGGTAGAGAGTGCTACAATAACCCCACCCACTATCTAGTCCGGTCCGCCCAATTGATTCTTACCCTACAAGACACCCTTGAGTACGACTAGTGAGACGACTTCACATGACGCCTAGATGTAAATAGTTACCCCAGGTTATCCAAGTTTTTAGTACCTGTTCCATGTAAGCACAGATCAGCCAATGCAAGTGTATGTTTTATGTAAACCGCACTGATGTTGAATAGTGCGGTATAAAAGAAACTGGAAATAAATAAATAAATTGTATGTTGTACATTAGATTTGGTTGGTTTCTTGAATGGTGTCCTTGTGTATCTGAGTTGTATATAGTCAGCTAGGTCTTGTGGGGGAATGGAGTTTAGATCATCGGTTCTTGTTGGTTCTCTCGTGAGATTGCTTACTATAGAGAAGAGCTCCCTTGGTTTTTGTTGATTGATTTCATTATCAGGTTTGAGTGGTATTCCTTTTTGTGACTGTTTATCATGCATGTTATGGTAAGTGGCTTGCAGTTCATTTTATTTTGTCAAGATATTTTGGCTTTTTGTTCTTCTCCATTGCCTTTCCATTTTCCTTAGGCGCTTCTTGTGTTCGTTGATTTCATTTAAAAACCAGTGGGCATAGTGTTTTCTTTTGTTGTTATGGTTTGGTTTATGTGGTGCGATTGCCGCATTCTGTAGGGTTTCATTCCATTTGGTAATGGTAGCATCTAAGTCTGTTATGCTTTGCTCCAATTCTGGCAGTAGTACTTCCAGGAATTTGTCTTTGTGGAAGGTTCAAATCTTCTTTCCTCTTTGAGATTTGCTTCAGGGATTCGGCTCTTCATTTATTTATTTATTTATTTACATTCTCTTATATACCGCGCTATTCTGCATCAGTGCGGTTTACATTGAACAAACTGAAATTACATTGAACAGGGCATTATAACTTGGAGATAACTATTTTACAGGGAACATGGGCTATGGAGGGTTAAGTGGCTTGCCCAAGACCACAAGGAGCACCTGTGGGACTAGAAACCCCAGTCCTTCCGGCCCAAGGTTGCTGCTCTCTAGTGGGATTTGAACCCCCGACCTTCCGGCCTGAAGTACCTTGCCCCAACCACTAGGCCACTCCTCCACTCATGATGGTCGCCTAAGGTAGCAACGTCTAGAGAGGCAAAGAGCAGGACATTCAAAGCTAACAATAGATTTTGACAGCCAAGGGGGTGTAAAAGCTTTAAGATCTGTCTAGGGGGCCAACACCTTGAACCAACTGGGGAGAGGGCTCATTTATATAAGTATGGGCCTGGAGAAAGGATGTGGTGTGGTAGGCGACGGCCTATGATCCATGCTAATTGAACTAAGCAGACAGGCCTAAGCAGCTTGACCTGTAACTGAAGCCTGTAGTTAGGCCCAGAGGAATGAAAACCCCCCTGAATGATGACACCATAGAATTGAAACTTAACTCAGCTTAACTGAACATAGCTAAGCAGAAACGAAACACTTAGAAAAGACAGAAAACAGCTCTAATTGGTACTGATAAGAGAGCACAGCTTCTATAGAATTAATTAACTCTGCAAAAAGCAAGGTTACAGTGCCCTGCTTCCCATATGTTTTAACAAGCTAAGCGACCTTGGAGGAGAGATGTAACAAGTTAGAGACACTGACCATTGTAATTGGGACTAGAAGGGGGGCAACCAGGTGCTGAGCCCAGACCAGGGTCCCGATTGGGTAGCCATATCAGTACCAGGACCAATAGATGGGTGAGAGGGGTTACTGGGACCAATGAAAAGTTTGCCTATGTCTAGAATGGAGAAGAACGCTATAAAAGTTGTTGTTTTGTTAGAAACCATTGCTCAGCCATTTTGAAATTGCTTATTGCTTGAGCCATGTGCACATTAAACTGGCTTGGATCCTTGAAACGACTCCTGGTTTTATTTATTGCATGCTTATCTGCTGCTACAGTGGGACAGGGTTTTCTGAAAGTCTCTAGTGAGAGGTGCTGTAGGAAACTCAGAAAATTTGAGGAATGATCTTGTGACAGCAAAGGATTTGTTTAAGGTGTTCATTAATTGTAGTGTTAAAAGATTCTTCTAAGCTAAGTGGAATAAGAGAGCATAAGGCATCTGTGAGTAGGCCCAGTTGTGAGACAATCTCAGATTCTTCTTGGCCAATATCCTTCATGCCTAGTCATGCTTCTTCAGAACAGTTACTTCAGGCATTTGGGGGGTCCTCGAGAAACACACCACACTAGTAGAAGCATGCCTCTGTTAGTTCACATTTATTGTCTAAAGTCCTTTCTCTGTCTCCTAGGCCTTAATTTCTTCCCAAAGCTATACTACTTTATAATAACAATGTTTTACTATTTCCACCTTTACCCTACAGCAATAATTCTTAGTAATGAAGCGACAAAAGTCCATTAACAAATGCAGCTCCTGTCATAAGACTGCAGTATTTAAAGGATCAGCTATGTCTGTATATTTCTTAAATTCTGCCTGTATTTTTTCACAAGCATTAATCTAATTGGAAACAAATAGCATGGCTCTCTTTCCTGTTCTACATCAGATCTATCAAACTCTCCTTATGTTTTCCTAACTAGTTACTTGGGTGAGCTAGTATGCTATGGCTTGGATCTGTGTTTTTTAATGTGCAAAATAATTCTTTGTTGTTGTTGACTGCCATTGAGTCTGTGTCGACTCATGGCAACCCTCTGGATAGTTGTCTTAAACTGTGTTTGGTCTTCAGTCAGGCGGCTCGTAGTTGATACAGTGGCATCCATAGCTGCACTTATTCTATCAATCTATCTCATTGCTGGCCTTCCTCTTTTACATTGACCTTCTCCTTCTTAAAATGGAGCTCACTCTGAGAAGGAGGTTACCAGTGGTGTGCTGCAGGGATCTGTCTGATTCTTTTTAAAAGCTTTGTTAGTGATATTGCGGAAGGGCTGTCGGGTAAGATTTGCTTGTTTGTGGATGATACCAAAATCTGCAATAGAGTAGACACACAGGAAGGAGTAGATAACATGAAGAGTGATCTAGCTAAGCTTGAAGAATGGTCTAAAATTTGGCAGCTGAAATTTAATGCTAAAAAATGCAGAGTCATGCATTTGGGCTGAAAAACTCCAAAGGAGTGGTACAGTGTAAGGGGTGAGGTACCTCTGTCCACAAAAGAAGAGCGAGACCTGGGCGTAATTTTGTCTGATGATCTTAAAGTACCTAAACAGGTAGAAAAGGCGACTGCTAAAGCCAGAATGATGCTTGGGTGTATAGGGAGAGGAATGGCCAGCAGAAAAAAGGAGATCATAATGCCTTTGTATAAGTGTCTGGTGTGACATCATTTGGAGTATTGTGCAATTCTGGTGACTGCACCTTCATAAAGATATAAGCAGGTGTAGAGGGTGGCTACTAAAATGGTTAGTGGCCTTCGTTATGTAGCATATGAGGACATATGTATACTTCAGAGGAAAGGTGGGATAAGGGCAATATGATAGAGACATTTAAATACCTCCAAGGCATAAATGCACAGGAGAGTCTCTTTCAATTGAAGGAAAGCTCTGCCATGAGGGGACATAAGATGAGAGTGAAAGAGGATAAACTCAGGAGTAATATGCGGAAATATTTCTTTATGGAAAGAGTGGCAGATGCATAGAGGTGGTGACACGAGGACAGTATCCAAATTCAAAAAAGCATGGGACAAACACAGAGGATCTCTAAAGGCAAAAAGGTTACTATTGTAATTGATACAGAAGGGCAGACTAGATAGGCTATGTGGTCTTTCTGCCGTCATGTTTCTTCATCTTTCTCTAATGATCTGTCTCTTTGCGCAGGCTGACAACCTCTCTTTGGTCTTTACTGAGAAAGATGTGAGGAAGCTACCCATGGCAGAAACGCTACTTAAGGATGATGAGTTGGAAGAGGTGAATGAAATCTTAGTGAATCTGGAAGATGTAGTCAAACAATTGACTACATCATAAATAAAGGGCAGAAAATTGCCTGGACCAGATGGTATACACCCAATAGTGCTGAGAGAACTCAAAGATGAAATTGCAGAGCTACTATTACTGATTATTTAACTATCATTAAAATCGTCTTATATTACCAGAAGATTGGAGAGCAGACAGTGTAACACCTATTTTTAAAAAGGGTTTTGGGAAACTGCAGACTGATGAGCCTAACGTTAGTGCAGGGCAAAATGGCAGACAGCATTATTAAGAACATAATTACCTGACACTTGAATAGACATGCTTTAATGGGACAAAGTAAACGTGCATTTAGCCAAGAGAAGCCATGCCTCACCAATCTGCTCTATTTCTTTGAAGGCATCAATAAACATGTAGATAAAGATGAGCCAGTTGATATAGAGGCAAATTCAGACATCCCTAGGCTGTCTGGACATCTAGACGGCCCAGGGATGCACCCAATTCTGCTCCCATGGGGGCTAGACATCCCCTGGGGAGCTAAATCGCAGCACAGTGGCTGGGCATCTGGGAGATGCCCCGATTCAGGCACCCCGGATGTCCAGCCACTTCCCCAGCTAACAACCAGTCTCCTCCATGGAGTGACAGTAGAATGGTGTCCTGTTGCCATGCCACCATGGCATCATGAAGGAGCCGCGATCACCGGCCACCCCCAAAACATTCTTTCCTTGCAGCCCGACCCCCAATCCAGCTGTCTCTTTGCTGTTCCCCCCCCCCCCCCCTGCTCCTGATTCACATAAGTGGGCATGACAGTGTGACAGTGAGCTGGATGATGTGTCATTGCTCTCGGGAAAATCTTTCTGACACATTATACAGATTACCTGTGCATTAGCTAGTTCCAAGCAATTAGGGAAATTTGAGGGGCTCCCCCTTACATGGAGCACAGGCCTCATAATTTGCAAGGGAGGCAGTGTTTCCAAAATACAAGGTATTTGAGAGGTTTGGGAGGCCATGGACATGGAGGTGCCTTCCTCTTAAATGTAGATCCTGGTGGCTGGAAGGTTGTGGGTGCAGATGGTGCTGGGGCAAGAAGCAGAATAGCTGGAAGGATTGTGGTGTGGTGTGGCAGTGGTGTGTACCTCTTTGTGCAGGTTATGCACCTCATGTAGCAGTGCTTTAGAGACTTTTATCCTCTCACTCACTGCTAGATGATCCTCAGTCAGTGCTCAGTGATGTCAAGTATGTTTTCTTGCAGCTCTATTTTCTGTGCATCTCAACTACTGCTGGCCTCTCTAACTGATGTGAGGCTCCGCACCTTCCATTTCTCCTGTGGCTCCTTCTACAGGTTCTGGCTCATCATGGAAGGGGAACTAGATAGGCTATGTGGTCTTTTTCTGCCGCCATGTTTCTTCATCTTTCTCTAATGATCTGTCTCTTTGCATGATGTGTCCAAATATGAAAGTCAAATTCTTGTCATCTGAGTCTTTAAAGAAAGCTTAGATTTGATTTGATCTCCTCTTGTATTGGCTGGTTTGTTCTTTGGGCAGTCCATGGTATACACAATAATCTTCACCAGCATCATAATTCAAGTCATTGATTTTCTTCCTGTCTATCTTTTTCACTGTCCAGCTTTTGCACCCATTCAACATTATTGAAAATACCATGGCTTGAACAAGTCAAATCTTTGTGTGGAGAGAGATGTTTGTGCTCTTGAGAATTTTGTCTACGTCCTTCATAGCCATTCTGCCAAGAGCAATGCGTCATCAGATTTCTTGACTGCTTGTCATTTCTTTATTGATTATTGATCCAAGCAGGTTAAAGTTGTCCACTATTTCAATTTCTTCTCTGTTAACGATTGACTTATCAATTTTGCCAGTTGTCAGGAACTTTGTCTTCTTTGCATTAAGGTGTAGGCCCACTTTAAGACTTGTCAGACGGCTGCCTGGGTGAGAATGTTCACAGTCTTGGCAAGTGCATATATCAATATGATTTGCAAGGGATTGTGGGAAATGCAGTCCATTCACACCAGACACAGCCGCTCACAATAATTAGTTGTGCTTGAGTGTAAAGCCAATAAGATATTTATTTATGGGGTTATTTCTCCCAACACAGATATGCTTGGTAGCACATAAATCAGGATACTTGCTTTCAGTGTTAAACTTAGAAAAACAAACTCAGGAAAACAACAGCTGAACTTGTCAGGCAATCAAAGCAAAAGAATAAAGACCTGGTTGGTAACAAACTGGTCTTTTCTGTAGGCTCTAACTAATATTTTCTTAGCAGTGCTCTAATCAACAAACAAAACCCACAAAGTAGGGAAAAACTGTTCTTTTCAAGTTAACTTCTTATATCTTCACACATAGACTCAGAAGTGATTTCCTCAGAGCTCACAAGCAATTAGGTAAGGCTCAATTGCTAGCAGTTACCCAGCTGAAACCCCTTAGCTGGCTTGCTTTCTACTGCGTGGCTCAAAATTCTACTCAGGAGCTTTTCTGAGTAGATTAAAGAACAAGTTTGTATTTCTTTGTGATGGTTGTTGTACTTTGTAACAGTAAATTACCAAAGGAGTTTAGACAAAGAGCAATCCATGTATTCACAGCCTGCATCTGCAACCCCTCCCCCTTCTTCAACAATCATGGGTTCAATATCATGGATTGGTACAGAGGAATTTCTCAATGGAGCACTCTCAGGTGAATGCTTGTTTCCCTGCTGTCTTTCAAGGGTATAGCTAGGGCATAGATCAGTGTTCATACCTGAGCTTCCATTGCTGTTAGAGTTCCTCTCTAAATAGCCTAGCCAGTGTGTAGTCCAGTTCTTATGTCCAGCCTTCCAATCCAGATCCCTGGACACTGGATCTCTCTTCACATACCTTCTGGCACGGGTCTTAGGGTCCCTTCCACGTGCAGCCGTCTCCCTCACAGGTACCGTCTGGAGATTCCTAGCTCTGCAGCACCATTCCTCTGGCTTTCCCCAGTCCAATGGTGTATGCTGGCCTTTTGAATGTCTCCCAGTATACGTACTGCTCTGGACTCCTTTAGACCTCCCAAATGCTTTTCTCTTCTTTCTTCCAAAGGGTTTCTTGCCCTCCCTGTCCTTCCGCTCTGGCTTCTGCTTCTGATGATCCTCCAGATGATGAAACTGTCCAAGATGAGGATATCCAAGCTGATTCTGAGGATCTCCCAGATGAAACTGAGGATAATTCTCTGTAGAATAAACTCTACCTTTATTCTGCTTAGATGAGTGCTCCACCCTAGCACAGCGCAGCTGTGTTGAATCAGGCCCTGCCCTTTGAGATGAGTGCTTGGGGATTACCTCATAGCCCTCCTGATTGAACACACGTTTCCCCACTTCAGCTCCTCTAATGGCTGTTGGAAACCTGGTGCATTCTGGGACTGGTAGTCTTTTATGGGAAAATTCTGTTTTCTTATTTCTACCAGAACTGACAGGTTGCTTGTTCAGAGTCACTTCACCTTTACTCTATAGCTCCTTCCTGAGCTATGATAAGCTTCCTTATCACAGACTATGATCTTGAGAAGCAAATGTTTTAGGTTGTTTTCACTTTCAACCAGTATTATGGTGTTGTCAGCATAGCGAAGGTTGTTGATGATTCTTCCACCAATCTTCACTCCTTGGTTGTCTGCTTCTTTGAAGATTTGTTCTGCATATGAATTAAACAGGTAGGATGAAGTATGCAGCCTTGTTGTACACCTTTGCTGATTTTAAATCATTCTGTTTCTCCTTGTTCTGTTCGAGCTGTTGCTTCTTGATTAATGCAAAGATATTGTGCAAGAGAAATATCTCTGGTATGCTTCTTAATGTGACCCAGGATTTCACATGGTTTACACAGTCAAAACACATATAGATATCCCTGTGGTATTCTGTTGTCTTTTCCAGGATCCATTTCACATCCATGATGATGTCTCTTGTTCCTCACCCTTTCCAGAACCATGCTTGCAGTTCTTGTTGCAGGTATGGATGTAGTCTCTGCTGCATGATCTTGAGTAGAATCTTGCTGGCATGTGGGATCAGAGCAATTGTGCAATAATTTCCACAGTAAGTCAGATCACCTTTTTTCAGTATTGGTATAAACACAGATCTTTTCCAGTCAGTTGGCCATGATATTATCTTCCACATTTCCCGTCAGAGCCTTGTAAGTATGGTAACAGCTGTCTCCAATTGCTGTAATATTTCAATTGGAATGCCATCAATGCCAAGTGCTTTTGTTCTTTCAATGCTGCTTTGACTTCTTCTTTCATTATCAATGGCTGTTGGTCCACTTGATCTTTATCGTATAATAACTGTATATTCTTTCCAACTTTTCTTGATCTTCTCAGCATCACTCAATTCAAGGCTGAAATTTTTATTTTAACTCTTGTAGCTTTAGGTGTCAGCAAGACGTGCAAACCGAGACTTTTAAACCTGGTTTTGGCGCCAGCCCCAGAGGTAATTTAAAACAAAGCCCTGCTTCTAATAAAGCTCTGTAAATTCCATTGGCTATTCAATTATAGAGCAGGCCGTGAAAATACATCGTGACTATATTAAAAACTAAAAATCCAAAAGAGGGAGAGGTCATAACACATTTATCCAGCAGAAATCAGTAATTTGCAAAGGGAATGTATGCAGTAGTCACACTGGTGAAATGGCTCAAAGCCGAGCCTATCATTGTGTGTTAGAAATGCTATGTAAAACTCTTCAGTTCACAGAGAGCAGAGAAGCAAACAGAAAGTATTAAAACATTATAGGCTAAATTGGACTATGCTTGTTATTTATTTACAGTCTCTTATATACCGTGCTATTCAGTATCAGTACGGTTTACATGGAACATAGAAGCTTACACAATGTACAATATCAATGTACTCCTAGGTTGTAAAATATATATCCATCACTCACAACAGACATACCTTGTAGAATGTAGTATCCAGAACAGAAATTTCTGTAAATCACCCAAAGGTATAGGAGCTTACTCTAAAGCTTGTATATCTAAGTGGGTGCAGGACATACAAACTGGGACCTTTAAACTCGGTTTTGGTGCCAAACCAAAAGGTAGTTTTCAGCAACATCCCGCTTCTATTAAAACTTGATAAATCACAAAAACCATACAATTTCAGAAGGGGTAATAAAAATGCATCCGGATTGTACCAAAAAATAAAAGTCCCCTGAGGAAGGCAGCCATGCCAAAACATGGCTGGTTTGGGACATTTTTGAATAAAAAGGACTTTTTTACTCCTCACTTCCTTTGGTGGTTTTTTTTTTCTTTTTGCTTAACAATAGCATTTACATGTTAGCTTCTTGTCTAAACAACAATTCATTACAGCAGAAATATCTTGTTGATGTCGTAACAGCCGCGATACATTCTGTTACTAGAGGAGATCAAACCTAATCTTTCCTTAGAAGCTCAGATGACAAAACTTTGATTTACATACTTTGGACACATCATGCGAAGAGAGAGATCATTTGAGAAAGACATAATGCTTGGCAAAGTAGAAGTTCACTGTAAAAGAGGAAGGCCAGCATTGAGATGAATCGATACAATTACAGCAGCTATGGATACCACTCTATCAACAATGAGTCATTTGACTGAAGACCGAACAAAGTTTAGGTCAACTATCCAGAGGGTTGCCAGGAGTTGATACCGACTCGATGGCACTTAACAACAACAACATACGCTTAAGCCTCAAAGGCGCAGCATGACTGCACTTATTAAGAAAGTATATGAACTCTAGTTCGGTTGTAAAGACAAATCCTGGGATTCTCACATTTGCTGTGCAACATGTGCTGTCCATCTCAGAGCTTTGCTCAGAGGTACTCAGAAGTCAATGGCGTTTGCAGTCCCGATGATATGACAAGAACAGAAGGATCACATGACAGACTGTTACTTCTGTCCGACCAATGTATCTGGCTTCTCTGCTAAAAATAAGAAATCTATTGAATACTCCAGTCTGCCTCCAGCCATGAGACCAGTGCTGCATGATGACAGTATGCCAGTATCGAAGCTACCAGAGACATGGAGCCTAGATGAGGCAGACAAAGATGCCACAAAGCACGGGCCAGATATGGAAAATTTAATGGATCCAGATTTGAACCATTTATGTCTGATGTGCCTCATATGATAACACAGCCAGAATTGAATTACCAGGTGAGGGACTTGAGTTTGTCAAAAACAAAAGTTGAACCACTCGATTCAAGATTGTAAGAATGGGGTTTGCTGTCGCCAGATATGAAAAATTTCTTTGCGCAGGTTGACAACCTCTTTCTCCAGGACCAAGCAGGAAGTCAGTCCTCACTTACGGGTGACGTCGGCGCCGACGGAGCCCTCGCGGAGCAATTTTCCCCAGCTTTCAAAGAAAGCCTTTGGGAATTGCAGCGCGCATGCGCGGTCGTCTTCCCGCCCGAGGGTGCCATCTTAGCCAGTCTTCTTTTTTCCGCGGAGCCCTACAGACGTCCCCGTCTTGTCCCCGCGAAAAAGTCGATTTTCTTCATTATTTTATTCTTTTTCCTTTCGGTTCGACGCCGATCGCTTTCCCGCCCGGACTCGCGACGCCGGTCTCGAGTCCGCTTACTTTTTTCGGTTTTTCTGACTTAGTCAGCTTTCGTTTTCGGTTTCCCTGGCAGCCCGGTCCTTTGACCTCGCAGGGGCCCTTTTTCCCCCGATGGCTGCCAGTGGGTTTAAGCGGTGTGGTCGGTGTGACCGAAATATGTCACTAACCGACACACACGACTTTTGCCTCCGCTGCCTGGGCCCGGATCATGAGGAACTGATCTGTGGGCCCTGCAGCAAACTGTCCTCAAAGGCGTTGAGGAGTCGGCGGCATCAGCGTGAGAGAATCTTCGCTGACCCCAGCCGTACCCGGACCTCGTCGGAGGCCTCCGCGTCGAAAGGCTCCAGCTCGGACCGTCGCCGGAGCTCCTCCGACCGGGGTTCTCCCTCCGGGGACCATCGTCGGAAGGAAAAACCCGCGAGGGCGGCGTCGGTGGACGCTCCTGGCTCCGCGAGGGCCAGGTCGCATAGCCCCGACAGCCGCCCCGGGTCCTTGGAGAAGGAACACATCCCGAAGCGACCTCGCCTGGAGTCGGAGATGCCTGCCCGGGTAAGTCCTGTGGTCCTTCTGGACTCGCCTCCGCGACAGCCGACGTCGGGCCCGACGCCGTCGGGGCCCGAGTCGGGGGCTGCTGGGTCACCTGAGCTCGGACTCAGGTTGACGGCCTTGGAGAGCAGACTGTCTGCCTTCATGGACCAGCAGCGGGCACTGCTCGCTGGCCTCGCTGGCGCCGCTGCCCCGACCGCCGGGACGTCGACGTCCAAGTCGACCCCGGAGACCGAGCCGATCCTCGAGTCAATGAGAACTCGAGTCGATCCTCGGTCGAGGTCACCCTCGGCCTCCCGTTCGGGACCGAGGTCGCCGACGCCGACTCCCTCGACGTCGGGACGGCTGGCGCCGCACCCTGCCCGGGCCGACCCCACCGAGTCCTCGTCGGAGTCGGTCTGGGAGTCTGAGGAGGAAGAGTCACCTGATTCTTTCCGGACTCGGTGTGTCCCATCGGACTCACCGGAGTCCGAGCCTCGGAAGCAGTCCCCCCCGGAGGATGCCCGGTTCTCGGACTTCGTTAGGGATATGGCCAAGGCTTTGGCCTTCCCTGCGGATCCCGAGGAGGAGCCTCGAGCCGAAGAGCTCGACGCCCTCCAGTATGACTCTCCCGCGAGGGAGCACTTTACTGTGCCGGTTCCTCCTATGCTGGAACGACTACTCTTCCGCATGTGGGAGAGTCCGGCCTCCTCGCCGGTCCTGAGCAAGCGGGTCGATTCTATCTATCGGGTCCGCAAGAGCCCTGGCTTTCAGAAGGCACAGCTGCCACACCATTCCATGGTAGTGGAATCGGCCATGCATCGTCTTAAGAGCCAGAAGATGCACTCCTCGGTGCCTCCTGGAAGGGAGGCCCGTAACCTGGATGGCCTTGGCAAGAAGTGCTTCCAGGGCTCTATGCTCGCATGTCGTGTCCAGACCTACCAGCTCTACATGGGCATGTATCTCCGGGATCTGGCTAAAGAGCTAGCCGGATTCTCCGCTGGTCTCTCCGAGGAGCCCTTGCGGAGGTTCCTAGCCTTGTCCACGGGCATTCGGGAATGCTCAAAGTTCATGTCCCGAGCAGCCTATGATGGCTTTGAGGCCTCGGCTAGAGTGGCCGCAGCCGGCATCGGTGCCCGCCGACAGGCTTGGCTTCAGTCGTCGGACCTTGAGCCCTGGGTACAGGACAAGTTGGTCGATGTCCCCTGCCGAGGCGAAAACCTCTTTGGCAAGCCCATGGCGGAAAAGGCTGCACAAATTGAGACTGAGACTCTCACCAGGACCAGGCTTTCTAGGAAGACCTCCGCCCCTTCCCAGAAAAAGAAGGGCTCGGGAAAAAAGTCCTTTTACCCGAGGAAGGCGGCTGCCTACAAACAGTACCCCCATTATCAGGCCCCTGCAGCTCCCCAACAGGGCCAGCAGGCCAAGGGACGGGGTAACGGGTCCCGTAGGCAGCAAGCCCCCAAGCCTGCACCACCAGCCCCTGCTCAGCAGGGTGGGGGTTTTTGACTCGCTCAGCATAGCCTCTCCCCCCCCGCTGGTTCCTCCCAGCACCGGAGGCCGGCTGGTTCACTTCGGCCACAGGTGGTCCAGCATCACCGCAGATGCCTGGGTACTTCAGGTCGTGCGAGAAGGCTACCTTCTCCACTTCCATCAGGTCCCTCCCTCCTATTTTCCGGGAGAACCTTCGCGCCCCCCTCTGCACAGGGAGTTGCTCCTTCAGGAGTTAGCAGGTCTTCTGCAGGAACAGGCGGTGGAACCGGTGCCCCACCACCTGAGAGGTCAAGGCTTTTATTCAAGGTATTTTCTGATACCAAAGAGAACAGGGGGCCTCAGACCCATCCTGGACTTGCGCAACCTCAACAAGTTCCTTGTGCGGGAGAAGTTCAAAATGCTTACCCTTGGAATCCTTCTGCCCTACCTCCAGCAGGGAGATTGGCTATGCTCCTTGGATCTAAAGGATGCCTACACGCACATTCTCATCCACCCAAGCCACCGCCAATACCTAAGGTTTGTGGTGGCAGGAAATCATTACCAGTACAGAGTACTGCCCTTTGGCCTATCCTCCGCACCGCGAGTCTTCACAAAATGTCTCGCGGTCGTGGCGGCCCATCTCCGGCTTCACGGCCTCTATGTCTTTCCGTACCTCGACGACTGGCTCATCAGAGCAGCGTCCGCTCAGGAGGTCACCAACGCCACGTGCCGCACGGTGACTCTGCTGCAGCACTTGGGCTTTGTCATAAACTTCGCAAAGTCCACTTTGCTCTCCTCACAGGATCTCGAGTTCATCGGCGCAAGGCTGCACACTCCTCGGGCACGAGCGTACCTACCGCTCGACAGGGCTCAACGGCTCATGGACCTAGCCGACCGCTTTCGCAGCCAGCCCCTGGTCTCCGCCAGGCGCTTCCTGAGACTGCTCGGCCATATGGCTTCCACCGTCCATGTGACCCCCAATGCCCGCCTGAACATGCGGTCTGCTCAATGGTGTCTCCGCCAGCAGTGGCGACAAGCCACAGGCGGCCTGGCAGACCTAGTGCGCGTCTCCGAGCCGCTGCTCTCGTCTCTCCGGTGGTGGCTCCGGCAGCCGAACCTGATATTCGGAATGCCTTTCCAGTCACCTCAGCCGACCCGGGTGCTGACCACCGATGCATCCCTCCTGGGCTGGGGAGCACATTGCCAAGAGGCACGTACTCAGGGCCTCTGGACCACGTGGGAGTCTGCTCAGCAGATCAACTTCCTGGAGCTCAGGGCGATCCGCCTAGCTCTCAAGGCCTTCTCCCACCTGACTTCCCAACAGTCCGTCCTTGTCCAGACGGACAATCAAGTTGCCATGTTCTACGTGAACAAGCAGGGGGGCACGGGCTCCTTCCTCCTCTGCCGGGAGGCACAGAAGCTCTGCTCTTGGGCCGTCAGTCACGGCATTCTCCTCAAGGCAGTTTATCTCCCGGGCCAAGAAAATTGCCTTGCAGACAAACTCAGCAGGGTCCTCCAGCCGCACGAGTGGCGTCTGGATCCCTTGGTAGTTCAGAAGCTCTTCCTCAAGTGGGGTCTCCCCACGGTGGATCTCTTTGCCAGTCCTCACAACCGGCAGCTTCCTCGCTTCTGCTCTCGTCAGCCACACCCCCTTCGGGTTGCGGCGGACGCCTTTCTGATCTCGTGGTCGGGGAGCCTTCTGTACGCTTTCCCTCCCATCCCGCTGGTCTCTCGGACTCTTTTCAAGGTTCTCCGAGACAAAGCCTTCATGATCCTGGTGGCCCCTCGCTGGCCCAGGCAGCCGTGGTTTCCGCTCCTGCTGCAACTGGCGGTGGAGGATCCAATCCCTCTGGGGTACAACCGGATCTCCTCACTCAGGATCAGGGGTCCCTTCTGCACCCCAACCTCAGGTCTCTCAACCTCATGGCCTGGCTGCTGAGAGGGTAGTCCTTGCTCCCCTTCTCCTGCCGGCGGAGGTGGAGGAGGTCGTCTTAGCTTCGCGACGGCCTTCTACCCGCAAATGCTACGCCCTTAAATGGCGTCGCTTTGCAGTCTGGTGTACCCAACAGTCTCAGGATCCCTTCTCCTGCCCGGTGTCGGTGATCTTGCAGTACTTGCTGCACCTCTCTAATCTGGGACTTAAGTCCAACTCCGTCAAAGTTCACCTCAGTGCTCTTTCAGCACATCATGTGCCAGTGGACGGCAGACCTCTCTCCAATGACCCTCTCGTAGCGAGGTTTCTCCGAGGTCTCCTTCTACTTAAACCACCTCTGCGCCCGCCAGCGCCTGACTGGGACCTGAATGTGGTTTTGCAGCGGATCACCTGTCCGCCTTTTGAACCTATGGCTACCTGTTCTCTCCGTTTTCTGTCTTGGAAAACACTGTTCTTGATAGCCCTCACTTCCGCTAGGCGCGTAAGTGAATTGCAGGCCCTCGTGTCTGATCCCCCTTACACTAGGTTCTACAAGAATAGGGTAGTCCTACGGACTCACCCAAAATTTCTGCCTAAAGTGGTCTCCCCTTTTCACATCAATCAGGAGGTGGTACTTCCAACCTTCTTTCCCAGACCAGCCGAGCTGAAACGGTCCTCCATACCCTGGACTGTAGAAGGGCATTGAACTTCTACCTTGACCGTACGCGGGAGCACCGTAAAGCTGCTCAGCTTTTTGTGTCTTTTGACCCCAATAAATTGGGGCTCCCGGTCTCCAAGCGTACTCTGTCCATCTGGGTTGCGGACTGTATCTCTTGGGCTTATGGGGCAGCCGGACTCTCCTTAGAAAGTCGAGTCACGGCTCATTGCGTTCGGGCAAAGGCCACGTCAGTGGCTTAGCTCCGCTCTGTTCCGCTGGCAGACATCTGCCGGGCCGCTACTTGGTCTTCGAGCCAGACTTTTGCGGTCCATTACTGTCTCGAGAGGGAGTCCCGTAGGGACAGTGCTTTCGGACAGGCAGTCCTCCGTAATCTCTTTGAGGTCTGAGCAACTCCTACCCTCCATCCCGGATGTGGGCTACCGGTGGGTGATAATTCAGCGAAGATTCTATCCTTCTGTGCTGCTGAGCTAGAGGGAGCTCATTTTTGTGCTTAGGGTCTCCGGTAGCCTTGAGCTTGGGAGTCCCATAAGTGAGGACTGACTTCCTGCTTGGTCCTGGAGAAAGCGTAGTTACTCACCTGTAACAGGTGTTCTCCAGGAGCAGCAGGAATCAGTCCTCACTACCCTCCCTCCTCCCCTTGGAGTTGCAATCGTCTGCTTATGTTCTTTTTTGCAAATTTTTATGCTGTCTTTTTTAGCTATGTCATCTGACTGGCTAAGATGGCACCCTCGGGCGGGAAGACGACCGCGCATGCGCGCTGCAATTCCCAAAGGCTTTCTTTGAAAGCTGGGGAAAATTGCTCCGCGAGGGCTCCGTCGGCGCCGACATCACCCGTAAGTGAGGACTGATTCCTGCTGCTCCTGGAGAACACCTGTTACAGGTGAGTAACTACGCTGTTTCTGCATTGACATTGATGGGTTGTTCATGGCTTTGGGCTGTGAGCATGACTCCCAGCAATGGTGCCTTTTTATCTATTCATCACTGTTTAAGCCTGGAAGCTGTCTTGTTACACAATGGCAATGTCCACCCTTCAATACTTATTGTCTATGCAGCGCACGTGAAAGAAACCTACGAAAACACGGAACTGTTGTTGAAACACATACATACAACAACTACAGCCGGAACATCTGTGGTGATCTAAAAGTAGTAACAGGAATGCAGCTCAGATTTACCAAGTACTGTTCTTTTATTTGCGAATGGGACTCCCATGCTAGAGAGTCTCATTACATTAAAAAGTACTGGCTGCTCCATAAGCTTTTCGTTCCAGGACAGAAAAATGTGGCACATGAACCAAACACCACAAGTAAGATATTTTTGCTTCCTTGTCATATAAAATTCAGACTAATGAAAAACTTCTTGAAAGTGATGAACAAGGAAGGTTTGCTTATATACTGCTTTTAACCGAGCCAAAGCGGTGTACATAGAACAAAGAACTGTTAACATGAACGACTTAACTATATACACTATGCATTGGAGGATAGGGTAGAGAAATATATACAAATTTGCAATTATCTGTGTGTTTGAAACTATATATAGTATATGTCAGTTGGAGGAATGATTGTTACAAGGAATGGGCGGGTGGGGGGGGGGGGGGGTAAGGGGGTATGGGTTAGGTGATGGGGTTGAAGTGTTCAGAGAAGAGGTGGGTTTTTAGGTGTGGAGGTCAGTAATGTTCCTTAGTGGGTCCGGTAGAGTGTTCCAGATTGATGGTGCATAGAGTTGAAAGGCTTGGCCGCATACTTTCTGGCTGTATTTACTTCTGGCATGTGGGATGATAAGGATGTTCAGTGTAGAAGTTCTTCTTGCTCTAGTTGGAAGGGGGGTTTGAAGTATCGAATGAATGGAGAGGATTACTTGTGAGTCAGGAAAAGGGTTTCATACTTCATATGCTTTTGAAGTGGTAACCAGTGGAGTTGTTTGAGGATGGGTGTAATATGTTCTTGTCTGGTAGCTCTTAGGAGGATGCGTGCTTCTGTATGTAGTGCAATTTGTAGAGGATTTATGGTAGATTGCAGGATTCCCTGGTAGATAGAGTTGCAGTAGTCTAAATGGGGGAGAAACATGGCTTGGAGTACTGAGCAAAAGTCTGGAGGTAATGGTCGGAGGTGTTGTAGAATCTTAGTTTTGTGATATATATATCTTTAGTGGTTTTGCTTATGTGGGCTTTAAAGGAGAATTGTTTATCAAGGGTGATGCCAAGGTACTTCATTCTGATTGGACCTTCACTTGTGTGTTGTTTAGGGTTATGGTGATTGGTGGAGAGGCGTTGTCTTTGGTTATAAATAGGGCTTCTGTTTTTTGTAGTTGATTTCTAGCCAGCTGGAGACATCTGAAAAGCATTCTTGGTAGGTGGAGTAGGATGATTGTTTTGTGTTGAAGGTACCATATACCATGTTGTCATCTGCATAGATGTGGAATTGTAGGTTGTGAGACCTTATGACTGAGCAGAGGGGGTTAAAGGTAGATATTGAAGAGGAGTGCTGAGAGGGTGGATCCGTGGGGTACTCCTTGGGTTTGGTGGTATGGAGTGGAGATGTTTGTGCTGATTCTTATCTGTTGCTGCCTGTTGGAAAGATATGATTTGAACCATAGGCGAGCTGTGTCATGGATACCGGTGGATTGAAAATGTTGAATAAGGATATTGTGGTTAACAGTGTCAAAGGCCACAGAGATATCCAGGAAGATAAGCAGGAGTCTTTGCTTTAGTGCTTTGTATCCCTTTTATAAGGGTGTCAATAAGAGAGATCATTAGTGATTTTACTCCATGGAGAGGGCAGAATCCATGCTGCTGTGGATCAAGAAGGTTGTTTCTGTCTACATGATCCTGGAGTAGTTGTTGTATGGCTTTTTCTATTAGTTTGGCAGTGAAGGGAAGGCTGGCTATTGGTCTGTAAGAGAATGGATCTGTGGGGTTTAGGTTGGTTTTCTTTAACGTGGGGCATATGGAGGAGATATTCAGGTAATCAGGCATTTTTCCTTGTTGAAGTGTGGACTGTGCCATTTTGATGAGTATTGGACTGAGTTCCTTCTTTGCTGCCTCGATCCATTTGATTGTACAAGGGTTGAGGGGCGAGGTCATTACGTTGAGTGCTGTGGTGTTTTTTTCCACATGTACTTCAGTGATGCTGTTGAAGGAAGACCATGGGATCATGTTGATGGTTATAACAGGAGGGAAGTGGAGGGCTGTTTCTGGTTGAGATGAAACTGTTTGTAGTGTGCAGCCAGTTGTTGAGGGGTGATAGTAAGGTCTTGGTTATAACTGGATGATGCTTTTGTCAGTCTTTTGATGATGTGAAATAGTTCTCTTGGTCAATTTATTGAGGAGTTAAGCATCTTTGTGTGGTATTTGTTCTTCACTATGTCCATTGCGGTGTAATAGTCATCTAGTAGTTTTAGATAGTTGATTTTGTCATCATTGTTCTTTGTTTTTTGCCATTTCCATTCCAATTTTCGTAGTTGCATTTTGAATGAGTGGAGGGATGGGATGTACCAAGGGTTTTTAAAATATTTCTTGTGGGATCTTAGGATCATTGTATTCTGTTTGTAGTTAAGGGAGGATTTCTGCTAGAAAGATGTCTTTGTTGACTTGTTTGATACGTGTTTTTGTTGGTTGTTGGGTGGAAAAGGTATAGGCTGTGGCAAGCGGAGGGGGGAGAAGCTGATTATTGTGTGATCAGACCAGGGTTCTGGTTGGTTTGTAGCGAGTGGGGTGGCCTAATTGAGTTGCATGGTTGCTGACAACCATGTTGCTGTGGGGTCTGTAACTGGTTGAGGTCCAGAGCTGACATTGCTTCAAGGAATACGCTTGCTTGTGTTGGTTGTAGTGATGGGAAGTTAAAGTCTCCAAGGACAATGGGGTCTTTGTTCATTTTGGGGGTCGTGAGCATTTTGTTCAGGATGTTGGATAGGTCAGTGAAGATTGTGGTTGGCGTTCTGTGTATGAGGAGGATGGTCAGTTGTTTGTTATGGAGATGGAGTCAGTTTCGTTTGTGCTTTCTGTTGAGTGGTACCAGAATTTAAGGTCTGTTTTGGTTATGATCATGACTCCTCTGCCCTTTTTTTTTATTAATTATTTGCAATTGTTACAAAAGAACCAATTCCAGCAAAGGAAAAAAAAATATTACAAAACATATTACATAACACGTATATCCCCTGGTCCACGTTTAGGGAAGATCCCAGCCATTAATAAGGAGCACAAATGAACCCAAAACATTAATACCTCATTATCCAGCCACCGCATACTCATAAACCCACAATTCAACTATTCCATCTAATAAAACAATTCAGGTGACAGCTTGATTTGCTCCAACTATACGGGCTTTTAGGAAATTCTCCAATTGTGTAACATCAAAAAACACATAGTTGTCTTTCCTCAATGTAACCAGACATTTACAAGGGAATTTAAGAAGAAAAAAAGCCCCTAATGCTAACACCTGAGGCTTCAAAATTAAGAAAGCCTTACATCTTATCTGTGTCTGTCTAGAAACATCTGAGAAATGACTAACCTTCTGCCCACAAAACAATTCATTCTTGGAAAAAATAATCGTAAGACCAAATTTTTATTCATTTCAGAATTGAATGAAACTAGGAGAGCTGCCCTAATGGTGATCTCATCTATAAAGGACTCAATATATTCAGAAATATTTAATGTATCAGCAGCATTACAAGAGGCCCTTGCCTCTACAGCTCCTTTTGAAGACTTATCAGCTCTGAGTAAATAATATAAATTATTAAAGGATGATGTAGCCCACCCCTGAAATTCCAAAACATCTTTCAAATATTTCTGAAATAATAACAGTGGTGTAATATAATGAGTTTTCAGGAAGTTGAGGAGTCGGAGGTTCTTAGCCCTAGCAGCCTTTTCCAGTATCTCTTGCTGAGAATGCAGCATTAAATTGTCTTTAATTGTAGAAGCGGCCACTTCATGCACTGTGACTCGGTCTTTTGAAGTCTAGAGTCCAAAGCAGCAAAGTATAAATCATGTTGGGCAAGCTTCTCTGTCATTTGCTTAGAAAATGTAGCAAAGTGGGTAATCATAGTAGAAAAGGAGGTTTCCATCCTAGCCAGCGACGTCCAAATATCAAAGAAATTTCTGCCAGCTGGACACCTGATTTCACTACATATTGATAGAGTGCTTGAGGATATAAATGGTCCAATGGGCTGGATGACCTGTGGCAATGGAAGCACCGCCCCCAACTTGCCCAAACCTCACAAAGGGCCTACCTCGGGCAATCCCTGGGCTTGCACAGACCCAACCACTATGAGTGAGGACTTTGCAGGACCTGAATTCACTTTGTCAGACAGAGGGGACAGGTTATTAACCCCCAGTAATGAAGTGGAATGTGAGGGCATATGTTCACCTGTCAAGGAGAGGGCAAATTCGTCCGGGCATTTAGCCATCATTACAACGTGCCTGTCTATTAGACCTACTGCCTTAGCTGATTTAGATGGATTATCGGTACTCACATTGAAGATTCTCTTCTTTCTCTTACCCATCCTGGTGTTCAGTCCCCCGTATCACTCCTTGTGTCTCCGAAGGGGCTCCAAAGGGGCAGAACGTGCCCTTTTGGACATGCCCCTTTGGACATGCCCACAGTCGCATCCTGCGGCATGGGTCTGTGCTTTAAGACCCCTGTAGATGTCATCGGGAGGCATGTCACTGATGTCCCGGCTGCACAGAAGGAAAGGCTCCAACCGACTGTCTGAATGCCGACAGACCATGCAGTCACCGGTAGCTGAACAACTCACAAGCAGCGATCTCCCTGACTCTTCTGCCCTTTTGTTGCAATTGTGGGGAGTGGAAGAGTGTGTATCTATCAGGTGTAAGTTAGTTCAGGATAACATTGTCAGTTTCTATGATCCATGTCTCCGTTATGCATAGTATATCGAGGTGTTGGGTGGTTAGTAGGTCCCTGATGATGGGGACATTTGTTTCTGATGGAGCAAGAGTTGATGAGTGCACACTTGAGTGCACCAAATGCATGGCTTTGGGTCTGGATTTCCTGCGTCATAGATGTGGGAGGTGGGTATGTGAATGAGGTGTTGTGGATTTCTGTGGTTGATGTGATGGTATGGGATGTGAGTTAATTGTTGTATGGATGGTCGGTACCATAGTAGTGTTGATATGTGAGAGTGATAGCTGTAGGCTGAGGCAAAAAGAAGGATTGCTAGTTTGGTGTAGAGCATTAAGTAAATGGATAGCCTGGTTTGTGGGTATTGGAAACAGCCTACTGTTTTCTTTTGCCGATTGTCAGTTTCAGTGAGGAAAAGTGAAACTTTTCTCTTCTTGCTAATTCTCCTTGCTAGGTCCTGTAGTCTAGTCGCAGCATGGTCGTGCAGTGAGGGAGTCCAGTTAGGTTGTTGTTATCGCTAGCCAGTTAGGTTGTTGTGAGGCTGAGGGGTCCTGTGCGCAGTCAGATGGGCAGCAGTTATGGTTGAATGCTGTTGAGAGTGGGTAAGGAGGAGTATTACTCCTTCTTGATGTGATGAATGCTTGGTCCACACCTAAGAGCCACACCAAAAGGCCCTCTGGAAAGGCTCTCAGGCGCGGGCACACCTGAGCGTGCCTTCAGTTTGAATGTCGGTGGCGGTCTGATTGGTCCTGGTGGTGGGGTGTGGGGAGGAGCTCACCTGCCTGCTCCCTTCATTTGAGACAGATGTTTCAAAGAATAACTGATACTAAGATTAAGGAAGGCATTTTTGTGGGTCCACAAGTCAGACACATCATCAATGACAAGTGGTTCGAAGTTCTGCTAGTGAGGCCTGAGAAAATCGCATGGAAGGCATTCAGGGATGTTGTGGAGAATTTTCTTGACAGTTACAGGGCACCAAACTACATCCAGTTGGTTGACATTATGCTTCAAGCATACAAAACCATAAAGTGCAACCTGTTAAGATTCATTTTCTGCATTCACATTTGGACTTCTTTGCTGCTAATCTTGGTGCTGTCAGCTACGAACATGGTGAAAGGTTTCACCAGGACATTCGATGACGGAAAAGCGATATCAGGGCAACTGGAACCCATCGGTGCTGGCCGAATATTTGTGGACACTGAGACAAGAAGCATCAGATGCTGAGTACAAACAAAAAATAGGAGCAAAACATTTTTAGCTCTGGTGAACTAATGCAATATGTCAACATCATTGTGTGATTAAACATGCTAAATTCAGTCAAAATACCCAAATTACAATGTAACAATCAACCTCAAAAGTTATATAATCCTTTAGACATATATTAACCACTGGTAATACCTACACAGGTAGACAACCAAGGAACATGTTTTTCATAATTATTTAACAATGCTTTATTATATTATATTCAAATAATTTTTACTTTCAATCTTAAATCTTAAAATATTGTATACATCTTACATCTCCAGTGCTTTACTATATTTTTTTCCAATAATCTATATTTACCACCTTAAAATGAATATATTTTATACATCTTACATATTCAACCATCCATCCATAACCATTCAATAACACATACACTCAAGCCAATTAATCACCATCACCATACTTCCCAGAGAGTAAAGAAACAACTCCTTAAAATACTATTGTTATGTTCACTGGACTCAAGAGTAAACTTACTCAACCCAGCAGGTTCTCAGTGAATTGCCTCGCTAACAAACAATTATAAATATGTCCCAGAACAAAAACAGAAAATGTCCTGATGCCAAATATTTGTGTTGAATATTCAGATTTAGTTAAAGCAGCAGTGGGTAGGTGCTTTAAGTAGTCTAGCTGCTGCCTCTGAATATGCCCCCCCCCCCATAGTATTTTAGAAAAGGCTTGATGAATGCACATTTTTTTCTAAAATGCATATAATGCTAACAGAGGCACGTCTGAAATTGCCACTGTACAATTACATTTCTTTGGTCTTTACTGAGAAAGATGTGAGGAAGCTACCCATGGCAGAAACGCTACTTAAGGATGATGAGTTGGACGAGGTGAATGAAATCTTAGTGAATCTGGAAGATGTAGTCAAACAATTGACTACATCATAAATAAAGGGCAGAAAATTGCCTGGACCAGATGGTATACACCCAATAGTGCTGAGAGAACTCAAAGATGAAATTGCAGAGCTACTATTACTGATTATTTAACTATCATTAAAATCATCTTATATTACCAGAAGATTGGAGAGCAGACAGTGTAACACCTATTTTTAAAAAGGGTTTTGGGAAACTGCAGACTGATGAGCCTAACGTTAGTGCAGGGCAAAATGGCAGACAGCATTATTAAGAACATAATTATCTGACACTTGAATAGACATGCTTTAATGGGACAAAGTAAACGTTCATTTAGCCAAGGGAAGCTATGCCTCACCAATCTGCTCTATTTCTTTGAAGGCATCAATAAACATGTAGATAAAGATGAGCCAGTTGATATAGAGGCAAATTCAGACATCCCTAGGCTGTCTGGACATCTAGACGGCCCAGGGATGCACCCAGTTCTGCTCCCATGGGGGCTAGACATCCCCGGGAGAGCTGAATCGCAGCACAGTGGCTGGGCATCTGGGAGATGCCCCGATTCAGGCACCCCGGATGTCCAGCCACTTCCCCAGCTAACAACCAGTCTCCTCCATGGAGTGACAGTAGCATGGTGTCCTGTTGCCATGCCACCATGGCATCATGAAGGAGCCGCGATCACCGGCCACCCCCAAAACATTCTTTCCTTGCAGCCCGACCCCCAATCCCGCTGTCTCTTTGCTGTTCCCCCCCCCCCCCCCCGCTCCTGATTCGCATAAGTGGGCATGACAGTGTGACAGTGAGCTGGATGATGTGTCATTGCTCTCGGGAAAAACTTTCTGACGCATTAGCTAGTTCCAAGCAATGAGGGACATTTGAGGGGCTCCCCCTTACATGGAGCACAGGCCTCATAATTTGCAAGGGAGGCAGTGTTTCCAAAATACAAGGTATTTGAGAGGTTTGGGAGGCCATGGACATGGAGGTGCCTTCCTCTTAAATGTAGATCCTGGTGGCTGGAAGGTTGTGGGTGCAGATGGTGCTGGGGCAAGGGGCAGAATAGCTGGAAGGATTGTGGTGTGGTGTGGCAGTGGTGTGTACCTCTTTGTGCAGGTTATGCACCTCATGTAGCAGTGCTTTAGAGACTTTTATCCTCACTCACTGCTAGATGATCCTCAGTCAGTGCTCAGTGATGTCAAGTATGTTTTCTTGCAGCTCTATTTTCTGTGCATCCCAACTACTGCTGGCCTCTCTAACTGATGTGAGGCTCCGCACCTTCCATTTCTCCTGTGGCTCCTTCTACAGGTTCTGGCTCATCATGGAAGGGGAATGGTGCTGGAAGTTCTAGGTCTGTCACCTCTCCATCATCTCCGGACTTTTCTGGAAAGAGTAGTTACTCACCTGTAACAGGTGTTCTCCAGGAGCAGCAGGAATCAGTCCTCACATATAGGGTGACATCGACGTTGATGGAGCCCCTGCGGAGCATTTCCCCAGCTTTCTATGAAAGCCTTTGGGAATACTGCACGCATGCGCGGTCCCCTTCCCGCCTAAAGGTGCCATCTTGCTCTATCAAATTACATAGCTACAAAACAGCACACAAAAATGTAAAATAAACTATGTACAACTGCAACTCCCAGGGGAGGAGGGAGGGTTGTGAGGACTGATTCCTGCTGCTCCTGGAGAACACCTGTTACAGGTGAGTAACTACTCTTTCTCCAGGACCAAGCAGGAAGTCAGTCCTCACATATGGGTGACTCCCAACTCTGGGCTACCAAGGAACCCAGGCTGAACAAGTGGACTTCTTTCTAGAGGCCAGGACGACCTCCTCAACTTCAGGAGGTAGGCCCCAAGGAGCCAAAACTACCCTTGCAGCCTCCAGGCCATCAAATTGAGAGATTTGAGATTGGGGTGCAGAAGAGACCCCTGGTCTTGAGACAGAAAGTCGGGTTGCAACCCTAGAGGTAGTGGAGTGTCCACTGCTAGCTGAAGCAGAAGTGGGAACCAAGGTTGTCTCGGCCACCTGGGGGCTACCAGAAGGACCAAGGCCTGGTCCTTCAGAACTTTGAACAGGGTTCGGGCCACCAGAGGCGTGGGAGGAAACGCATATAGGAGGCCTTGGGACCAGGAAATCAGAAAAGCATCTGCTGCTATTCTCAGAGGATGCAGTTGCCTGTTCAGGGGACTGGCAAATAGATCTATGGATGGAAGTCCCCATCTCAGGAAGATGGGGAAAAAAAAAAAAAGATCCTCTGAACTACCAAGGGATGGAAATTTTGTTTATTGACACATGCAACAGAAAAACAAACAAAAGCAAAAACAATCACCCCAACCAAGTCCCACACCCCCCCCAAAACCCCCACCCCCCCCGACATATCACAAAACAAATATCACAACCCCCCCGTGACCCACCTCCCCAAACCCACCACCAAACCCAGCAATCAACACACGTGCCCCTCCTCCTAACAACAACCCACAAACGTCTCTGACAATGTCCATGTTCCCTCCCCCCCTCAGTCCATTGTCCCTGCCCGACCCAACCCCTCCCTGCAAGAACACCCCCAATCAGTCCACACAGTGTCCGTCTTGCAATCCCTGAACCCCTCCCCCACACAACAGTCCCCACCAGTCCAAATGTTCATGCAGTCCTCCAGTGTGTGGGAACTGCCAGACTCCCCCCCCCCAACCCCCTCAAAGACAGAGTCCCCTGTCCCCATCCCTCCCCCAGCAGCGGGAGCAGCACCTCCCCCACCCTCCCCACCAAACCCAACCCCCACCCCAACCGACCCACAGAAACAAACACAACAAAAACAAGCCACCCTACCCCCACCCCCCCAACAGAAACATAAGGGCATCTTAAGCCCATCCCCAACATAATCCCACCAAAACAAAGCATAACTAATCATACAAATCAAAGGCTAAAAAACAAAAACAAAAGTAACATAAACCCCTGTGCTGTCCTGCAATCCAGACAGCGGAGCGGGATGCCCAAGACACAAAAAGGACATACAAAAACACTAACAACAACAGCAATTGGGACAGCCCCCTCGAAGAGGAAAGGGAGAGCGGACAAGTGGTCTCACCCCTGAATCAGCACCAGCTCACCCCCCCCCCCGGGAGAAAAACAACCCCAAAGTCATACTCAGAAATAAACCCCAGGGAAGGGAACCCAACCCCTCCTGCCACACCCCTCCCCTAGTGAAACAAAAACAAACCTCAGAGCCCTACAGGGACGATAACCCCAGGGAACCCCTCCCCCTCACGGGGGGCGGAGGGTGAGGTGACGCCACAGACGCTCCCAACGATGGACTTCCACCACCCGCCTTTCACGTTGCGCCATGCTGGACACTTCCTCCAGAATGTCCCGCACCACCTCGTCGAGGGGCAGGACCAACCCCCAGGTCGAGACATGACAGCGCGCTTGCCACAGGTGGTAGCGCACTACAGCCGTGACGAGGTAGAGGGTCCCGGAGTCCTGCCTTAGAGGAAAGGACCAGGCCCCGTACACCCACTCCGCATACGTGAGGAGGGAAAGGTCGCGCAGGTGAAGAGCAGCGGACACCAACCGGCAGGCCCCCACGTTAAAGGGGCACTGCCGGAGGAAATGGTCCATGGTCTCCGCCTGCCCCTCACACCCGGCCCTCGGACAGACCCGCTCGGCCTGTGACCTGTACTTGAGGTTGTCCCTCACGTACAAACGCCCGTGGAAAGACAACCAGGCTACATCCCGAACCTTCTTCGGTAGCCGAGGGGAGTTCAACAGCCGAAGGCCCCGCTGCATCACATCCGCCGGACAGTCCCGCAGGGCCCACCGTGGTTGATAGTGAGAGGTGAGTACCATCCGGTATAATCCTTTCCGCCCCAAGGACTGGGCGAGCGGGTCGGTCACCCCCCACCGCCGAATGAGCCCCACCATCACAAATACGTACGATGGGGCCTGTTCCCTTCTCCGGCGCACACGTGGGACCGAGGACGCCCCCTCCCACTGCTCCCAGAAGCGGGAGAACCATTCCCGATAGGAGGCCACCCACCAAACCCCACCCCCTTCCCTCATCCTACCTAAGTGAAACGCCATAGACAAGACTGACAGGAAAACAAGGGGGTGCAACATACCCAAACCACCCTCTGCCCGATCCAGGCAGACAATGTTGCGCTGGACAGGGTTCAAGCGGTTACCCCACAGAAAACAGAAAAAGACGGCACAGACAGACGCCTGACGGGACAACGGAAGGACGAAGACCGTGGCTACGTGCAGAAAGAGAGGAAGCAGAAACGTCCCGAGGAGTTTGATCTTCTCCTCGTACGTACACCGCCACCCCCTCCACCGCAGCACCCGACACCGTGCAGTCTCGAGACAACGGTCCCAATTGGACTCCGCACAGTCCTCCGACCCGAAGACGAGGCCCAAAACGCGGACCTCCCCCACGGGAGGAGGAAAGGGGGCGCAGGAAGGCGGGGAGGCCTCCGAGGGGCCCAACCACAGCGTCTGGCACTTGCTGTGGTTGACAACAGAGTGGGCTACCTCCGAGTACTCCTCCACGGCCTCCCGCAGGGCCTCCACCCCTTCAGTGCCGTCCATGTAAACTGAGATGTCGTCAGCGTAGGCAACGACGGTCACCGGGGACGCACCAGGCGCCTCCAGGCCCCGTAACCCACCTGAGGACAATCTCCGGAGGAAGGGGTCGAGGGAGAAAACATACAGCAGGGGGCTCAAAGGGCACCCCTGCCGCACCCCCGAGGCGACACCAAATGGCCGTCCGAGCCACCCGTTAATAAACGGGAAGCTCACCCCCCCTCGGTACAGCGCCTGCACGACGAAGAGGAAACCTGCAGGGAGGCCGAAGTGCTGGAGCACCACCCACAGGTACCGGTGACTGACTCGATCAAAGGCCTTGGACTGATCCAAGGAGACCAACCAGTGGTCCCGTTGGAGCGACCGGCCTCTTTCCACCATCTCCCGGACTGTGGCGACAGCGTCCAGAACCCCTCTCCCCCGAACGGAACAATACTGGGAAGGGGACAGCAAATCGCCCGACACCTCCACCAGTCGATTGGCCAAACACTTGGCCAGGATCTTCCGGTCCGCGTTCAGAAGAGAGAGCGGCCGCCAGAAGTCCAAGGAGCTATCGTCCTTCCCCTTGGAGAGCAGCAGCAGGACAGACTCACGAAATGACCGCGGGAGATACCCCGTGTCCATGATCTCCTGAAATAGGGAGGTCAGGAAGGGGGCCAGCTGGGCGATGAACGTGCGATAGAACTCCACCGGGAGCCCATCGCGCCCAGGCACCTTCCCCAATGGCATGGCACGAATCGCCCTCTCCACCTCCACCTGCTGAATCGGTGCAGCGAGTGCATCAACCTGTGCCTGGACCACAGCCGAATACACCGGGGGAAGGCCCAGGTACTCTCGGATATGGGTGAGGTCCACGGGGTGATCCCCAAACAGGTCCGAGAAGTATTCCCCCACCATCCGCAAAAGGTCCTCCTGGGAGGTATGAATGGTACCGTCCTCGCCCCTCAGGGCCATGACCTCCCGACGCTGAACCCTCTCCCTGCAAGTCCGGAAAGGGTCTGGAGTGGCGCCCCCACCGGCCGCCCCCTCGAAGCATAGGGAGGCATGGCGATCGTAAAGCAGGCCACGGAGCTGGACGCGCACCTCTTCAACCTCCTCCCGCGCTGCCCCTCGGGATACCAAACGATCCAGCGACCTCCGGAGGACAGTGTAAGTGAGGTAGCGGGATCGAGCCATGGAGGTACCCCGGGAACGGAAAAGTTGTCGGGCACGCGTCTTCACCTCATCCCACCAGGCGCCACGAGAAGGAAAAACACCCAACAGGGTCTCCTGGTCTGCGAGAAAGGCCAAGAACTCCTGGACCACCTCTGATGTTGCCAACAACTGCACATTCAGTCGCCACAGGCCAGGACCCCTGCTAAGCTCCTCGTGGTTAGCCAGGAAGGACACGGAGAGGACGCGGTGGTCCGAAAAGTCAACCGCCTGCAACTGCGGAGGGGAACACTCCACCCGGGCACTCACATATATCCGATCGATACGACTCCTACAAGTCCCATGGTAGTAGGTGAACCCCGGCGACCGTGGAAAGGCCCGGTGGAAAACATCCACCAGGTCAGCCGTCCGGGTCATCTCGGCCAAAAAGAGGCCCTCGTAGCTAGGTGGGCAACGCTCCCCCCCTCGGTCCTGCAAAAAGGTGGTGGTGTTAAAATCCCCGGCAAGGACCACCAAACGGGAGGTGTGTAAGTAGGGGCGGATAACCCCAAACAGGGTCTTCCGCGCCAACTTAGACTGGGGGCCGTAGACCACCACGAAACGAAACCGATGAGGCCCACAGTAGCCGTCTAAGAGCAGACACCGGCCCTGCTCCAGTTCCCACACGTACTGCACCTGAAATCGGTTAGACGTGAACAAAACCGCTACTCCTGCGTAGGGCTGTGCCGCAAGTGACCAGTACGAAGGGCCCCACCTCCACTCTCGCTTCGCCCGATGAAGGCTAGCGAGCGAGGTGAGCCTGGTCTCCTGCAAGAAGATGACATCCAGCCCACTCGTAGAAAGAAAATCATAGGCCATAGCCCGCGCCTGGTCTGAGAAAATGCTGGCCACGTTGATGGTGGCGCACGAGAACGCAGGAGTGCACGCCATGCCTATTTCGAGTGCAGTGACCCTTTCCTCCTCTTCTCACCAACCCCAGGATCCCCAGAATCCCGCTTGCAGGACAAGCCCGCAAGCTGGAGCAATTCCTCCTGGTCCACGTCGACCACCTCGAGGATCTCCTCCTCCTCCCGCTCAACCCTATCACCCCAGGAGGTGCTGGCGCCCCCGGGACCACCAGGCAAAGCTGTCGCGAGGGCAGACCCAGCCCCCACGGGATGAGGAGGCACAAACGGGTCAGGGGTCGGAGGAATGACCTCCTCCGTGGGGTCCACCACCTGTGCAGCCCCCCCCTCCCCGGACAAAGACTGCGACAATACAACAGTGCCCACCCCCGCGGGGGAGGCCAGGGCGGCCGGGTCAGCAGGGGGCTCCTGCGAAGGCCCCGAACCCAACTGCGGGGGTACAAACCCATCCTCCCTCACCCGTCGGGCGCCAGTATCCCCCTTGATTGGAGGACCCTGACTGCGGCGCGCCTTCGGCATCTTTGAAGGTCGCCGCTGAGGAAGAGGGGCCGCCCCCGCCGCTAATCGCTCCGAGCGCCGCACAGGAAGCCCTGCCTCCACAGGCAAGCCCTCATCTGCCTCAGCCGCATCAGCAGCCAAAAAGACAAAACGGTTGATGTCCAACACGGGCTCTGCATCCGGCAACGGGGATGTCTCCCGTTTCTTCCTTTTGGACTTGCCACCCTTGGAAGGGACCGTAGTCCATTCCTCAGGTGGCACCACCCTCAACCCACTATCCTGTCGTGATACATTAACCTCCACCACATCAACCCTCTCCTCCTTCCTACCCGAATCCCCTCCCCCTGCTGGCTCCCTCGGCTCGATGGACTCCTCTACCCTAGGGCCCTCGGACTCCTCCTGAGGGAGAGGGGCCTCCACAACCTCCTCCCGCACAGAAGCCCGAGGTGGAGTGACGGCATCCCCCCCCGGTCCATTGTGTGACGCGGAGGGGCAGCGGGCGAAGGGGTGGCCCAACTCCCCGCAAAGGTTACACCGAATTAGCAGACACCCGGCCGAGGCGTGACCCCGTCCACCACAACGGGTGCAGACCTGCTCGGGACAGTTCATGCTCAAATGGCGAAATGAGCCACAGCGGTGACACTCGCGGGGTTGCCCGGGGTAATAGCACAAGATGCGATCCCGACCGAGAAAACCGGCCGAGGGCACGTGCTGCACCACGTTTCCCACCTCACGCAAACGGATCCTGCCCTTCCACGACCCGTCCCACACCCCTAGGGGCCCAGCGCCCTTAACCAGGGGTGCGAGGAGCACCGCATGGCGCGACAACCAAAACTGGATGTCCTGCCCTGGGAGCGACTCATTCCTGGATAGGATGGTCACAGGTACCGTCCCCTGGCGAGAGATAGGCACAACACGAAAGTCAGCCCACCCTCCCTGCCCCCTCTGCTGCTGGTATCGGTCCCAGAAAATCTCCAACCCCCGTCTCAGCATGAAACTAACATCATATTCAATGGTGTTGTTCATGTGGATAAAGGCGTAGAGATCTCCTGGGAGAAACCCCAGCCCAAGGACCATCCTCAAGACCTGTTCCCTGGCTGGAGGGGACCCCTCCCCAGCCCATCGGATCTGCGCCACGTTGCGCCGTCGGACCTCACCCCCTACCCCTCTTTGGAACCCTCCCCCACCACCTCCCCCTCCTGCGGGACCATTCCCCTGGGAGTTCCCCCTCCCCCCACCTTCACCCGACTTCCCCGGAGTGGTGCCCGACCCCCTCAGAGCCTCCGCAAAGGTACGGGGGGGGAAGCCGACCCCCCAGCTCCCATCCCCTGCCTACCTTGGCCTTCCCCTGCTGCTACCTGCGGGGGATCCTGCTGCTGGTCTGCAGGATCCACAATCTCCGCACATGGGGCGACCTGAGAACTGGGCAAGATCATCTCTGCCAAAACCGAATCTGGAATGCTATCCTTTCCGGATCCCTGGGTGCCACCGAGAACCCCTGGATCACCCCCTGCCGCCACCTCCATCTGCTGAAAGGCAGCAAAGGCCCCAGGAGGGCCCGTCGGGGTCTCCAAGGCTAATCGCAGGGCATCACAAACCTGGTTCTCGGTGACACCCAGGGGACCGGAAGGCTCCCCCAAGCCTCCTTCCCGCGTTCCCGACCCAGCGCAAGGCTCCTGGGTCTCGGCCACCACTACCGGGGACGGACCCCGCTCCCCTTCATTCCCGGGATCCAGGGGGACCACCGCCCCCCCTGACCCTACTGAGAACAACTCCTTCCCTCGTTCCAAATCAGCCACTACCACCTTCCCCACTATATGACCAGTCGTCCGCTCCCCCCTTTCCTCCATCCGCCCTTCCCCTAACCCACCGTCCGCTACCCCCTGTACGGCTACCGACAACAAGGCAGGACCTGCCCGAGACAACAGGGCAGATCCCCCACCCAGAACATCCCCCACACCTCCACCCCCCTGCCCCTTGTCCCTCTCAGGTCCTACCTGGTTGTCGGTGCCAGACGTGGCACATGGGTCCAGAATCACCTGGCCGGTAGCCAAGGCTCCAGCAGGAAGGGCAGACGCCCCCCTGCGAGCCAGGCCCCCTTCAGCCACACTGGCGGAAACTGCAGGCGCCTGTTCATCCCGCTCCGCTGACACAGAAGACAAAGAAACATGCTGTCCCTGCTCTTGACTCCCCTCAGGGGCTGCAGAAAACGAACAGCAGCCCCTACCCTGCTCCTTCCCTTGTCCTGCACCCCTCCGGTGCTGGACAGCCACCTCTGAAAAAGATGGGCGGCCATCCTGCAGCCGTCGAGGAGCAGGAAGAGCAGCCAAAACAGGGGAGTCGCTATTCACAGCAGCCCCCCCACCCCAAGTCCGCACTGAAAATCCGGTATCCACTGCAGGGGAATGAACCCGGCGGTCAAACAGCACAGAGCCTTGAGATCCCCGACGCTGCTGCATCGGATCCGACTGCGAATCACCACCTCGAGGACATTTTTCAGCGGAGGACGAGCGGGGAAATCCAGGCAGAGCCTCCTCAGACCGCCGTCGCTGCTCCTGCGGCAAGGCAAAGACAGAATCCCGGCTCGCTTCACACTTCCGGGAATACCCGGAAGTGACGTTACACCCCTGGCGGCGGCCATCTTGGAGTGTCGATCGGGCTGGGGGAAGCCCTGCAGAGACCTCCTCCATCGGGGCAATCCTTGCATCGGCGGCAACGGTGAGAAGCCTGACGTCACGGGGAACTGCCGGTCGGCCATCTTGGGGCACCCCACCAACACACGCTGATGTCGGGAGAGCAGGAAAATGAACGGGAAAGGCCTGCTGATGGGAAAGATCAACTCCTCGGACACCCTGCTCACTGCCCCAATCATTAGTGCAGGAAATCGATGTCTGCAATCGGGTCGTCGGCGGGGCTGTCATCATGGGCTCCAAAGAATCTAGGTGGGCAGGGACCCCGCCCCCAAACGCCCAGGCACCAGCTTTCACCAATTCAACTTCACCCTGAAAGGGCAACAGAGAACGGGACTGTCGATTTCCTACCGGCTTTCCCACCCCCGGGGGTCTCCCCTGGACTACAGATCTACCCTGCCATCTATCATAGTTGTGATACACTTCAGACAGGGACCCACAACCCTGGCTCCTCAGATAGATGATTTCCTGGTGTTTAGCCTTCAAGGCCCGCTTTACCCCCTTTCTATAGATGGTATAGGCCACCCACTCCTCACCGGGAATGGTGGCCTGCAGGCTCTCCAGGTGGGAGAGCTGAGTTTCCAGCTGGGCCGCCTCCTTCTGGAGACCCTGGAGCCGCCGTACTGCCACCACAATCTCCTCTGGGGCCCTAGCTGGTTTCTGGAAGGATGGCAGGCCCGACCCTCCGTCCTCATCCTCACTGGAAGAGGTAGAGGCCTCCTCCAGGACCCGAGGCGGAGGGGGGAACCCACCTCCTCCAGCACCGTACGGGGCAGGCTTCCAAGGCCTCCCTAGGGCCTCTCCCTGCCTCCACCCAGCCTCCACACCCTGCCTGGGGAGGAGAGAAGAGCCTCCTCCCTGGGGCAGCGGGCCCAAACCTCCGGGCAAGTGGGTCCCTGTTCCCTGACCATCTGTAGTCCTACCTGGGGAGGCCCCCTCCTGGGGTATCGGCTGAAGACAGGTTCCAGCATCCTCAGTAGTCTGCACCAAAGGAGGCCTACCAGGCCTGGTAGGCCTCTGAGCCTGGGCCTCTCCTGCTGGAGGTGGCCCAGGGCCCGACATCCAGCCACAGGAAGGAAGCAGGAACTCCTCCCTAACAGGAGCTCTGCAGAACAGGTCTGCTCACCACAACAGCTGAACAGGAAGTGGGAGGAGCTGCCACTCGTGTGGCTGCAGAATTCTGCTCAACCTGTCTGCTAGGAAATTTTCCCGGCCAGGGAGATAAACCGCCTTGAACAACATGTTGTGCCTGAGTGCAAACAAGCAAAGGTCCTGCGCCTCCTGACAAAGGAGCCTGGACCCAGTGCCTCCCTGTTTGTTCACATAAAACATGGCTACCTGGTTGTCTGTCTGCACTAAAACAGATTGGTGGGCCAGGGTTTGAGAGAAAGTCTTGAGGGCTAAGCGAATAGCCCGAAGCTCCAGTAGATTGATCTGCTGCTGGGCCTCCCAGGGAGGCCATAGGTCCTGAGTGCACGTGCCCAGACAGTGTGCTCCCCAGCCCTGTAGAGAGGCATCGGTGGTCAATACCACTGTGAACCCAGGTGGCTGAAAAGGCATCCCTGCCAATAAGTTGGGGGGATGCAGCCACCAACGGAGGGAGTGCAGGAATGATCTGGACACCCTTACTCTGTCTCCGAGGCTCCCTGTGGCCTGCGACCACTGAGTTCTGAGGCACCATTGCACAGGCCTCATATGAAGCCTGCCATGGGGTGTGACATGTACTGTCGAAGCCATGTGGCCCAGAAGCCTCAGGCAGAGCCTGGCGGAGACCAGTGACCTGCTGAGAAACTGGTTTGCCAAGGTCATCAGTCTTTGGGCTCTGTCTTCTGGCAAGAACGCTTTTGCCTGCAGAGAGTCTAGTCTTGCCCCTATGAACTCTAAGTTTTGGGAGGGGGGAGCAAAGTGGACTTTGCGAAGTTTATGACAAACCCCAGATGCTGCAGCAGAGAAATCGTTCGGAGGGTGGCTTGCCTAGCCTCCTGGCACGTCTGACCCCTGATGAGCCAGTCGTCCAGATAGGGGAAGACAAAGATACCCTGATTTCTCAAGTAGGCCGCCACCACTGCCAGGCATTTGGTAAAGACTCTGGGGACGGAGGTGAGGCCAAATGGCAGCACCCTGTACTGATAATGGTTTCCTCCCACAATGAACCTGAGGTACTTTCTGTGGTCTGGATGAATAAGGATGTGAGTGTACGCATCCTTTAGATCTAAAGAGCATAGCCAATCTCCCTGCTGGAGGTAGGGCAGAAGTGTTCCAAGAGTAAGCATCTTGAACTTTTCCTTCTGCAAGAACTTGTTGAGATTTCTGAGGTCGAGAATAGGCCTGAGATCCCCTATTCTCTTTGGTACTAGGAAGTACCTGGAGTAAAACCCGTGACCTTGGAGGTGGGGAGGCACAGGCTCCACCGCCTGGTCTCGTAACAGACCCTGGAGCTCCTGCAGGAGGAGGGCTGTATGGAGAGGAAGCCTTGGAGGCTCTCCTGGAAAATAGGGAGGAGGCAACTGATGAATGAAGCAGGTAGCCCTTTTGGACTATGCTTAAGACCCAGTTGTCCCCTGTAATGGGTGGCCACCGGTGGGCAAACAGGGCTAGGCGACCTCCTGTGCAGGGATGGGACAGCAGAGATGGAGAGGCTATGCCTTGGGAGTCAAAAACCCCCACCCTGCTGAGTAGGAGCAGGAGCCGGAGGCTTGGGGGCTTTCTGCCTACGGGGCCCATGTCCCTGCCCCTTGGCCTGCTGACCCTGTGGGGGAGCGGGGGAGGTCTGGTAAGTTGGGTACTGTTTGTAGGCAGTCGCCTTCCTCAGGTAAAAGGGCTTTTTACCCGAGCCCTTCTTTTTGTGTGAAGGGGCAGAGGTCTTTCGAGACAGCCTTGTCCTCGTGAGGTGCTCGGTGTCGAGCTCAGCAGCCTTCTCGGCCATGAGCTTGCCAAAAAGGTTTTCACCTCGGCAAGGGACATCGACCAACTTGTCTTGAACCCATGGCTCGAGGTCCGATGACTGCAGCCATGCCTGGCGTCGAGCCGCGATGCCGGCAGCCGCAACCCGGGCCGAGGCCTCAAAGCCATCATAGGCCACTCGGGACATGAACTTAGAGCATTCCCGGATCCCCGAAGACAAGGACTTGAACCTCTGCAAAGGTTCCCTGGAGAGACCAGCAGAGAACCCAGCAAGCTCTTTTGCCAGGTCTCGCAAGTACATGCCCATGTACAGCTGGTAAGACTGGACACGGCAAGCAAGCATCGAGCCCTGGAAGCACTTTCTGCCGAACGCATCCAGGTTTCGGGCCTCCCTGCCTGGGGGCACCGCGGAGTGCATCTTCTGACTTTTCAGACGATGCATGGCCGATTCCACCACCATGGAATGGTGCGGTAGCTGCACCTTTTGAAACCCAGGGCTCTTACGGAGTCGATAAATGGAATCGACCCGCTTGCTTAAAACCGGTGCCGAGGCCGGTGCCTCCCACATCCGGAAGAGGAGCCGTTCCAGCATCGGAGGAACCGGCACAGTAAAGGCCTCCTTCGGAGGAGAGTCATACTGGAGGGCCTCGAGCTCTTCGGCTCGAGACTCCTCTTTGGCTCGAGGCTCCTCCTCGGGATCCGCCGAGATCGCCAAAGCAGTGGCCATATCCCACATGAACTCCGAGAACCGGGTATCCTCCGGAGGGGACCTACTCCGGGGCTCAGACTGCGGTGAGTCCGACGGGACGCACTGAGTCTTGAAGGTATCGGGGGACTCCTCGTCCTCCGTCTCCCAGGCGGACTCGTCCGAAGAGGAGTCGGGCTCCGACCGCACGGGGCCCGGCAGCATCTGCCCCGACGCCGAAAGCACCGGCGTCGACACCCTCGGTCCCGACCGGGAGGTCGAGAGTGACCGAGGACGACCTCGAGCCTTCATGGTCTCGAGTATCGGCTCGGTCTCCGGGGTCGACTTCGACGTCGATGTCCCGGTGGTCGGGGCAGATGCGCACAGTCTGCACTCCAAGGCTGTCAGCCTGAGACCCAGCTCAGGAGACTCAGCAGCTGCCGACTCGGGCCCGGTGGCGCCGGGCCCGACGTCGGCTCCCTGGAAGGAGAGTCCTCGAGGACAACAGGACTTACATGTCCAGCAGACTCCGGCTCCACTCGAGGTACTTTTGACGGCTTCTCCTGTTCCACGGGCCCGGGACGGCGGTCGGGGGTCCGAGACCAAGCCCTCGAGGAGCCAGGGACCTCCTCCGACACCGCCCTTGCGAGCCGCTTCTTCCTCTTTTGCTCCCGCTCAGGGGACCCCCTATCTGAGGAGCCCCGACGATGCTCAGGGTCAGATTCCCGAGACGTCGAGGCCTCAGACGAGGTCCGGGCCCGGCCGGAGGCCGAGTCGGAGAAAAGCCTTTCCTTCTGGTGCTGACGACTTCGAAGTGCCTTAGTGGACATTTTCCCACATGGTCCACAGATCTTAGGATCATGATCAGGACCGAGGCACCGAAGGCAGCAGTCGTGTGTGTCGGTGAGAGACATTAGTTTCTTGCACCGATCACACTTCTTAAAACCACTGGAAGCCATCGGGGAAAAAAGAGTCCCCGTGAGGTCAAAGGACCGGCCTTCCAGGGAAAAGGAAAAAAGGGCGCGAACGCCAGCCACGAAGGGCAAAAACTGAAAAAATAAGATCGGGCTCGATACCGGTGTACCGAACCCGGCAAAAAGGGGAACCGGCGTCGAACCGGACAAAAACCGCAAAGAAAATCGCAAGGAATAGACAAAAAAATCTAACTATTTTCCGGGTGAACTAGGACACACGTCCGAAGGGCTCCACGGAAAAAGAGAGATTGAGCAAGATGGCACCTTTAGGCGGGAAGGGGACCGCGCATGCGTGCAGTATTCCCAAAGGCTTTCATAGAAAGCTGGGGAAATGCTCCGCAGGGGCTCCATCGACATCAATGTCACCCTATATGTGAGGACTGACTTCCTGCCTGGTCCTGGAGAATACCACCATCCCTCTCTACCACCTCATCCTAGATCAGCTATTGGCTGGCCACCTGGTCCTCCATCTTATGTGTTCTGCCTCCCTCTGCCCTTGCTGTCTGAGTCTGTGAGGCATCCCCTTCTCCAAGTATTTGGCTCAATACCTTAGCACGTTTGCCTTATTGTGGCCAATAGCCTCACCTGTAGGTAGGAAATCAAATACACTTCACCACTTTCTGCAAGCCATATTGTTATTGATAGTGACTAACATAACGTATCATATTATACCAAAGATAGCCTTTTCTGCCTTGATCTGCACAGAGTGTGGCAGGCCTCCTATGGTTACAATGCTGCATAGTCATACTGTTAAGTGCCATTGAGTCAATATCAATTCTTGACAATCCTTTACATAGTTGTCCAAGTTGTGACTATCCATTGGGTTTTCTTGGCAAGATGCGACTGGAGGTAGATTGCCAGGCCTTTCTTTTGTGCAATAATCCTACAGCATCTGGTATTCCAAGGTGGTCTCTCATCCAAGTACTAACCAGGCCCAACCTTGGTTAGCTTTAGAGATCAGACTAGCATATACATACTAACATTATTTATTTGGTTTTATATACTGCACTTCTTATAATCATCACAGTTTATAGAAGAACAACTTATTTCAAGGAACAGGTTAAATTACATGGAACAAGTTACAATGAATAAGTAAACATAAATTAACGCAATACGAATGATACATTGAGACCCACCCTGTGCAGAAAGCTGTGCCATCTCATGCCACACATTCTGCATGTCTGTAGCATGTAAATTGTAGCCTTGAGCACATTTTTTGTGGGTGGGACCACTGGTGAGTGGGGATGTGGGCTAGCACATATCTAAATATCAATCATGCACCCCACCACATGCAGTGAATGCAAAACTAGCTAGGTAACTGGGCTGATGATACACTCTGCGTAAGGAACACTCAAGTGTGGAAACCTCTATTGGAGAAAAAGGAGATGATGTGTCTAGGCCAGAATGCAGTCACAAAGTGCAGATCTTTGCTTGCACTTTCCAACCCCCCATACCAGCAAACCTTGAGAGTGCTCTGTCTATGTCACCAAGCACCATTCCACTTATGGTCTTCCACCCTTAATGGTTATAGCATAGGGAATATTCTGAACATCACAGTGAATGGGTACATCTGCAAACACAGTAGCACATGAAAGGAATGTTGGCAGGGCAGCTGCCATACCATTGCAGCATTATGAGATGAGACTACAGTGCCTTGTGAAAGTATTCATCCCCTTGGTGTTTGTCCTGTTTTGTCACAATACAACCTGGAATTAAAATGGAGAGTTGGAGGTTAGCACCATGTGATTTACACAAAAAGGCTACCACTTTGAAGGTGCTAAATATCTCCACTAGGATTTTCACCCATTCCTCAAGGCAAAGCTGCTCCAACTCCTTCAAGTTTGATGGGTTGTGTTGGTGTACAGCAATCTTCAAGTAATGCCACAGATTCTCAATTGGATTGAGGTCTGGGCTTTGACTAGGCCATTCCAAGACCTTTAAATGTTTCCCTTTGAACCACTCCAGTGTAGTTTTAGCAGTATGTTTAGGGTTATTGTCCTGCTGGAAGATGAACCTTTGTCCCAGTCTCAAATCTTTGGCAGACTGAAACAGGTTTTCCTCAAGAATTGCCCTGTATTTAGTGTCATCCATCATTCCTTCAATTCTGACCGGTTTTCCTGTCCCTGCTGATGAAAAACATACCCACAGCATGATGCGGCCACCACCTTGTTTCACTATGGGAATGATGTTCTCTGGGTGATGGGAATTGTTGGGTTTGCATCACACATGGTATTTCCCATGATGGTCAGAAAGTTCAATTTTTGTCTCATCTGACCAGAGAACCTTCTTCCATGTGTTTGGGGGCGTCTGCCACATGCTGTTGTGCAAACTCCATATGTGTTTTCTTATTTCTTTCTTTAAGCAATGGCTTTTTTCTGGCCATTCTTCCATAAAGCCCCGTGCTGTGGAGTGCACAGGTTAAAGTGGTCCTATGGACAGATACTACCATCTCTGCTGTGGATCTTTGCAGCACCTTCAGTGTTATCCTTGGTGTCTTTGTGGCATCTCTGATTAATGACCTCCTTGCCCTTGTCAGGTTTGTAATGGTGCCATATTCTTTCCATTTTGTTATAATGGATTTAATGGTGCTCCGTGGGATATTCAGAATTTGGTCTATACTTCTCCACAACTTTGTCTCTGACCTGTTTGGAGTGCTCCTTGGTCTTCATTTTGCTTGCTTAGTGGTGTTGCAGAGTCAGAGGCCTTTCAGAACAGGTATATTTATTCAGGCATCATGTGACAGATCATGTGACACTGATTGCACACAGGTGGACCCTAATCAACTAATTATGTGACTTCTGAGGTTAATTGGTTGGACCAGATCTTATTTAGGGGTTTCATAGCAAAATGGATGAATACTTATACACTCACAATTTTTCAATTTTTACTTGTTTTTTTATATATACAAGATATTTTATTGTCATTAAACTTCACCAATTTGGACTATATTGTTAGTTCTATTACCTAACATCCAAATGAATCTCTGTTTTCATTCCAGGTTGTAGTGCAACAAAACAGAACAAAAACTGAGGAGATGAATACATTTACAGTATGGCAATAAAATACAATGTTTGGTGACCAGTGCACACATCTCTTCCGTCCCACACATCACTGGAAAGGCATAGCACATTTACTTATATAATGGGTGAAAGCAGCAATGACAGGGTGATAGATGACTACATAGTACTACTTTGAGTTAAGTTATAGAAGAAGTGTCAACCATAAGTGTGAAAAAATGAAGGGAACGGTGGAAATAGAATGCAAGGTATAGTAGAGATACCTACTGTTGTCATTTGGAGCTTTGTAGATAGCCAGTTCACCAATTCCCCTCAAAAACTTATCATCCACTGTATCCAGTAACTGCTACTCAAGTTCAGTCAGCCCATGGCTAGCCATCAGGACCTGTCTCATTGGCTTTTTGCTTTGTTTTTTCTCCTTCTGACATTTTCTTTGCAGGTTGTCAGAGTCTCTGTTTCAATGATAGATGGTATTGACCTCCTGGTGTATGCCAAGCCATAGTTTTTCCTTCTGATAAGTATTGACTTTCACTCCAGGATGGCCTAATAGAGTACAATGGTGGTTTAGTACCTCTCTAACCAGTAATGCAACCTCCCCTGGGCAGAAGTTGTCCTTGTGGCTGAGCTCCCTGCCGTTTGGCAGCATGAATAGCACACAAGCAGCTCTTATTTCAGCTTTTCAAAAATGTGTGGCTACGTGTGTAAATGGCTAATTTACAGGATGCTTATAATCCTTTTTCTATATTGTATAAAGACTTTCCAACCAGCAAGAATGAAGTTCACCTAAGGACCAGATGTACCTAGGATTCTGAAGCACATCTTCCTTCAAGACCTTTAAAGTGGGCCTAAAAAACCATCTATTTACTCTAGCTTTTGGGAATGGGCGAAGGGTACGATGTGATTGTCGGACTGGGGAGGGGGGAGTCACCTGCATTTACCAATTACTTTCCTTCTCTTTTTTCCTATCTATATGGGACAGACACATAACATCTTATCGCACAGCCAAATGTCCCATTTACACACACAACTAAACCCTCTACTGATTCACACAGTAAATAAATTAACTGTATTCAGTATAACCTATTCCCTGTCCTTCCTATTTTATGGATAGTTAAAGTAACCTCTGATCTCCAGGAACAAGCAGGAATGTAGTCGTCACATATGGGTATCGGTACCGACGGAGCTTGCGCGGGAACGCTCCCCAGCGTCCAATAGAAACGTTTTTGGGAGCATCCCTCAGCACATGCGCCTTTCCAACTGTCCCGCTTCAGTTCTTCATTTTCCGCGGAGCCAACAGGATCCATACCCTGTCACCGCAGAAAATTCCGTCTTTAAAATTGCTTTCTTGTGGTCGCATTTGCCTCCGCACGACGCTTACCGGTACCGCTGGTTCTTTTCTTTTCCAAAAAAAATAAATAAATAAAAACCTTATACTTTGAAAGGTTTCTCTTTAGAAACTTTTCTTTTTTGGTGCTAGGTGCCATTTTGGGCACTAGGCCCCATTTCCTAAAACATGGAAAAAATAACCAGTGGTTTTAAAAAATGTACTAAGTGTGGTGGTACCATTTCTGTCACTGACACCCATGATTGGTGTCTTAAATGTTTAGGGCCTGAACATTCTCCATCTGAATGTCTCTCCTGTATGGGGATGACAAAAAGAGGAAGACAGAACCGGGCTGCAAAGCTCGGTACCCTCTTCTTTGGATGCCAGATCCATTGCATCGACATCTTCAAGGGCCTCCTCTTCCTCTCATGGATCTCAGGTAACTAAACATAAAAGCCAGTCCTCAAAGGGTAGCTCTCCTGCTAAGCATCGAGAGGCCATTGGCATTGCCCTTGAGGGAACTACACTGGAAAAGCAGCCCCGGCGGGAGGCTTCGGCTTCCAAAGCATCAATGGGGCTCCAGGATGTTCTCGAGGCCTTGACCTCGCAAGAACTACCTGTGCCATGCTCTGGGGTCCCGGCCATTTTCACCGGTACCGACACCCAGGCATCGGCAGCGTCGATAGACCAGAGGTTCCTCGCTATCGAACGCAGCATTGCAGCTCTTCTCTCAGCTGCGGTACCGTTGGTCCAACGGACACCGGTGCCAATACTGATGCCAGTACCTACACTGGTGCAGACGATACCGGTACCAACAGTACCGGCCCTGGTGGGAATTCTTCCCACGTCATCTTTGGCTGGAATCGATAGATCGGTACCGGATCTACTTGGCACCGACTTCGATCGATACCGGGACCATGCTTTGCATGAGCATCGTGGTCAGGAATACTTCGAATCCTCCGATTCCAAAGACTCTGACAATTCTGCTGGTACTAGAGGGTTTCTCCCAGAAGATCCCTCTTCTCCCCAACGCAGAATATCACCTCCAGAGGACATGTCTTTTCAGGATTTTATTCGTGATATGGCCAAGGGCCTTTCAATCACGGTAGCTCCTGAAGAGGAACCCAGAGCAAAGGAATTGGAAATTCTCCAATATCCTAAAGCTGCAAAGGAGGCAGCCACTCTGCCCATACATGAAATTCTGCATAACTTGATGCTCAGAATGTGGGAGACACCTCTGACTACATCTCCTCATTCTAGGAGACTTGATACTATGTATAGAGTTCCGCCATGTCCTGGATTTCAAAAGACTCAGCTGCCACATCATTCAATGGTGGTGGAGTCAGCCATGCGTAGAATGAAAAGTGCAAAGAGGCATGCATCCAATCCCCCAGGTCGTGAATGCAGGACTCTGGATGCTTTTGGGCGCCAAACTTTTCAGGCTTCCATGCTTTCAGCTAGGATTAGTTCATATATACTATATATGGGAATGTTCCTCAAGGAAGTTACAGGAGACTTGGAGCTTATTAGCCCATTTCTCCCAGATGACAAGAGACAAGACTTTCTTGCTGTAGTTAAGCATGCTCAAGATGTCTCCAAGTTTGTGAATCATGCAGCCTTTGATTGCTTTGAATGCATCAGCAGAACCTCTGCTATTGCCATTGGCGCACGACGGATTGCCTGGCTTCAGGCATCAGACTTGGAGACTTGGGTACAGGACAAGTTAGGCAACATTCCTTGCACGGGAGAGAATCTCTTTGGCAAGAACTGGCAGGAAAAGGCTAACGAGTTAGATGCTGAGAATACTACTCTAGATAGATTGTCGAAATCTACAGCCACTCCAGCCAAACAGAAGCCTTATAAAAAACCCTCTTTCAGCAAAAAGAGGACATTTTATCCTTCCTAAGCCCAGCAGAGTCAGACTCAGGGTCAGGTTGTCCAAAAGGACAAACTAGACAGTAAAAGAAGCCAAAAGGCCCGAGAGCCCAACCAGCTCCGCAGGTTCAGCCCCCTCAAGGGCTTTGACTCCTTCCTAGAGAGCTTAGCCTTCCTGCCTCTGAGGGGTCCCTAACCCCCCTCCCCCCCCCCCCCATATCCCAGGCAGGTTATGCCACTTTGTCAACAGATGGCTTCAGATAACAGCAGAAGATTGGACTTTGTCCATTGTAGGAGAAGGGTACAAGCTTCATTTTCACAGCATGCCCCCTCCTACAATTCAAAAGCAATCCAATTCTCAAACCTCCGCAGACGATCTGCTAGATCACGAGGTCTCAACATTTCTTGCCCAAGGGGCAATAGAGGAGGTACCCATTCTTTAACGGGGTGCAGGGTTCTACTCCCCCTATTTTCTTATTCCAAAGAAAACAGGGGACACAGACCCATTTTAGACCTCAGAGAATTGAACAAATACCTGTTTCAAGAGAAGTTCAAAATGATTTCTCTAGGAACTCTTCTGCCATACCTTCAAAGCCAGGATTGGCTTTGCTCTCTAGACTTAAAGGATGCATACACTCACATTCTGATCCATCCAGATCAGAAATTCTTACGATTCCTTTTCAGGGGAAAACATTTCCAGTACAGGGTTCTTCCCTTTGGTCTGGCTTCAGCACCAAGGGTATTCACGAAATGCATCGGAGTAGTAGCTGCATTTCTGCGAACCCTGGGGATATTCGTCTTCCCTTACTTAGACGACTGGCTCATTCGAGCCCCTACAGTTGCAGAAGCTGACGCTGCACTGTCTCGCACAATGCGAATCCTCTAATACTTGGGGTTGGTAATAAACTTCCCAAAATCCCAACTTGTTCCTTCCCAATGCCTGGAATTCATAGGGGCCTGTCTAGATACCAGACAGGCAAAGGCTTTCCTTCCACAGGCCCGCTGTCTTCGCATAATGCAACTAGCTTCTCAAGCAGCGGGGAAATCCTCCCTAACTGCTCGAGAGCTACTACAGTTGCTGGGACATATGGCATCCACAGTTCATGTAGTCCCATATGCTCGCCTCCACATGCGAGCAGCTCAGTGGACCCTATCCACACAGTGGACACAGGCCACAGGTCATTTATCAGACAAAATAATAAACTCAATGACTAATTTTGTCCCTCCAATGGTGGCAATCACTAGAAAATCTGACAGTGGGGTCTCCTTTTCATCAACCCCTCTTTCAGGCCACCCTAACAACAGATGCATCACAGGTGGGTTGGGGAGCACACCTGAATCATCTCTCTACCCAGGGCAGCTGGACTCCACAGGAGGCTGGTCTACACATAAACCTCCTGGAATTAAAAAGCAATCTATTTAGCTCTTTGAGTGTTCTATGCCCAGCTCAGCTACAAGACAGTCCTAGTCCAAATGAACAATCAAGTAGCCTTGTTCTATGTGAACAAGCAGGGCGGGGCAGGCTCTCTGTCGTTATGCAATGAAGCTTTATGACTATGGGCCCTCGCCAGAGAGTATCAAATTCACCTTCTAGTGGTATATCTTCCAGGCATTCAAAACCTTTGGGCAGACAAACTCAGTCGAGTACTGCTGCCTCACGAGTGGTCCCTCCACCTAGACCAGGTGGCAAAGATATTTCATCTCTGGGGCACTCCAGACATAGACTTCTTTGCAAGTCCACTGTATGCCAAACATCCCCGGTTCTGTTCCAGGATTCCGGCTCACAATTGTCAGGCAAGGGATGCCTTCCTCCTTCACTGGGGTCAGGACTTCCTTTATGCCTTCCCACCCATTCCCCTCATCCCCAAAACACTCTTCAAGCTTCAGAGAGACAGGGGTCACATGATTCTCATAGCGCCACGATGGCCACGCCAAGCATGGTATCCCCTGCTTCTACATCTCTCTCAAGCTGCACCTCTGGAGTTAGGGTATGCTCCAGATCTCCTTTTCCAGGAGGACGGGATGCTATGGCACCCAAATCCCCAGTCCCTGCATCTCACGGCATGGTTGCTGAAGGCTTAGACCTCCAGGATTTCAACCTGTCCCAAAAGGTAAAGGATATCCTTCAGGCTTCTAGGAAACTTTCCACAAGAAGATCTTATGCCTTCAAGTGGAAACGTTTTACTATATGGTGCTCCAAGAAGGGGTTAAAACCCCTTGTCATACCTTTAGAATTGATATTAGAGTATCTCCTTCACTTATCGAATTCTGGTCTAAAGACCAATTCGGTAAGAGTCCATCTTAGTGCAATTGCAGCTTCTTGTAAGCCTCTGAATGGACAACCGATTTCCTCTCATCCACTCATATCCAGATTTATGAGAGGTCTTCTATTAACCAAACCTCCCATTAAGCCACCGCCGGTGGCATGGGATCTAAATCTAGTTCTCAGGCAGCTCATGAAGCCACCTTTTGAGCCTTTAGCCACTACAACCCTTAGGTTTTTGACCTGGAAGGTCATCTTCCTAATTGCAATCACCTTTGCATGTCGCATTAGTGAACTGCAAGCTTTAGTGGCTGATCCTCCTTACACTAGGTTTCACCATGATAAGGTTGTTCTTAGAACTCATCCACACGTTATGCCAAAGGTGGTTTCGCTTTTTCATTTAAACAATCAATTTATCTTCCTGTATTTTTTCCGAGGCCTCACGCCTCGAATGCAGAAACCTTCATACTTTGGATTGTAAAAGAGCCTTAGCCTTTTACCTACAGAGAACACAGCGACTTAGAAAGTCCTCGCAACTTTTTATAGCTTTTGACCCTAGTCATTTGGGACTTCCAGTCTCCAAAAGAACTTTATCTAAATGGATTGCCCAATGCATATCCTTTGCTTATGAGAGTAAGGGTCTCCCACTTCAAGGCCATGTCACAGCTCATAACATGAGAGCCATGGCAACTTCCATGGCTAATTTCCACTCTGTGTTTATCGATGACATTTGTCGAGCAGCCACCTGGGCTTCGGTACACACCTTCACAGCCCACTACTGCCTGGATAAAGCCTCCCGTCGGGATGCCTTCTTTGGCCAAGCTGTTCTTCAAAATCTCTTTCAGACCTAATTCAACTCCTACCCACCAACCCTGGTGGAATGCCAGAGATCCATGGGAGGAAGGATTCCCACCTTTCTAGGGTGGCACCTTCCTGGGGCTATCTCCCTGGCATCTTCAGCTAGGGAGTCCCCATATGTGAAGACTACATTCCTGCTTGTTCCTGGAGATAGCATAGTTACTCACCTGTAACAGGTGATCTCCGGGAACAGCAGGAATTTAGTCTTCACAACCCACCCACCTACCCTAGGAGTTGTCTCTCTATCTCCTTGTCTCTTTCCTCTCTCCCTCTATCCTTTCACTCAGCTACAAACTTAACTGAAGAGGGACAGTTGGAAAGGCGGGAAGGCAGCGCGCTTGTGCTGAGGGATGCTCCCAAAATCGTTCCTATTGGACGCAGGGGAGCGTTCCTGAGCAGGCTCCGTCGGTACCGACAATACCCATATGTGAAAACTAAATTCCTGCTGTCCCGGAGATCATCTGTTACAGGTGAGTAACTACGCTTTATCCAGTATTTGTTATACTTGTTCCTCTAAGGGGTATATTTACTAAATGGTGGAAGCCGCTATCGCCATTTAGTAAATATATCTCTAAATGTTCTATATAACTTAAGTTGCATTATGTTCAATATAAACCATCTTGATACCCTCAAAAAGTGGTATATAAGAAATGTTAAATAAATAAATAAACACTGTAGTTCCGTTTTCCCTTTTTTAAAATATGCGCATTTGTCTTTAATTGTGAATCGTGATATATTAAGCAAAAATAAACCTTCGTTCTTTTTCCTTGGTCTCCTCTGGAACTCTTTCCCATCTGACTTCCGCCTGGAACTCTCCTTTCCCTGTTTCAAAACAATACAGAAAACCCACCTTTTTTCTCTCGCCCTTGACCTTTCCATTGCTCTGCCTAAACCCCTGGTTCTCATCCCCCTGCCACCCCTATCCTGCCTCCCTTTCCCCCCCCCCCCTCCCTCCCTCTGCCTGTCTAGCTTTTCTCTTTCCTGCTTGTTATGGCATTCTGTTTCTTTTCTTTTTCCTGCAGCTCAAACATTGTATTTTGTAAACTGCTCAGATGCCCCAGAATTGGGTTTCTTCCCTTAAGGAGCAGGAAGAGAAGAGATCCTGTGTACCTTACTACATCAAATTGTCCTGAGAGTGCAGCAGGCTTAGAACAACTGCAAAGGAGAAAACAGCAGAGGGTTAATGCCTGTGCAAACCATACCAGCACCCCACTGTCTCAGAGGAGAGCAGCTCAGCCTGTAAAGAGGTTCCAAGACCAGCTTTCCATCTCAACAAAATCGATCTACATTTACCCGTTCCACTCCGTTCATTAATTTATAGACTTCTATCATATCTCCCCTCAGCCGTCTCTTTTCCAGGTTAAAGAGCCCTAACCTTTTTAGCCTTTCTTCATAGGGATATCCTTCCATCCCCTTTACCATTTTGATGGCTCCTCTCTGAACTTTTCTAATAACGCTATATTCTTTTTAAGATACGGCGACCAGAATTGCACACAATATTCAAGGTGCGGTCGCACCATGGAATGATACAGAGGCATTATAATATCCTTTGTTTTATTTTCCATTCCTTTCCTTATGATACCTAGCATTCTATTTGCTCTCTTGGCCGCCTCTGCACACTGGGCCGAGGGTTTTAACATGTTATCCACAAAGATGCCTAAATCTTTTTCCTGGGTGGTGGTTCCTAATGTGGAACCTTGCATCATGTAACCATAGTTTGTGGTGTTCTTCCCTAGGTGCATAACTTTGCACTTGTCCACATTAAATTTCATCTGCCATTTTGATGCCCAGTCTTCCAATTTATCAAGATCCTCTTGCAATTTTCCACAATCCTCTTGGGTTTTAACAACTTTAAATAGTTTTGTGTCATCTGCAAATCTGATAACCTCACTCATTATTCCCTTTTCCAGGTCATTTATGAATATGTCAAGGAAGCAGCAAACTCAGCACAGATCCCTGGGGTACACCACTGTTCACATTTCTCCATTGGGAAAATTGGCCATTTAGCCCTACCCTCTGCTTTCTATCTTTTAACCAGTTCCTGATCCACAATAGTACACTGCCTCCTATCCCATGACTCTTTAGTTTTGCCAAACGTCTCTGATGAGGGACCTTGTCAAAGGCTTTCTGAAAGTCCAAATACACTATATCAACAGACTCACCTTTGTCTATCTGTTTATTCACACCTTCAAAAAAACATAACAGATTAGTAAGACAAGATCTTCCTTGTCTAAAGCCATGTTGGCTGTCTCCCATTAAGCCATGACTATCTACATCTTCAGCAATTTTGTTCTTTATGATGGTTTCTACCATTTTTCCCGTTACTGACGTCAGGCTCACCGGTCTGTAGTCTCCCGGATCACCCCTGGAACCCTTTTTAAAAATTGATTTCATGATTGTATGGTGGTATTTGTTTATTGGTGCCAGTATGATGAATTCATATTTTTACTTTTAGAACTGCATGTGTGGTTTTGGAATCTCCAGTCCTTGTATTGCACATCATCCAGAGGTCTTCAGTTTCTGTTGATCTTTAATACTTTGGGACAGTGACGGTTTTGGACCAGATTCAGCCAGTGTTTATTATTTTATTTATTTATTTGGTAACATTTTTATACTGCTCCTTCCAGCGATCAGGAGCGGTTTGCATTAAATATTGAACTCAACCAGAACAGTTACATATAATGGGTTTATAACTATGTACAACTAGCAGGATTTGTAACTATCTACGTCACATGAGGTAACCTTCAAACTATTTACAATGTAGTATGGAAAAGACTTTTATACTTTATACTAACTAACTATAGTTTATACTAACTTAGCAGATTTGGCCTTCTTACATCCAGCCACCCCAGTATAACGAAGATGAGTGTTCCAAAAAAGAGCAAAACCTACCACTTTCATGATGATTGGGAATTGGACTACTTGTTCATCATGGTGAAAGACAAGTGTTGTTTTCTAATTTGTAACGCCCCAGCGTTTTTTCCCAAGCGCTTCTGAATGAAGTTTCAGTATATTGTAGCTGCCAGATTAAAGGTGAGAAGAGACGTGTACAGCATCGTGTGTTTTCCCGAGTTTGAAGGGCAATGAATAGAGATCCCCTGAGGAAACAACTAATGTGAAACGCGGTGGAGGCGCCTGGGGGATCAGAGAGCGAAATGGGAATGTGACCAAGAAGTCCAAGCACAAGCTAAACACTCGTTGTTTGTTGAGTATTGAAGAACCGCGATTGTTATGTTCCTTTAATAAGAGCACTTATATTGGAATTAAGAGAAATGTGATACATCACACTTACTTTATGCTTTCATCATTATTACCCTGTAGTTTCACTAAAGGTCATTGATGCTATTAGGCAGTAGTATTGGACATATTATAAGTCTGAAAATAAGTGCTAAAAAAGTCTGAGACCTTTTAGCGATGGTAAGAAATATTTTTGAGTAACCGTAAGAGATTGTACAATATACTATAAAAAGAGATTTGGTTCTAAGTTGATAGAATTGAGCGTCTTGTTGTATTGTTGATTTATAATCGCTCAGAGAGAGACCATAACTAATGGTTTTAAACTGAGGCCTAGGGTGCAAGGGGGAAGGGAGCAGTGGGAGGAGGGTGGGAGTGCATAGAATGAGCAGTATAAGGGTTAGGGACTATGGTATTCTGGACTAGTTGTAGAGGGTGAGTTGTTTCTTTCGGGAGGCCTTGGTATATTATGTTATAGTAGTTTATCATAGCTGTTATCAAGGTTTGATATATTGTTTGGAAGTTGCTTTCGTTGAGTAAGGGTTTGAGCTTCTTAATTTGTGGTAAGCTGACTTTGTAGTTCTCTTGATGTGCAATTGGAAGCTGAGGTCTTGGTCAAGGGTAACTCTGGGGTACTTCATCTCCTGTTTGACTGACAAGTTGTGCATTTTGATTTTTAGGGTAGCATTTCTAGTGATGTGTAAGACTTCTGATTTTCTGAAGTTTATGTTGAGATTTTGTTTACTGAGCCATTCTATCATTGCCTCTAGGCAAGTGGTGATCTGTGTGTAATCAGGCTGTCTGTGTTGAAAGGTGCACAGATTATTATATTGTCAGCATATATTTTGTAATGGATGTTATGTTCCTTTATAATGGTGCAGAGTGGTTGAAGGTAGAGGTTAAAAAGTAGTGCTGAGAGTGTTGATCCTTGTGGGATACCTTGTGTTTGGGTGAATGAATTTGAGTGATGCTTTCCGGATCTGACCTTTTGTCTCCAGTGTGTTAGGTATGAGGCGAACCACTTCAATACAGTGCCGTAGATCTCTATTTCTTGGAGCCTTATTAGTAGGGTGACATGGTTGACTGTGTCGAAGGCTGCTGCAGTGTCAATGAAGATTAGGATAATACCCTTTTTAATGTTGTCTATGCCAGTTATTAAACTATTGAGCGATGTGAAAAGTGTTTCTATGCTGTAGTTAGGTTTGAAGCCATGTTGGTGGAGATCCAGTGGGAGCGTGTGTATATATGTGGTCTTGTAACAGTTGTTGAACTATCTTTTCAATTATCTTTGTTATAAAAGACAAGCTAGATATTGATTTGTATGAGTTGGGGGTCCTTGTTGTTAAGATCGGTACCTTTCAATATTGGTCTTATGGAGGCTTGCTTGAGGCTGGGGCATAAGTATCCTTGTATAAGGAATTGACGGGTGATATTTAGCAGTGTAGGGATTAGTTGTTTCCTTGTGAACTTAATCCATGAGGCATGGATCCAGAGGGGAAGTGAATGTGTTCAGGTTTATTATGATTGTGTCCAGTTGTGGGAATGTGGAAGGTTTCCCATAGGTTAATACTGTTGTGGTTTGAAAGGTGCTTACTCAACATTTGAGTGATAATTGTTTGTGGACTACTCTATTGGTAGAATATAGGTCATTAATGAAATGCTCTGATGACTTTCTCCTATGGTCCCTGGATTTCTTAAAGCTATTCTGAATATTTTTGACCATCTTATATAACTCCCAAATAGATCTTGATTTTTTTTTGGAAGGGGACAGTGGCTATCACCTTATGCTTCTTTTGGACTTCCAACTCAATTGGATCTACCTTCTACTGGTCTACTATGGCACCATTAGCAGTTATTTGCAGTGACTTGGGATTTTTTCCCTATTTCATATCCCTCATGTAACCAAGCCCAGCCATGGCATCAAAGGTTTTGGTCAGCAGATAGAAATCATGACTCCCTACATAACTCAGTTAATGAGAACCCCTAATCTGACAAACAGATGTCACTATTAAGCAATTGTGGAGACTTCCTCCCCTCAGGGGCTATAAGTGCATCCCAGACTGGCCTAGAGATTGAATGCAAGTCTCTTTCATGTCAGTGATACCAGATTGGCCAATCAAAGAGACTTTTACAACAGTTGCTGTTGGGCAGAATCCAAGTCTTTGTGTAGATATTTGCCCATTACAGACCAAATTGATAGTGAATGAATTAACATTTGATTCATAATGAAAAAATGAGTGCATTGGGTTTTCATTAATTTCTTCATATAATTAAGTTTATATTTTTAAATTGAGGGGCATTCTATGCTGGCTATCTCCCCCTTGTATGGCCAATCAGAATTGGGCCATACAGAGGTAGACATGCCTGCGGGATCAGAATTGGGTCTACGGCCTGGATGTGCAGGCCATGCCCCAATTCCAGTTGGCCACATGTCCAGCTCACATACCCATCTAACTCAGCCAGGCTCCTGAATGGAGCCTCAGTACCATGGCATCCTGTCACCATGGCATCGTAGCTCCATTCAGGAGCCACGATCCACTGCTGCAGAAAACAATCTTCGTTCCCTGCACCCAGGGCCGGCCCGTCCATTGAGCAAGAATGTTTTTCGCACAGGGCCCCGCGTTTCAGGGGGCCCTGCGCAAAGAACATTCTGCTTTTTTTAAAATTACATTAAAAAAAAAAAAGGTGGCTCTGGCTGCTGCCGCTGCCGCCGCAGCAGCAGCAGAATGAAGTGTCCCGCGGGGCCTCCTCTGCTCGCTGAGCCCCTCTGCAAGGGCTTTCAGATTCGCAAAGGGAGAGTGTCTCCCTCGCGTCTAAAGGGGCAGATGGGAAATTTCCCATTAGCCCCTGCGGGCTTAACAGAGACGCGAGGGAGACACTCTCCCTTCGCGAATCTGAAAGCCCTTGCAGAGGGGCTCAGCGAGCAGAGGAGGCCCCGCGGGACACTTCATTCTGCCGCGACGGTGGCAGCGGCAGCAGCCAGAGCCAGCTTTTTTTGTTTTTTAAATTTTGCCATAAGCCGATGGGGGGGTTAAGACTGGCAATGGGCTGTGGGCTGATGGGGGCTGTCTGGAAATGGGGCGATGGGGGGGTTAAGACTGGCAATGGGCTGTGGGATGATGGGGGCTGTCTGGAAATGGGGCGAGGGGGGGTTAGGACTGGTAAAGGGCTATGGGGGGGGTAAGACTAATAATGGGCTATGGGGGTGGGGCTAGGACAGGAAATGGGCTGATGGGGAGGGGATAGGACTTAATGGGCTGTGGGCTGTTGGGGGGGGGGTTAGGACTGGTAATGGGCTATAGGGGGGTGTTAAGACTGGTAATGGGCTGTGGGCTGATGGGGGCTGTCTGGAAATGGGGTGATGGGGGGTTAGGACTGGTAATGGGCTATGGGGGGGTTAGGACTGATAATGGACTATGGGGGGGGGGCTAGGACAGGAAATGGGCTGATGGGGAGGGGTTAGGACTGGTAATGGGCTGTGGGCTGTTGGGGGGGTTAGGACTGGTAATGGGCTATGGGGGGGTTAAGACTGGTAATGGGCTGTGGGCTGATGGGGGCTGTCTGGAAATGAGGTGATGGGGGGTTAGGACTGCTAATGGGCTATGGGGGGGTTAGGACTGATAATGGGCTATGGGGGGCTAGGACAGGAAATGGGCTGATGGGGAGGGGTTAGGACTTGAGGAGGGCTGATGTGGTTAGGACTGGTAATGGGCTGTGGGCTGATTGGGGGGGTTTAGGACTAGCAATGAGCTATGGGGGGCTGACTGGAAATGGGCTGATGGGGTTAAGACTGGAAGTGGGCTGATGGGGGGTTAGGACTGGTAATGGGTTATAGGGGGGACTTAAACTGAAAATGGGGTGATGGGGGGTTAGGACTGGAAGTGGGTTGATGGGGGGCTAGGACTGGTAATGGGTTGGGGGGTTGCTATGACTGGAAATGGGCTGAGTGGAAGGGGAGGCTTGAACTGCAAATAGCTGATGGGGAGGGAGCTTGGAATGGAAATGGGCTGTGAGGGAAGGGAGCTAGGACTGAAAATGGGCTGATGGAGCAGCTAGGATAGGACTGGAAATGGGCTGTTGGGGGGAGCTAAGATTGGAAATGGGCTGTGGTAGGGGCTTGAATTGAAATGGACTCATGGAGGGGCTAGAACTGGAAGTAGGCTCATGGGGGGCTTGGACTGGAATTGGGCTGAGTGGAGGGGAGCTAGGATTTGATATGGGCTGATGGTGGGGCTAGGACATGACTAGAAATGGGCTGATGGGGGCTAGGATTGGAAATGAGCTGATGAAGGGACTCAGACTGGAAATGGGTTGATGGGGGGTTAGGACTGGAAATGGGCTGATGCAGGGACTAGAAGGGAATGGATGCTGGGTGAGACTGGAACTAGAAGGGAGCTGATGTTGGGGGAGGATTAGAATGGGATGGGGCTGGGAGAGTAAAATGGAGAGGGGAAAAATATTTTGTGTGGGAGGGATGAAAAATCTACAATTGGCCGGGTATTGGGAGAGTAAGTGGGGATTAAGGATGGAGGGGTAAAATTTGTGTGGATGAAATAGGAATGAGGAAAGAGCAAATGGAGAAAGATTAGTATGTCAAAGCAGATGTAGAGAGAGAATGGAAAAAAAAACTAGAAGAGAGAAGAAAGAACAAATGGACAGCAGACGATGGACAGTTAGCAGAAAACATGAAGAAACCAGAAGAAAGTGGCTGGAGCAATTGCAACTGAAAAAAATGCACAAAAGGTAGAAAGATATCTCTTTATTTTGAATTTATTAGCTGGAATATGAAAGCTCTGGGAAATGTGCATCATTAACGTCTGCGCTTTGTTTGGTACAAGAGGAAATTAATTTATAGTTTTATTTCTACAGTGTTGTTGTACATTCCAAGTTTGGCTTTTGGGGTTCCCAGTTTAATTATTGCCTTCCTGTTTCTAAATTGTGATTCCTTGTTTGGTGATGGTCTATGTTCTGCATGTGTAACTGAGCTGAGGTATTCTATTTATGTAATTCCTATTTGACATTGCCACTTGTTCTCTTTCCCCAGTATTCTCTGAAATGTATTGGTTTAATATTTGCAGTGTTGCCTTTTGATAGGTAGGGTATGGTGCTTTGTGAGTCCTGGTAATGCTGTCAGGATACGGCGGGTTTGCTATGGGTTCTAAATGGGCAGCGTTTGTAGTAGTTCCTAATGTGCCTGGCGGTTGGCACTGGATTATAGTAATGTAGAAATCTTTTAGTCTTTCTTTATCCATACACTCATTAAGAGACATGTTTACTAAAAGTTAGTGTATGGTAACATTATGCAAATATTTATGCAAATAAGGCCACTTATGCAAATGAGGCCCCGCACCAAGTCTCCGCACATGGCACCGCACCCCCCTTGGGCCGCCCCTGCCTGCACCCGACCTCCAATCTGGCCTTCCTCTGTCTCGCCCGTCCCTCCCATGAACAGAGCTCCCTGTACAAATCGCCTGTTCGTACAGGGAGCTTGGTCCCCGGAAGGCTGCCTGGCCGTTTAGCGAGTGTGGACATCTGGACCCTCTAAACGGTGTTAAGGATGACCCTGATTCTGTATTGAAAAATGGCCTAATCACAACTATACATTGTTCTATTGTAGAATATAAAATTGAATCCCTTTGAAAGTATAATTGCACATAAGCTGAGTACATATATAAAAGCGAATGTTTGTTTTTTAAAAGGAATTTTAATGAAGTTTGCTTTTCCCAAGATCATCAGCTTAACTGATTGTTAGATGCATGATGAAAAAACACATATTTAGTCATTTTCTTCTGATTCTAAGGGGTATGTTTACTAAACCGCGCTAATGTGCGCTGTGTGACGTTAGCGTGCGCTAAGGTACCTTAGCGCATGCTAATGTCACGTATGGGGCACAAATATGCACACTCATGTGTGCGGCGTGCTAATGTGCGATGAAGGCGGGGAAAGGCTCCCGGAGGGCGGAGGAAGGCTCCCCAGGGGCGGAGAGAAGCGGTCAATGGGTGGAGAGGGGGAGGGGAGAGGCTCCCCGCACATTAGTGAGGCTGAAATCCGAGGCAAAAAATACCGCAAGTGAAAACCTTGCGTTAGAGCCGATTTAAAGGGAAGAAAAACCATTTCTGTCAGCAATGTACAGCAAACCCATGGAAACCTACAAAAAGTGATAAGTGTGATACATGTGCATGGTACAAAAGTACAAATAAACATTGAAAAGGACCCCAACAAAATTTTAAAAAATTATAATCAAGCTGGGCAATAGTGATAGTAATGGGAAACATCAAAAAACACTCCCAAGAAAGCCCCAAAAAATAAATATGAATTTTGGAAGGGTCTATGCTCCGTCCCCATACAAGGTGAATGATCCCACAGTGAAATAGCACTGATCAGGGTTTCCCTCTCCATTGGACAGGTTTCCTATGCCATGCACATGTTCCACAACAGCAGGGCGGGCATGACGGAATGGGCAACTGGACAGATGCTGGGAAAGGGGATACAGAGGGCTGCAGGCGGCACATGCTGTGGTGCAGCTGGGGCACAGTGCGGACTAGGCAGATGCCTAGGTGGCACTTAGGAATGCTGAAACTGAACAGCAGCCAGACAGCAACTGATGAGGGCCCAACATGGGCACGAGAGTGTTTATCACAGTGTCACAGGGGATAGTACCCAGAAGGTACCCCCAAGGGCACAGAACATTGGCAGGCGGTGTTGGGGGGAAGCGTGGACGCCTATGCAGGCACCCCTACCCCAGAACACGCACCATAGGCAGCCGCCTACCTGCACACTGGATGGCTTGAGACTGCACACCACCAGCACCACCAGCAGAAGGGTATGTCAGCATGATGGCAGAGGTGTACTGGTGGTGGAGGGGGGCAGTGGCAGCTGCCCAGAGCTGACCATGGCCTAGCCCTGTGTAGGTGGGTGCCATGCACTGCAACAGACAGGCTCTGTCTGACAAAAACCATGGTATCTCCAGGGACTGCACTGTCTCTGTGAGCACAGTGTGGTGCGGTGAGCACAGCCAGTGTGTTCAGGAGCAGAAGGTCACAAGTTCAAGTCCCAGCTGGGGCTACTGCCAATCCAGTCCCCATATTTTACCCGCTACCAAACCGTGATAGTAAGGACAAACCTTTATTGCAGAGAACATACGCATGGTTCAAACGCCTATTTTTTACCCCACCAAGCACAGACACCAGAAACATGCGCATTACCTGGAGCAGAGTCCCCCAAATTCAGTCCTGGAGGGCCACAAATCATTCAGGTTTTATGCTGTCTCCAATATAAGGCCATGTCAGCACGGTGGCGGAGGGGTACTGTTGGTGGAGGGGGCAGTGGCAGCTGCCCAGAGCAGACCATGGCCTAGCCCTGTGTAGGTGGGTGCCATGCACTGCAACACACAGGCCCTGCCGGACAAACAGTCATGGTATCACCAGGGAATGCACTGTCTCTGTGGCAACACAGTGGTGCAGTGCACACAACCAGTGTGTTAGGAGGCAGAAGGTCACAGGTTCAAGTCCCAGCTATGGTGCCTGCCAACCCAGTCCCCATATTTTACCCACTACTACAACATGCTAATACAGACAGAACCTTTATTGCAGATGACGTAAACATGCCCAAAACACCTACATTTTACCCTACAGAGCAAAGACACCATAAACAGGCGCATTACCTAGAGCAGAGTCTCGCAAATGCAGTCCTGGAGGGTCAAACACCATTCAGGTTCCATGCTGCCTCTAATAAAGATGCCTGTGCTGCATATCTATGCACCACCCCCATGGTATGCAGATGTATCTCATGCATATTCATGCGGGACAGCATGAAAACCCGAACAGTGTTTGGCACACCAGGACTGGAGTTGGGAACCTCTGCCGTAAAGCAGCAGCCAACAGGGGCAGACACACCCACACCCACAGGCTCCATTAGCCAATGCCTCCTGGAGAGGCAGGACATTGGGCCCTGCGTGCATCTCCCAATACTAGCCCTTGCATACCTTAGCAATGCCACCCTACACCTGGGAATATGGTACACAGCTATCAAACGTTTGCTATGATTACTGGCAGATACCAATTCCTACGTTAAGCACAGTTTGCTGATTGAGCTTCATCATAGCAACCTTTCTGTGTCTGTGGAGTGTGCTTCAGGTCTGGTCTCTGACATTGTTTACCACCCTGGGGAGTGACCCCCAACAGTATTGCGTACCATATCCATGCCTGCACTGTGCCCAGGACTGGTGTGGTTGCCAGGGCTGCTAAACTCCTCTAGAGTAGCACAATGCTGGCATAGGTGTGGGAGTGTGTGTCTGTCTACCCAGTGTGTGGTGGCTGCAAACACCCTCCACAGCCCACACTGCCAGCACTGTTGCCAGTATTGGCCTGCCAATGTGCATAATGAGGAGCAAGGTACCATGGGTATAGCCCGGACAGGGTGGCCTGGCCAGGATGCATCTGCACAGGGCATAGTGCACTGGCTGGGACATTGTAGTGCCCGGCCACCACCTGAACAGACAGGGTGGCCACAGCATGTCCTGCTGGGAGATCACTCTCACTCTGACTGTGCAGTGACCACAGCATGGCTAGGCACCCCCATAGTACTATATAGTATTTCTCTCATGTGATATTTATGGGTTTTCTTTTGGGGCCCAGTCACTGACTTATCTGCTTGGTGTGTGTGCTGACATCCCAGTTCTGGGTGCACGCATTTCCACCAGGAACATGCACTATGGACTAGCTAGCAGACTGTCTGCAGCTGGTATGTGTCTTGATGGAGCGCCTTGCAGGGTGCAGCGGCTGAAGGCTTGCTGCAGGAGAATATCAGATAGTGGTGGGGTGCAGCTTAGCATATCCAGGCCTAATATCTGTCTGCTGTTGCGTTATGGATGTGTACAGAGCTGTATTGACTGCCCTGTAGGGTGTCTGTTCCCCAGCAGGACTGGGGTTGATGGTCCCCTCTACTGCCACCATTGCAGGGAGGTAGAATGTGGATCTGTTGGTGGGAGACCCTGTTTACCACCCTCAGCCCTGGAGGAGGAGGAGGGTGGTGGTACATAATCCACCTAGGGGTCCATAGGGGCTACACCTGACTGAGACATACAGATATATCCAAGGTGTGTCTGCAGAAACTACCTATCTCACACATTAGCACTGCTGGGGACCTGCAGCATGGCCTATCTCTGCTGTGGACCTGGTGCTGGGCGCCCCACCTCACCCTCAGGGTGAGTGCCATACCTGCACAATGTGACGGTGTGTAGCTACTCTGTGCCAGTACCACACACGGTCAGTTCCCCCTACCCGGCCGAGGTGCTGTGGGGGTGCATACCCCATCTTGTGATCATCTGTAGACTGCTGATTTGCATGTACAGTGCATCATGGGTATGGGTGGGTTAACCCTATCCTGGTGACCACAGCAGACTGTTTGTGTGGTGACTTGCAGTCCTTCTGCAGCCAGCCAGGGGTTTGCTAGCAGCTATAGAGCTGTAGCCCACTGGTTACTTCACTACCAGTGGAGCCAGAGGTCATGGGTTCAAACCCACAGTGGGGTTATTTGATAGGGCTGTCCAAAGCATTATCTATTTTTAACATACATTAGTGCTGCCAGCAAAAACACCCTCAGCGTACTGTACCCATAAGGTGCCTCAGAGGGCGCCCTATAGGGCACCTTATGGTTACCGTCCATATAAGGTGCACTATACAGTATGCTATGGAGCGACTGATAGGGTGCCAGTCCGTATAAGGTGCCTTATAAGATGTCCTATGGAGCGCCTTATAGGGTGCCCTATAGGGGACATTGTAGGGTGCCGTGGCGGACAGTGCACTTTAAAATGTGCCCTCTGGGGTACCTTATGGGGTGCCTTATGCAGCACCTTATGTTACAGTGCTTTGAGAGTGCGTTTGCTAGCAGCAGTAATTAAAATAAAATTAAAATGCCTCATAATGCTATATTACACATAACAGGTAGTGCCTCACCCAGCCTTATTCATTGGGCACAGTGGGGGATTGAACCCATGAACCCTGCACCATTGGTCAGTGTCTTAACCATTGTACTGTGGCTCTGTTCCTGTGCTTGCACATCAGCGCACCTGCTTATGCTTCCCGCGCGCGTTTCTCATGCGCTAATGTGCGCGGCGCACAGCACACATTAGCGCATGATTAATCCCGGTTTGCTTTTTTCAGACTGACACGCCCACTCCTTTTATGGCATCCCGCACACTAACGCGACGCGCACCTAACGGGGTTTTAGTAAACATACCCCTAAGTTTCTATTCCACACAAAGAAAAAGTGTCCAGGTATATATGCTTATGCAATATCATACAAGGATTTAAAGTACTTCCTTTGAAAATATACAATTGTTTTTATTTTGTTTTTACTAAAAAGATCTCTCTAATTTTAGGAATCTCAGTTTGAGGCCTGTTTAGACATAAGTTTACTTTCAAAATGTAATGAATATAAGCATTTTCTTCTTTTCAAAGACCTGTCAGTTTTCCCTCTAGAGATGCCTAGGACTAAATAACATGCTTCTCCCATGAGATGACAGTGTCTTAGGGTCACAGTTTATGTGCTGCTGGAACAGTAGGAAGATTCCTACATTGTGTGAATAAATAAAGAATTCTAGCTCATCTTTGAGTGCATAGTCTTGTCTCTCTAGGGTGTATAAAAAAGAGAATTCAGTCCATCATCTGATGTGGATACTGTTGTGAACTGCACTAAAGTAACTGCAATACAATCAATGGGAAAGATCTTGAGGATGCTCCTGTTTTGTCCTTTTCTGCCTAATTTTATGGTTACGTTTTGTAACTGCATCCTGGAAAAGCACTTGAGGTGATTTATGTATCTAAAAATACCTAAACTCCCACCCCCCTGCAAAATCCCTTTACAAAGTTCACCACTCACAGCCAAGTAACAATATGGCAAAAATAAAAAACTATCAAGACATCACTCTCATGCCCCTTAAAAACAAAACAAAACCACTCCAGTTTCTCACAACTTCTAAAACTAAAATTCCTCAGTTCCTATGGAATAGCTGCTTCCTAAGCTAATATAGTAATCCTTCAAATCTTCGATGAAACCTACTAAACTATCTCGTAAACCGGTCCCATCAGAGAAAGTTCTCTTAACCCTTTCCAGCAAAGTCTATGACCTTTCTGAGATCTGCAGAGGCCCATTCTGGAATGATCGGTGCCAAGCTAGAACATATGGAGGCAGATTCCATACCATGTATGCCTTAGCTGTGGGCACGGCAAAATCAAAAATGGGGCCAAGTTAGACCCAATTCCGCAACCATGGGGTCTATACACACACGTGATGGCAGCATTCGGAAGATAGATGGGCTGGCGCACACTGGATTCCACAATGTTAGACGTAACTGAACCTGTCTCCACGTGACCACGCTACTGCTGGTGCGAGTGTGCAGTGGCATCCTATAACCATGGTTCCATCCCTCTCCGTTGCGGTGCAGAATTGCATGTTCCAAAGAGGCCTCTGTATACTGGTGCCTGATTGTCACCACAGGCACATATGGCCAGGGTCGTGTCGTCGGGTGTCACAGACAGTCATCGCCATGGGGGGCAGGGGGGTTCAGGCTGAAATCGGTTTTACTTCCTGCCCTTATACCACCTTCAGGCAGAAATAGCTTGGACATCTGTCGAGATGCCAGGGAATGTACATAGGCCATTCCTGAATATGATGTGTATGTCCTGACACCTAGCTTCGCCCTCCCTCTGCCCCCTCCCACCCATGTACAACGATACCCGCACAAGTGCTATGAATATGCAGGGCACGATGAGTGCAGCATATGCGCGGGGAGATTTTTGCCACTGACACGTCTGGGTGCTGTTCAGTGTCTGGAATGACCTTCATATGGTACAAACTTGTCTTTCAGATAATTTTGTTCTACAGTATGCAATGCCTTGAATACAAGGCACAAGATTTTAAACTGTAAGTAATAATTAACTGACAGCTAATACAGCTCTCTCAAGGCTAAGGAAAAGTATACTCCCACCTGAAGATTACATACCACTCTAGCAGCAGTATTCTGTATCAACTGAAGCCTTTTGACCAGTTTCTATAATGTCCCCAAACCAACAACATTGCTATAGTCTAATCTAGTTAATTTCTATTTGTCTGCAAGGAAAGCCCATCAACATAACTATAATTCAGGTTTATGCCCCAATAATAGCTGCAGAAGAGGAAGATGTTGATGAGTTCTATGAACAAGTACAAGCTGAAATTGACAGAACATGCAAACAGGATATCCTGATAGTCATGGGTGACTGGAATGCAAAAGCTGGCAACAAAGAAGAAGGCAAAGTGGTTGGAAAATATGGTCTTGACAACAGAAATGAAGCTGAAGAGAGACTGATAGAATTCTGCAAGACCAATGATTTATTCATCTCAAACACCTTCTTCCAGTAACAAAAGCGCTGACTGTACGCATGGACTTTACCCAATGGATTGTACAGAAATCAAATTGATTACATCTGTGGAAGACACTGATGGGAAAGCTCAACAACATCAACAAAGACAAAACCTGGAGCTGACTGTGTTACAGGTCACCAACTACTAGTAGGCAAATTCAAACTAAAGTTGAAAAAGAGCAAGCCACTCTTGAATGTAGTAAAATATGACCTTGAGAATATACCACTGGAATTTAAAGACTGCCTGAAAAAGCAGTTTGCTGCTTTAGATACAAATGACAGAGTTCCAGAAGAGTTATGGGATACATCAAGAAGGTTGTGTTGGGAGAAAGCGAGAAGTCTCTACATAAGGTGAAAAAGCAAAATAGATAACCGAAGAAACTCTGAAATTGTCCAGAGAATTCAGAGAAACTAAAGTCAGAGGAGAATGAAGCTAAAGAATGCAGAGAAGCTAAAGTCAGAGGAGAAAGAGAGGCAATCACAGAACTCAGAGATTTTCAAGCTGCAGCAAGACAAGACAAGGAGAAGTACTACAATAACACATGCAGAATGAGAAGCTATTACAGGAAGAACAAGATCAGTTTTTCTAAAGCTACAAGAGTTAAAGAAAAAATTCCAGCCTTGAATTGGAATGCTATAAGATGCTCAAGGATCCAAGTTGAATGATGCTGAGAAGATCAAGAAAAGGTGGAAAGAAATACATAGTCATTATGCTATAAAGATCAACCTGTACCTTATGATTAGGAACCATTGGTGATGAAAGAAGAAGTCGAAGCAGCATTGAAAGCCTTCTCAAAGAACAAAGCACCGGGCATTGATGGCATTCCCATTGAAGTATTACAGGAATTGGATGAAGCTATTACCATACTTACAAGGCTCTGCCAGGAAATTTGAAAGACAAATTCATGGACAACTGACTGGAAACTTCCGTGTGACCCGACTGACTGTGAAAATTATCTCACAAGTGCTTTGATCCCACATGCCAGTAAGATTCTACTCAAGATCATTCAGCAGAGACTATAACCATACCTAGAACAAGAACTGCTTGAAGTGCAAGCAGGGTTCAGGAAAGGGAGAAGAACAAGAGACATTATCACAGACATGAGAAGGATCCTTGAAAAGGCAAAACATAAGAACAAAAGAATGTGTTTTATTGACTACAGTAAAGCTTTTGACTGTAAACCATGAGAAATTCTGGGCCACATTAAGAAGCAAGGGTATACCAGAACACCTGATCATTCTCTTGCACAACCTTTACATTGATCAAGAAGCAACAGTTCAAACAGAACTAGGAGAAACAGAATGGTTTAAAATCAGCAAAGGTGTATGACAAGGCTGCATACTTCCCCACCCTCTTTAATTTATATTGTGACCAACTCCCCTTTAAAATCCCCAGTATCAGTAGGTAGGGTTTAAGCGAGTGGTTTTTCCCCACTGAAAAGCTACTTTCACAAATCCTAAAGCAGAGGTTCTTGGGAGATGTAGTCCCTTCGCTGACCAATGAAGAGCAGTTGTGGATTCAAAAGTGGTTCAAGCAAACAAAGGATTTATTTCCCCTCCCGGGGTTGGACTTTTAACCAGGAAATAAGGTAACACAAAACCAGGTACTTTCTGGTATAAGGACAAATTAAAGGTTTTCAACATAAAGGCTTACTTCAGCATAAACACATTAATTTCCAGCATTTCAAGGTAGCAGTTCTGTTTCTTCACAGCTGTATGCTTTTAACTCCAAGCAATGCTGCCTTTTCCTTTAAAGCATAAACTCAGCATAATAATATTATCTCATTAGAAAAAGTTATCGTACAGTCCATTACTTCATCCTTAGTATTTACATGCTCTGGCTCAATGTCCATTAATTCTTCCTCTGCAACAGGAAATGTTTGTAACTGCAACCCTGGTGCCACGCCTTTCCTTAGTGCTCCAGGCTTCTTATGATACTCCTGAATTAAATACTGGTTCAAGTAAGCATTCTCAGTACAGTCCTTCTCATTACAGCCCCAACCCTCTGGGTAAATGAAATCACTGTAATTATTAGCACCCCAGCCGTTAGGCTTACCTTTAAACCTAGCTGGTAGAGGTTTTCTCTGTGGCTTGGAACTGGCTGTATGTTCCCAACCTGAGCTGTGCACAGAAGCTTTCAATTGCCTTCCTGGCTTTCTTTCTTTTCTGTACTCCCCAGAATACGGCAGGTAATCCAGACTGCCTTTGCTGTATCCTTTTCTTGGGGTTTCTGTTCTCTTCCTGAAGGGAAGCTCCGTTTCACCCTTCCACGGAGACTCTGTCCTTCTCCTTTCACTGCTCTCTTCACTGCAGCTCTCGTAGCCCACCTGGCTGCCTGCTTGGCTGCTCGTCTCACCTCCTTCGCCTCTGCCTACCTCGCCTTTGCCTTTGCCTAACTCCATAGGCTCAACTGTGACCTCTTTATTAGAGTGAATTCTAGGGTAGAGCTTGACTCCTCCCCCTAACAGGTGTGCTGAATCAACTTGTGACTCATTCTCTAAGTGGTAGCACGGGCGTATCCCTTTCCCTTGTGCTTGGTTTCTGTGGTAACCAGAAGCCATGTGCTCTTGTTTACATCTCAGCACTGCTCCTGTTTCCTGCTTTTTAGCTTCTTCCAACGGGCTGGAAGGACCCACTATGTCACAATATGCAGAACAAATCATCAGAGAAGCAGGACTGTATGAAGACAACCAAGGTGTGAAGATTGGTGGAAGACTCATCAACAACCAGTGGCTGAAAATGAAGATGATTTGAAACATTTGCTTCTCAAGATCAAGGAATATAGTCTTGAAATGGGTCTGCACCTTAACATTACAGTAAAAAGACAAAGGGGTATGTTTACTAAACCGTCTTAATGTGCGCCTGGCGATAGTGTTCAGGCTGCCATAAAAGGAGTGGGCGTTTCAGTCTTAAAGCAGCAAAACGGGAGTATCGCACGATAACGCGTGCTGCTGCACACATGATCGTGCGAAGCGCCGCTAAGCGCGTTACCGCGCGGTAATCTTAAGTAGGCACACAGACAGCCAAACATAGAAACAGAAGTGTAGCACAATGGTTAATACACTGACTGATGATACAGGGGTCACGAGTTTGATCCCCCAGTGTGCCTAATGCATAAGGCTGGCTGAGGCATCAGCTGTGACATGTAAGTATTGTTTTCTGAGGCATTTTATTTGTATTTTATTTATTGCTGCCAGCAAACACACCCTCACGTGCCGTAACTTAAGGTGCCGCATAAGGCACCCTATAAGGCACCCCATAGGGTGCATTATAACGTGCACTGCTGCCACGGCACCCTATAATGTCCCCTATAGGGCACCCTATAAGGCGCTCCATAGGACACCTTATAAGGCACCTTATACGGACTGTAACCATAAGGTGCCTCAGAAGGCGCTTTATAGGGTGCCCTATAAGGCGCCTTATAGGGCGCCTTCTGAGGCACCTTATGGTTACAGTACCCTGAGGGTGTTTTGCTGGCAGCACTAATGTACATTAAAAAAAGACAATGCTTTGGACAGCCCTATCAAAGAACCCCTACTATGGGTTTGAACCCATGACCTCTGGCTCCACAAGTAGTGAAATAACCAGTGGGTTACAGCTCCATAGCTGCTAGCAAACCCCTGGCTGGCTGCAGAAGGACTGCACATCACCACACAAACAGTCTGCTGTGGTCACCAGGATAGGGCTAACCCACCCATACCCATGTGCACTGCACATGCAAATCAGCAGTCTACAGATGATCACAAGATGGGGTATGCACCCCCACAGCACCTTGGCCGGGTAGGGGGAACTGACCGTGTGTGGTACTGGCACAGAATAGCTACACACCGTCACATTGTGCAGGTACTGCACTCACCCTGAGGGTGAGGTGGGGCGCCCAGCACCAGGTCCACAGCAGAGATAGGCCATGCTGCAGGTCCCCAGCAGTGCTAATGTGTGAGATAGGTAGTTTCTGCAGACACACCTTGGATATATCTGTATGTCTCAGTCAGGTTTAGCCCCTATGGACCCCTAGGAGGCTTATGTACCACCACCCTCCACCAGGGCTGCGGGGGGTAAACAGGTCTCCCACCAACAGATCCACATTCTACCTCCCTGCAATGGTGGCAGTAGAGGGGACCATCAACCCCAGTCCTGCTGGGGAACAGACACCCTACAGGGCAGTCAATGCAGCTCTGTACACATCCATAACACAATAGCAGACAGACATTAGGCCTGGATATGCTAAGCTGCCCCCCACCACTATCTGATATTCTCCTGCAGCAACTCTTCAGCCGCTGCACCCTGCAAGGCGTTCCATCAAGACACATACCAGCTGCAGACAGTCTGCTAGCTAGTCTATAGTGCATGTTCCTGGTGGAAATGTGTGCACCCAGAACTGGGATGTCAGCACACACACCAAGCAGATAAGTCAGTGACTGGGCCCCAAAAGGGAACCCATACATATTACATGAGAGAAATACTATATAGCACTATGGGGGAGCCTAGTCATGCCGTGGTCACTGCTCAGTCAGGCTGAGAGTGATCTCCCAGCAGAACATGCTGTGGCCACCCTGTCTGTGCAGGTGGTGGCCGGGCACTACAATGTTCCAGCCAGTGCCCTATGCCCTGTGCAGATGCATCCTGGCCAGGCCACCCTGTCCGGGCTATACCCATGGTACCTTGCTCCTCATTATACACATTGGCAGGCTAATACTGGCAACAGTGCTGGAAGTGTGGGCTGTGGAGGGTGTTTGCAGCCACCACACACTGGATAGACAGACACACACTCCCACACCTATGCCAGCATTGTGCTACTATAGAGGTGTTTAGCAGCCCTGGTCACCACACCAGTCCTGGGCACAGTGCAGGCATGGATATGGTACGCAATACTGTTGGGGGTCACTCCCCAGGGTGGTAAACACTGACAGAGACCAGACCTGAAGCACACTCCACAGACATCAGAAAGGTTGCTATGATGGAGCTCAATCAGCAAACTGTGCTTAACGTAGGAATTGCTATCTGTCAGTAATCATAGCAAACGTTTGATAGCTGTGTACCGTATTCCCAGGTGTAGGGTGGCATTGCTAAGGTATGCAAGTGCTAGTATTGGGAGATGCACGCAGGGCCCAATGTCCTGCCTCTCCAGGAGGCATTGGCTAATGGAGCCTGTGGGTTGTGGGTGTGTCTGCCCCTGTTGGCTGCTGCTTTACGGCAGAGGTTCCCAACTCCAGTCCTGGTGTGCCAAACACTGTTCGGGTTTTCATGCTGTCCCTCATGAATATGCATGAGATACATCTGCATACCATGGGGGTGGTGCATAAATATGCAGCACAGGCATCTTTATTAGAGGCAGCATGGAACCTGAATGGTGTTTGGCCCTCCAGGACTGTATTTGGGAGACTCTGCTCTAGGTAATGCGCCTGTTTATGGTGTCTTTGCTCTGTAGGGTAAAATGTAGGTGTTTTGGGCATGTTTACGCCATCTGCAATAACGGTTCTGTCTGTATTCACATTGTAGTAGTGGGTAAAATATGGGAACTGGGTTGGCAGGCACCATAGCTGGGACTTGAACCTGTGACCTTCTGCCTCCTAACACACTGGTTGTGTGCACTGCACCACCGTGTTGCCACAGAGACAGTACATTCCCTGTTGATACCATGACTGTTTGTCCGGCAGGGCCTGTCTGTTGCAGTGCATGGCACCCACCTACACAGGGCTAGGCCATGGTCTGCTCTGGGCAGCTGCCACTGCTCCCCTCTACCACCAGTACCCCTCTGCCACCATGCTGACATGCCCTTCTGCTGGTGGTGCTGGTGGTGTGCAGTCTCAAGCCATCCAGTGTGCAGGTAGGCGGCTGCCTATGGTGCGTGTTCTGGGGTAGGGGTGCCTGCATAGATGTCCACGCTTCCCCCCAACACCGCCTGCCAATGTTCTGTGCCCTTGGAGGTACCTGCTGGGTATTATCCCCTGTGACACTGTGATAAACACTCTCGTGCCCATGTTGGGCCCTCATCAGTTGCTGTCTGGCTGCTGTACAGTTTCAGCATTCCTAAGTGCCACCTAGGCATCTGCCTAGTCCGCACTGTGCCCCAGCTGCACCACAGCATGTGCCGCCTGCAGCCCTCTGTATCCCCTTTCCCAGCATCTGTCCAGTTGCCCATTCCGTCATGCCCGCCCTGCTGTTGTGGAACATGTGCATGTCATAGGAAACCTGTCCAATGGAGAGGGAAACCCTGATCAGTGCTATTTATGACATGTCTCTATACCCATTCAAGATCTCTAGTCTGATGTAATTGCTTTTATTTAATTATTCATATGCTATTCCCCAGTTAATCCTTGTTGTATTCCCCTGTTACCTGTAACTTGGACAAGTTCTCTAAATCTGAGTGTATTTTGTTTAATGTAAACCGCACTGATGTCAAATAGTGCGGCATATAAGAGCTGTTAAATAAATAAATAAAATAAATAAATTTCACTGTGGGATCATTCACCTTGTATGGGGACGGAGCGTCGACCCTTCCAAAATGCATATTTTTTTTGGGGGGGGGGGCTTTCTTGGGAGTGTTTTTTGATGTTTCCCATTACTATCACTATTGCCCAGCTTGGTTATGTTTTTTTTTTACATTTACTTCTGTTCATTTTCAATGTTTATTTGCCCTTTTCTGTGCACAACACATTTATCACACTTATCACTTTTTGTAGGTTTCCCTGGTTTTGCTGTACATTGCTGACGGAAATTGTTTCTTTTCCCTTTAAATCAGCTCTAACGCCAGGGTTTCACTGGCGTTAGTTTTGAGCCTCGGATTTCACAGTGTTGGTGTGCAGGGAACCTCTCCCCTCCCACTCTCCACCCATTGACCCCTTCTCTCCGCCCCTGGGGAGCCTTCCTCCGCCCTCCGGGAGCCTTTCCCCGCCTTCAGCGCTCGTTTGCACCTTAGTGCGCGTTAGTGTGACCTTCCCTCCCCTTTTGTGTCATCTTCTTCCTTTTAACTGTTGTGTTGTGTCCTTTAACTCCCCCACTTTATACTTTAAAATTGTAACTTCTTTTCATCCTTTCTAGCTATTGTATTGACTGTTTTTATAAATTTTTATTTGTTTTTATATTGTACACCGCTCTGATCTTCCTGAATGAGCGGTATATCAAATTTTAATAAACATAAACATATGGTACCTGTGCGCCTTAAAAAGTGCCATCATCACACGATAAGGTACCTTATCGCGCGATAACATCGCAGAGCGCACGTTTAGACAGTTTAGTAAACATACCCCAAAGATTCTGACAAATGGCAAAATCAATAAGGTCATCATTGATGGAGAAGAAATTGAAATATTTGACAGCTTTCTAACCCTTACCCTAACTTACTTGGATCACCAATCAATAAAGAAAGGACTAGCAGTCAAGAAATCCGATGACATATTGCTCTTGGTAGAAAGGCTATGAAGGACCTAGACAAGATCCCCAAGAGCAGAGATGTCTCTCTACATTCAAAGATTCAACTTGTCCAGGACATGGTATTTTCAGTAATATCATAAGGATGTGAAAGTTGGACAGTGAAAAAGATACAGTAAGAAAATCGATGCCTTTGAATTATGGTGCTTTGTGACGAATACTGTGTATACCATGGACTGCCCGAAGAACAAGCCAGTCAGTTAAAGAGGAGATCAAACCTAAGCTTTCCTTAGAAGCTCAGATGACAAAACTTTGGCTTTCATACTTCGGACATATCATGCGAAGAGAGAGATCAATTGAGAAAGACATAAAGCTTGGCAAGGAAGAAGGTCACCATAAAAGAGGAAGGCCGGCAATGAGATGGACAGATACAATAACAGCAGCTATGGATACCAATCTATCAAGAATGTGCCACTTGGCTGAAGACCGAACAAAGTTTAGGTTAACTATCCAGAGGGTCGCCAAAAGTTTATGGCACTTAAAAACAACAATCTAGTTATGGCTAATGACTATGTTAAATTTCATGTGGACAAATAGGATCACATCTGCATCATCTTCTGTAGGTGGTAGAATGCTGTGTGCATTACCAAGGGGCATGTTTACTAAAGTACATTAGACTTTTGTAGCTAATGTGGCAAAAAAGTACAGATAATGTGGCATTAGCTGCAAAAAGTGTTTATTATCTGTTGGGGAGTGTGCACAGCATTTTTCCAGTAGATAACGCATTGAAATTGCAGAGAGCTTGGTCAGACAGCAGTCTGGATGCAGCTAATACCAGACATTGAGGCTTGTGGTAACTGTGTATTGCAGACATGTCCACTCTCTAATCAAATCCCTCCCACTCATGCAGATAATGCACTTTCTGTAGACAGTGCAGAAACCTGCTGTGTTATTTGCATTTTGCATGCACTATCTATTAACACAGCTAGCTAGCATACGCTGCTTGCCGCATTAACAGCTCACGTGGTTTAGTAAACATGGGCCCAAATTTAACTTTGAATCCAATCCAATCTCCAGGTCCTGAACTACTTGCCTTATCCATAATAAAGAAATGGGTTCGGAAACTGTCACAGCATAGGGAGGAGTGGCTTAGTGGTTGGGGCAAGTTACCTCAGGCTGGAAGGTCAGGGGTTCAAATCCCACTAGAGAACAGCAACCTTTGGCCAGAAGGACTGTGGTTTCTAGTCCCACAGGTGCTCCTTGTGGTCTTGGGCAAGCCACTTAACCCTCCATTGCTCATGTTCCCTGTAAAATAGTTATCTCCAAGTTATAATGCCCTGTTCAATGTAATTTCAGTTTGTTCAATGTAAACTGCCTTGATGTCATGAAAGGCAGTATATAAGAAATGTTAAATTAACTTAAATAGTCAGCCAGAGTGTAAGTGGTCCTGAGCTGGGAACAGGTATGCACAGTCCAAGGTGAGTCTAGGAGGCTCCATATCTTCTGTCTGCACAGACTGATTTCCCCTTGGGCTGAATATACAAGTACTGGTGACCAGCAGAACTAGGGCAGAAGAAACCAAGCAGATTTATACAGGAAAATCTAGAGGCTGCTTAAAAAGGTCTGCCCTAAAAAGAGACATAGACTAGAAACATAGAAAAATGATGACAGAAAAAGACCACATGGCCTATCTAGTTTGTCCTTCCATATCAACAACTACAACAGTCCCCTTTTTTCATTTAGATCCAACTAGTTCAGAATACAGCAGGATGATCAATAGTTGGTTTGTCTGACAGGAATCATGTTACCCCAGCATTAGAATCCTGTGTGTTGGTTGGCAATTAGGGCCAGATGTTAATTCAATTTGCTGATGTGGATATTCAAGACCCTAGTTGAGGAGGCACCTGGATCTTTCCAGAAATTGATTCAGCTGTGTGTTGCCTCTCAGTCATTGCAAAGCATCTAGTAATGGAGGACCTAGACAAGATTTTCAAGTGCAGAGATGTATTTTTGCACACAAAACTTCAGCTTGCCCAGGCCTTGGTACTTGCAATAACATTATAATGATGCAAAAGTTGGACAGTGTAGAAGAAAATTGATAGCTTTGAATTATGGTGCTGGCGAAGAATACTGTGTATACCATGGACTGCCCAAAGAGCAAATTAATTGGTACTAGAGGAGATCAAACCTAAGCTTTCCTTAGTAGCTCAAATGACAAGACTTAAACTTTGCTACTTTGGAAACATCATGAGAAGAGAAAGATCATTAGAGAAAGATACTTGGCAAGGTTGAAGGTCAGCCTAAAAGAGGAAGATCAGCAATTGATGGATTGATACAACAACTATGGATGCCACTCTATCAATAATTAGCCACCTGACTGGAGAATGAACACAGTTTAGGACAACTATATATAGGGTTGCCATGAGCTGACATTGATTTGATGGCACTTAACACAATCATTCCTTCTGGGAATGGATTTCATCTACAGATGGTGGCAACATTGTTGTTGAATGCTTTACTATCAGAAATTAGAATGATGCTTGATTTATGAGTTTCTGCAAACCAATCCAAACATGGATCTTTGACCTCATACTTCTGTCTTTACTCTCTCCCAAAATAGTTCTGATTTGTGTGCCCCTTCCCTCATGGGTGTGGTTTATTGACTAAACAGAACAAGTGAGGATTTACTGATTTCACTCCATCAAGCATTCAGTTCATTTAAAGGTATACAAACCAAAAGTGCCCTCATTTGTCATGTTTTACCTTTCCTCTGAATACTCATACACATCCCTAGTGCTGTCTTCAGAACTGGCTTGACTCCATTTCATGCTGAGGCTGCTAGTTTAGAACACCTTCTAACATTATTTTACAAATTCATCAGCAAGAATAGAGGGGCCAAGCACAGGCTACATTAGCAACTCTGATATATAACCTTCTAGCTGGCAAGGGAACACTGCTGATAGTTTTTTACAGTGATATCCAGCCTTGTCTACACATCCAGGGCAAAGGTTTTCTTTCTTCTTTCAAAAAGGTTAAAGATTAAGGGACATACCTTAGCCACTCTAGCTAACCAGTTGAGTTTGCAGAATATCCACAATGAATATGCATGAGATAGATTTCCATATGCTAAAGACTGCACATGCTAAAGACTTCTGAAAAAAAATGAAAACCTTTTTTACACAGACCACTTCAGGAGCATTGCCTAGTGTGTAGTACCCACCCTCCCTCTCAATGCTCCCCCTGGCTTGATTATGTCCAGCCTCTCCTTTTAACTCCCCCCCCTCCTGAACCCTTGCCATCTCATTGCATATATTGTATATAGATTACCTTGTATATAGAGGAAGGAGTGGCCTAGTGGTTGGGGCAAGGTCCCACAGGCCAGAAGGTCAGTGGTTCAAATCCCACTAGAGGACAGCAACCTTGGGCTGGAAGAACTGGGGTTTCTAGTCCCACAGGTGCTCCTTGTGGACTTGGGCAAGCCCATGTTCCCCATAAGTATTAGTGTATGTGTCTCATATACCCTTGTGTTAAATGTATCCCCCAATTGTGTTGTGACCGCTTTGATTGAAGGATAAGGTGGTATACAAAACTGTTTAAATAAATAAACTTCAAACAGGTCATGATCTACATTTTCCAGCCAAAAGTGCCGGTGATCTACCACCATGAAAATTAAGTTTCAAATTAAATTTTAACCCAATAAAATCCTCCCATTTCCTCCCCCCCCCCCATTTTTAATGAACCTTCTGTCATTTACTTGGATGTGATCAGCTGTTAAGCAAATTAAGCAAAAACAAAACAGAGAGACGAAGATCCAGTAAGAACTGCGAGGGGAAATGGAAAGTACATTTTTTCTTAAAGATTTATTGAGTAATAACTTTCTTTAACTGTCTTAATAACTTTCTTTAACTTTTATTGAGTAATATGTGTTAAATTTAGGTAGAGTATTGATCCAGGCTGATCTTGCACAATCTTTAATATTTCACTCTTGCTCATTAGTGAGACGTCTGAGCCTGCATTTCATCCACCAGCTTTTTGAAGTAGGGTGAATATTGCGTGAGGGCCAGTCTCAGGGAATCCTGGAGATGTTCATCTGTCATGTTGAAATGTTGTGTACTCTGTCATTTTCAGATGGGAACACGCAGATTCACACAAATAAGTTGAACCGAAACAGGAGTGTACAGCTTCACTGCATCTTCTCAAGTTGGGAAATTTGTCTCCAGGCACTAGCTTCCAAAACGATTCTTGCTCAGCACGGGTCTTGAGAAAAATGTCATTTTTAAGGGTTAATATTTTATTTTCAAGAGATGGCTTGTTCAATGAGTAATTTTTACTGATAGCAGCTGTAGTTTCTTTAATGTCCACATCTACTTTGAATGGGTATGACAAGTACTCCAAAACTGTTCCAATTTTTTGGAACTCACAGAATCTATTTTCAAATTCCTGGATAACAGAACAGATTTTTGTCACATACTTCTCGTTCTGAAAAACAAAATTTGGATATTGTCCCAGATGGTCCAGGGTATTAGGAAAGTGATCAAAGGTGTTGCTTGCAAGGTCAGTCATCATTAGCTCAAATTTGCTCTTGTAGGACGAAACTGTACTCATCATCTTGCCAATGCATTTGTTTTTACCTTGTGGTTCAAGGTTCATATCACTTAGTTCGCCTATAAAGTCAGCGAGAAATGCCAGATCACATAACCACTCCTCATCTTCCAACTCTGCTTGGTCATCTCCCCTCTCCTTCAAAAAACTTCTTATTTCATTCATCAAATCACAAAATCTTTGCAGAAATTTGTGCCTACTTAGCCACCTTACGTCTGTATGCAAAATGATTTCCGCTGCCCCTTCATCAAGAGTAAGATTGAAAAGCCGTCTTTGAAGTGATCTTCCATGAACTGAATTTACAGTTTTGAAAGTGATGTCTATGACAGTTTTTGTATTGAGTCTCTTGCTTGCCAAAACGTGCTAGTGAATGGTGCAGTGGTAAGAAAGGAAATCTGGAAAGTCATCATGCTGTCTACAGAGGGCTATGAAACCGTTAAGCTCACCTGTCATTGCTCTTGCTTCATCAGTAGTGATGGAAACAAGTCTATGCAATGGAAAATTACACTTTGTCACAAAAGAATGGAAAGATCGTGAACATTTCAACATTCTACTACATGTGATTCTTCATTTGTGGTTTATTTGATTTATTGCCCCTGTGGTCTGGTTTATGTTAGCCGTACTACTTGTCCTTTATGGGTTCGGCTGTCAGAAAATGCATCCCGCTTCTGTACTCAAACGCTTTCGGCCCCATTGGTCCAACATATGCTTACCTGTGATCATGCATTTGAGGAACTTCAATGGAGATCAATTGATTGGATTCCTCCGAGTTTGTTGGGGGCAATAGGAACCAGAAATTGCAATATACTGAACAACACTGGATTTTTCGACTTAACACAGTTGCCCCACATGGCCTTAATTTGGAACTTGATTGGCATAGAGTGCTATGACAACTTGGGGTAGTAGTGTTACCTCCCCCTTTTTTTGTGATTGGCCTAATGGATTGGATGACGTCAGATGCCGTTTCTTTTAGAAGTGCTTTCCCACACTTGTTTTTTCATTCATTGGTGATGGCTTTTTGATTGGTGATGGCAATTTTGACCTGAAGCAGGGTGAACAAAACGTTTTATACCCGAAATGCAGGACTGTGTCGTGTGTGTCTTTCACCTTGATGATCTGGCCGTGGGCAATTAAGTATACATTTATTTTTACTGCTTGTGTGATTAAAATGGACTAAGATTTACCAAAGCCTGGGAGTCTGGTTTAAATGGACCCAGGCAAGGTATAGTCATACAAAAAAACAAAAATAAAAAAACTTATTTTGATGGGAATGTTTCTCTTTTTCTTCACTCATATTGTGTGGATATTTATTTGAGCCGAGTGACGGGTTTTGGCTCACAGGGTTCGGTTTGCTGCCGCTTGTTGATAGCTGCTTCAAGAAAACAATCTTTTACAAATTCCCCTTCAGTGAAAGGTTTGCATTTCTTTGCGATCAGGTTGCTGACCTTGAAGGATGCTATGGTTGCATTGACCGAATGTGACCTTGGCTTCACCATCAACTGTTGCTGAGTAACCAATTTCGATTTAAGTTCTTTGAGCTTCAGTTTACGAATTTCACTTTTGGGTGGAAAATCAGCATCAAACTTATTGCTATGAAGAGCCTTATAATGACGTTCCAGATTACCCTTTTTGGGCAAGGATACTGGGGCGTTACAAATTAGACAACAGCACTTGTCTTTCACCATGATGAAGAAGTAGTCCATTTCCGATTCATCATGAAAGTGGTAGGTTTTGCTCTTCTTTGGAACAGTCATCTTCATTATACTAGGGTGGCTGGATGTAAGAAGGCCAAATCTGCTAAGTTAGTATAAACATTGGCTGAATCTGGTCCAAAACTGTCACTGTCCCAAAGTATTAAAGATCAACAGGAACTGAAGACCTCTGGATGATGTGCAATACAAGGAATGGAGATGCCAAAACCACACATGCAGTTCTAAAAGTAAAAATAAGAATTCATCATACTGGCACCAATAATCAAATACCACCAAACAATCATCAAAAACACTCAAACACCTGTCCAGCAAACCAGATAAAATCAAATACCGCCAAACAAGTTCAAATACCACCACACGCGATTTAATAAATTCTGCACAGTGTAGAATCAACGCAAAGGCAAGGCGAAATAAAATTGCAGTGTAGAATCAATGCAGAAGCTAGGCAAAATAAAATTGCAGAGGCAAGCAAAAGTCACAGTGGTTTGAACCAATTCAAAGGCAAGGCATAGGCAAGTTAGAACAAAATTGGAAAAGCCCGCCAAAATCACCAAATTCTTGACACTTTGTTGTGTCTGCCCGAAAACGTTTAATGAAAGCGAACTATAAAGCAACCAATGATCAGCACACGACACAACTAATACGGTAAGTGTATTCAGGTAAAGCCTGGGCGAATGGATATCGCCTGGTATATAACACACTTCTAAGGGGTGTTGAGGTGGGGGCAGGAATGGGTGATTCTGAGAGGCAGGAGACCAGGTATGACGTCAGGCCTGTGGCGTCTTGTCGCGGGGCGCAGGCGGCAGCCCCCTGGGGTACCCACAAACTATTGGCATGAAAACAACAAGCGCCCCCAATACGCCCGCAGGCAAGATTCCTGCAGGCAGGGAAAAAAGACAGGCAAAGGATCAGCAGCGGCGGCAAGCCCTCGGCAGACGACCTGCTGGCACGAGCTCTCTCCTAGCGAAGGGGTGAGCTGCTGGAGAGATGGAGCCAAGTGGGGCTGGCGATCTACCTCTGACCCTCCTGCGATCTACAGGTAGATCGCGATCTACCTGTTGGATATGCCTGGTATATAGGTTACCTTGCTTAGCAATCCCCGCATGTTTCCCCTTCCCTTTGCACCATGTCACTTTGTAAACTGTTCAAGTTGCTCTGTAAACCTCTTTGATTGTAGGATAAGGCAATATGGAAAACCTGTTAAATAAATAAATAAAATAAATATTCATTGTGGATATCCTGAAAATCTGACTGGCCTGGGGATACCAGAGGACTGGGTTGAGAATCACTGAGCTAACTGCTGCAATAAAGTACCACTGTATCAAACATAGTAATATCTAGAAATGCCGCTATAACTAACCCCTATGCCTCTATATGTGGAGGCCAATTCCGAAAATGTGCACGTCCGGGCAGAGGGCACGTCTAAATGGAATTGTGCAGAAATAGAGCCCAATTACGCACAATCGGGGATAGATGCAGCCGCATGCACAGAATCGCCCACATAGATGTGCTAGGTGTGACCCAAAATTTTTGACAGGGGGGTGGGTGAGTGAACCAGCAGGGGAGGGGGGGGGGTGAGTGAGTGAACCAGCAGGGGAGGGGGGTGAGTGAGTCAGCAGGGGGTGGGTGAGTGAGTTAACCAGCACTGAGGGGAGGGGGGTGTGAGAACCAACACTGAGGGGGAGTGTGACTGAATCCTCGGTAATTTTTGTGGGTGGGGCTGGGGGCGGGGCAGGGGTGAGACTAGGGGCGGAGAATGGGTGGACCATGGCGAGCCACAGGAGTCGGGTTTTTCTCGGTGAAAAAGTTGGCAACCCTATGAGCAGCACAGCTGAGAAAGGCTGTCAGACGGCAGCAGCATCAGCAGAGAAACAAGGCCCAACGCCAGTTTCTGACTGGAAATCTGCAGCACAGAAAACTGTGCCGGTAAGGAGATGAAAAGCCTGCTAAAGAACTCCCCTCCATGCCCACAAGGAGGGGAGAGCAGGCAAAGGGGACAGTAATAAACAGGAGGGAGAAAAGAGACTCCTCTAAATCCCTTCTGATCCCCTCTCAGCCTTTGCTTTTTTTTTTTTTTTAACAAGCTTTAATGAGCTTTAAAGCTACAGATCAAAAGAAAAAACGTTATAGGGAGAAAAGAAAAACTAATAGCCCTAGCTAAGCTGCCTAAAGCTCCTTATCTGCTCCTCTTGTGAGCTCAGCACCTATATAAGAACATAGGATATGCCATACTGGGTCAGACCAAGGTCCATCAAGCCCAGAATCCTGTTTCCAACAGTGGCCAATCTAGGTCATATGTAACTAGTAGTTTCCCCAAAAGTCACAACTTCCACAATGCTTGTATTGGGTCAAGCATTGATATCCTGGGTTCCTTCTTAATAATGGTTTATGGACCTTTCCTCCAGGAACTTGTCCAAACCTTTTTTAAAACCAGCTACACTAACAGCTTTTACTACATCCTCCGGTAACAAATTACAGAGTTTGATTACACGTTGAGTGAAAAATTATTTTCTTTCATTAGTCTTAAATAGTTTACCCTGTAGCTTCATTGCATGCCCCCTAGTCTTTCTATATTCTGATAACGTAAACAATCGATCTACATTTACCAGTTCCACTCCATTCATTAATTTATAGACTTCTATCATATCTCCCCTCAGCTGTCTCTTTTCCAGGTTAAAGAGCCCTAACCTTTTTAGCCTCTCTTCATAGGGGTATCCTTCAATCCCCTTTACCATTTTGGTGGCTCTTCTCTGAACCTTCTCCAATAACGCTCTATCCTTTTTAAGATATGGCGACCAGAATTGCACAGAATATTCAAGGTGCGGTTGTACCATGGAACGATACAGAGGCATTATAATATCCTTTGTTTTATTTTCCATTCCTTTCCTTATGATACCTAGCATTCTATTTGCTCTCTTGGCCGCCGCTGCACACTGGGCCGAGGGTTTTAACATGTTATCCGTAATGATGCCTAAATCTTTTTCCTGGGTGGTGGTTCCTAATGTGGAACCTTGCATCATGTAACCATAGTTTGGGTTGTTCTTCCCTAGGTGGATAACTTTGCACTTGTCCACATTAAATTTCATCTGCCATTTTGATGCCCAGTCTTCCAATTTATGAAGATCCTCTTGCAATTTTCCACAATCCTCTTGGGTTTTAACAACTTTAAATAGTTTTGTGTCATCTGCAAATTTGATAACCTCACTCGTTATTCCCTTTTCCAGGTCATTTATGAATATGTCAAAAAGCAGCGGACCCAGCATAGATCCCTGGGGTACAACACTATTCACCTTTCTCCATTGGGAAAATTGGCCATTTACCCCTACCCTCTGCTTTCTATCTTTTAACCAGTTCCTGATCCACAGTAGTACACTGCCTCCTATCCCATGACTCTTTAGTTTTGCCAAATGTCTCTGATGAGGGACCTTGTCAAAGGCTTTCTGAAAGTCCAAATACACTATATCAACCAACTCACCTTTGTCTACCTGTTTATTCACACCTTCAAAAACACATAACAGATTAGTAAGACAAGATCTTCCTTGTCTAAAGCCATGTTGGCTGTCTCCCATTAAGCCATGACTATCTACATGTTCAGCAATTTTCTTCTTTATGATGGTTTCTACCATTTTTCACGGTACTGACGTCAGGCTCACCGGTGTGTAGTTTCCCAGATCACCCCTGGAACCCTTTTTAAAAATTGGCGTTACGTTTGCCATCCTCCAATCTTCAGGTATTACAGATGATTTTAATGATAGTTCACAGATTACTAATAGCAGGTCTGCAATCTCATATTTCAGTTCTTTCAACACCCTTGGATGTATATCATCCGGCCCAGGTGATTTGCTACTTTTCAGTTTATTTAATAATTGTTATACATCTTCCAGATTTATCGATATTTCCTTCAGCTCTTCCGCACCTTTAAATACCACTTCAGTCATGGGTAACATCCCTACATCTTCCTCAGTAAAGACCGAAGAAAAGAATTCACTCAGTCTCTCAGATATCGCCTTGTCGCCTCTTAGTGCCCCTTTAACCCCTCTATCATCTGATGGAGCAACTGACTCTCTCACAGGTTTTTTGCTACGAATGTACTTGAAAAAGTCTTTATTACGCGTTTTTGCTTCCGCAGCAAGCTTCTTCTCAAATTCTCTCTTTGCCTGCCTTAGCAATACCTTGCATTTAACTTGCCAGTGCTTGTGTTGTTTCCAGGTTTCGTCGTTTGGCTCTTTTTTCCATTTCCTGAAAGATGCTTTTTTGATAACAACAGCCTCTCTGACCTCACCTTTAAACCATGCTGGCAGTTTTTTGGACTTCCTTCCACTTTTCTTAAAGTGTGGAATACAGCTGGTCTAGGCTTCTAAGATATTATTTTTCAACAACACCTAAGCTTGATGTAAGTCTTTTTAACCTTTGCAACTGCTCCTTTTAGTTTTTTCTTAACTATTTTCCTCATTTTATCATAGTCTCCCTTTCGAAAGATAAAAGGTAGTACTGTGGATTTCCTTACTATCCCTCCTCCAATAATTAAATCAAACACGATCATGCTATGATCACTATTGCCAAGTGGCCCCAACACCCTTATCTCTTGCACTAGATCTGGTGTTCCACTAAGGACTAGGTCCAATATGGCTTCCCCTCTGGTCGGTTCATGAACCAGCTGCTCCAAGAAGCAGTCATTTATTTCATCTAGGAACTTTATCTCCCTAGCATGTCCTGCCGTGACACTGACCCAGTCGATACTGGGGTAATTGAAATCACCCATTACTATTACTGTGCTGTAACGTTTGTTAGCTTCCTTGATTTCTTTGAGCATTTCATCATCCATTTGTTCATTCTGGCCAGGCGGTCGATAGTATACCCCCACTGCCATCGCCTTCCCCTTTTTACATGGAATTTCAATCCATAGAGATTCTACAGCAAATTTTGTTTCCTGGAAAACTTTAATCCTTTCTGACTCAATGCCCTCTTTAACATAGAGCGCAACCCCTCCACCAATTTGATCAGCTCTATCATTACGATATAGTTTGTACCCAGGTATCACAGTATGCCACTGGTTGTCCTCCTTCCACCATGTCTCTGAGATTCCAATCATATCTAATCTCTCATTTAGTGCTATATATTCTAACTCTCCCATCTTATTTTTTAGACTTCTAGCATTTGCATACAAGCATTTTAGAGACTGTATTTTATTCATATTAATCTGGCTATTGGTAGGCATGGGTAATTTGGGATCTTTAAGCTCTGTCTGCTCCATACTCGAGGGCATTTGGGCTACTTTACTCTTTTTTGGAACCTCTCTGCTTTTGGTAGTATCCTACAAGGATACATTCTTCCGAACCATGCGCTCTTGTGCGACTGTCAGCTTTCTCCTATTATCTAGTTTAAAAGCTGCTCTATCTCCTTTTTAAAGGGTAATGCCAGCAGCCTGGTTCCATCCCGGTTAAGGTGAAGCCCATCCCTTCAGAAGAGCCCCTCCTTTCCCCAGAATGTTCCCCAGTTCCTATCAAATCTGAAACCCTCATCCTTGCACCATTGTCTCATCCACGCATTGAGACTTCGGAGCTCTGCCTGCCTTTTAAGTCCTGCACGTGGAACGGGAAGCATTTCGGAGAACACTACCCTGGAAGTTCTGGATTTCAACTTCCTACCTAAAAGCCAAAATTTAGCTTCCAGAACCTCCCTACCACGTTTTCCTATGTCATTGGTACCGACATGTACCAAGATAGCAGACTCCTCCCCAGCACTATCTAAGACCTTATCTAGGTGGCACGTGAGGTCAGCTACCTTCGCACCAGGCAGGCATGTTACCAGGCAATCCTCACGTCCATCAGCCATCCAGCTATCTACATGCCTAATGATCGAATCACCAACTGTAACGGCTGTTCTAACCCCTCCCTCATGGGCACATGGCCCTGGAGAAACGTCCTTGGTGCGAGAGGGTTTTACATCACCTGGAGGACAGGTCCTAGTTACAGGATCACTTCCTGCCACACCAGGGTGATGCTCTCCTGTTACGTGACCTCTCTTCTCCATGGCAACAGGGATGCTGCCAGACTGGAGGTGGAACTTCAGGACTATATTCCTGTAGGTCTTGTCTATGTTCCTCTCTGTCTTTCTTATGTCTTCCAGGTCTGCTACTCTAGCCTCTAGAGAATGGGCTCGTTCCCTGAGAGCAAAGAGCTCCTTGCACCTAGTGCACACATAAGACATCTCACCAACAGGGAGAAAATCATACATGTGACACTCAATGCAAAAGACTGGAAAGCCCCCATCTTGCTGCTGGACTGCTGTCTGCATCTTAGTTTTAAGCTTGTGTTTAGATCTTTATGTTCTTTACTTACTAAGGGTTGCTATGGATACTTATACTAATAAAATTGTACCTAATACGTTTAATATACCTTGTTCACCTGAAGCTTAATTAATCTCAGGTCCTTAGTGTATGACTGATTTTGATAATGAGCTGCACCTGAGAGCATCTCCTTTCCTTTAAGATGTGTAAGTATCTATAAAGCTACAATTATCCTGGGGTGGGTGGGTGTTGGGGAGGGAGGGAAATAAGACTTATTAAAAGAGGGCTGCTACACTGTACCCTGTCCTGTGCTTCTGAGGGAAGCAGTGACCACTTCCTGGGTGATTAACAGTCCTTGCTTGGATAGAAGGAGCCTTTCAAAATGGCCTTTTGACCTGCCACCTGGCATTAACACCTATTTAAAACGTTTCACAGGTCTCTTTCCACCTACTGTAGGTAGAAGGCCTCTTTGTAAAGGTCTCTAGAAGACTATTTGTTGCTCAAAGAATACTGACCCTGTTTTGTTTTTTATGCTAAGTTATATTCTGATTTGTTTTAAATTAAAGTTCTTTGCTGCTGCTAGGCTCTGACTTATTATGAAATTTAAACTAGAAGCTCTCTGCTGGGTTCTAAATTTAACCAGAAAGCTCTCTTCTGTGTTTTAAATTTAAACTAAAAGTACTTTGCTGATACTAGGCCCTGAGTGTGTGTTAAATTTAAACTACAAGCTCTCTGCTGGGTATGAAATGTAACCAGAAGGTTCTCTTCTGTGTTTTAAATTTAAACTTAAACTGCTGCTACTAGGCCCTGACTGATTTAACAAATACACTGGGTTCACAGATTAATCAGATTTAATCCAAAGAAGTCCCTTCAGAAAAATTCCCAGAAGTATATACTCACATTTGCATATCTCTCTCCAGAAGTAGCAGTCACTTTTTCTAGTCCTTTCTAGGCTCATTACCTCCAGCTGCATGGAGACTGGACACACTGGGAGCTGGTGGGAGGTACCAGCAGGATATCTATAGTGGTATCACAGTTCTGGCATACCCAGTCACCTATGCTGCGGGAAGAGATGCACAACCCAGAGGTGAGGGACTGAACTGGAGGGATGATAAAGAAATTACAATGAACTATGTCATAACCTATATACAGTTGATTTTACTTATTTACGGAAACTATAGTACATTAAGATATTTATATATGAGTATTTACAAGGTGAGATGTGAAGATTGTTAAGTGTGGTGTATATGTGAAATTATGTTGGTAATGTTCTGTCTTATGTGTACGTGTTCTGACTGACCAAAGTATGTCGTGAATAAGTGTGTTGTTATTGCCTTCCAGACATCTTTAAGGTCATTCATAGCTCTAATTTTGTCTGTAAGGGCGTTCCAAAGGATTGGAGCAATGTATGCAAATGCTCTATTGCTGGTAGAATGTTTTGTTTTACGGTAATTGGTTGGTACTATTAAGGTATTTTTGTGGCAGTCTCTCCTGGATCTTCCCATAGTTGGGATTATAATCAGGGAGGATAGGTAAGAGGGGGCTATTTCTTTAATGAGTTTAAATGTGATTTTGGGAATTTTATTCTTAATTCGACTTGCTATGGGTAACCAATGTAATTCATATAGTAGTGGTGTGGTGTGGTGTGTTCTGTGTTATTTCTTCCAAAGATGATGCATGCTGCTATATTTTGTGCTATCTGCAGATAGTTAAGGGTTTGCTTGGGGAGGCCATGAAATATACCATTTGAACAAAGTGAGGGATGATCACAGCTTGTAGGACAGTTCGGAAGTCATTGTTGGACAAGTATGGTCTGAATTGTCAGAGTAGTCGTAACTTGTAGAAGATGACTCTAGAAATAAATTTTATATGCATCGTCGGCGAGAGATTTTGGTTTAACGTTATACCTAAGTATTTGATTTGGTGCTTTATTTTTAGTTCTAAGTCCATAAATTTTATTTTTGATGGGGAGGTGAAATTTTTGTTGTTCGTTACAATTATTGTTTCTGTTTTGTTAAAGTTTACATGTAGACTATGTTTCTTTAACCAATTTATGATTTCATGGAGGTGTTCTGATAGTTACTGATAATTTGGGTTTGTAATGTTTATTGGGAGGTAACACATTATGTTGGTCACATAAATGTGGTATCCTAGTTTAAATTATATGAGGATGTACAGTTGTAAGTATAAATTAAATAGAAGTGAAGAGAGTGCTGATCCTTGAGGGATAGCCTTCTCTTGCTTATATGGGTTAGATGAGTGTTGCCCTATCCGAACTTGTTGCATGCGTTCTGTGAGGTAAGATTGGAACCATTGGAATGCAGTGTCACCTATATCTATCTGTTGGAGTCTTTTGAGGAGGATTTTGTGGTTAGGGTTATCAAAAGCTGATAACCTTATCGATTTTGTGGAGATCCTTTATTCAAGAAGGCATGTGACAAACACAGAAGATCCTTTAGAGATCCTCTGTGTTTGTCCCATGCCTTCTTGAATTCGGACACTGTCCTCGTGTCCACCACCTCCACTGGGAGAGTACTCTACCCATCCACTGCTCTTTCCATCAGGAAATATTTCTGCATATTACTCCTGAGAATATTCCTTTCACTCTCATCATTCCTTTCACTTGTCATCAATTGAAAAAGACCCTCCTGTGCATTTTTGCCACAGAGATATTTAAATGCCTCTATCATATTGCCCCTGTCCCGCCTTTCCTCTAAAGTATACATATTAAGATCTTTAAGTCTGTCCTCATATGCTACATAACGAAGGCCACTAATCAATTTAGTAGCCACCCTCTACACCGACTTCAACCTGCTTATATCATTTTGAAGGTGCAGTCTCTAGAATTGCACACAATACTCCAAAAGAAGTCACACCAAAGACTTATAGAGAGGCATTATCACCTCTTTTTTTTTCTGCTGGCAATTCCTCTTCCTATACACCCAAGCATCCTTATGGCTTTCGCAGTCGCCTTTTCTACTTGTTTATCTATTTTAAGATCGTCAGACACAATTACGCCCAGGTACCGCTCTTCTTTTGTGGACAGAAGTGCCTCACCCCTGACACTGTACCGCTCCTTTGGATTTTTTGCAGATCAAATGCATGACACTGCAATTTTTGGCATTAAATTTCAGCTGCCAAATTCTAGACCTTTCTTCAAGCTTAGCTAGATGCCTCCTCGTGTTATCTACTCCTTCCTGGGTGTCTACTCTATTGCAGATTTTGGTAACATATGCAAACGAGCAAACCTTACCCGAAAGTCCTTCTGCAATATTACTAACAAAGATGTTAAAAAGAATCTGACCAAGGACAGATCACTGCAGCACACCACTGGTAACCTCCTTCTCCTCACAATGAGTTCCATTTACCTGTACCCTTTGTCGCCTCCCAATCAACCAATTTCTAGCCCAATCGGTAGCTTTACAGTCCATCCCTAGGGTGCTCAGTTTGTTTATAAGTCACCTGCGCATAATGGTTTCAAAGGCTTTACTGAAATCTAAATACACCACATCTAGGGCTTTCCCTCATTCCAACTTCCTGGTCACTCTTTCAAAGAAATCAATCATATTTGTCTGACAAGACCTGCCTCTGTTGAATCCATGCTGCCTCAGATTCTGCAATCCATTGGATTCCAGAAACCTCACTAATCTCTCATTTAATAGCCTTTCCAATAATTTACTAATCATGGAGGTTAGACTAACCCAGGGGTGGCCAACACCAGTTTTAGTGCACCACGATCCAGCCTGGTGCTCAGGATGTCCCTAATGAATATTCATGAGATATATTAGCATACAATGGGAGACAGTATATGCAAATATGTCTCATGAATATTCATTAGGGACATCCTGAAAACCAGGCTAGATCATGGTGCACTAGGACTGGAGCTAGCCACCCCTGGACTAACCAGCCTGTAGTTCTCAGTGTCATCCTTATGTCTGCTTTTGTGTAAAGGGACCACATATCCCTTTCTCTAGTTCTTTAAAACCACTCCAAACTCCAAAGAGGCAATGAAAATGTCAGACAGTGGAGCCACTAGAACATCCCTAAGTTCCCTCAATATTCTTGGATGTATCCCATCCAGACCCATGGCTTTGTCTACTTTTAGTTTAGCTAGTTCCTCACGAACACAGTCTTCTGAAAATCGTTCAAAATCCCTGTCACTTCTTTTGCTATTGTGGGTGTTTTCTGAGGTCCTGCTCCTGGCCCTTCATCTGTGAACACAGAACAGAAATATTTGTTAAGCAATTCCACTTTATCATCATCAGCTTCTGCATATTCTTCTCCCCTGCTCCTTGAGTCTGACAATACCACTTTTGCCCTTCTTCCTTTCACTAACATATCTGAAAAATGTCTTATTCACGCATTTTATTGCATTGGCTATTTCTTCTTCTTTTTGTACCTTTGCTTTCTCCAGGAACAAGCAGGAAGTCAGTCCTGACATATGGGTGACGTTGGCGCCGACGGAGCTCTCGTGTGGAGTAAATCCCCAGCTTTCAGAGAAAGCCTTTGGGAATTGCATCATGCATGCGTGGTCCCCTTCACGCACAAGGGTGCCATCTTGTTCAGTCTCCTTTTTTCCACGGAGCCCTCCGGACGTTGTCCAATAGTCACCGTCGAAAACATTTAAAAAGTTTAGAAATTTGTTTCTTTTCTTTACCGATCGATACCGATTCCCCTTCCCGCTTTTGGCTCGGTGCACCGGTATTGAGTCCGGCTTGATTTTTTGTTTTTTTGTCCTTTGTGACTAGCATTCGCACTCTTTTTCTTTTTTACTGGCAGCCCGGGTCTTCGACCTCGCTGGGGGCCTTTTTCCCCCCGATGGCTGCCAGCGGGTTTAAAAAATGTGATCAGTGTACTAAACTAATGTCCCTCACCAATACACATGACTGCTGTCTTTGGTGCCTTGGGCCTGACCATGACCCGAAGGTCTGTGGCCCATGCAGGAAGATGTCCTCGAGATCCCTGAGAAGCTGCCAGTAGCAACATGATAGGATTTTTCGTGGGCCCGGACCTCATCTGAGGCCTCTACGTCTCGGGGTGAACCCTCCGAGCCTGAGCGTCATAGGGGTTCCTTGGAGAGGGGGTCTCCCTCGCAGGAAAATCGAAGGAAGAAAAAATCCACAAAGGCGGTGTCATTGGATGGCTCTGAATGGCCTGATCCCTCCCAGGACCGGTTGCGGAGCCCTGAGCACCGGCCCGGATCCTCGGAGATGGAGCGTCCAGCGAAGCTTTCTAGATGGGATACTGAGCAGCCAAAGCAGGTAGCAACTGTCCTCGTTGAAGACTCCCCTCCGGAGGAACCGGCGTTGGGACCCGACCCAGTGGCTGCGGAGCCTTCTGAACTCAGGCTCAGAATGGTGGCCCTGGAGCGCAGTATGTCTGCCTTCATGGAGCAGCAGTTGGTGCTGATTGCCGGGGTCACCGGTTCTTCCGCCCTGACCACCGGGCCGCCTACGTCTAAGTCGACCCTGGAGGCCAAGCCGATCATCGAGACCATGCGGACTCGAGTCGATCCTTGACCGAGGTCCCTCTCAGCTTCCCGCTCATGGCCGAGGTCATCGCCTCCGGTTCCACCGGCGTCGGGGTGGTCGATGCCTGGGCCCTCAATGCCAGAGCCCCTCGATTCCTCCTCAGAGGCATCGGGATGGGAGATGGAGGAGGAAGAGTGCCTGGACACCTGTCGGCACAGGGATGTCCCGTCTAATTCCCCAGTATCCAAGCCTCGGAGAAGATCCCCCCCCGGAGGACACTAGGTTCTTGGACTTCGTGAGGGATATGTCAAAGGCTTTGGCATTCCCCATGGAGTCCAAGGAGGATTCTTGAGCAGACGAGCTCGAGATCCTCCAGTATGACTTTCCCTCTCGGGAGGCCCTTATTGTACCAGTGCCTTCGATCCTGGAATGACTGATGCTCCGCATGTGGGAGGCGCCGGTGATCAACAAACGGATCGACTCGATGTATTGAGTCCATGAGAGCCCTGGGTTTCAAAAGGCACAATTGCTGCACAACTCTATGGTTGTGGAATCGGCCATGTGCAGGCTGAAGAGCCAGAAGACGCATTCCTCGATGCCTCCTGGCAGGGAGGCCCACAACTTGGATGCCCTTGGCAAGAAGTGCTTCCAGGGTTCAATGCTGACTTGTTCAATCCAGGCCTACCAGCTGTACATGGGCATGTACCTGAGGGATCTGGCAAAGGAACTTGCCGGGTTCTCGGCTGGTTTCTCCGAGGGACGTTTGCAGCGCTTCAAGAGCCTGTCCACCAGCGTCTGTGAGTTCTTGAAGTTCATGATGGGTTTGAGTCGGCGGCCCGGGTAGCTGCGGCGGGCATTGGTGCATGCCGCCAAGCATGGCTACAGTCGTCAGACCTCAAGCAATGGGTTCAGGACAAGTTGGTCGATGTCCCATGCCAGGGAGAGAACCTCTTTGGCAAACCCATGACCGACAAGGCTGCGGAGATCGAGTCCGAGTACATGACGAGGATACGGCTCTCAAAGAAGACCTCTGTCCCTTCTAAGAAGAAGGGCTCAGGTAAGAAGCCCTTTTACCAGAGGAAAGGTACTGCTTACCGAAGCTACCCCCATTTTCAGGCTTCCCTGGCTCCCCAACAGAGGCAGCAGGCCAAGGGACAGGGGCATGGCCCACGTAAGCAGAAAGTCCCCAAAGCCCAGGCATCGGCTCCGGCCCAGCCTGGTAGCAGCTTTTGACTTTCACAGCATGGCCCCTCTCCCCACAGGGGACAGGCAATGCGCAGAAGGAAGGCTTGCGCTATATGCCCACAGATGGACAGACATCACCACTGATGCCTGGGTCCTGCAGATAGTCCATCAGGGTTATCTCCTTCATTTGACCCAGGTACCTCCTCCTTATTTCCCATGAGAGCCCCTCAGGTCTCCCCTTCACCGGGACCTTCTTCTGAAGGAGTTGGCGGGCCTTCTCGAGGATCAGGCAGTAGAACCGGTGCCCCACCACCTACAGGGCAAGGGCTTCTATTCCAGGTACTTTCTGGTACCAAAAAGAACAGGAGGCCTCAGACCCATCCTTGACCTGCGCAACTTAAACAAATTCCTGGTGAGAGAGAAGTTCAAGATGTTTTCACTTGAAATATTGCTGCCTTACCTCCGCCAGGGAGACTGGCTATGCTCCTTAGACATAAAGGATGTGTATACACACATCTTAATACACCCAGACCACAGGCAATATCTATGCTTTTTGGTGGGAGGATATCACTACCAATACAGGGTACTCCCCTTTGGCCTGGCCTCCACCCCTAGGGTATTCACAAAATGCCTGGTGGTGGTGACTGCCTTTCTCAGAATCCAAGGAGTCTTTGTCTTCCCTTACCTAGACGACTGGCTCATCAGAGCCACGTCAGCCATGGAGGTCCAACAGGCCACATCTCGCACCTTTCAGGTGCTTCAGCATCTAGGGTTTGTAATCAATTACCCCGTCTACCCTAATGCCCAGTCAACAACTAGAGTTCATTGGGGCCAGACTCGATACCCTTCAGGCAAGGGCCTACCTGCCAGCAGACAGGGAAAAAAGGCTTCTAGCCCTGGTACGCCAGGTGAGTCGCAGATCCCAAATGTCAGCAATGCACTTTCTGCGCCTCCTCGGGCACATGGCCTCCACAGTCCATGTAACACCAGATGCCCGCCTCCACATGCGAACTTCTTAGTGACCAGTGGACACAAGCCACAGGCAGCCTCTGAGGCAGGTTCACAGACAACTAGTAAAGTCCCTGGACTGGTGGCTTCAACCATTACACTTGGAAGTGGGGATGCCTTTCCAGGCTCCTCGACACACGAGGATCCTGGCCACGGATGCATCTTTGCTGGGCTGGGGAGCCCATTGACAGGGGCTTTGTACTCAGGGTGTGTGGTCTCCGAATGACAGAACACAACAAATCAATTTCTTGGAACTCTGTGCCATACGCCTGGCTCTACAAGTGTTCTGGCGGACCTTGGCTCACCAGCCTGTCTTGGTAGACAGACAGACAACCAAGTAGCCATGTTCTATGTGAATAAGCAAGACGGCACGGGGTCCTGCCTACTGTGTCAGGAAACCCTGGATCTGTGCTCCTTTGCAATCTGGCATGGCATTCATCTGAGGGCAATTTACCTGCCAGGCCAGGACAACTACTTAGCCAACAGGCTAAGCAGGATTCTCCGGCCCCATGAGTGGCAGCTGGACAGGGGAGTAGCCAATGGCTTTTGCAGACTTGGGGACGTCCAGTAATGGACTTATTTGTGTGTCCGCTCAATCACCAGTTGTCCCGGTTCTGCTCCAGGCATCCACACCCGCACAGGGTGGCTGCCGACGAATTTCTCATATCATGGTCTGTGGGCCTCCTGTATGCATTTCCCCTGATGCCTCTTGTGGCCTAGACTCTATTCAAGATCCTTCAGGACAAGGCCTCGGTTATCCTGGTAGCCCCCAGATGGCCAAGGCAACCCTGGTTTCCGCTTCTACTCCAGCTAGTGGTGGAGGCCCCCATTCCCTTGGGGTCCTCTCCGAATCTCCTGTCCCAGGAGGGGAGCACTCTCCTGCACCCCAATCTCGGCTCCCTCAACCTAATGGCATGGTTGTTGAAAGGGTAGTGATTGCACCACTCCTCCTTCCAAAAAATGTGGAAGAGGTCTTGCTGGCCTCAAGGAGGCTGTCAACTAGACGGACCTATGACTTCAAGTGGTGTAGATTTGGGGTTTGGTGCGAGAAGCAGAAAGTAAATCCTTTCTCCTGCCAGGTTGCAGTGGTATTACAGTACCTTCTCCACCCTTCAGATTTGGGCCTTAAGTCCAACTTCGTCAGAGTTCACCTCAGTGCCCTTGCAGCTAACCACTTCCCGGTGGAAGGGAAGTCTCTCTCTGCACATCCCCTGGTTTCTAGATTCTTGAGAGGCCTGCTTCTGCTGAAGCTCCCAGTCCGCCCTCCGGCAACCGAATGGGATTTGAATTTGGTTTTAGGGTAGCTTACTTGGCTGCCTTTTGAGCTGATGGCAACCTGCCATCTACACTACCTTTCTTGGAAGGTAGTTTTCTTGGTGGCACTCATGTCGGCTCGGCGAGTGAGTGAGCTTCAGGCCCTTGTGTCCGACAGGCCTTATACAAGGTTCTATAGGAACCGGATGGTGCTCCACACTCACCCCAAGTTCCTTCCGAAAGTGGTCTCTTCCTTCCACCTCAACCAGGAGGTGGTGCTGCCTAGCTTCTTTCCCAGGCCGCATGCCAGTCGGGCAGAGATGGTTCTGCATACCCTGGACTGCAAGAGGACGTTGGCCTTCTTTATTCAGCGTACGCAGGGCTATAGAAGGGTTGCTCAGCTCTTCGTATCCTATGACCCCAGTAAACTGGGGATGGCTGTTTCCAAGCGTACGATGTCCACCAGGATGGCGGACTGTATTGCCTGGGCATACAGGGCAGCCGAGCTTCCGTTGGAGGGTCACGCCATGGCCCACCTGGTCAGGGCCATGGCGGCATCAGTGGCTCATTTCTGCTCTGTCCCACTGGCAAACAGCAGCTGGGCTGCCACCTGGTCTTCGGGTCAGACTTTCGCAACTCATTACTGCCTGGATAGGGAGTCCCGACGGGACAGTGCTTTCGGCCAGGCTGCACTCCGTAACCTTTTCAAGGTCTAGGCAACTCCTGCCCTCCGACCCTTCTGTGTCAGGCTACTGGAGTACTACTCTCTCAGTTAGATTCCTATTGTGGTTGCTTGCGGCTCTCGTAGAGGGAGTCTATTTTTCAGCTGTGGGCTCTCGGTAGCCTATAGCTGGGGAGTCCCATATGTGAGAACTGACTTCCTGCTTCTTCCTGGTGAAAGCGTAGTTACTTACCTGTAACAGGTGTTCTCCAGGGACAGCAGGAATCAGTCCTCATGACCCTCCTTCCTCCCCTTGGAGTTGCAGTCCTATTATTATATTTTGTTCTTTTTTTTGCCATCTTTTTAGCTATGTCATCTGACTGAGCAAGATGGCACCCTTGGGCGGGAAGGGGACCGTCATGCGTGATGCAATTCCCAAAGGCTTTCTCTGAAAGGTGGGGATTTGCTCCTGCATGAGGGCTTCGTCGGCGCCGACGTCATCCATATCTGAGGACTGATTCCTGCTGTCCCCGGAGAACACCTGTTACAGGTGAGTAACTACGCTTTCCTGACTACTTAGCTACTTCTATAAGTTTCTCCAAATATAGATGCCTGTCTTCCTCTCTCTGTGATCTCTTGCATTTCCTGATGGCCTCCCTCTTTTTCTTCACCTTTTCAACTACTTATTTTGAGAACCATAGTGGCCTCCTTTTCCTTTTACATTTATTTACCTAAAAAAACCTGTTTGTTGCCCTTAAACTATCCACTTTCAGTTTTGCCCATTGTTTTTCTACATCCCCCAGGTGTTCTCATCCTGCTAATGACTCCTTGAGGTATTGTCCCATCTTGGTAAAGTTAGTTTTCCTAAAGCGATATGCCATTGCCATCGCTTTTGAATTGACTTTATCAACCGTAGTGCAAATACTGAACCACGCCATCTGGTGTTAAGTACGCATGAGTACACAAAGACAGATGTTGCAGATAGCAGCTTTAAACTGCTTCTTCACTGCTGTCATAGTGCAATGCCTTGCTGCCCCCTGAAGCCTGCTGCCCTAAGCAAAGCCTAGTCCACCTGGTGGTAAGGTTGACCCTGAATGCCTCTGCCTAGATTTGTAGAAAACACGCATAACTTATAATATTTTATGGACATAAATTTTGATTCCGCCTTTATTTATTAATTTGGTTCTTCTATACCGCCCCTTCCAGAGATGAGGGGCAGTTTACAATTAACAGTGTGAACAACCTATACATGGAACAGTAGGATTAACTATTTACAGTTAACATATCTAACAATACAAATTTTGTGTAATCTTAGTAGAGCTTTGCGGGCCCACTATTTCTTATTTACATATTTACATGATCAATTGTCGCATCTTAGCTGTGATGAGGATCCTTAGGTTTTGTATTTGAATGGTCATTGCTGAAGGCAGCCTGTATGCAGAGGATGTGGGGTGGGGGTTAGTGGGTAGTTTCTTGTGTGTTTTGTATGTCCGTTTGTGAGGGGGGGGGTTCAGTTGAGTTTCCGAAATGTTGAGAGAATAGGAGCATTTTAAGTCCCTTTCTAAATAGTTGTAGATCCTTTGTCATGCGAATTGCTAGTGGCAGTTTATTCCAGAGGCTGGGGGGTGAGCCTTTGTGCTAACCCACTCCAAAAGTATGTGCCATTGTCCTGTCATGTGTACTTACAGAACAGTGTCCACTTAAACTATGTGCGTACATGCCCATTCCCTTGAAAGTAATTGAAAATATGTGACTTATGCACATTGATGGCACGTAGTTTTATGTGGCTTGTTATATGATTACCTCCTAAGATGGAAATTTTATAACAGAGCACCTAGGTTAAGAGAACTGGAAGGAGCCATGAAAGCAGACGTTCTACTGATAGGTGATTTCAATATGCTGGATGTTGATTGGCACCTCCCTGCTGCGGTGTCAACTAGAAATAAGGAGATCCTGGATTCTCTAGAGGGAGAACTATTCAGGCAACTGGTAACAGAACCCACACATGATGGAGCTATATTGGACTTGGTGCTTACCATTCGGGAAAGTGTTTCTGATGTTACAGTGGGATCATCTCATTCCTAAACTATCATGCAGTGCTGCACAGTGCTAAAAGGGATATACAGATTGTGAGGGAATACAAAATCAGGATCAGTCTAGGAGGGGTGATATTGGATAAGGATGATTGACACGGGTCAACAAATGTTTACAGAAGTCATGTTACTGAAATAAAAATAGTCATTTCATATCAATTTTTATATGCTGAACACGAATATGACAGTGAAATTGCAAAGTTGGCTCTAGTATTTTTGTAATCTACAAGAATTAATGCTTACATCATGAAATGCATGTCAATAGTAAATATAATAGGCCTTTGGTTAATACCTGTAAAAAAACAAGTTATAGACTACTTCTTAGATTTTTTTTCGCCTGTCAGCTGTCCGGGAGCTTCTCTGGGGAGTGTCCAGCAGTAGTCAGCTAGCATTGCAGTGGACCATTTTCCCTGGTATCTTTGCTCCATCGTTGCGATATCCTGGTGAAAACCTTCGCCCTGTTCATCACTAACCATACCACAGTTATCAGGAAAGAAATCGAGATGGGAATCAAGGAAATGGATCTTTAGAGACATATTGCAGCCAAGTTTCTGATACTGCATCAGCATGTCTTCTACTGGTTCCTTGTAGTTTTCTGCCCTAACATTCCCGAGAAAGTTTGTTGACACTAGGCGAAAAGCATTCCATGCTTGTTTCGCATCACCCTGCAGCAAGTTGTTGAACTGGTCATCTTTGAAGAACTCTCGAATCTGAGCACCCACAAAAACTCCCTCTTTAATCTTTGCTTCGCTGAGTCGAGGGAATTTTTCATGCAGGTATCGGAAAGCTGGCGAAGTGCGGTCCATGGCTTTCGCAAAGTTTTTCATCAAACCTAGTTTGATGTGAAGGGGTGGTAGCAGGATTTTGTGAGCCTCGACCAGAGCTGGGTGCTGGATATTCTTCTCTCCAACTGTTACATTTTGTCTGCGATTCCATTCCTTCCGCAAGAAGTGCCAATCCCTTGCTCGGCTATCCCACTCACATAAGAAACACATATATTTTATATATCCCTGCTGCAGTCCCATTAAAAGGGAAACTACCTTCAAGTCACCACAGAGGTGCCAGCTGTACTTGTTATAGTTAATGGAAGTCAGTAGATGCTTTAAGTTATCGTATGTCTCTTTCATGTGGATGGCATGCGCTACTGGAATAGATGGAAGACGGTTTCCATTGTTCAAAAGCACAGCCTTCTGACTCATTTTCGAAGAGTCTATAAATAGTCTCCAGTCTTGTGGGTCATGAGTGATTTTTAAGGCATTCATGAGGCTTTCAATATCAGAACAGATTACCAGATTATTTTCCTTTCTGACTGCGTATAGTACACTGCTGACGTCAGATGCTTCAGCAGCCGTCTGGCAGTAGTATTGCGTTGCATGAGAAAATGATGCAATCAACTCTGGATAATGTGTGCATGCTGGTATTATTCAATGTGATGCAATATTACATCATTCAAGGCTTATTTGGGATGTTGTTGTGTCCTACTGGATAAATTTACACGGTGAAACGTGTGATAAGGAAGCTTATCATAGCTCAGGAAGGAGCTATAGTAAAGGTGAAGTGACTCTGAACAAGCAACCTGTCAGTTCTGGTAGAAATAAGAAAACAGAATTTTTCCATAAAAGACTACCAATCCCAGAATGCACCAGGTTTCCAACAGCCATTAGAGGAGCTGAAGTGGGGAAACGTGTGTTCAATCAGGAGGGCTATGAGGTAATCCCCAAGCACTCATCTCAAAGGGCAGGGCATGATTCAGCACAGCTGCGCTGTGCTAGGGTGGAGCACTCATCTAAGCAGAATAAAGGTAGAGTTTATTCTACAGAGAATCATCTTCATGATCTGGGACAGCTTCATCATCTGGAGGATCATCAGAAGCAGAAGCCAGAGCGGACGGACAGAGAGGGCAAGAAATCCTTTGGAAGAAAGAAGAGAAAAGCATTTGAGAGGTCTAAAGGAGTCCAGAGCAGTACGTATACTGGGAGACATTCAAAAGGCCAGCATACACCATTCGACTGGGGAAAACCAGAGGAGTGGTGCTGCAGAGCTAGGAATCTCCAGACGGTACCTGTGAGGGAGACGGCTGCACTTGGAAGGGACCCTAAGACCCGTGCCAGAAGGTATGTGAAGAGCGACCCAGTGTCCAGGGATCTGGATTGGAAGGCTGGACATAAGAACTGGATTACATACTGGCCAGGCTATTTAGAGAGGAACTCTAACAGCAATGGAAGCTCAGGTATGAACACTGATCTATGCCCTAGCTATACCCTTGAAAGACAGCAGGGAAACAAGTATTCTCCTAAGAGTGTTCCATTGAGAAATTCCTCTGTGCCAATCCATGATATTGAACCCATGATTGTTGAAGAAGGGGGAGAGGTGGTAGATATAGGCTGTGAATACATGGATTGCTCTCTGTCTAAACTCCTTTGGTAATTTACTGTTACAAAGTACAACAACCATCACAAAGAAATACAAACTTGTTCTTTAATCTACTCAGAAAAGCTCCTGAGTAGGATTTGAGCCACGCAGTAGAAAGCAAGCCAGCTAAGGGGTTTCAGCTGGGTAACTGCTAGCAATTGAGCCTTACCTAATTGCTTGTGAGCTCTGAGGAAATCACTTCTGAGTCTATGTGTGAAGATATAAGAAGTTAACCTGAAAATAACAGTTTTTCCCTACTTTGTGGGTTTTGCTTGTTGTTTAATGCACTGCTAAGAAAATATTAGCTAGAGCCTACAGAAAAGACCAGTTTGTTACCAACCAGGTCTTTATTCTTTTGATTTGATTGCCTGACAAGTTCAGCTGTTGTTTTCCTGATTTTGTTTTTCTAAGTTTAACACTGAAAGCAAGTATCCTGTTTTATGTGCTACCAAGCATATCTGTGTTGGGAGAAATAACCCCATAAATAAATATCTTATTGGCTTTACACTCAAGCACAACTAATTATTGTGAACGGCTGTGTCTGGTGTGAATGGACTACATTTCTCACAATCCCTTGCAAATCATATTAATATATGCCTTTGCCAAGACTGTGAACATTCTCACCCAGGCACTCGTCTGACAAACGTCAAAAATGAACTACATGCAATATCTTCAAAACGAGAGCCAATAAAAATTTTTTAATGTTATATTTGTGTACAGCTCACCAAGATACTACAGATTAGGGCCTTTTAAAGTCAATAACGATTTCAATGTTGACCAGTGTTATCAAATCTAAGGGAGGTGCTTAGGAGCTTGAAACATAATTGTAATGGGATGCAAGGCTGAAGGTTAGCTTATGTAGCAGATGTAAAAAGGAAATCAATATGTGAAATATTTCTTTTGTACTATGTATTTTGCTGAAATTTGTATTTTTTTTGTTATGGGTTTGTTTGAGTCCTCTCTGGGGGCAGTTTCAGCTAGCTTTCATTCTGGCCCAGAGTGAGGATTGTTGGACCATTCCAATGTGTAACTGAAATAGAGGAGCGTAGTATTTGCTACTTATACTCTGTGAATATCTGTAGATGTTCCTCCATTAGTGATGTTCTATTCTATAATATGGAAATTTCACTAATAAGGTACAATGGGCCGATATTAAAAAAAAGCTGAGATCCTAAATTTAGACTCCCCTAAGTTAGGTTTCTAAATATGTACCCTATTTTCAGGTACACTTAGGAGCCTAGGTTTTGGCTTGAAAATCCATCCTAATTTAGGAACTTTAAATATTTGCTCCTGGGCCCAATATACCTAAATTTAGGAGTTTAAAGAAATTTTAAGAAAATATTTAAGCACTCAGTTATAGTAAATTTTCAAAGAGATCAACTTTCAAAATTAGGAGCATAAATCCATTGAATATTAGGTGCAATATCATTTTGCTGTTTGTAAGTATGACTTGAGTTTGAGAAAATTCTGTGGAATTTCTAATCCCCTGATCCCCCGCCCCCATGCTTCCCTCTTCTTCCTCTGTTCCCCTCCCTTATCCATTCTGTGTATGTCAGAGGTGGTTAAGTTTTTCTTGACTTCTGTGCTAATTGACTTTCCTGATCCTTAAGCATAAAGAACTCTAGGAAGGGGGTTATTTTCCCTTATGCTCCTAAGCCTGTTTGTGTTGGGCTTTGGATTCAACAGCCCAGAAGTACTCTGACCTTGTTTGTAGAAGAAATATATTATGGTATGGCATGCTTCTTAGAGCTGCTGTTAAGAAAGAAAAACACCATATGATCATTTAATATGTTTTCTGAAAGATAATTTAATCCTATGTATTAAGAAGCTTTTCCTGACTTCTGACCACAACCAGCTAATAAAATCTTGTTGGTATAACTGAACCTGCCTTGGTATCTGAGTATGTGTGAGGAAGAGCTGCAGATAACAGCCCCCTACATGTGGTTCCATGACTCGGATCTTCAGGCAAGAGATTCACCAAGATCAAGCCAGAACTAGTTTGTCCCTGTTAGCAGTGAGCTGGTATCACAAAACTAAAGTGATAGAAGTTGTTGCATATGGAGTGTCTTATTGCTTTCTTTCAATATCTGCAGTGCTGTGCAAGATATATAGGTTGGCAACTGATTAATTTAAAGGATGTAACATAGTAAATGACGGCAGATAAAGACCAGTATGGTCCATATAGTCTGCCCAGTAAGATGGCAAGAATAGGTGCACCTGCCGCTCCATGCAGGCCACCCCTCCCCATGTCTTTGTTTTAGGGGTGAACCCTCCCCATGTCTTTGTTTTAGGGGTGAACCCACCGCTCCGTGTAGGACACCCCTGTATGTTGAGAAATTAGTTAGTGAAGTTTATTTTGATTTTATCCTGTTGTTGTAAAGGGATCCACTATGTCTGTCCCATGCCATTTTGAATTCTGTCACTGTATTTGCTCCCACCACTTCCATCGGGAGGGCATTCCGAGTATCCACCACCCTTTCAGTGAAGTAGTATTTCCTGACATTGCCTTTCAATTTACTCCCTTGCAGCTTCATGTTATACCCTCTAGTTTTACAGCTTCCCCGTCTTTGGAAGAGGTTTATTTGTTCATTATTTCTCTTTAAGTATTTTATTTATTTAAAATTTTTTTACACCGCTTTGTCCTTCAATCAGAGCGGTTTACATTGTAACAAACATTTTACATAGAACAGTTGAACAGTAAACAGTATTATTACAATCTGCAAAGAACAGTTGAATAGTAAACAGTATTATATTATAGTCTACAAAGTACAAGGAACAATTGGATCTTATCTAGGGGTAAGGTAGTCTGAGAACTATGTATATGGTCATGAGGATATGACAACTATTTAGAATTTTAAATAGTTAATTTTAAACAATTTAAAGATCTGAATCATATCTCCCCTGTCCCTCCTCTCCTCCAGAGTGTACATATTTAGGTCTTCAAGTCTCTTCTCATAAGGCTTCTGATGCAGGCTCCAAATCATTTTGGTCACCTTCCTCTGAACAGTTTCCAGTCTTTTTATATCCTTTGCAAGATATGGTCTCCAAAACTGAACACAGTATTCCAAGTGAGGCCTCACCAGTGACTTATACAGTGGCATTAGTACCTCTTCCTTTCTGCTGGTAATTCTTCTTCGTATGCAACCCAACATCCTCCTGGCCTTTGCCACCGCCTTGTCGCACTGTTTTGCCACCTTGAGATCCGCAGAAATAATCACACCAAGGTCCTTCTCCTGGTCCGTGCACACCAACCTCTCTCCCCCTATCGCGTACATTTCACCTGGATTTCTTCTTCCCAAGTGCATGACACTGCACTTCTTCGCATTAAATCTTAACTGCCAAGCATTAGACCATTCTTTCAGCTTTTGTAGATCTTTCCTCATGTTATCCACTCCCTCAGGGGAGTCCACTCTGTTGCAAATTTTTGCGTCATCTGCAAAAAGACAGACTTTTCCATGCAGTCCTTCAGCAACATCACTCACAAATACATTGAACAGTGCCAGACCAAGGACTAAACCCTGGGGCACCCCGCTAATCACCCTCCTTTCATCCGAGTGAGCTCTTTTTACCATCACCTTCTGTTGTCTGTCAGTCAACCAATTTCTGATCCAGTTCACCACCTTGGGACCCATCCCCAAACTACCGAATTTATTGATAAGCCTCCTATGAGGAACAGTATCAAAGGCTTTGCTGAAATCCAGGTAGATGACATTCATCGCATGCCCCTGATCTAGTTCTCTGGTCACCCTGTCAAAGAACTCAATCAAATTTCTTTGGCAAGATCGTCCTTTGGTAAAACCATGTTGCCTCGGATCATGCAACCTGTTGGTTTAGAGAAAGTCCACTATTCGCTCTTTCAGAAGCGCCTCCATTACTTTTCCCACCATTGAGTAAAGGCTCACGGGCCTGTAGTTTGTCATTTCTTCCCTGTCACCACTTTTGTGAAGAGGTACCACATCTGCCCTTCTCCAGTCCTGAGGAACTATTCCTGTTTCCAAGGATCTGTTGAAGACATCCTTTAACGGACTTGCAAGAACCTCTCTGAGCTCTTTCAGTATCCTGGGATGTATCCCATGTGGTCCAAGGGCCTTGTTCACTTTCATTTTTGCAAGTTGTTCTAACACATTATTTTCTGTGAATGGTGTGGTATCTACTTCATTCCTATTTTTATATTTGGGAGTCACAGATGGACTTCTCCAGGATTTTCCTTAGTAAAAACAGAGCAGAAGTATTTGTTTAGCAATTTGGCTTTTTCAATGTCACTTTCCACAAATCCGTTCCCAGCACTTCTGAGTCCTGCAATTCCATCTCTGATTTTCCTCCTCTCCCAAATATACCTGAAGAAAGTTTTGTCACCACACTTCACATCTTTAGCCATCTTTTCCTCTGCCTTTGATTTTGCTTTCCTTATTTTTCTTTTTGTCTCTTTTAGTTTGCTCCTGTATTCCTTACTGTGTTCCTCTGTTTGCAAGGTTTTGAATTTTGTGAAAGCTGTGTTTTTTGCTTTTATTTGAGCAGCCACTTCTTTGGAGAACCAAATAGGTTTCCTTCTCCTCTTGTTTTTATTTAGTTTCCTTACATATTTATTTGTTGCCCCTTTTATTGCCACCTTTAGTTTAGCCCATTGCAATTCCACTTCCCTTATCCCCTCCCATCCTGCCAACTCCTCCTTCAGGTACTTGGCCATTCTACTGAAGTCAGTGTTTTTGAAGTTTAGGACTTTGAGCTTGCTATGATTGGACTGCACCTTGGCTTTTTTCTCAAACCACACCGTGTGATGATCGCTGCTGCTCACAGGGGTACCCACCCAGACATTCGACACGCTCTCACTGTTGGTGAGCACTAAATCCAGCATTGAGCTTTCCCTGGTTGGTTCCATCACCATTTGTTGAAATGACACATCTTGGAAAGCATCCACAATTGTTTTGCTTCTTGCCAGATTCGCAGAAGGAGTACTCCAATCCACATAGGGTAGATTAAAGTCACCCAATATGATCACTTCCGCCTTTGTGGCTATCTTGGCAATATCTATAATCAGTTCATTATCTATTTCTTCGATTTGAGTCGGAGGTCTGTAGACTACAGTAGTATGGATGACAGTGCCATCTCCTTTTTCCAACACAATCCAGAGTAGTGCTTCTTTTCCCCATGCCCCCTGCATTGCAGTAGCTTTAATATTGCTTTTGACATAAAAGGCTACTCCTCCTCCTTTTCCGCTTTCTCTGTCACTTCTGAATAGATTATAGCCAGCTATTGCTATATCCCATTCATGCGATTCATAGAAACATAGAAACATAGAAATATGATGACAGAAAAAGACCACATGGCCTGTCTAGTCTGTCCTTCCATATCAACATCTACAACAGTCCCCTTTTTACCTTTAGAGATCCTCTGTGTTTGTCCCATGCTTTTTTGAATTCAGTTACTGTCCTCATCTCTACCACCTCCACTGGGAGACTATTCCACGGATCCACTACCCTTTCCGTAAAGAAATATTTCCGCATATCACTCCTGAATCTATCTCCCTTCACCCTCATCCCATGTCCCCTCGTAGCAGAACTTGCTTTCAATTGAAAGAGGCTCTCTCCCTGAATATTTATGCCATAGAGGTATTTAAACATCTCAATCATATCACCTCTATCCCGCCTTTCCTCTAAGGTGTACATATTAAGATCCTTCAGTCTGTCCTCATATCCTTTATAATGAAGACCACTAATCATTTTAGTAGCCACCCTCTGCACCGACTCCATCCTGTTCACATCCTTTTGTAGGTGCGGTCTCCAGAATTGCACACTATATTCCAAATGAGGTCGCACCAAAGACTTATACAGAGGCATTATCACCTCCCTTTTTCTGCTAGCCATTCCTCTCCGTATGCACCCAAGCATCCTTTTAGCTTTTGCCATCGCCTTTTCTCCCTGTTTAGCTACTTTAAGATCATCAGACACAACCACGCCTAGGTCCCCGCTCTTCTTTAGTGGACAAAAGTACTTCACCCCCTATACTATATTGCTCCCTTGGGTTGCTGCAGCCCAAATGCATGACCTTACATTTTTTAACATTAAATCTCAGCTGCCAAATTCTAGACCATTCTTCAAGCTTAGCTAGATCCCTCCTCATGTTATCTACACCTTCCTAGGTGTCTACTCTATTGCAGATTTTGGTATCATCTGCAAAGAGGCAAACCTTACCCGACAGCCCTTCCGCTATATCACTAACAAAAATGTTAAAAAGAATCGGACCAAGGACAGATCCCTGTGGCACACCACTGGTAACATCCTTCTCCTCAGAGTGAGCTCCATTTACTTGTACTCTTTGTCGCCTCCCACGCAACCAATTTCTAACCCAAGCAGTAACTTTAGGGTCCATCCCTAGGTGCTCAGTTTGTTTATAAGTCGCCTGTGAGCAATATTCCCTCTAATTTTCTGTAGGCTGTGTGCGCATAAAATATCAGCTGTGTGGCTTTTGAAGGAAGGTTAAATTTTTTGTGTGCCACATAACGACACTTGGAGTTATATACTTTAAAATTTGACTACACATTAGAATACAGTATGTACACCACATTGTTTTAAATTAATTAATTTATTTATTTATTTATTTAGCTGTATTTATATCCCGCTTTTCACCGGGTCAAAGCAGTCAATTGGGGGATACATTTAACACGAGGGGATATGACACACATACGCTAATACTTACAGGGAACAAATTTAATTAAATGAAAATAGACGATTACTAAATGAAGTGGAAAATTTCTAGTAATTACAATCACAAATGTGGTATTATTTCAGTTAATTTTTATTGAAAGCCATTGTTATTCCATGTAAATAATTTATGTATGGAAGAAGAGTTCGTTCTCAAAATTTTTCTCTTCGATCTTTCCATCTCCATCCAGTCCCACCAAGCCTTCTTCACCTCTATCCACCCCCCCTCCTCTTCCAAGGCACCCACTACAGTTATCATTCCACCCTAAACAAATGGAACAACTCCTGTTGTGGCAGGAACTGTTACTTCACCGTACAGAACTGTGTACAGAACAGCTCCCCCATGGTTTCAACAGAAGAACTTACTTTGCCTCTGGCAACTTCAAAGGAAGAAAAAGCTGACATCTACATTTATTGTTAACCCATTCCCCAACAGAGGGCTTTGTAAGCATAACTATTTGAAATACAAAGTTCAAAAGTAGGCATGACCAAAGCATCATAAGGGCTAGAGTGATAAAATCAAGATGGAAGACACCATGCATGATAAATTAGTAGTTCAAATAGTTATGCCTACAAAGTCCTCTGTTGGGGAATGGGTTAACAATAAATGTAGATGCTGGCTTTTTCATTGATAATCACATATACACAGAATTATCTTGATTCACACCACATGGATTCTTGGAGTTACACTGTGCTCCCTCTTTTACCTCCAGATTCACGTGAAGGCAAATCAGTGACAAAAAAAAAAGAATTGGTCCTCACTCCACTATCGAAGAAATTTCAAGCATCCACTCACTGCAGGGGGGGATTACTTTGAAGGGGACAATGTGTAATTTCTCTGTGGATTTGGTAACAAAACATTTATGGGACAGTCTAATTTCTTTTTTGTCACACCTCATATGACAAGGCTGCATACTTTACCCATACCTGTTTAATTCATATGCATAACAAAGCATTAGAGAAGCAGAATTGTATGAAGACAATTGAGGTGTGAAGATTATTGGGAGAGTCATCAACAACATTTGCTATGCTGCCAATACAACGTTACTGGCTGAAAGGTAAGACTATCTGAAGCATCTGCTTATTATGTTAATTGTTAATCCCTGTTATCCATGTTTTTATTCCCTGTTCTCTGTAAACTTAACATTTGTTTTTATGTTTAAGTACAAAACTTGTTAAAATGTAAACCGCGCTGATGTCAAGAGTGCGGTATATAAAAGCTGTTAAATAAATAAATAAATAAATAAGATCAAGGAACATAGTCTTAAAATGGACCTCAACTTTAATACAAAGAGACAAAAAAAGAGGCAAGCTGGAGGAAGATCAATAGAATTCAGAAAGACCAACAATCTATTCATCTGAAACGCCTTCTTCTGCCAACGCAAGCAATGACTGTACACATGAACTTAACCTAATAGATTGTAAAAAATCAGATTGGTTACATATGTGGAAGTCAGTGATGGAAAAGCTCTCAAAGAATCAACCATGAAGGCTTGTATATATTGACTGAACATAAAAAGGGGGGATTACAAAAAGGAAATAAAGCAAATTGTATACACATAAGTAAATAGATACTAGCATAGGCGTATATGGGCTATGTACAATTGAAAACAAAGAATTAAAATAAAATAAACTGCCACTAAATTATAGTATGGGCTATGTACAAATGAAAGTAAAAAAACCATAAAAATAAAATAAAGCAATAACGTGCCACTGATTTGTAAGTATGTGTAAAATGACAAAAGAGTGTCCATTGCGCATACAAAAAGGTGAGAAGTGCATTTCACAAAGACTTGTGCACAGGCCATAAAAATACTTTGCAGACGGCAGAAAAAAAGGGGAGAGAAATATAAGTATTATACTTGGCCAATAAAAGGGTAATGCACTGGCTACATATAAAAGAAACCCCATAAAAACATAAAATCATAAATATACAGGAAGCATTAAAAACATTAGGGGAAGTACACTGCGTGCTATCCTTACACAGACTATAAAGGGCGGGAAACCGCCATGCCGGGGCATAAGAAAGCAGTTGCACATAAAATGACAGAAGCGAAAAGCAAACTGAAAGATAACATCTTTTAAAAAAACACATTAGTATACAACAAATAGTGTGTGCAGAAGGAGGAACGACCATAAGTGAGCCGTATATAAGCAAAATCGTGTAAACGGAAGAATACCGTCATTTTCTTGAAGGCGCGAATCATCACCAATTTGATAGAAACTACAAAGATAACACAACAAGCAACTAAAAAAGATGGAAAGCGAATGGCACCTAATAAAAAGAGAATATGAACAGAATGATAAAAAACAATAGTTTTTTATCTATACACCTCCGCTGTACTTTTGCTGCTGTTTATACCATGGACTGCCCGAAGAACAAATCAGTCAGTACTAGAGGAGATCAAACCTCAGCCTTCTTTAGAAGCTGAAATGACATTTCCTGGGAAAAGTCCTCAGCACTCAACTCACCTGCTCCGCTGCCGCTAGCCCGTCCCCAGACAGCAGTCCCGGAGCACCGGTCTCCTCTTCTTCGCTGGTGCGGTGTATTGCTCTCCCTTCTCACATCCAAGGCAGCACGTGGCACTGGAGGCTGGCTGAGGGAGGGATCAAAGGAGGTGCGTGGCTAGCAGGCAGGCACAAGAGCAGAAAGAGGCTGGCTAGCTGGCTGCCCCTCCCTTTTATTTCCCTCTTTAGCCTGTGTCATGATTCGTCAATCGTCGGTCACATGTGAGAGGAGTGAGGGGACTCAGTGCAGAGAGGAGAGATTCGGAAGTGACGGAAATTACAGAATGGCAGTAGATCGGTGGTGAAGCCGCGGCCTTAAAAAACCCAAGGTTTGAAAACCCATGAACTCAGTAATTTTTGTGCGCTCTTTTGTAAGTTGTGTGCTCTCGCACACCCGCACAGCTTAGAGGGAACAGTGCCTGTGAGGAACAGTGTCAAAGGCTTTACTGAAATCTAAATACACCACATCTAGAGCTCTCCCTCGGTCCAACTCCCTGGTCACCCAGTCAAAGAAATCAATCAGATTTGTCTGACAAGACCTGCCTCTGGTGAATCCATGCTGCCTCGGATCCTGTAATCCGCTGGATTCTAGAAACCTCACTATTTTCTCTTTCAGCAGCGTTTCCAATAATTTACTCACCACCAAAGTTAAACTAACCGGCCTGTAGTTTTCAACCACATCCTTACTTCCGCTTTTGTGTAAAGGGACCACATCAGCCTCTCTCCAGTCCTTTGGCACCACTCCCGACTCCGAGGCATTGAAAAGGTCAGTCAGTGGAACTGCTAGAATGTCCCCAAGTTCCCTCAGTATTCTAGGGTGTATCCCATCTGGTCCTATCGCTTTGTCTACTTTAAGTTGAGCTAGTTTCTCATGAACACAGTCTTCTGAAAATTGTTCAAGATGTCCCTCGCTTCTGTTCCTATTTGTGGGTATTTTCTGAGGTCCTGCTCCTGGTTCTTCATCTGTGAACACAGAACAAAAATATTTGTTAAGCAATTCCGCTTTATCCTTATCAGCTTCTACATATTCCTCCCCTGCACGCTTGAGTCTGACAATACCACTTTTGCCCTTCCTCTTCTCACTAATATATCTGAAAAATGTCTTATCCCCCCATTTTATTGCATTGGCTATTTCCTCCTCCTTCTGAATCTTTGCCTTCTTGACTACTTTGCTAGCTTCGCTAAGTTTTTCCAAATACATATGCCTGTCTTCCTCTCTTTGTGATCTCTTGTATTTCATGAAGGCCTCCCTCTTTTTCTTCACTTTTTCAGCTACTTCTTTCGAAAACCATAGCAGTCTCCTTTTCCTTTTACCTTTATTTACCATTTTAACAAAATGTTTAGTTGCCCTTAAAATATCCTCTTTCAGTTTTGCCCACTGTTTTTCTACATCCCCCAGCTGTTCCCATCCCACTAACGACTCCCTGAGGTATTGGCCCATCTTCGCAAAGTTAGTCTTCCTAAAGTCTAAGATCCTCACCTTTGAATGGATTCTAACAGCCCTAGTCCTAATACTGAACCACACCATCTGGTGATCACTGGATGCAAAATGATCTCCCACTACAACATCAGAAACACTTTCACCATTGGTAAGCACTAAGTCCAGTATGGCCCCTTCACGTGTGGGGTCTGTTACCAATTGCCTGAATAGTTCTCCCTGTAGAGAATCCAGGATCTCCTTACTTCTAGATGATACTGCAGAAGGAATGTGCCAATCAACATCTGGCATATTGAAATCTCCTATCAGTAGCACTTCCCCTTTCCTAGCAATGCTGCTTATGTCTTCAATTAACTCTCTGTCCACCTCTTCCTCTTGTGAGGAAGGTCTGTATATCACACCAATGCAAATATATTTCTCTTTCCCTTTTTCTAGTTTAACCCACAAAGCCTCCTCTCTCCCTTTTAAGCTTTGTAATTCCAAAGCTTTAATAGTAGTTTTTACATATAATGCCACTCCTCCTCCCCTTCTTCCTACCCTGTCCTTTCTGAATAAAGTATAGCCAGGTATAGTTACATCCCAATCATGGTTTTCTGTGAACCATGTTTCTGTAACTGTCACTAAATCCAAGTCAGCCACTCCCACCAAAGCTTCAACATCAGGGATCCTATTTCCCATGCTACGGGCATTTATACACACTGCTTTCCATATGTTACCCCTGTTACCCATTTCCATAAAGGTATTTAGTGTATCACCATGTTTCTGTAATGGCCACAATGTCCAAGTCCATTTCCACCATTAGGGCTTCCAGGTCCAGAACTTTGTTGGCTAAACTTCGAGCATTTGTGCTCATTGCTTTCCAGCATTTAACTGGCTTGCATGTATTTTGCATTGATTTTGTTCTGCCCACTTCTATCCACTTGTCGTTGATGTGTGATTTAAAAGTGTGGCTGTTTCTGATGCTGTTCTGCATTTTATTTATTTATTTATATTCTCTTATATACCGTGCTATTCTGCATCAGTGTGGTTTACATTGAACAAACTGAACTTACATTGAACAGGGCATTATAACTTGGAGATAACTATTTTACAGGGAACATGGGCTATGGAGGGTTAAGTGGCTTGCCCAAGACCACAAGGAGCACCTGTGGGACTAGAAACCCCAGTCCTTCCAGCCCAAGGTTGTTGTCCTCTAGTGGGATTTGAACCCCCAACCTTCTGGCCTGAAGTACCTTGCCCCAACCACTAGGCCACTCCTCCACTCCATTTGCTGGGAGTGATGTCGTGAACTAGTCCTTCTCCATCCGTCACCCCCTTTTTCTAGTTTAAATGCATATCCACATACTGCCTGAATTTTTCACTTAGGATTCTTTTCCCTGCGACAGAGAGATGTAGTCCATCAGCACATTATAGTCTCTTGTTGGTCCATCTGTTTCCCCAGTCGCCAATAAATCTGAATCCTTCTCGTTTTCACCAGGTCTGGAGCCATGTATTAAAGCTTTTTAGGTGATGCAGCCTTTCTGTCCCCTTACCATAAACAGGTAGAACTTCTGAGAATGCTACAGTGTTAACAATGGGCTTGAGTTTCTCTCCCCGAGTCTGGAAGTCCCTTTGAACTGCAGAGGAATTGTTTCGAGTCAGGTCATTTGTACCCAGGTGGATGACGACATCAATTTTGGAGTGCTCACGTTCTGTGCTAAGTATATCAACAATTTGGTTTGTATTCCTGCTGGCTGAAGAACCTGGGAGGCATTTAACTATCTTCTCTCCCTTGAACTGTGATCTCAAGTTGCTGCCTCTGATGATGGAATCTCCAAGTAGTAGTAGTTTTTCGTTTGAGTTTTCCTTCATAGTTGGTGCTTTAGCAGGAGATTGGGCATTGATTGACTGATTTAAGGGCCCTTCAGTTTCCATGGATTGGAGATCCTCATTAACCAAAGCAGAGAAGGCATTATGCAGTGATATCTCTTGATGTATAGGATGTCTCTTCGTTACAGGTCGCAATCTACCCAAGCCCACTGTGATCCATTTGTTCCTGGGATGTTTGATTCTTTGTGGGAGTGGTGGTGGACTTTGTTCTGTTTGTATCCTAGAAGAGGCGTGTTTCGTTGCAGCTAGTTCTTCCCTTAGTAGAGTCAATTCTTTATGCATGGCAGCTAGTTCTTCCCTTAGAAGAGTCAATTCTTTATGTATGGCAGCTGACTTGAGACACATAGGGCAGGCTCTTAGGTTCCAAATGATTTGTCTCAGAATGAAAGCACCACAGGTATTGCACTGAATGCACAACATGCTGATTAAACAGTCCTAGAAGGAGAAGAAGAAAAGGTGGGCTTAACACCAACTTAAAAAGGATAGATGGCAACGTATGTGACCACTATATAGGCAATGCAGCCCTGGGGTGGGTGGGGCGAGGTGTAGGGTGGGTGGAATCCTAAGTGTCCCTTGCTAGTAGGCCTTACATGAACAGTGGGCACACTCAGATATCTGATTTAAGGGTTACACAAGGAATGTAGGCAGTCAGAATATTTCCAAAAAGTAATGTTTAACCAACAGTTAAATTCTATATTAGCAACAGGCAAAAAGATAGAGAGCTGAAAGCTTAGCTGTGTGGAGGTTCTGGAAGCTGTGCAGATTAGAGCTGAGCAAGTACATGTGGCAGTCTGTAAGATAATCTAATTAGCTCCTCCCTGGGAGCAGGTTTGCAACAGAAAATGTTTTAGAATTTAAGCAGGAAAGATTATATAAAAGTGTATAACTTGTAAACGGGGGCGCTGGGCGTGAATGTCCACAGTCTTGGCAAAGGCAAAATACTATTATGACTTGCAAAGGATTGTGGGGGACGTAGTCCATTCATACCAGAATCAGCCGTTCACAAAATAATGAGTTGTGTTGCTCGAGTGTAAGCAAAGAAAAATATATTTTATTCATGGGGTTAATTCTCCCACACAGATTTACTTGGTAACACAAAAGGACACTTGCTTTCAGTATTGTACTTAGGAAAAACAAATCATGATATAAACAACTGAACTTCTTAGGCAATCAAACAATAAAGACCTTGATGGGAAACAGAAAAGGTCTTTTTAAGGGCTCCTGCTAATAACTTTTAGCAGTGCTCCAAAAGCAAAAACAAAACCCAAAAGTAACCAAAAACTGTTCTTTTTCAAGAATAACGTTCTTCTAGTTTCACACACAAACAGTAGTTTCCTTTCAGAGCTCACGTGCAACCGTGCATGGCTTAATTACCAATAATTAGCCAGCTGCAAACCCCTTTGCTGGTTTACTTTCTCTACGTGGCTCAAATCTTACCCTAAAGCTTTCTTGCAGGCTTTTCTGGGTAGATAAAAGAACAAGTTATAGTTACTTTTGATGGTTGTTGTATTTGTGAAAGTATTTTACCACAGCAGCCTAGTCAGAGAGCAATCCATGTATTCATTCTGATCATTTAAAATATCTCCTTCTTCTTCAAATATCATAGAATCAATATCATGGTCTGACTCAGAGGAATTCCTTAATGGAACACTCTCAGGACAATATTTGTTTCCCTGCTGTCTTCCAAGTGAAGAGCTAGGGCATAGATCAGTGTTCATACCTGAGCTTCCTTTGCTGGTAGGTTTTCTCTCCAGATATCCTGGCCAATAAGTAGTCCAGCTTTTATGTCCAGCCTTCCAATCAAGATCCCTGGACACTGGGTCTCTCTTCACATACCTTCTTGCACTGGTCTTAGGGCCCCTTCCATATGCAGCCGTCTCCCTCAAAGGTGCCGTCTGGGACTTCCTGGCTCTGTAACCCCACTCCTCTGGCTTCCTCCAGTCCAATGGAGTATGTTTGCCTCTGGAACGACTCCCAACACACGTACTGCTGTGGGCTCCTTCTTTAGACTTCCAAGATGTTTTCCTCTTCTTCCTTCCACGTTGATGCTGCTGCTTCCTCTCTCTGTCCTTGAGCTCTGAGTTCCTCATCTGATTCTGTGTAGAATATGTTTTACTTTTTACTTGTTTAGAGGGATACTCCACCCTAGCACAGCCCAGCTGTGCTGAATCAAGCCCTGCCCTTGGAGATGAGTGATTGGGGATTACCTCATAGCTCTCCTGATTGAACACACGTTTCCCCACTTCAGCTCTTCTAGTGGCTGTTTGAAACCTGGTGCATTCTGGGACTGGTAGTCTTTTATGAAAACATTCTGTTTTAGTATTTCTACCAGCAAAGACAGGTTGCTTGTTCAGAGCCAATTCACCTCTTTTATAGCTCCTTCCTGAACTATGATAAGCTTCCTTATCACAAACTGTGACTAGTGAGCTGAAAGTTATGAAGCCTGCTGGTAGAGGTCTGGAGAGAGGGCAGTCATTTCTTAACTGTAACTCTGAGAGTTCAGAGAAGCAGCAATATGAGGTGTGACAAAAAAGGAATGAGACTGTCCCATAAATGTTTTATTACAAAATCTACAGAGAAATTACGCATTGTCCCCTTCAAAGTAATCCTCCCCAGAATTAATGCACTTCTTCCACGTACGGAAGCACTCGGTAAAGTCCTCCTCCTGGAGGTCCCTCAGCTCCCTCATCACAGTGGCCTTGGTCTCTTCTACAGAGGCAAAATGAGATCCTTTGAGCACTGTCTTCAGTTTGGGGAAGAGTCAGAAGTTGCACAGTGCAGGATCTGGGGAATATGGAGGGTGGTCGAGAACCGTGATCTGTTTGTTGGCCAAGAACAACCTCACACTGAGCGCGGTGTGTACGGGCACATTGTCGTGGTGGAGCAGCCACGACTTGTCTCTCCACAGAGCCGCCTGCTGTGCTGAACCCAGTCATGGAGGCAAATGAGAACCTGCTGGTAGAAGTGCTGGTTGACTGTCTGACCCTCAGGCACAAACTCATGATGGACCACTCCCTTCTGGTCGAATAATGCGATCAGCATGACCTTGATCCTTGATTTGGACATGTGTGCCTTCTTGGGTCTGGGTGACAGTCGAGTCTTCCACTTCAGGCTCTGTCTTTTGCTTTCAGGGTCGTACTGGAAGATCCAAGTCTTGTCTTCTGTGATGACTCAGCCTATGAACTCTGGATCTTCTCTGATCTTCTCTAGCAAGTCTTGAGAAACGTTGACCCGGTGCTCCTTCTGGTCATCCTATAAAAGCTTGGGCACCATCTTGGCACACACCTTCCGCATCCACAGCTCCTGCACCAAGATGGTCTGCACTGACTCCCTGTTCAGGCTGAGCTCCTCAGCTACAGTATCATCCGCACCATCAATCTGCAATCACTCTGCATCAGCTGGTTCACTCTGCAATGTTCTCAGCCGTCTTTGTCGTGGAATTCCATCCTGACTTGGGGTCATCCTCCACCTCCTCGCGGCCAGTCTTGAAGCGTTTGTGCCACTCGAAGACTTGCGGCCTTGACATTGCATCTTCTACATAAGCCTTTTGGAGAAGTTGGAGACAGTCAGTTGGGCCCTTCTCCAACTTAACCAGAAATTTCAAGTTGATTCTTTGCTCCATATTTCTGCCACCTGCAGTTGTGTGACAAAGCGATGGAGCAGTGTGCTACAAAAAATCCTGAAAAAGAAAAACAGTGAGAGAGATGAAAAATATTATAGCAGAATAGTGGCGAGATGTTGCACAACACAGTGACGTAAGTGGTTAGCCAATTGACACTGAGTCATGGGCATGGCTGCCACAGTCTCGTTTCTTTTTTGTCACACCTCATATGTGAGAACACCAGAATCTTCAGGGGAAATATGCAAGTTAGCAGTAGTCTCTTCAGACATGCAAGCAGAAAGAAGGATTTTGTCAGTAAGGTGGGGGAGGTGGATGCATATGAGTCTGCAAAGACAATGTATACTTTTAATACGTTTCCCGTTTCATTTTTGAGAGAGCCATCATAAAGAGCTTACGGATAAATCTTGCTTTCTCTTTTCCCTTGTGGGATAGCTAAGGTAAATCCAGATGCATAACCATTCCAGTTGCTAGTGACTCAGCCAAATCACTAGCAGGTGTTATTCAACAATTGGGGGAGCAGCATGGGCATAGTTTGACTGCTTCATTTGGGGGGGGGGGGCAAAGGTTGGGGTTACATTTGCATAACATTTGCATATTAACTATGGTCATCTTAAGAAAAAAACACTAGATTGATAGGAAGCTAGTATATCATACAGGTGAGGAATGAGATGGCATCCCCAAGATACTCAAAGAGCGAGCAGAAGTTCTCATTCAGTGTCTTTGCCAAAAAAGAAAAAAGGGAAAGCAACATATTCCCAGGCTATATAATTAAAATGCAGCAAAAATTGTAACTGTTTATTTAGCCTGGCATTCTAAGATTAAAAAATACTGACACTTGTAAATATATATTCTACAAAAAACAATGGAGATGTAAGGTGCTCTCACACCGAGACCAAAAGAAAAAAAAGAGAGGACCACAGTGCAGTTTCTAATGCCAAAATAATATTAGTTATTATTTTATTTTGGCATTAGAAACTGCAGTGTGGTTCACTCTTTTACTTTTTGAATACCTATTTTGCATCCAACAAAACCCCTCCTCCAACAGTAGGTGCAAAGTAGAACTTGGACATTTCACCATAGAAACCAACATACAAGAAAAAAAAAATCTGATTCCGGTGTCATCTCATTAACTGCCTTTCCAGTACCAGGCAGATTGTGAACTTAACACAAAACCCTACAAAAGTCATTGAAGACCTATAATGCAAATCTACCATACCATAATGATACCAGTTTCTAAATTTAACACAATAAAAAGCCTATCCAGAAAAGAACAGCACCATAAATATTGCAGTGGGCCTTAGAACATCTTTACACCTATTCGGAAAACTGAACAAGCCAGATTATTACAGATCCTACATAGAAACACCATGTTAACGGAATACTTAGTCTCCTAGTACTAATAAAGGTAACAAGGTCAACAGGGTTTGTAAAGAAATATTTAATTGATCTATGTATAACCAAGCATCTACACGGAAATCGTAAAAAGAAGGATCCCCCAATTTGCAATACTCCCGCTTTCTGCAGAAGAAACTGTTTCCATCTCTTCAGGGTTTCCCTAGTGAGATCGGGAAACATCGAGATAGATAGACCATAAAAGGTCTCCAAACACTTCTTGAAAAACAACTTCAGGAGCCATTCTTTGTCCGAGACTAGGGCACATTGGACAAGCAGAGTTGAAGGTACACAAGTTCCACCACCCGTATCCTCAAGTAAAGCAGAGACATTCAGGATCTCAAAGTTGATATTAGACACTTCACTTGGAACCTCAGAGTCTTTCTTCCCAGATGGGAGATAGTATACCTTAGTCAAAGGCGGAATCAATTCCATAGGGACCTTCAAAATTTCTAATTTAAACATATCCAGCGCAGTTGTACCTTGAATTTGTGGGAAATTTAAGACCCGCAAATTAGTAGCCCTGGAGGCATTTTCTAATACCTCCAGTTTAAATCGAAGAATCCCATTATCCTTAATCAAAGTGGAAGATGTTGCAGATAAAGCATCTAATTTGGTTCCATGATCATTTATAGACAATTTCAATTGCTCAGAGTCGGAAACAATAGTCTCGATCTTACCGACATTCTCCTGAATCTGCACTGCATTCTCTTGGATACGCAACGATAAGGCAGAAAACTGGGACCACTGTTCCCTCTAAGCTGTGCGCGTGTGCGCGCGCACACACCTCGCCGAGCGAGCGCACATACTTTACAACAGAGCGCACAAAAATTACAGCTCTGATTCTGATAGAAAACAACACAGACGTCTTAAAATTTAAAAGTTATGATTGTAATTACTAGAAATTTCCCGCTTCATTTAGTAATCGTCTATTTTCATTTAATTTGATTAAAATCAATGTGGTGTACATACTGTATTCTGATGTGTAGTCAAATTTTAAAGTATATAACTCCGAGTGTCGTCATGTGGCGCACAAAAATTTAACCTTCCTTCATAAGTTGCACACAGCTGATATCTTATGCGCACACAGCCTACAGAAAATTAGAGGGAACATTGACTGGGACTGAATGGTTTCAGAGAGACTTGCAATAGCTTCCCAAATAGACTCCAGCGTGAAAGTCTTTGGTCTAATCAGAGAAAAAGGCGCAGGAGTAGAAGCAAACACAGGAGGAAACCTTCCTTCCAATAGCGATGAGTCCAGAACTTCCGTCATTGAAGGTACGCCTACAACCTCCCTGAAACCATCAGGGGCCAGCGAAGTCAAGCCACGAGCTGCATCCCCTCATACGGTGTCGAGAGCCCCCTCCTCGGGAGGCAACGACGTCGAAGCAGCCGAGGCTGGGCTTGGAGCAGTGGGGTGTTCCGGCGGCGTCGGCTGCATGGGAGAGAGAGATGTCTCTGCATCTGACAGCAGCATCGAGGTCTTCTCTCCCAGTGCTGCCAAGTCGGCTCTAACCTCCCATTTCTGGTCCTGGGTAAGTGAAACAAAGCAATCCATAGGACCACCAGAAGGGAGCGAAGGCCCTGAGGGGACGGCCCTCAGCTTCCCTTTACGTTTAGGCATCTGATCAGTGGAAACACTCAGTGGCCATCTTGGAAACCTCCCCCCCACTAAGGTCTGGGGTACCTCGTGACCACTTGGGTTATCCTTTATATGATTTCATTGTGTTAACTTAGGAGCTAGGGTGCTTCTGCCCTGGGCTTAGATTCTCTCCCCCCCCCCCCCCGCCGCCTCCTTTATTATGTGGACTAATTGAGAGTGTACTTCTCTGTATCCAATGATTGTTTCTTTTCCCCTTTTCTTGTATCACTCTCATGTACTTGCAAGTCTGTAAGAATTCTCTTTTCTTGCTGTATTTGTTAAAAATATCATAAATAAAGAATTAAAAAAAAAAAAGAATGCTTGGTCTCAGTCACACAGGCAAAACAGACCTTCACCAAGTACAGAATAAATGATAGCAAATTCAGAGTAGAAATATGTAGACAAAATTACATTGAACCCTAACATGCCAGGGTCTGTATGCAATGCAACACAAGAAATAGAGAAGGCGAGTGACACTTCACCTAACCTTTGCTTAGCAGTTGGATGAAATGCATAGGCCTTTCTGATCCCACATGAAGGCAGCGCAGCCTCTCCCCGCAATCTTCCTTCTCCATCAATCTCAGTGCCTCTTGCTCAGAGACGGCCATGTCACAATTCAGTTCAGTGCTGGCTCTCCCAACAGCCTATCACTGAATAAAAAATCACCTGGATCGAGGGAGAGGGCATACCATGAGGGGAGTCAATGTTGCATTGTCTGTCGCACTGGTCTCATGTTCTCAAGTCTCATGACACCAGTGCCAGAGTTCCTATGCCGTGCAGCATCTTTAGACAGAAATATAGATAATAGCAGTTATAACTTCAGATATTAAGTGTCTGCACATGTGTGTGGTGCAGTGGTGGTGTGCCTGTATGTATATGGAATGTGGCAGTGGGTGCCTTTGTGTCGGTGGGGTGTGGGGCTGCAGTGCATGTGTGTGCGCTGAGGAGGCTCTCTTTGTGTGGTGCAGTGGTGGAATGCCCATGTATGTGCGTGTGTGTATGTGTGTTGTGGTACAGAGGTGAGGTGCCTGTATGTGTATGTGTGGTGCAAAGGTGTGAGGTACCTGTGGTATAGACGTGATGTGCCTGTGTGTGTGTGTGGTGCAGAGGTGAGGTACCTGTATGTGTGTATGTAGTGACGAGTTGAGGTGCTTGTGTGTGTGTGTAGTATGGAGGTGAAGTGCCTGTGTGTGCGTGCACATGTCTGTCATGCAGAGGTGGGGTGCTTTTGAGTGTGTGTGGTATTGAGGTGGGGTGCTTACGTGTGTATTTTGGGGAGGGGAATGCACCTTTTAGCAACATCTTGCACTTTTCCCTCCCCCTCCAACCCCTCTCTTTTGTAACCCTCCAGACTTTCACCCCTCCACCAACCCCCTTACCAATCCCATCCCTTGCCCTAAAATCCACCCCCAATAATACTTTTTTAATAGGCCCACTGCCTCTTTTAATTGTCTACCTCACTTCCTCAACCCCCCTCCCCCCCACACACAACCTTATTTTTCTTGCAGGCAGCCTTTGCGGCCTCCCCCTTCTCTGTCTGCCTGTAGGGATCCCATTCCCTGTGGGCAGAAAAGAAGAGGATGGCTGAAATCGCAGCAAAGACACCTACCTGCCCATAGGAGAATGGATCCCGGTGAGCAGAGGGAAGGGGAGAGGGCTGTGATTGCGGCCTCGATGCAGCCTGTCTGCTCATGGAGATCCAGCAGATAGAAAGAGTCTTTGTCATGATCATGACCATCCTCTTCTTTTCTGACCCCAGGGAATGGGATCCCTGTGGGCAGATGAGGGGTCATGGCTATCAGGGCATCTTGTTTGTGGGGGGAGCAATACCCCCCCTTGCTGCCCCCAAACTGCACCTATGTTTATGTTTATTGAGCACTTGATATACTGCACCTTTGTTACAGGAAGGACGTTTACAATACAAAATTTAAAAAGGAATTGGAAAGGCCGAAGCTTGTAAGGAAAAAGAACTACAAAATCAAGACAGGGCAGCGAGAGGCATAGAAATCACAAAAGAGAGGGGAGGGAGAGAGTCAGTAGGGACTGGAGGAGAGATTAAATGCAACGTTAAAGAGGTGGGTTTTGAGTAAAGTCTTGAATCTGGAGAAAGAAGGTTCCTGACGGAGGGCTGAGGGAAGGGAGGTCCAGAGTGAAGGGCCCAAAAAGAAAAAGGCAGAATGGCAGGTGGCTTGGAGGTGGGCATGTAGTGGGGAAGGAAGAGCCAAGCGACTAATTTGAAGGGAATGGATACTATGGGTGGGTGTATGGAACTGGAGCAGATCAGCCAAATATTGCAGGGTGGAGGTATGAATAGCATGATGAACAAGCGTAAAGATTTTGTAATGAAAGTGGTAAGCCAAGGGGAGCCAGTGTAACTGAAACAGGATAGGGGTGATGTGATCCCTCTGCCGAGTAATGGTGGGTAATGATCTGGACTGCTGTGTTTTGAATTAACTGAAGTCGATGTAGTTTGGACTGAGTGATACCAGGGAAAGCTACATTGCAAAATTCGAATCTGCTAATAACCAAAGAAAGCAGGAGAGTGATGAGAGCTGACACAGACAAAAAAGGGCAAAGAGCACACACCTGACAAAGAAAGCAGAAAGATCGCCAGGTAAGAAGAGATATGTGCTCATGGAAAGAAAGAGCCAAATCCAGGGTCATCCCAAGGTAGCAGAGGGGAAGATACCAAGGGTATAGTGGATTGGATAAGTGAGGTGCCAGGAAAGAGCAAGGGTTATCAAAGGTGAATCAAATTGCTGTCATTTTGGACACATTTAAATGTAGACAGTTGGAGGTGAGTCATTCAGAGATCCTGGCTAAACGGTCATTTAGTGGGGTGAAGTCAGGGTGCTGAGTGGAAGTGCGGTGAAGCTGGAAAATGTCATCTGCACAGTAATGTGCAGATAGTCCAAACTGTTGCATGAGTAGGGCAAGTGGAGTGAGAAAAACATTAAATAGTAAGGGGACTAGAACAGAGCCCTGTGGAACGCCGCAGAGAGGAATGGGTCAGAGGAAGTACAACCAGAGACTACAGAGAAAGAACGGGAATAAAGAAAGGAGTGAACCCATCAGAAAACAGTGCCCCTGATACCAGCATCATGAAGTATAGAGAGAAGGAGAGTGTGATCTACCAAATTGAAGGCCTCAGACTGATCGAGGGAAACGGCGATGGAGATGTCCCCCTGACAATGAATAGCGTGCGACTCGTTCAGATAAGTGAATTTATAATTTCTCATTTAAATTCTGCTAATGGAGTGGGGGGGGGGATGGCGAAATAAAGCTCTCCCAGGTAAACACCAGTCAACCCCCTTCTCTACCCTCTAGCCTATCCGCAGTAAATCTTGTTATTAAGGCAGATGTGAGAGAACCCCCCTGAGTACAGAGATGATGGCAGAGGCAATTGTACTATTTATGAGAGAGAGGAAAGATTGCATACTTTTCTTGGAGAAAGGAGATTCAATTTGCAAGATCAAAGCAATGAAATTCTGGAAAGACTTGAAGGGAATGCAAAAAAATGTGGCTAACATTGGCTTTAGAAATTACCAAACTTTATCTAAGATGGGAGAGACAGCATGGTTACTCACCTGTAACAGGTGATCTCCGGGAACAGCAGGAATTTAGTCCTCACATATGGTATCATTGGTACCGACGGAGCCTGCACGGGAACACTCCCCAGCGTCCAATTAGAAAGCTTTTGGGAGCATCCCACAGCGCCTGCGTGCTGCTTTCCCGCCTTTCCCAACTGCCTCTCTCCAGTTGAGTTTTAAAGCTGAGACAAAGAGAGAGAGAGGGAAAGGGAAAGATAGAGAGATACAACTCCTAGGGGAGGTGGGTGGGTTGTGAGGACTAAATTCCTGCTGTTCCCGGAGATCACCTGTTACAGGTGAGTAACCATGCTATCTCCAGGAACAAGCAGGAATGAGGTCATCACATATGTGGACTCCCTAGCTTTAGGTGCCAGGGAGAGACCCCAGAAGTTGTGTGCCCCTGAACAGGGCTCCACTTCCCCCCATGGATCTCTGGCATCCTACCAGGGATGGTGGGTAGGAGTTGATTAGGTATGGAACAGGTGTTGGAGAACAGCCTGACCAAACAAGGCATCCCGGCGGGAGTCCTTGTCCAAGCAGTAATGGGCTGTGAAGGTATGAACTGAGGCCCAGGTGGCTGCTCGACAGATGTCGTCGATAGACACAGAGTGCATATGAGCAATTTAGGCTGCCATGGCTCTCACATTGTGAGCTGTGACATGACCCTCCAGAGAAAGGTTCTTACTCTGATAGGCGAAGGAAATACACTGAGCAATCCAGTTAGACAGTATTCTCTTGGAGACTGGAAGTCCCAAATGAGAAGGATCAAAAGCAAGAAAGAGTTGAGAGGACTTTCTATGTTGCTGTGTTCTTTGTAAGTAAAAGGCTAAAGCTCTTTTACAGTCCAAGGTATGAAGATTCCTCTCTGCATTTGATGCATGAGGCCTTGGAAAAAACACAGGTAGGTAGACCGCTTGGTTCAGCGAGACCACCTTTGGCATAAAGTGTGGATGAGTCCTAAGGACTACCTTGGAACCTTGTATAAGGTGGATCAGATACTAGTGCTTGCAACTCACTAATGCGACATGCTGATGTGATTGCATTGAGAAAGATAATCTTCCAAGAAAGGAATTTCAAGGAGGTAGTAGCTAAAGGTTCAAAAGGTGGCTTCATCAGCTGCCCAAGAACCAGGTTTAAGTCCCATGCCACCGGTGGTGGCCTAATGGGACGCTTAGTTAGAAGAAGGCCTCTCATAAATCTTGCTATAAGAGGATGAGAGGAAATAGGCTGTCCATTTAGAGGCTTAAAGGAAGCTGCAATAGCACTCAAATGGACTCTTACTGAGTTGGTCTTAAGTTAGTCTTAAGTCCTGCATTGGATAAATGAAGGAGATACTCCAGCAATGGTTCCAGGGGTATTGCAAGGGGGTTAAGACCCTTTTGCGAACACCATATGGTAAACCTTTTCCACTTGAAAGCATAAGAGCGTCTTGTGGAAGGTTTCCTGGAAGCAAAAAGAATATCTTTTATTTGCTGAGGGAGATTAAGATCATGGAGATCTAGGCCTTCAGCAACCAAGCCCTGAGATGCAGAGACTGGGGATTGGGATGCCATAACATTCCATCCTCCTGAGATAGGAGATCTGGAGCAGACCCTAACTCCAGGGAGGGAGCTTGAGAGAGATGTAGAAGCAGAGGGTACCACGCTTCCGTGGCCAATGTGGAGCTATGAGAATCATATGGCCTCTGTCTCTCTGAAGCTTGAACAGGGTTTTGGGAATTAGGGGAATGGGTGGAAAGGCATACAGGAAGTCTTACCCCAGTAAAGGAGGAAAGCATCCCCGGCCTGAGCCTCCTGAGCCAGAATTCTGGAACAGAAACGGGGAAGTTTGGCATTCCACGGACTTGCAAAGAGGTCTATGTCCGGGGTTCCCCAAATTTGAAAAATCTTGGCCACCTGGTCTGCATGCAGAGACCACTCATGTGGAAACAGAACTCGACTGAGTCTGTCTGCCCAAGAGTTTTGTATGCCTGGAAGATACACTGCCAGGAGATGAATCTGATGCTCTCTGGCGAGGGCCCATAGTCGCAAAGCTTCGTTGCAAAGCGACAGAGAACCTGTTCCCCCCTGCTTGTTCACGTAGAACATGGCTACTTGATTGTCCGTATGAATGAGGACTGTCTTGTAGCTGAGCAGGGTATGGAACACTCGAAGAGCAAGGAAGATTGCTCTGAGCTCCAAGAGACTGATATGTAGATGAGTCTCCTGTGGAGACCAGGTGCCTTGGATGGAGAGGTCTTGCAGATGAGCTCCCCACCCATTGGAGAAGGATCTGTTGTGAGAGTTGCTTGGGGTAAGGGTTGTTGAAAAGGGGACCCCAACAACAGGTTTTGAGTGGACTTTCACCACTGGAGGGACAAAATAAGGCAACTTGTGTTTACTATTTTGTCTGACAGGCATCCTGATGCCTGGGTCCATTGAGTGGATAAAGTCCACTGGGCTGCCCTCATATGGAGGCGAGCATAGTGAACCACATGCACGGTAGATGCCATACAGCCTAGTAGTTGTAGCATTTCTCGGGCAGTGAGATGAGGCTTTAGCACTGCTTGAGAAGCTAACTGCACCATGCGAAGGTAGCGGGCCTGGGGGAGATAGGCCCTTGCCTTTCTGGTATCCAGCAAAGCTCCAATGAACTCTAAAGACTGAGTGGGAGTTAGACTGGATTTTGGGATGTTTATTACCAGACCCAAATACTGAAGGATACGCATTGTGCAGGATAGAGAAGTCCTGGCCTCTGACTCTGTTGGAGTTCGAATGAGCCAGTCATCTAAGTAGGGGAAGACGAATATCCCTAGAGTGCGGAGGAATGCTGCTACTTGTAACAGGGCAGACCCCGAACAACCCGAGAAAATGCAGTTCAGCATAAATGAGCACAGAAAAAGTGACAGGGTAAACAAGGAAATGTCAGATGGTTACCGTGAGCAACCTAAACACATGTGCAAAAGCCCAAGGAAGACACACCCAGCCAGCACAGGAAGGGAATTCACTTTACCTGACAGGGTTCAGCTGGGTGGGGGTGGAGCAAGGAAACACTGGGATAAAATAGGCTCTCAGTCAATCAGAAAGAGAGAGGAGCTGAAGCAGCCAAGGACACATTCAGAGAGAATACAGCAAAGGCAGCTAAAACCCTGGGAAGCATGGAGCAGGTATGAGAATGCAGGAGAGAGTGACAATGAGGCTTTGAAGCAACTAGAAAGCCAGCGTGAAGGTCAGAGGGGACCCGAAGACCTGAATGAAACAGAGAGATAGCAGCAGCCAGATAGTGTGTATGAGCAAGAGAAACGCAAGAAGACTGCAATTGCAGGTTCCGGTGCAAAGTGTGAATGCAGGAGTGATTTGCCGTATGAGAGAAGACAACCTTGGAGGTATGGAAACAGGCACACAAGGTTCCCCTATATAGAGGCTGAAAATATCTTTTCTTCTGGTTTTAAAAATCCTAGAAAGGAAAGGATTTACTTACCAGATAAAGCTGAAGAATTTCATAGGCATTGTAAGCTCACAGCTCCCCGTGAAACTCTGTCACGAGCTCTCCAATCTAGCTCAGCTGGGTTACAAAGGGGAAAGCTGAATAGACAGGGAAATTCCCTTAATTACCCAGCCAGCGGTGGAAAAGACCTCTTCTCACAGGCTGATGTCACCAGGAAACTAAGGTATTAGTAGCTTGGGGGGGACACGTATAGGATACCGTGAGAAAAGGGGGCTAAAAGAAAAAAAACAACCTTTGTGTGTGTACCGCACTTGGTGGGTCTCTTCTCTTTTATTTTCAGGTACAGAAAAAGGAAGATGGAGCCCCAGGATGTTTTGGCTTGGATGAATGAGCAGCAGGAGAAGCAGGCCAGGAAGCTCCAACACCTGCAAGAACAGTACATGACTGCACTGAAGGAACAGCAGAAACCGTTGCTAGAGGCAATGACCGCGTTACTGGAAAAGGCTCGGGAAGACAAAGCTACAATACCGCAAGTAGAAATGAATACGGGACTTGTATGCAGACATTTAGGGTGGGAAGATAATCCCGACGATTTTATAGAGGCCTTTGAACGCATTGCTGAGAACTCAAAATGGCCTGTGGAACAATGGGCCATGCGTTTCGCAATGACTTTGAATGGCGAGGCCTTGTCCGCTTTCAAAACCATGCCTGCCAGTTTGGCAAATAATTATAATGAAATTAAAAAGGCCGTGAAAGACCGCCTTGGTCTCACGCCAAGACATTACCGGAGATTATTTAGAGAGGCCATAATGATGGAAAACGAGACTCCAAAAGCCTTATGCCAGAGGCTCAAGAGCCTAGCCTATAAATGGTTGGATCCTGATGGCAAAACGCTTGAGTCTATACTAGACGAAATTGTCCTAGAACAATTTTTGATGTCAATACCAGGTGAAATGAAAACGTTTTTGACTCTGCAAAATTGTTCGAACACCGGTGAAGCAGCCCGGATGGCTGAAGTGTTCAGGGAGGCAACACATGCTAGTACTTCTAATGTGAACCTTTCAAAGGGTGCAGGTGTGACTGGAGTGTATGAGTGTAAAAAGTACGCGCGAGATAGAGTGACTGCATATGACCCTAGCAAGGAGGGCAGGGATAGGAACACTAGAAGGTGCTATGGATGTAACAAACCTGGTCACATGATAAAAGATTGACGAGTTAAAACAGTTCTTATGGTAAGGGCAGGAAAATCAGTTCCAAAAGGAATATTCCTACAGGTACAGGTTGAGGGGGCAGATGCCCTAGCAATAATTGATTCAGGGGCCGAGCAAAGTTTAATAGCTCAGGAATTTTGGGAGACTCTGAAACAGTCTCGCCCAGTAGCCCCAAGACAAATAGAAATAAAGTGCGTACATGGCGCACAGCTTCCTTACCCTTTATGCCAAGTGCAGGTAAAAGCACTAGGAATAGAAAGGAAGCTGCAAGTAGCAGTGGTCCCTGGGCTACCCCAAAAATTAGTTTTAGGCAGGGATTGGCCTTCTTTTACGGGTGGATTGAGTCAAGGGATAACTATGAAAGCAGGTTTAGTTTCAACGCGCTCCCAGACCCCCATAACTACACCCCAAGAAACTCCCGTAGAGGAAGTGGAAATACCTACAGAAAAAGGGGAAAGAGAAGTTCCTGAGGAAGAGGCAGAAGGGGCAGAAGAGGTGAGTCCGCTACCTAATCATGATGAGTTGGTGCAGAACCCTGAGGGAGAAGGAAAGAAAGCCAGGGCCAAAAAACAGCAGGAAAAAAACAAAAGAGCCCACGGGAGAAGGGAATTAGAAATGGGAGAAGGATTACCCTGGGTCCCTGCTGCCCTTGTCCAAAAATTTCCATCTTTCCCAATGGAGCAGAGAGCAGATCTAGCTCTCAGAAGAGCTTTCGAATGGGCCCAAGAGGAGCGGGAGGTGTTGCCCCGGTTCTTATTAGATGACAATATTCTATATAGGGAAGGTTTGGATCCCTATACCGGAGCAGTAAGAAAGCAATTGGTGGTGCCGGTAGCCTTTAAGGCAGTAGTTCTACGCTTGGCCCATGACCATCCAATTGGGGGGCATAAAGGTGTTCAAGGAACACTTGATCAGATTTTAGCACGTTTTTATTGGCCTGGGGTGTATCAGGAAACAAAAAGGTACTGTGATGCATGCCCCGCATGTCAGAGGGTTTCTGTATCCAGACCCAAAGCAGCACCTATGATACCATTACCCACCATAGCTGCCCCTATTAGAAGAATAGGGATGGATATCGTAGGCCCTTTAACTAAAACACCTAGGGGTTTTCAGTATCTCTTGGTCATCGTGGACCATGCGACCCGATTCCCATGGGCCATACCCCTTAGAAACATCTCTGCTAAAATCATAGCGCAGGAGCTAATAAAGCTATTCTGTGAAGTGGGGTTTCCCCAAGAAATCCTGACTGATCAAGGCACCAATTTTGTCTCGAGATACCTTGCAAGAGTTTGGGAGGCGTTTGGGATACGCCACATTAAGACATCGGCGTACCATCCCCAAACCAATGGATTGGTAGAACGCACCAACCAATCGATAAAACACTGATTGCGGAGAGGATTAAGAAAGGAGGAAATGAGAGAATGGGATACATTACTTCCATTCGTAATGTATACATGCCGAGAGAGGGTTCAAACCTCGCTGGGAGTATCCCCATTTGAATTGTTATTTGGAAGAACGCCAAGGGGGGTGTTAGACATCTTAAAGGATGAATGGGTAGAACCGAAAGTACCAGAAGTAGGGATTCCTCAGTTCCTGAAAGAATTGAGGACACGCCTAAGAAAGACATCCCAAGCCTCGGGGGAGAATCTAAACCGTAGCAAACAGCGCCAAAAGCGTTATTACGACAGGGATGTACAAACTAGAGAACTGGCAGCAGGCGATAAGGTTCTGATACAAGTAGCGGACCCAGGTCCGAAGTTCGAATCCCGCTGGAAAGGTCCAGCTGTGGTAATAAAAAAGATAGGTTTTGTATCATATTTAGTAGAAAATGACAGAGGACGTAGGCAAGTATACCACGTCAATGTGCTGAAACCATGGAAAGAAAGGGTAGCCACGGCCAATTTGGCCTATCATGAGCAGCACTGTTGGACCCCGCAAAGGATTATTTGCTGTCCGCTAAAAACTACGGCAGCAAGTAATATTTTAAGGAGGGGAATATGTAACAGGGCAGACCCCGAACAACCCGAGAAAATGCAGTTCAGCATAAATGAGCACAGAAAAAGTGACAGGGTAAACAAGGAAATGTCAGATGGTTACCGTGAGCAACCTAAACACATGTGCAAAAGCCCAAGGAAGACACACCCAGCCAGCACAGGAAGGGAATTCACTTTACCTGACAGGGTTCAGCTGGGTGGGGGTGGAGCAAGGAAACACTGGGATAAAATAGGCTCTCAGGCAATCAGAAAGAGAGAGGAGCTGAAGCAGCCAAGGACACATTCAGAGAGAATACAGCAAAGGCAGCTAAAACCCTGGTGAAGCATGGAGCAGGTATGAGAATGCAGGAGAGAGTGACAATGAGGCTTTGAAGCAACTAGAAAGCCAGCGTGAAGGTCAGAGGGGACCCGAAGACCTGAATGAAACAGAGAGATATCAGCAGCCAGATAGTGTGTAGAGCAAGAGAAACGCAAGAAGACTGCAATTGCAGGTTCCGGTGCAAAGTGTGAATGCAGGAGTGATTTGCCGTATGAGAGAAGACAACCTTGGAGGTATGGAAACAGGCACACAATGTTCCCCTATCTAGAGGCTGAAAATATCTTTTCTTCTGGTTTTAAAAATCCTAGAAAGGAAAGGATTTACTTACCAGATAAAGCTGAAGAATTTCATAGGCATTGTAAGCTCACAGCTCCCCATGAAACTCTGTCACGAGCTCTCCAATCTAGCTCAGCTGGGTTACAAAGGGGAAAGCTGAATAGACAGGGAAATTCCCTTAATTACCCAGCCAGCAAAGCAAACGAGGGATTGAGCTATATTCTAAAATACCAGCAGGGGCAGTGCCCTGAAAAGCTCAACTCTAGAATATATGGTAGTTCCCAGAGAGGCACTAGCTCTGAGGAAGAAAGGAACTTCCTGTCTGACGAGTTTAGCCAGCCATTCTCCCACGTTACTTCTGAGGTTCAGAATGAAACTTCCAGTCAGCCGGAACTGATGGAATATGAAAATGCTGAGGTAAATGATATGCCAGAATTGATGGACTGTTCTTTAACCTTGATTGAACCTGAATTCTCTCTCAGATAAGCAACTAGCTTGTGTCCTAGCTTTAGTGTTGTAAGCAACAGGCTGCAGCTCTCTCTAAGCAAAACAGATGTAAGCTGTGCTGCAGCTACAAGAGAAAGAACCAGTATTGAAATACTCAGGCTGTTTGTTCTTTTCATTTATTTGTTATTTTGGAAGCTGAAGAAAGCGAGTTCTGTTGCCTTTGTTACTTTGTGTTATATGCCCAAGCAAGTCATTTGATTTATGTTTCCTGAAGATTAAGTACCCTCAAGGGACGGGGAATAAAACCCTTTAATTTGAAGAGAAGTGTTTGTAGTTTATATCAGTGGAGACACAACTACTACCCTCACAGAGCCTTGCAATACCAGTGGCTACCGCTTGGCCAGAGAGGGCACGACATAAAACAGCCATGCATTTTGTGAACACTCTTGGTGCTGAGGCCAGGCCAAAAGGAAGCACCCTGTATTGGTAGTGCTTTCCTTGAAAAAGGAACCGAAGGAACCTTCTGTGAGTTGCATGGATGAGAACATGGCTGTACGCATCCTTGAGATCTAGAGAACAAAGCCAATCCTGACTCTGAAGGTATGGCAGCAGAGTTCTGAGAGAAATCATCTTGAATTTCTCTTTGACAAAGAATTTGTTCAATTCTCTGAGGTCCAAGATAGGTCTGTATCCCCCTGTTTTCTTTTGGATAAGGAAATAGGGGAAGTAAAACCCTGTACCCTGTTGATGGATGGGTACTTCTTCTATTGCCCCTTGGGCAAGAAGCATAGTGACCTCCTGACCTAACAGGTTGATGAGAGAGGTCGGAGAATTGAACTGCCTTATTATTGTGGGAGGGGGCATGCTTGAAAAATGAAGCTTGTACCCCTCCTTTATGATGGAGAGTGTCCAATGCTCTGCTGTTATCTGCCCCCATCTGGGGGCAAAGTGACATAACCTTCCTGGAATGGTGGAAGGCTCTGGTCCCATGAGAGCCAGGAAGGCCAAGTTCTCTAGCTGAAAGTCAAAGGCCTTGTGGAGGCTGAGACTGCTGGGACGGCTGAGGCTTAGCAGTCTTTGTTTTCTTCTGTTTGGGTGGTTGCTGACCTTTCCTGACAAGCTGACCTGCACAACGTCCCTGCTGAGCATAAGCAGGATAATATCTTTTCTTCTTAGAAAAGAATGTTTTCTTGAAAGATTTCTTTTTAGCAGGATCAGCTGTGGACTTGGATAATCTATCCAAGGTGGAGTTGTCAGCATCCAACTCATTGGCCTTTTCCTGTCAATCTCTACCAAACAGGTTCTCACCAGTACAAGGGATATTTCCCAATTTGTCTTGTACCCAGAGCTCCAGATCAGATGCCTGGAGCCAAGCAATTCTACGTGCACCTATGGCAATGGCAGAGGTTCTGCTTATGCACTCAAAGCAGTCAAAAGCTGCACGGTTGACAAATTTAGAAACATCTTGGGCATGTTTGACCAATGTGAGAAAATCCTGTCTTCTATCCTCAGGGAGAATAGGACTCAAAGCCTCTAAATCATCTGTGACCTCCTTCAGGAACATTCCCATGTATAGACTATAGGAACTGATCCTGGCAGAAAGCATGGAAGCTTGGAAGACACGACGTCCAAAAGCATCCAGGGTTCTGCACTCACGTCCTGGAGGATTAGAGGCATGCCTCTTTGCACTCTTGATCCTTCTCATAGCTGATTCCACTACAATAGAGTGGTGAGGAAGCTGAGTTTTTTGGAAACCAGGACAAGGAGGGACTCGATACAGAGTATCCAGTCTGCGAGAATGAGGAGAGGTGGTAAGAGGTGTCTTCCACATTCTTAACATGAGATCATGCAAAATCTCATGAATGGGCAAGGTAGCTGCCTACTTAGGAGTTTTGGGATATTGTAAAATTTCCAACTCCTTAGCTCTGGGCTCTGTTTCAGGGGCCACAGTAATGGACAGACCCCGAGCCACCTTCCTGATAAAATCCTGAAAGGAAATATCCTCTGGAGGAGACATCCTGCGCTTAGGGAAGGAGGGCTCCTCTGGGAGAAGCATTCCTGCATCAACAGAACTGTCAGAATCCTCAGATTCTTCTGAGGACTCGAAGTACCATCTATCCGGATGCTCTTGAAGTGCACGATACCCGTACCGACCGAAGTTGGTACCGGGAGTAATCGGTACCGGGAGGCATCGGATGACTGGGTACCGGCAATACAGACACCGATGTCGATGCTATCGGTACCAGTATCGATACCGGTGTCGGGGTTCCAAGGGCGTCGATGCCGCAAGGAGAGCCGCCAGACTGCGCTCAATAGCCAGGACTCTCTGGTCTATCAAAGCTGCCGATGCCTGGATGTCGGTACCGGAGAAGATCGCCAGTACCCCAGAGCATGGCACCAGTAGTTCTGCCGAGGTCGAGGCCTCGAGAACATCCTGGAGCCCCAATAATGCTTTGGAAGCCGAAGCCTCCCGCCGGGGCAATTTTGCCGGTGCAGAATCCTCAAGGGCAATGCCAGAGGCATCTTGATGCTTAGAAGGAGATCTACCCTTTGAGGACCGGCTAGACTTAAGTTTAGTTACCTGAGATCCACGGGAGGAAGACAAAGCCCTGGAAGACGTCGATGCCACCGAAGCTGCATCAGAGGGAAACAGGGTACTGAGCTTGGCAACTCGGTTCTGTTGACCTCTCTTGGACATCATGGCACAGGCCATGCATTCCGAGATGGAATGGTCAGGACTTAAACATTTCAGACACCACTCATGGGTGTCGGTGACGGAGATGGTACCGCCACACTTGGTGCACTTTTTAAACTCCATCATGGAAATAATCCTGGGCCTAAGGCCTAAAAAGGTGCGTGCACCTGGAAAAAACGGGAAAAGTACTAAGAATTTTTTCTTTTTAAAAGAAAAGAAAGAAAGAAAGAAAAACCGGCGGTACTGGTAGAGCGTCGAGGAAGGCAGACGCGACCACAAAAAAGAAGAAAACTTTTCTGCGGTGACAGGAACACGACCTGCTGGCTCCGCGGAAAACAATGAACTGGAGAGAGGCAGTTGGGAAAGGCGGGAAGGCAGCACGCAGGCGCTGTGGGATGCTCCCAAAAGCTTTCTAATTGGACGCTGGGGAGTGTTCCCGTGCAGGCTCCGTCGGTACCAATGATACCATTTGTGAGGACTAAATTCCTGCTGGAACGGGTATACGTAGATCGATTGTTTACCTTATCAGAATATAGAAAGACTAGGGGACATGCAATGAAGCTACAGGGTAAACTATTTAAGACTAATAAAAGAAAATATTTTTTCACTCAACGTGTAATCAAACTCTGGAATTTGTTACCAGAGGATGTAGTAAAGGCTGTTAATGTAGCTGGGTTTAAAAAAGGTTTGGACAAGTTCCTGGGACCCAGTATATCAATGCTTGAACCAATACAAGCATTGTGGAACCTGTGTCCCTTGGGGAAACTGCTAGGTACATATGACCTAGATTGGCCACTGTTGGAAACAGAATACTGGGCTTGATGGACCTTGGTCTGACCCAGTATGGCATATCTTATGTTCTTATGACATATGAAAACATCTTCTCTAGGCACAAGTTAGACTGTGGAGATGTTAAGGATTTCATATACCAGATCCATCTCAAAGATGAGAGATCATTCCAGCTGCAGTAACAGAGAGTTGCATCAGCAAACTATCATAAACTCAAGCAAGGTTTGGATGAAATGGAAAAAAAGGGGATAATTAGGAAGTCAAGTAGTGAGTAGGCCTCCCTGCTAGTTCTTGTGTGGAAAATAAATCTAGTGAACTTTGCGTCTGTTCTGATTTCTGGGAGTTGAACTGACATTCTTTCAAGGATTGCTTATCCTCTTCCCCATCAAGCCGATGGCCTAGCTAGCAGCACTATGTGGCAATTGTTTGTTCAGTTCCTTGGATTGCACATCCCATGAAGAAATATACGGCATGCACTGCTCCACTTTGAATATAACCAACTGCCACAGGAACTGTGCAGTTTGCCAGGGTAATTCATGTGGATGATGACTTTAATATTTGGTGACCAGAACTATTTGAGTTTGTTCCGCAACTTAGTTGATTTGCTAGTATTTGCTCCTGATGAAGATACTGCAATTCAAAGATTGGAGCTGGTGTTCAGTCATTTGAGTACTTAGAATTTGAAGTTAGCACCAAGGAAATGTAAGTTTTTCTAATGCAAGCTCCAATTTCTTGAACATCATATATGTGAAAACAGAGTAGATGAGTAGATATGAGCCCCAACAGTGTATCTGTGATATCTGAACACTGTCATTCAGTTTATTATTCCAAGATTATGTCAGCAAAAAAATATTTTTTTCATCAAATCCATTGAATCATCCTTCAATTGTCCCAGACAACTATATTTAGTGGTTTTTCCCCTCCTTTGTCCCCCAGTTTCAGTCACTCATACTGATACTCCATCCTCTGAAAGTCTAGCCACTTATTTTTCCAACAAAATATCTGATTTTCAAACAGAACTTTCTTCACATAAAGTTCCTTGTTCTCCTTCGAGCTCTTCAACTTCTGCCTGTCCCCCTCACTCACCATCCAGTAATCTCAATGTAACTACTCTTCTGTCATCTTTATGTCAGTTGGCTTCTATTGTCCTGCCTCTTGTCTGGCTTGCATTTAATACTATCACAATGTGCACTTTCTCCAAGTTTCTTGCTTCCAGGAAAATAACTTGTGTGCTTGACTCAATAACCTCAGCCTAGCTTCTTACTGATTTACTTGCACTTATTCCAATTGATCTATCCATTTTCAATACCAGTCTGTCATCTGTTATTGTTCCTAATCTTTGGAAAAAAGCCATAGTTCACCCTATCTTGAAAAACGTGTTTTTGCACAACAATCCACTTATCTGACGAATTCAAATACCCTACATCCCAGACAATCTGGCTTCTGCCTTTGGAGTATCCTTATCACTTTACTTATTGCCTTGATCAAAAGTATTATTGATATTACTGTCACTCTTGTGGTCTCTTTAGATTTATCTTCTGTTTTCACCTTGGTAGATCACTCTATTCTTTGCTTCCATCTCTATGATCTGGGTCTTCGAGAATCTGTTTTTCCTGGTTTTGTTCTTTTTTAACTGACCGTTCCATCTCAGTCATCTTCAGTTCTTCCACTTCTAATTCATATCCTCTTACCTGTGGTGTTCCCCGGGGTTCTGTTTTTGCCCCACTCCTCTTCAATGTTTTTATTGTACCTCTTGCTACCATGATACAGGATTCTGGAATTCTTGTTTACTACTATGTGGATGACATTCTTCTCACTTATCACACCCATCCTATTTATCCTGACGTTGCCCCAATGAATGATTGCATCCAGAATAGCTTCTTGGATCAGAGCCAATCTTCTTAAGCTTAACATTTCTAAGACTTCTGTCACATGGTTCATGAAAAGCTCCACTACTCTGACCATTTCTCCCACTTTGGATGGTGTTCTCTTTCCACTTTCCTCTTCTTTTAAATATCTGGGTATGGTACTTAACTGTGGCCTCACATTCAATGAACAAATTAGCTCAGTTATCAGAAGTTCATTTTACTCTGTGCATCAGATTTGATCCCTCCGTTCCTTTCTTAGTCCTCCCTCATTAACCATACTTATTTTTAACTTTGTTTTCTCTAAATTGGACTACTGTGATGTCAATTATCCAGTCTCCCCAATATCAGATGAAAAGGTTACAGATGGTCCAAAATACTGCTATCAGATTACTTCCTCATGCCTCGAGATTCGATCATATCATTCCTTGAATGATTCAATACCACTAGTTTCCAATTGCTTCTTGGATTCAATATTTATTTTATTTATTTAACAGGTTTTATATGCCGCCTTCTCCTTAAGACAAGGCAGTTTACATTCAAAACTTTAAATATTTACATTATAATGCTTCAAAAGGAGGGGGTAACATGGCATGCAGGGTAAGTTAATCATATCATGGCATATATACAAGTAGGGTAATGTTAATGGAGATCGTGCATCGGGTAGCTCAGCATGCAGGATAACTTAAAAACTAACAGTAACTTATGTACAAAATTTTTTTTTGGATGTCCAGAGTCTGATTTCGGTGGTGTCAGCCATTTATTCCTTCATTATATGATGTTGCCAAAGTGTTCTGTGAACAGTAAGGTCTTTAACGTTTTCCTGAAGTCCTTAGTATTATGTAAGACTCTGAGGTCTTCTGGGAGGGAGTTCCATAATGCTGGTGCATAAAATGAGAGCACTCTATTAGATGTGGTCTGCTTAGATTTTGGGTAATCACTGGGTTTAAGTAGCATGTTCTTAGTGTTCATTTTTCTCTGTCGGTTTTCAGGGTCCCATTTAATGAGGTCTTCGAGTATCTAAGAACATAAAAACATATGATATGCCATACTGGGTCAGACCAAGTTCCATCAAGCCCAGTATCCTGTTTCCAACAGTGGCCAATCTAGGTCATACGTACCTAGCAGTTTCCCCAAAAGACACAGGTTCCGCAGTGCTTGTATTGAGTCAAGCATTGATATCCTGAGTCCCTTCTTAATAATGGTTTATGGACCTTTCCTCCAGGAACTTGTCCAAACCTTTTTTAAACCCAGCTACACTAACAGCCTTTACTACATCCTCCGGTAACAAATTCCAGAGTTTGGTTACACATTGAGTGAATAAATATTTTCTTTTATTAGTCTTAAATAGTTTACCCTGTAGCTTCATTGCATGTCCCCTAGTCTTTCTATATTCTGATAACATAAACAATCGATCTATGTTTACCCGTTCCAATCCGTTCATTAATTTATAGACTTCTATCATATCTCCTCTCAGCCGTCTCTTTTCCAAGTTAAAGAGCCCTAACCTTTTTAGCCTTTCTTCATAGGGGTATCCTTCCATCCTCTTTACCTTTTTGGTGGTTCTTCTCTGAATCTTTTCTAATAACGCTATATCCTTTTTAAGATACGGCGACCAGAATTGCACACAATATTCAAGGTGCGGTCGCACCAAGGAATGATACAGAGGCATTATAATATCCTTTGTTTTATTTTCCATTCCTTTCCTTATGATACCTAGCATTCTATTTGCTCTCTTGGCCACCGCTGCACACTGGGCCGAGGGTTCTAACATGTTATCCACAATGACGCCTAAATCTTTTTCCTGGGTAGTGATTCCTAATGTGGAACCTTGCATCGTGTAACCATAGTTTGGGTTGTTCTTCCCTAGGTGCATAACTTTGCACTTGTCAACATTAAATTTCATCTGCCATTTTGATGCCCAGTCTTCCAATTTATCAAGATCCTCTTGCAATTTTCCACCCTCCACTTGGGTTTTAACAACTTTAAATAGTTTTGTGGCATCTGCAAATTTGATAACCTCACTCGTTCCCTTTTCCAGGTCATTTATGAATATGTCAAAAAGCAGCGGACCCATCACAGATCCCTGGGGTACACCACTATTCACATTTCTCCATTGGGAAAATTGGCCATTTAGCCCTACCCTCTGCTTTCTACCTTTTAACCAGTTCCTGATCCACAATAGTACACTGCCTCCTTTCCCATGACTCTTTAGTTTTGCCAAAGGTCTCTGATGAGGGACCTTGTCAAAGGCTTTCTGAAAGTCCAAATACACTATATCAACAGACTCACCTTTGTCTACCTGTTTATTCACACCTTATAACATATTAGCAAGACAAGATCTTCCTTGTCTAAAGCCATGTTGGCTATCTCCCATTAAGCCATAAAGTAACTAGAAAGGTTTTCAGCTCTATTTCAGTGGTAACTGTACCCGGTTCGGGACCATAATTGATGTTGTTTCCACTGGTTTCGTAGCAAAAAAGACCTTGAGATTTAATTTTCTAATTATAGATAGTGCCTATAAGCGAGCGCTATATAACAATCGAAAATTATTGTTGATGCAGACTCCGAGATATCAGAGGGAAGACAGCCAAGTGAATTTAGTAGCCAAGTATTCACTATACAGTAATAGAATTCAAAAAATCCTGAAGAAGCATAGCAATATCTTTAGATGTACCCCAGGACTAGAAGATAAATCTATACACTGTGTTTGGAAAAGACATAAGAATTTGAAAGAAATCTTAAGCCCGACAACATTAAGACCTTTACAAATTTAGTTAATGAGTTCAGACAAAGGTCATTTTAAATGTGGAGAGTGTGCGGTTTGTCAGATTACGTTAGAAATCACAACATTTGAATACTGTAGTAAAACCTATCCATTAAAATATAGGACGACTTGTATGTCAAAGCATGTAGTATATTGCATTTTATGTCCCTGTCAGTTAGTGTATGTGGGAAAAAACAACCGTCCTTTCCACGCCCGTATGAAAGAACATCGCAGTAGAATAAAATGCAGAAGGAAAGAAGCTCCTATTGTAGAGCATTAAAACTGAATCACAGCTTTGAAGATCTATGCTGCTTCTGCATAGATTATGTATCCACCGGGTCCGGGGGAAAATCGAGAGATCAATTGTTGTTATTTAAAGAACAAACGTGGATTTTTAATTTACAAGCTGTAAATCCAACAGGTCTTAATTCTCAAATAGATTGGAATGCCTGTTCCTTTTAGACATCGGTTTCATAAGCCATGCTTTCTATTAGTCAAGGAAGGGGTTAAGCTTACAGGTGTGGAACTGTGCATTAACAACTTCCTTTTAAATTCAGTAGCAGCATCAGTTCGCATGCGCGGCGTCTCAGCAACTGAAACATGTAAACTACCTAGCCTGGTGAACTGGTGAGTGAAACTTTGCTAATAATATTCAGATCAGTGGTAAAGCCATGAATATTAATGATGAGACTGTGCTCTACACAGAAATCAGATCTCTGTGCTTTAATAATACTTTTAGGTTTGGCTACATGAGGAGTGCAAGTAGATATATTTAAAAAAAAAACCTTGAAGAAACTTCAGCAAGTGAAACGCGACGGCGCTGAAGTTTGGCGTTGGGGATCATATTAATGCAACATTATAAGGTCATTGATGCAACGAAAAGCACCTGATCTAAACAATTGTAGTTTAGACAAACGCTTTATTTAAGTCTGAGACCTTGTTGCATAAGACGTTGTCACACAGTCACAAGATTGTACACATAAAAGTTGATACGTAGTAGTGAGTACATCTGGATTATATGTCACAATCTTCAGGTTAAGAAATAGAGCTGAAAACTTTTGTAGTTACTTTGTAGTATATCAAGCTCTGAAAAGCTCTGACTATATATTACTTTGTTGGTCCCATTAAGCCATGACTCTCTACATGTTAGCAATTTTGTTCTTTATGATGGTTTCTACCATTTTTCCCGGTACTGACGTCAGGCTCACCGGTCTGTAGTTTCCCGGATTACCCCTGGAACCCTTTTTAAAAATTGGCGTTACATTCGCCATCCTCCAGTCTTCAGGTATTACAGATGATTTTAATGATAGTTCACAGATTACTAATAGCAGGTCTGCAATCTCATATTTCAGTTCTTTCTACACCCTTGGATGTATATCATCCGGCCCAGGTGATTTGCTACTCTTCAGTTTATCTAATAGTTGTAATACATCTTCCCGATGTATCGACATTTCCTTAAATTCTTCCGCACCTTTAAATACAACTTCAGTCATGGGTAACATCCCTACATCTTCCTCAGTAAAGACCAAAGCAAATAATTCATTCAGTCTCTCCGCTATCGCCTTGTCGCCTCTTAGTGCCCCTTTAATCCCTCTATCATCTAATGGACCAACTGACTCTCTCACAGGTTTTTTGCTACGAATGTACTTGAAAAAGTCTTTATTACGCGTTTTTGCTTCCGAAGCAAGCTTCTTCTCAAATTCTCCCTTTGCCTGCCTTATCAATGCCTTGCATTTAACTTTTCAGTGCTTGTGCTGTTTCAGGTTTCGTCGTTTGGCTTTTTTTCCATTTCCTGAAAGATGCTTTTTTGGCAACAACAGCCTCTCTGATCTCACCTTTAAACCATGCTGGCAGTTTTTTGGACTTCCTTCCACCTTTCTTAAAGCATGGAATACAGCTGGTCTGGGCTTCCAAGATAGTATTTTTCAACAACACCCAAGCTTGATGTACGTCTTTAACCTTTGCAACTGCTCCTTTTAGTTTTTTCTTAACTATTTTCCTCATTTTATCACAGTCTTTCTTTCGAAAGTTAAAAGGTAGTACTGTGGATTTCCTTAATATCCCTCCTCCACTAACTAAATCAAACACGATCATGCTATGATCACTATTGCCAAGTGGCTCCAACACCCTTATCTCTTGAACCAGATCTGGTGTTCCACTAAGGACTAGGTCTAATATGGCTTCCCCTCTGGTTGGTTCATGAACCAGCTGCTACAAGAAGCAGTCATTTATTTCATCTAGGAACTCTATCTCCCTAGCATGTCCTGGCATGACACTGACCCAGTCGATACCGGGGTAGTTGAAATCACCCATTATTATTACTGTGCTGTAACGTTTGTTAGCTTCCTTGATTTCTTTGAGCATTTCATCATCCATTTGTTCATTCTGGCCAGGCGGTCAATAGTACACCCCCGCTACCATCGCCTTCCCCTTTTCACATGGAATTTCAATCCATAGAGATTCTACAGCAAATTTTGTTTCCTGCAAAACTTTAATCCTTTCTGACTCAATGCCCTCTCTAACATAGAGCACAACCCCTCCACCAATTTGATCAGCTCTATCATTACGATATAGTTTGTACCCAGGTATCACAGTGTCCCACTGGTTGTCCTCCTTCCACCATGTCTCTGATATTCCAATCATATCTAACCTCTCATTTAGTGCTATATATTCTAACTCTCCCATCTTATTTTTTAGACTTCTAGCATTTGCATACAAGTATTTTAGAGACTGTATTTTATTCATATTAAGTTGGCTATTGGTAGGCATGGGTAATTTGGGATCTTTAAGCTCTGTCTGCTCCATACTCGAGGGCATTTGGGCTACTTTACTCTTTTTTGGAACCTCTCTGCTTTTGGTAGTATCCTTCAAGGATTCATTCTTCCGAACCATGCACTCTTGTGCAACTGTCAGCTTTCCCCTATTATCTAGTTTAAAAGCTGCTCTATCTCCTTTTTAAAGGTTAATGCCAGCAGCCTGGTTCCATCCGGTTAAGGTGAAGCCCATCCCTGCTGAGCTTGTGTGTAGGATTTTGAAGATGTTGAGTGTTGACTTAAACCTGACATGACTCTTAATTGGGAGCCAGTGTAATTGGTTTAGTATAGGTGTTATGTGTTCATGTTTTACTGATCTTGAGATGATTCGGGCTGCAGTGTTCTGGGCCATTTGCAGAGGTTGGATGGCTTGTGCTGGTAGGCCTTGATACAGTAAATTGCAGTAGTCTGAAGTTCCATGCAGAAGTCATTCTGGCTGAGGAGCGGCTTCAGTTTCCGTATGATCTTCATTTTGTGGTATGTAGTCTTTGCTGTCCTGTTTATGTGGGATTGCAGGTTCAAGTGGGTGTCCAGGATGACTCCTAGTTATTTGACCTCATTTTTAACAGTTATGCTTCTGTTTTGTAGTTTTATTGTGCTTGGAGGAGTGAAGACTGTGTTTCTTGTTATTATGAGGACTTTGTTTTATTGTAATTTATGCTGAGGTTGTGGTTGCTGAGCCATGTAATCATTTCTGTGAGGCAGTTGGTTAAAGTTGTGTAGGGTTTGTCAATGTTAATAGAGGTGTATATCATAATGTCATCAGCATATAGCTTGTAGTGAATTTTGTGTTTTTGAAGACATCACAAATAGGCTGGATGTAGAGGATGAAGAGCCTTGATGATGTTGCTGAACCTTGTGGTATTCCCTGTTGTATGTTGATCTGTGTGGATGTGTCTTCACTGCATTTTACATATTGTTGTCTGCCTCCCATTTGATTGTTATGTTGTGGAGACCAATCTCTTGTAGCTGTTTCAAGAGTATGGTATGAGATACAGTGTCGAAGGCTGATGATATGTCGAGGAAACTTAGCAGGAAACCTCTTTTTATGTTGTCTATTCCTTCAATAATAGTGTCAAAAGAGTGATGTTAGCAATGTTTCCACGCTATGGTTGGGTTGAATCCATGCTGATGGGGATTCAGTGGCAAATATGTTTTGATGTGATCTTGCAGTTGCATTTGTGCGGTCTTCTCTATGATTTTGACATTAAAGAGTAAGCTTGAAATCGGTTGGTATGCAGTGTTGGTTTTTTTAAGATAGGCCTTATTGAGGATCATTTGAGAACTGAAGGCATATGGCCATTTGTTAGGGATGTGTGTATTATTTTGTGGTTTTATCCATGATACTGAGCAAAGGTCATTGGGTGAAGTTGTTGTGTTCAGCGTGGATGTTGTGTGGACTAATTGGCTGGTAGATGGTATAGCAAATTCACCCCATGTTGCAGTGGTTGTTGAGTGATTTTTTGAGGCTGTTGACTGTGACATTTTATTTATTTATTTATTTTTACTTAATGGGTTTTATACCGCTTTATCATTAAGTCAAAGCAAGTTACATTACAACATTTTGAATGCAATGAGTATGATCTTATATTTGACCAAACATGTATTGGGAGCCAGTGGAGTTGTTTCAGGATGGAGGTTATGTGTTCTTGTCTTGAGGTTATAATGCAGGCTGCAGTGTTCTGGGCCATCTGGAGGGAATGTAAGGTACACTTAGATAGACCTTGATATAGTAGATTGCAGTAGTCCAGAACTGGCATTATTGTTGCTTGACAGACAGCTCTGAAGTCAACATAGCTGAGCAGGGGTTTGAGTTGTTGCCTTAGTTTCATTTGTAATAAGCTGTTTTTGTTGTTTTCCTTATGTGTGATTGGATGTTTAAGTTTTGGTCCATGGTGACTGCAATGTATCTTATTTCTTTTTTGACTGTTATGACATTGTGTGCTATCTGTATGAATGATTTATTCCTTGTAATGTGAATAATCTCCGTTTGGTTGTAATTGATGCTCAGATTGTGTTGGTTGAACCATTTTGTCATTGCTTCCAAACATTTTGTTATTTTTGTGCAGTCTGGTTTATCTGTATTAAATGGAGTGTATATCATTATGTCGCCAGCATATATTTGATATAGTATATGGTAATTGCTTATTACTGAACATAGAGGTTGCATGTATATGTTGTGGGTGGATAGTGATAAGCCTTGGGGTATTCCTTGTTGTAGTGTAGACGGTTTTGATGTATGCAGGCCCGTTCATACTTGCTGCTGTCTGTTGTTTAGGTATGATTAGAATCAAAGGAGTGTGAAGCTGTGAAGGCCTATCTCACTCAGTCTTTGAATTAACCGATAATGACTGACTGTGTCAAAAGCACCCTGGTCACCCATTCAAAGAAATCAATCAGATTTATCTGGCAACACCCGCCGCTGGCGAATCCATGCTGCATCTGAACCTGTAATCTGCTAGACTCCAGAAACCTCCCTATTTTCTCTTTCAGCAGCACTTCCAATAATTTGCTCACCACCGTAGTTAAACTAATCGGCCTGTAGTTTTCAACCACATCCTTACTTCCACTTTTGTGTAAAGGGACCACCTGTGCCTCTCTCCAGTCCTTTGGCACCACTCCCAACTCCAACGAGGCATTGAAAAGGTCAGTCAGTGGAGCTGCTAAATCGCCCCCAAGTTCCTTCAGTTTTCTAGGGTGTATCCCATCTGGTCCCATTGCTTTGTCTACTTTAAGTTTAGCTAGTTTCTCATGAACACAGTCTTCTGAAAAATTTTCAAGATGCCCCTCACTTCTGTTCCTGTTTGTGGGTGTTTTCTGAGGTCCTGCTCCTGGTTCTTCATCTGTGAACACAGAACAGAAATATTTGTTAAGCAATTCCGCTTTATCCTCATCAGCTTCTACATATTCCTCCCCTTCACCCTTGAGTCTGACAATTCCACTTTTGCCCTTCCTCTTCTCACTAACGTATCTGAAAAATGTCTTATCCCCTCCCCTCCCCCCCCCCCCCCAATTTAACTGCATTGGCTATTTCCTCCCTTCATAAAACTTCCAAGCACATCTTGATAAACTATCCTTGTAAACCGCGCTGATACCAAATATTGCGCTATATGAAAGCTAATAAATAAATAAATAAACATCCATTCATGTTACATCTTATGAACTCCAGAAGGAAGTTCTCTTTGGAACAATGCAAGTATTACGTTGAGCATTAGCAGTAAATTTGAGAGAAGCATTCCTAATCCTTTTTACCTGGCTGCATTGGTCACTGCCTATTATCCAGAGGAGATGCTTCAGTCTTTGCAGGGGCATTATCTTGTGGTTCCATCGCCGGCTCGGTATAGCTTGGAGAGGAATAGAGAATTTGGGATGGCTTAGAGCTTCCCAGTGTTGCATTTGGTGTAGATTTTCTTTTTCTACTTTCCTTTTGTTTCACCATTCTGTTATTGTGCTATAATTTGCTTGTTGTGATATTCAGCCTATTTTTGTGTCTATTACAGTGGTGTAATTTCCACACAAGCAGCCCCTGCAATGCAGGATGGTCCAGACAGGAAAAGAGTCCACATAGCAAAGTTACTTTTATCTGTTTGCTGCACTGCCTTCGTTTCAGGCCTGGGTGGGCAAAGAGGAAGATTGACAGGGAAGATTGCCTTGCTGTCATCATGAGGGGGGCCCTCAGCAAACGTTTGCTTGAGAGCTCCCTACTAAAACTTTCACCACTGGTCTTGTGGTGTGTTTTTGCATAGTGTTTCCAATATATTGGATATTGTAAACAGCCTTAATGGGTTTATGAATGGCAGTTTATCAAATCTTGTCAATAAATTAATAAATTTGGCATTAAAAACATGTCCCTAAGTGGCGTATATCTAAATTCAGTCATGCATCAAAGAAGGTGTAAATGTGTGCATGTCCTCTATGAGGGTAATTATATATAAGGTTTGCTTAGTATAACATGCACTGCCACGTGCATATTTTACACCTATTCTATAAAGAAAGGTACTCGTGTACTTTATTGAATAAGTGTGTAAGAGATAAGATATTTTGTGATGTCGTCAACTAGATTTGTAGAAAATGTATGTAACTTATAGTATTCTATAATTTACGTATGTACATTTGCACTACTAAAGAAAGGTGATCCAACTGACTGTGGAAATTATCGCACAATCGCTCTGATCCCACATGCCAGCAAGATTCTAATGAAGATTATTCAAAAGAGACTACAACCATACCTGGAACAAGAACTCCCTGAAGTGCAAGCATGGTTCAGGAAAGGGCGAGGAACGAGAGACATCACTGCAGATGTGAGATGGATCCTTGAAAAGACTAAAGAATACCAAAAGGATATCTATTTGTGCTTTATCGACTATAGCAAGGCTTTTGACTGTGTAAACCATGAGAAACTCTGGGCCACATTAAGAAGCATGGGTATACCAGAACACCTGATCGTACTCTTGCACAATCTGTACATTGATCAAGAAGCAACAGTTCGAACGGAACAAGGAGAAACAGAATGGTTTAAAATAAGCAAAGGTGTAAGACAAGGCTGCATACTTTCCCCCTACCTGTTTAATTTATATGCAGAACAAATCATCAGAGAAGCAGGATTGTATGAAGACAACAGAGGTGTGAAGATTGGTGGAAGACTCATCAACAACCTTTGCTATGCTGATGATACCACATTACTGGCTGAAAGTGAAGATGATCTGAAACATTTGCTTCTCACAATCAAAGAACATAGTCTCAAAATGGGCCTGCACCTTAATGTAAAGAAGACAAAGATCATGACAACTGGCATAATCAACAGGTTCATCGTTGAAGGAGAAGAAATTGAAATCGTGAACAACTTTAACCTACTTGGATCAACTATCAATAAAGAAGCAACAAGCAGTCAAGAAATCAGATGACACATTGCTCTTGGCAGAATGGCTATGAAAGACCTAGATAAGATTCTCAAGAGCAGAGATGTCTCTCTTCATACAAAGATTCAACTTGTTCAAGCCATGGTATTTTCAATAACATCATATGGATGTGAAAGCTGGACAGTGAAAAAGATAGACAGGAAGAAAATTGATGCCTTTGAATTATGGTGCTGGCGGCGAATACTGTGTATATCATGGACTGCCCGAAGAACAAACCAGTCAGTACTAGAGGAGATCAAACCTAAGCTTTCTTTAGAAGCTCAGATGACAAGACTTCGACTTTCATACTTTGGACACATCATGCGAAAAGAGAGATCATTAGAGAAAGACATCATGCTTGGCAAGATAGAAGGTCAATGCAAAAGAGGAAGGTCAGCAATGAGATGGATCAATACAATAACAGCAGCTACGGGTACCAGTATGTCAACAATGAGCCGCCTGACTCAAGACTGAACACAATTTAGGATAGCTATCCAGAGGGTTGCCATGAGTCGACTCCGACTCGACAGCACTTAACAACAATACATTTGCACTCCACCCAAATTCTGAAATTACTCACTATTGCCTTAAAATTTAGAGTTACAGAATAGCGTCGGCCTAAACAGTGTATGTAAGTATCAATCTCCGCGCATAAGCCATTGAAAAGAAGAGACCTATGTGCAGTGATGATGTGTCAATTTATGTGACTTATTATGGAATTTCCTCCTATGCTTATAATCATGTATTTTGTAAAATATATGCATAAATCCAAACTCCACCCTTGATGCCCCCAGGAATGCCTACACACAGCGTATATATAAATATGTCCATCTTATTGGCATGTATTTTAATACACACATACACTTTTATAAAAGGTCTTTTCCAGGGGTAGAAAAGTCTTCACACACAGAAAAAAATTTATAAAATTACCTCTTCCCATATGTCTCTGTCATGTCCCTCCATCTCTGCAGGGGCAGCTCAAGGCAATCTGCTGCCTGAGGCGAAGTCTGAAATGGCGCCCCACCCCCCACACAAACACACCTTAGAGGGGGCAGGGCTTTTTCAGACTGAACCAAACTAAAAAGGCAATTAGATTATATGGAGGAAATGCAAGATGTTTGCACACAGGGCCGTATCGAGCTGCAATCGCACCATGTGCAGCTTGCAGCTCGAGCGCATGCCCCCCATCCCCCCATACCTCCGTCCAGTACTGCCTGCTCTTTCCCTGCTGCTGCTGCCCTCTGTTTTTTTCATGGTGATTCCGGCAGCAGGGAAACTGTAGGCAGCGCTGGACGAAGGTATGGGCAGGAGGAGGGGGGCAAGTGCCCGATCTGAAAGACACCGGCACTTTAAGGAGATCTGTCCCTCCCTACTCTGACATCACGTCGGAGGAGGGAGGAACCAGACCTGCTTAAAGTGCTGCGAAAAGGCTTGGGGAGCACATTTTGGCTGCCTGCTACTGTCCTGCCAGTGGCAGCAGGGCAAAAGCAGACAGCCGAAATGTGCCCCCCCAAGCCTTTCCACCCTGTGCTGCTGCACCGCTTGCACAGGTCTAGGTACGGTCCCGTTTGCTTTTTGCACATCAAGGAACTAAAAGACAGCAAGAACCAACAGCACAGTTTATAAAACTAAATTATAACTAATTTTTATTTTGTTTAAAACTGCGTTATGGTTCTTGCTTTTTCTTTTTCAACATATTTTGCATTCACAGTAGATACAGAGCAGAACCAGGACATTCACCCACAGCACTCAATATTTTTTTAAAAAAATCTGATTCTGATCTTCTCACTAACAGCAACAACAACCACTATTCTCCAGTACCAGGCATATTGTGAACTAATAAAAATCCCTACCACAAAGAGCAAATTTACTATACCATACCATATCAGCACAAACTTCCAAAACTCATACAAGGAGACCATCCAAAAAAACATCACTGTAAATACTACATGGGCCCTGGAACATCCATAAACCTATTTGAAAAGCTGAACAAGTCAAATTACTACAGTATAGTATAGATCTTTCTGTACAAACTCCATGTTAACAGAACACCTGCCCTCAGTCACACACTCACAACATCAACCCTCACCAAGTACAGAATAAGTAACCACAATCTAAAGTAAAAATAAAAATATGTAGACAAAATTTAAATTGAAACCCCAAGAAGCCAGAGTCCACATACAGTGCAACATCAGATAAATAAGAGATGCAGTTCCCCAATACTGTGTAAAATATAAAAATAGCACAAAGTCCAATCACTAAAATGAAATAAAATTATTTTTTCTACCTTTGTTATCTGACCATTTTATTCTCTGATCATGCTGGTCCCAATCCGAGGCTTCTGCTTTCCTGTCTTCTCTTAGCTCTCTTTCTGTGGTCTATGGTCCATCTGCCATTTCTTATCTCTTCTTGTTTTCTTCACTTCCTTCCATCAGCCCATTTCCAGTACAGTCAAACCTCGGTTTTCATTATTAATCCGTTCTAAGAAGTCTGACTAAAACCGAAACGTACGAAAACCGAAGCAATATTTCCCATAGGAAATAATGTAAATTCAATTAATCCGTTCCAGACACCCAGCTCCTGTCACTTCTCTCACCTGCCCGATCGTCCACAGGACAGCAAACACACAGATATTGTACTGTACGGCACTGCAACATCTCCTGCTTACATTGACAGCTACCCTGCTACCTCTGAGCCTGAGGGGGCGCTCCAGAGAACAGACAGGCGGTGGAGAGATCGGGGCCTTCCTCTCTGAGCAATCCTTGGCTCTTGACTCTGACTCTTGCTCAGCTGACTTTAGCTTCAACACGCGATCGGTGAGTCCGGGGGGTAGTGCTGCCGGGACTGGGGAGGCACATGGAGGCTGGCAATATGTCCACATTCCTGCCCTTGCCCATAGGAGGAGCAGCACCAGCCACTATTGGGACCATCAGCTGTTCAGTAACACAACGAAAACCGAGGCGATATCCGATAACCGAGACAACATCTCAGTCAGAAAAGACGTCGAAAACCGAAACGTACGAAAACCGGGGCCAACGAAAACCGAGGTTTGACTGTACCAGTAACCCTCCCCAGTATCAGCCCCCTTTCCAGTCCTCCCCTCCCAGTACCTTCCAATGGCAACTGCCTTGCATCCCCATGACTGCTACTGGTGTCCATTCCCTTCCAGTCCCCCTCCTTCCCCACTGTCCAGCCCCTTCTAGTCCAAATACCATCCCAGATATCAGCTTACGTCCATTCTCAGTGCCACCCCCCCAGTCAGCTCCCTTTCAGTTGCGCTACCCTCTGTTCATCCCCCTTCCAGTGCCATTCACATGTCAGCTCCCTTCCAGCCTCCTCCCCATTACCCAGCCACCTACCATTCCCATCCCCAAGTGTCAGCTCCCTTCCAGTCCCCTTTCAGTACATCCCAGGTGTCAGCTCCTTTCCAGCCCCCTTCTTCCCCTATGTCAGCTCCATTCCTGCCCCCTCCTTCTCCTGGCAGACCCTCTCATTATCCGCTCCCTTCCAGTCCTATTCTACCATCCTCCCGCATCAGCCCATTTGTAGCCCTAGCCCCCTAGTTTTCTTCCAGGGCCAGCAGCACTCTCCTCCCCTCCCCCATTAGCCCATTTCCAGTCCCAGCCCATTTCCAGTCCTATCCCCCTTATCAGCCCACTCTAGTCCTAGCCCTCCAATCAGCCCATTAGCAGACCTAGCTCATTTCTGGTGCTAGCCCCCCATCTGCCCATTACCAGTCCTAACCCCCCAATAAGTCCATTTCCTATCCTAGCCTCCCTAATCAGCCCATTTCTAGGCCTAACCCCACCAATCAGCCCACTACCAGTCCTAGCCCCCCTCCCGATCAGCCAATTTCCAGTTCTAACCTCCCCATCAGCCCATTTCCAGTCCTAGCCCCCTCCTCCCAAACAGCCCATTTCCAGTTCTAACCCCATCAGCCCATTTCCAGTCTTAGCCACCCCCGATAGCCCATTACCAAACCTAGCCCCCCTCCCAATCAGCCCATTTCCAGTCCTAACCCCCCCATAGACTATTACCAGTCCTAATCACCCCATCAGCTCACATCCAGTCCTAACCCCCCATCAGCCCATTTCTAGTCCTAGCCCCCCTCCCAAACAGCCCATTTCCATTTCTAACCCCCCATCAGCCCATTTCCAGTCTTAGCCACCCCCGATAACCCATTACCAAACCTAGCCCCCCTCCCGATCAGCCCATTTCCAGTTCCAGCCCCCCATAGCCCATTACCAGTCCTAACTCCCCATTAGCCCACTTCCAGTCCTAACCCCCCATTTGACCATTTCCAGTCCTAATCACCCCATCAGCTCACTTCCAGTCCTAACCCCCCCATCAGCCCATTTCTAGTCCTAGCCCCCCCTCTGGAACAGCCCATTTCCAGTTCTAACCCCCCCCATCAGCCCATTTCCAGTCCTAGCCACCCCCAAAAGCCCATTACCAGCCCTAGCCCCCTCCCGATCAACCCCTTTCCAGTATCAGCCTCCCCCATAGCCCATTACTAGTCCTAACCCCCCCCAGTCCTAACCCCCCCATCAACCCACTTCCAATCCTAACCCCCCCATCAGCCCACTTCCAGTCCTAACCCCCCCATCTGACCATTTCCAGTCCAAGCCTCCCCCACCCCAGGGAAATTGAAATTAAAATAAACTTGCTGCTGAAGCCGAAGCCAAAGCTGCTGCCAGGAAGTGCCTCGTGGCTGCAACGCAAGAGCCCTCTCCTCTTCCTTGCTGCTGGCTTTACAGAGCCGCGAAGGAAGAGTTTCCCTTTCTCGCGGCTCTGCTAAGCCCGCTGGCGCTGCAGAGCTGCGAGAAAGAGAAACTCTCCCTTCGCGGCTCTGTAAAGCCGGCGGCAGGGAGAGGGGAGGGCTCTTCCTTCGCGGCCGCGGGGCACTTCCTGGCAGTGAGGGAGAGGGGAGGGCTCTTCCGTTGTGGCTGCGGGGCACTTCCTGGCAGCAACTTTTCCATCGGATTTTTTTTTTTTTTCTGAAGGCGGAGTGAGGCGGCTCTTTTGGGGGCATTTCTGCCGCCCCCAAAATTTTGCTGCCTGAGGCCACCACTTCACTCTGCCTAATTATAGAGCCATCTCTGCATTCCTTTAGGATTAATATATTTGGATCTCTGAGTCTCATTTAATATGACTTCTGAGGCAGAACCCACAACATTTTGAATATCCTTTTCTTGACCACCTCTGGCCTTTTTCTATCCTTTCTGCATCCTATATGCTGGACTTTGCCTTTTTTTTATAGTGAACTTTAATTGGCAAGCATTTGACCATTCATCACATAACTGGAATTTGGGTTGTTCTTCCCTAAGTGCATAATTTGCACATGTCCACATTAAATTTCATCTTCCATTTGGACACCTTATCTCCCAATTTCTCAAGGTCCTCTTGTAATTTTTCATAATCTTCTTTTGATTTAACAACTTTGAATAATTTGGTGTCATTTGCAAAATCGATCATCTTATTCGTTATTCCCATTTCCAGATCATTTATGAACATGTTGAAAATCAGCAGGCCCAGCATAAATCCCTGGGGTACTCCACCATTCACCTTTCTCCCCTGAGAAAATTGCACATTTAGCTCTATTCTCAGTTTTCTTTTAACCATTTCCCAATTCATTCAATAAAACTAGCCTCAGGATCAATTCCTGAGACATTTGCTAATCACCACTCTCTCCAGAGTGTGAACATCATTTATTATTATTATCCTCTGTCATCTGTCACTCAATCAGATTTTAATTCAGTTCTACACCCTTGAACCCATCCCGGGCTGCTCTGTTTATTGACATGCCAGGACAGTATCCTTGCTGAAATCCAAGTAAACTAGTTCATGTCTTTGCCCTAATCCATTAGGCACCCAATTGAAGAAATTAATCTGATTCATGAGACATGATCTGCCTTTGGTAAGGCCATGTCTAGCTTACAGTAGATACTGCAACCCAATTGATTGCAGATAGTTTACTTCGTTAATTTTCTCGCCCCTCAGGAAAGACTAACAAGCCTATAGTTTACAACCTCCTCTATATATGCTCCTCTCCAATTTGTGGATCTACTCCCTCCAAAAATGTGAAGTGGTATTTTAGAAAGGACATCCTGGCATCTGTGGGAATATGTGAAAATGGAGCTGATTTCAGAAATGGGCCAGTGAATGTTCAAGCACCTTCTGAAATTGCCATGTGAACTTTTAAGAATTTTCACATAGGGTGCTAAGGTCGCAGCAGTATCTGTGACCCATGGAAAGTATGGCCATACTGATGTGCAAGAATCAATTAGCTGAAATAGGGACGAGGATGTACTTTTGCAATGCAAAATACTCATGGACACACAGGCACAACAGGAGCCCCCCCCCCCCCCCCGCAGCACAAGGACACAGCCAGACAAGAGGGACACGACAAAGCATCAGCAGCATTTTTCTTGTGTAAAGATCAGATCAGGTTAATGCTGCTGAACAGTAGTGCCTCTATATGCCCCGATGCTAACTGCTTAGCATCAGGGCATGTTGCGGGGTGGAACAGAGCCAATCACAAACCAGTCAGTGGTGATATTGAGCTGCTGCCCAGTTAGCGACTGGGCTCCGTGGCAGTCCCAGATATTCAATGCCAAGGCCAGATATAACCCTGGCACTGAATATCCATATTTAATGTTCAGCGCCGGTGGCTAGCTGCTATAATCACACTAGCTGCCGGTGCTGAATTTTGGGCCCATCAAGATCTCAGGCTGACAATGATGTAACTTAAATAGTTGTGCTATGCTCTGAAAGCATCTGTTTTTAGAACTTCCTACTACTAGGAAGTGTCATTTTTATAACACAACTAGACATATGCAGTGTTGTACACATAGACATAAAAAGACAGTCCCTTCTCTGTAGAACTTACAATCTATTAAGATGGACAAACAGAACAAAAGGGGACTAGGGAAGGAGAATGATTAAAATACACATGGGTATAGAGAGGGGAATAAAGAGATCAGTATCCAAAAGCAGCCTTGAAGAGATGAGTTTTTAGCCTGGATTTGAATAGGATCAGGGATGGAGCCTGGCGTACCAACTCACGTAGTCTATTCCAGGCATACGGTGCAGCAAAGTGGAAAGTACAGATTCTGGAGTTGGCAATAAACGAGAAGGGCATAGAGAAGTGATTTTCTTGATGAGTTCCGACCAGGCTCACAGAGGGCCAGGGCGTCCTGGATGGAATCGGGCTCTGTATGTCTTTGCAAGAAAAAAACCTTTACAGTTACTATCTCCCAGATTAGGTTTTTTTTAAATATTAGACCACCTTCTATAAAACTGTAAATAAAAATTACTATTTTTATGGTCCAGTCTCAGGTATACCTTACACCAAGACACCATGAGGCCAATTTCAGAAATGTGCACATCTGGGCAGCCAGCATATCAAATGGAAACAGGCAGAAATAGAAATGGATTCCACATCACACAAGGATAGATGCAGCTGCATGCACAGAATTGCCCACATAGACGTGCTAGGCGTGGCCCGCACACAGTGCTACATTGTACAAAGACGGGTATATGCTACAATGGCATTATATGACCGTGCACGCACCGTATTCTGAAAAGATGTTTATCTGCGATCCTGATCGCCTCCGCGACATACCTGCAAACCGTCACGCCTCGCTTCAAAATGTGCAGCTTTTAAACAGCTGTGGCCACGGACACTGCTGTTATGAGGCAGAATTAAAATGTAAATTGATGATACCCATAGCAGGATGCAAGTTAGATGATGGAAACTAGTCTGTGGCATACTCAGAACACTACAAAGCAATCGCAGTGCACTGTAATATAGCAGGAAAACAGGTAGAGAGTGATCCATCTGGCACAAATAGTGAACCAGCCATATATTTCCTTATCACTGATAACAGGCCACTGGCATGACAGCAGTCAGCAGTGGAAGCACCACACAGACATTCCCAGAGACACCAATGTCGTTCCCTACAACTATGCACATTGTGTAGAGCAATGCTGGTGCTCCTTGGAATGGCATACTCTGTCTGATGCCCACCTGCTGAGGTCCCCTTATTAGTGACAGGGAAGTGTACGGACAGGTATGTGAATACATACCTGTCCTGCTCACTCCTGCCTGTTTTCACTTGTACCTGGAGATGCTCCAGTCAGCCCTATGGTCCAGATATCTTCCAGGTATACTGGTCCCGCCCCCCCCCCGGATATGTAGATGAGCAATCTCAAGCCCCCCATGCAGCCCTCCAACCACACATACACATGCACTTTCACTTGCAGACGTCTGCCAACAGCATGCCCTGCACTGGATAACATAGATGATGGAATGGAAACCATGGATATCAGTACTTCCAACCCATCATCATATCTGATCACTACATTTCAAGATGCATACAGACATACACAATACCTACAACAAGTGGACCTCAGTCACAGAGCTGCTTTAGGCCAAAACAGCCTATCAAGTATATCAGCCTTAAGGGTCAGACCTCGTATGCGCATTGCAAATCATAGGCCCACATATGTAACCAATCGCAATAGTGACCTGTGCAGACAATATGTGCCATAGGGCTACTGGTGTAGACTTCCCCCATTATTGTGTTCCGATAGGTGTGCATCTGACCTTCTCTGCATTCGGAGACTGTACACATTGCATAGGGCATATTGTAAAGGTCTGCTGTGTGGAGTGCAACACTCCAGCTGGTAGGGTGCTGCACATGCCACCAATGGCTGGGCTTACATTTTCACAAGGAGTCCTAGGGCTCCGTCACCGGTATCATTTTGAGAATGTGGGCATTGTTAGGGGATCCACACTTTGCTTCTTTAGCTCACTCAGCAAATGCCAGCAAAGCCGGTAAGCGCAGCTGTGCTCTTCCCCATACATTTGTGTGGGTATTTTTTTGCTACTGTGACCTCAAACCTCCCTCTCCTCTGCTTTATGTTCAGGAACACTGCATGCTGTGGTTTCCCAGCCTGCAGACACAACAGTGCACAGCATAGATTACACATTCATTCAGCACTATGCTGCACTGAGGTGCAGGGCAGAAATATTTCTAAGTCCTACTTTTATTCCACCTTTCAACAGGCATAACCTGGACGTCTGCGGGAACTATTGTGAATGTACAAGGGTTGCTCCGGAATATGTTTATACATCTCAATGGCTGGCCATGCCCCCATTACGCCCCCTCCCGTCCATCTTCTGGGATCCACGTTTATGTGCTGTGTACATGCAGGGCTGCGAATGTGCAGATTATGGTTTTGGACGTTTTCGCAAGATACACGTCTATCCTGCACATACAGGTGGCTTATTTGTGGTTCAGAATGACCCCCCCCCCATGTAAGTAAAAGTATATTTGTATGTGTATGTACTGTGCGCATATACAGGGTGGCCCAAAAAAAATGAGAACATCTCGTAAATTAAAAGCTTAAATAGTTTACTTATTTACCTTTTTTAGCTATAAACGTCTTTATTTCAACAATTTCCGGTTGCCATCTTTGTTTTTTAAATTTGTCAATCGTTTACATATTTCTTTTTGAATTTTTAAATAACTTATATGCTACAAGATGTTCTCACTTTTTTGGGCCACCCTGTATATGTATATATATATATATATATATATTTTAGCACTCGATCCTTCAGACAGGAAACTAGATAGTTTCTGAGGCATATTTTAGTAGAAAAAAAAGGAAATTGCAAACAGTATGAAGATTTAACAGATGTGACAATGTTTCAGAGCGTGCAATGTGATAAAAAAAAAACAACACAATGAGGAAGTCAAGAATGAGTTGCAATTCAGGGAAATAGTGTGTACCATTATAAAGTCATTTAATAGAAGAGTCACAGAAAGTGTGATCGGGATGATTAATAAGCTCACTTTAATTACTGCTGGTCAATAATATGTAAATAAATATCATACATATCTAGTATCTGAATAATTAGAACATGGATTTGTGCCTTATGATTAAGTCCTCCTGGTGCTTGTGGTCCAAAAAGAGGAAAAAGCCTGCTTGCTTCCCCCATTCCTTCCCCCCCCCCTCCCCTGTCCATTCATGTCTGATCTGTATGCAGAGGCAAATGGTAAATGGGAAAGTAATTTTTTTCTATTCAGATGAATTTCGGGAAATGTAGTACTTGAATGTGACCATACTATTTATTTTTGTTAAGATCATTGTTTGAAGAGAAAAAAATAAACATAAAACCAGCTGTTCACACTCACAGCCAAAGAGCATGCTCCTTCAAGTTTGTGAATGTACTTGTTGAATATACGTGAGTTTGCCTTCTAATTGCTTCCATATCTAGACATGTTTAGAATTCCACTACACTGTAGTAATCAAACTAGCACTAAAGTACTGGACAAAAAAAAAAAAAAGAACCAGATCAAGAACTGCTCCAAACAAGAACAATTATTCATTCTATAGTTGCCCTTCCTTCCAAGCCAGCAACTCTGTAACTCTGTGGGCAATAATATGAGTACTACTCAAGGAAGAGGCTGGGGGGGGGGGGGGGACAGATCCTGGAAAGGACAATAAGTATAAATCAACAGAGATGTGATTCCCCTGTGCAGTGAGTTGGGCCACTGGAAATCTGAGTGCCCCAAGTGACCCCCCTGAGGACCCTTAAGGCCAGAAGTGCCTGAAACCATATATATTCATGGCTCTGCAGAGGTATTACTAGGCAGGGGGGGATGATAGCCAGGAAGAACCAGGGAGGTCTCTCCAACCAGGCCACCCACAGATGCCTTGCACCCTCTTATTCCTCTTGCCTTTGACACTCCAATTGATGGCTGGAGCCACACGGTCATTAATGCTCAAGCTGTGGAACGGACTGCCCCTGTATCCCTTGCCTCCTAATCTCTATTAGAGGCCATATTTCTTCCTACTGAGCTTGTTGCTGTAAACTGTTGTGAAAAAATCTATATATAAGCTTATATCTTCCATCTATAGTTCACTTATAGACAAAAGACTTTGACCAACAGTATCCTGGTTCTGGATGGCTCTAATGGGCAAAAGAGAAGGTAGAAGTGACCAAAGGTCACCTAATGATGTGAAGTACCATGTTAATCTACTGTTGGATTTTGGACTTTACTGTAATTGCAGCCCTGCTTGTTGACTTCTTGAAGGGAGAGATACTGGGGATTGAGTTATCTGGATGGAATAGGTGGTGCAAGCTCCCTCCTCTTCCCCTTCCAAATGCAGATCTTGAATTGTATGTAGATGGTTCTTTCCTCAGGCATGAGGGGGTTCCTAACGTCAGGTTATGCTGTGTGTACTTTACATGAAATTGTTGAACATGGGTATTTGGCTGATGTTTCCAGTGCCCAAGCGGCTGAACTTGTGGCCCTTCTGAGGGTTTGTCAATTGGGCAAAGATAAACTTTTGACTGTTTATACTGACTCTAGGTACACTCATGGCATCACCTGGGATTTCAGCATGATATGGAAAACTAGAGGGTTCCTCACCTCCTCCAACAAACCCATTGTTCACAGTGATGTAATCTTCAGCTGCTTGAGTCTTTCTTGTTACCCTCAGTACTGGCTGTTGTAAAGTGCAAAGTCCATGATTCCTCCAATAATGAGGTTGCCAAGGGCAATGCTAAGGTGGATGCTGCCGCCCTTCATCGTATTTACTCTTGTTCTGTGACTAACCTTCTTGTTTTCCAGGTGCCAACCATGATGCTTATCCAAGACTTTCAGCAGGGTGCTACCCCAGAGAAACTTCAACTGTGGCAGTCCTTGGGGTGTCAAAAAAGGGGATATGGACTGATCCAGCCGATAAGGCCCTATGCTCTTCAAGCTTTGTTATATTCATTGTGCCAGTTATATCATGGGTTACATATGAAGGGCAATCTGCTATGTTGCATGCCATGGCTCTACATTGGGGAAACAAAGAAAGTGCCCTTGATAAGGTCATAGGCGAGTGTGTTAGAAGTTGCCACATTTGCTAGGTAAACATTGTGGGGAAAGCATGTAAGGTGAAGCCTCAGAAACCTCCTAGGCTTGAAGGGCCTTTCTTAATGTTGCAAATAGACTTTATTCAACTACTCAAGATAATGGGAGTTGAGTACTGTCTGGTGGTAGTGTGAATGTTTTTGGGATGGGTGAAGGCTTATACTCGCAGGAAGGCAGATGCTGCTATGGTAGCTAAGAAGCTGTTGCAAAATTTCATTCCCAGGTCCTCTTGAGTGATCGGGGGATACATTTCATAGGGACAATCATGGCTCAGGTATGATGGGGACCAGGAATTAAACAAGCCCTGCATACCCCCCATCAACCTCAAAGCTCTGGCCAAGTGGCGAGGGTCTATTTCAAAACAAAGTTGTCCAAATTAACTCAGGAATTGAATCAAAAATTGGGTATAAGTCCTGCCCCTGGTTTTGATGAGCTTCGACACCACAACTAGTAGGACAAGGGGTCAGCTTACCCCCAATGAGATTGTTTCCGGGAGATGATTTTCACCATTCTATACTCACCCTGAAACAGACCTGGTCTTAATGTGCAGCGAAATATTGTCCTATTGTAATGGTCTTATGGCCTTTCTTTCTCTGGTGAATTCACAGGTGCAGAAACCATTTCAGGTCCCCATGCAGGGCCATGACTTACAAGCAGAAGACTGGGTCTACCTGAAGGTCCACCAACAGAAGACTTCACAGGAAGCTCAGTGGAAAACCTTACAAAGTCCTGCTCACAGGATATTCAGCAGTCAAGCCTGAAAGTCATCCCCCATGAAGGCAGCAGAACCCAAAGAGTCATGGTCCATGCAGCTAATCGGAGACCTGAAGCTGAAGATCCAGCATAGAAGAGATGGACCCTGAAATTTTGAGAAACAGACTTTATGGACAAACAGCAAAGGAGAGCTGGCACTGGCCAGTTCTGGGCATTATTGTACTGTCAATGTGTGGGATAAACTGTTAATGTTCATGATGAGATCCCGGAAGTAAGCTCAGAAATTAAGGGACGGGGCAAAATAAATGTTAAGCCTCCTCTCACCCCTAATCTTTTTGTGCAGAGCTTTCAGGAATTCAATGATCCTATTGGATTAAACAATTGCCTAGTTTGTAGTAAGATTCCACCTGCTGGGGTGATAGGCTTGCCCTTTGTGGCCTATCCCCTCAATATTACCCAGCTTGAATCAATGTCCTCCACCTTTGTAGGTCGCCACAACATCACCTGGAAGGAGATAGGTTTATTACACCCCAAGATTAGACCCTTTAAAGTAATTATCCGGGGAGCTCCCCCCTTTTGCTTTCGGGGGAGGGAGACAACCTTGTGGAGAAAAGTATAGCTTGCCATTATATCTGGCAGCCAAATGGCTTCTGGGTTCCTCTCAATGGCACATGAACAACCTTTTGCTATGCAACAAGGCTGGGGCCTTGTTGATGCTTTCAAATGCCATGGCAGAGATGATGACTCTGACTGTTCCTGGCAATGGAAGCTCAGCCCCTTTTTAGGTTATTACTACATACCCTTTCCCAGAATCATGAAGGAATACCTTCCACCGACCAATAGCCATATTGTGCGATGGCGTGCCTTGCCCAAGGGTAAGGTAGTACAAGTAGGGCATTACTTTGTGTGTTGGGATCTGGCCTACCAACAGCTCCCCAAGGGTTAGTCGGGTACCTTTTTCATTGCTATAGTCCTCTCTCCACTTTCTATTTATCCTCTTGATTGGGATGTATACCAGACCCAGATCCTAAGGCCCCAACCCCATGGATTCGAACAAGTCCCTAGATTTCCAACTCCCCGTCTTCAAGTGTGTGGGGGATGTTTTTTATGAATCCACTGAGGAGGAAAGAAATGCTTTCCTTAAGGAAGTTCAGGAATATGTTTATTCCACCTCCATACTCACTAAAGCAAAATTAGATGCCCTCTCAGGCATGGGATGGTTGCCATTTTCAGGGTCCACCATTGCCGCAGAACTGGGAATGTCAATCCAATGCCTACAGGCAGTCATCGAGCTCCTCACTGATAGTACCACCTGAGCACTGATGGGTTTGTAGAAACAGGTATCCCAGCTATTTACCTTTTCTATGGAAAACTGCATGGCTCTCAACTATCTTTTGGCAGCTGAAGGGGGGACTTGCACCCTCATAAGTGAGCAATGTTGCATCTTTGTGGGTGACAAGTTCCAGTTGGTCATGGATAGTATACGCTATATGAAGAAAGCTGTTCATGTGGGCACCGACAGTTATAAGGGAGGTATTGACTGGTCACCCCTCATCTCCTGATTCTCAGTATTAGAGTCCTGGGCAAAGAAACTTCTAGTATATTTAGCCATTGCTCTGGCCATTGGAGTAGTATGCTGTTGCTTATTCCAATGTGCAGGCACCTTATTGCATGCTTTCTCCCATTGTCTAGCCAAATGTTTAAGACTTCATGTAGTAAATGTACTAACCCCAGATGCCACTATCCAGTAGAGTTAGATGGGAACACATTGACCCTGAATGAAGCAGAATCCATGTTAGCCGCTATTCTTCATGTTAAATTAATTGGTTAATACCCCTTGGGAGGGGTGTTGACCAAAAGGGGAGGACTGTGAACGAGGAAATTGCACCTAAAATGGCAGTCAGTACCATGTGACCAGTAATTGAGTATGTGCTTGAATAGGACCATGAGATGGCTGCCTTCTTATGCCTATGTGGCACTAGCAGGTCCATGAAATGGCTGGGTTGTCTGGATGGTCTTAGAATGGGGAACTAAGCTTAGCTAAGGATGTGACAGGAGGAAATATATACAGTACTATACCTGAGATGATTGATGGGTTTTGCTGCTTATGTATAAGTGTATTTCCTGTAATTGGCAGATTGGAGCCTGATACCTGGAAAGAAGGGTCTCAGTGTCTGATCTCCTTGCAGTTTCATGTGCTTTATAAATAAATAGTGACCTATTGAGGGAAGTTGGTGCCTGCTCAGTTTCTCTGATATTTAGAGTGCATCAAAAGTGACTTCATGGCTCTGGGACAGAGGGTGAAGCAGATAGATGCACAGGTGGTGTCCTCTTCAATCCTCCCTGTTAAGGGAAAAGGCCAAGGCAGAGAAGCTTGCATTCTGGAGATAAATGCATGGCTGTGTGGATGGTGTCATCAAGAGCATTTTGCTTTTCTGGACCATGGGATGATTTTCTAAGGGCTGCAGAGCAGAGATGGTGTCCATCTATTTTAGAAGGATCAACTTGTCTTCAGTAGCAGACTGGCTCACCTACTGAAGAGGGCTTTAAGTTAAATTCATTGAGGATAGTTGAAGAAAGCCCCCAGGTAAGTGAAAGCCCCAGGTAAGTGAAACACTAAAAACCTCTACAGAAATGAGTAAAAGGGGAAACATCTGGAAAGCGGTGTGTATAATTGCTGTAGCATGGGAAATAACGTCCCAGAAACTGAAGATTTAATGGAAGAGGCTGACTTGGATTTAGTGACTGTTACAGAGACATGGTTCACAGACAACCATGACTGGGATATAATTACTGTATACCAGGCTATACTTTATTCAGAAAGGACAGGGTAGGAAAAAGAGGAGGAGGAGTGACACCATATCAAAAAGAAAATAATATTAAAGCTATAGAATTACAGGGCTTAAAAGGGAGTGAGGAGGCACTGTGGGTAAACTAGAAAGAGAGAAAGGGAAATCCATTTGCACTGGAGTGATAAACAGACCTCACACACAGGGAGAAGAAGTGGATGGAGATTTAATAGAAGACATACACAGCATTGCCAGGAAAGGGAAAGTGGTACTGATAGGTGATTTCAATATTCCCGGATATTGATTGGCACATCTAGAAGTAAGGAGGTACTGGATTCTCTACAGGAAGAACTATTCCGGCAACTGGTAACAGAACCCTCACATAAAGGGGCCATACTGAACTTGGTGCTTACCAATGCTGAAAGTGTTTCTGATGTTATAGTGGGAGATCATCTCGCATCCAGTGATCGCCAGATGGTGTGGTTCAGTATAAGGACTTGGGCTGTTAAAATCCATTCAAAAGTGAGGGTCTTAACCTCAAGGCATTGTTAGCGGGATGGGAACAGCTAGGGGATGTTGCAAAACAGTGGGCAAAACTGAAAGGGAAATTTTAAGGGCAACAAACCTTTTTGTTAAAATGATAAATAAAGGTTAAAGGTAAAAAGAAAAGGAGACCGCTATGGTTCTCAAAAGAAGTAGCTGAAAAGGTTAAGAAAAAGAGGGAGGCCTTCATGAAATACAAGAGATCAAAGAGAGAGGAAGACAGGCATCTATATTTGAAAGAACTTTGAGAAACTAGCAAAGTTGGCAGGAAAGCAAAGATACAAAAAGAAAAAGAAATACCCAGTGCAATAAAATGGGGAGATAAGACCTTTTTCAGATATGTTAGTGAAAGGATGAAGTGCAAAAGTGGTATTGTCAGACTCAAGGGTGAAGGGGAGGAATATGTAGAAGCTGATAAGGATAAAGCTGAATTGCTTAACAAATATTTCTGTTCTGTGTTCACAGATGAAGGGCCAGGAGCAGGATCTCAGACAACACCCAGAAATAGGAACAGAAGCAACAGGCAAGTAGACAAGGCAATGGAACTGGATGAGATACATCGGAGAATACTGAAGGAACTGGGGGACATTCAAGCAGCTCCACTGACTGACCTTTTCAATGTCTCTTTGGAGTCGGGAGTGGTCCCAGAAGACTGGAGAGAGGCACATGTGGTCCCTTTACACAAAAGCGGAAGTAAGGATGTGGTTGAAAACTACGGGTCAATTAGTTTAACCTCTGTGGTGAGTAAACTATTGGAAACGCTGCTGAAAGAAAAAATAGTGAAGTTTCTGGAATCCAATGGATTACCGTATCCGAGGCAGCATGGATTCACCAGAGGCAGGTCTTGTCAGATAAATCTGATTGATTTCTTTAACCGGGTGACCAGGGAGTTGGACCGAGGGAGGGTGCCTGTGACATATACCGCGTTTTGTGAGACTCCAAGTGGTACTACCTGGAAGAGGGCCATGAAGCTGCAGAACAAAACTGCAGACAAAGTACAGGACTTGATATTATGACTACTTGTAGGTGCATGATGGGAGGAATGAAACTCCTTTTTTTGTAGTTCCTAATCTGATTTTTCCCATTGCTCAAAGTACATTTTCAGTTACTGTATTTATTAGTAAGATTTTTTTTATTTCCCTTTTTGATTTATACATTTATATAGGAATTTTAGAAAAATCACTGCTGAATAAAGTACCAAACAAAAAATTCCTAGCTATTAAGCCACCACATCAACACCCCCCCCCCCCCGACCAACTAGTTATGCCAGGGATTGAACCCACAGTCTCTCACACACAAAGCAGGTATTGAACTTCTCTAGTACTTATAAGAACATAAGATATGCCATACTGGGTCAGACCAAGGTCCATCAAGCCCAGTATTCTGTTTCCAACAGTGGCCAATCTAGGTCATATGTACCTAGCAGTTTCCCCAAGGGACACAGGTTCCACAATGCTTGTATTGGTTCAAGAATTGATATCCCGGGTCCCTTCTTAATAATGGTTTATGGACCTTTCCTCCAGGAACTTGTCTAAACCTTTTTTAAACCCAGCTACACTAACAGCCTTTACTACATCCTCTGGTAACAAATTCCAGAGTTTGATTACACGTTGAGTGCAAAAATATTTTCTTTTATTAGTCTTAAATAGTTTACCCTGTAGCTTCATTGCATGTCCACTATTTATTTATTTAACAGTTTTTATATACCGTCTTTCTACAAGTCAAGACGGTTTACATGAAACAATATAGTACAGTATATTACAACTGTTTACAAGGAACAAAGAAAACAAATAGGTAATATAACTAGATAACAAGTAACAATTAACTATGATACAGATAATATATACAACTGTAGCGGTAGAACTAACTACCATGTCTTTCTATATTCTGATAAGGTAATCGATCTACGTTTACCCGTTCCACTCCGTTCATTAATTTATAGACTTCTATCATATCTCCCCTCAGCCGTCTCTTTTCCAGGTTAAAGAGCCCTAACCTTTTTAGCCTTTCTTCATAGGAGTATCCTTCCATCCCCTTTACCATTTTGGTGGCTCTTCTCTGAACCTTTTCTAAAATCGCTATATCCTTTTTAAGATATGGCGACCAGAATTGCACAAAATATTCAAGGTGCGGTCTCACCATGGAACGATATAGAGGCATTATAATATCTTTTGTTTTATTTTTCATTCCTTTCCTTATCATACCTAGCATTCTCTTTGCTCTCTTGGCCACCGCTGCACACTGGGCCGAGGGTTTTAACATGGTATCCACAATGACGCCTAAATCTTTTTCCCGGGTGGTGGTTCCTAATGTGGAATCTTGCATCGTGTAACCATAGTTTGGGTTGTTCTTCCCTAGGTGCATAACCTTGCACTTGTCCACATTAAATTTCATCTGCCATTTTGATGCCCGGTCTTCCAATTTATCAAGATCCTCTTGCAATTTTCCACAATCCTCTTGGGTTTTAACAACTTTAAATAGTTTGTGTCATCTGCAAATTTGATAACCTCACTCGTTATTCCACTTTCCAGGTCATTTAAGAATATGTCAAAAAGCAGCGGACCCAGCACAGATCCCTGGGGTACACCACTATTCACATTTCTCCATTGGGAAAATTGGCCATTTAGCCCTACCCTCTGCTTTCTATCTTTTAACCAGTTCCTGATCCACAGTAGTGCACTGCCTCCTATCCCATGACTCTTTAGTTTTTCCAAAAGTCTCTGATGAGGGACCTTGTCAAAGGCTTTCTGAAAGTCCAAATACACTATATCAACCGACTCACCTTTGTTCACCTGTTTATTCACACCTCCAAAAAAACAACATATTAGGAAGACCAGATCTTCCTTGTCTAAAGCCATGTTGGCTGTCTCCCATTAAGTCATGACTATCTACATGTTCAGCAATTTTGTTCTTTATGATGGTTTCTACCATTTTTCCCGGTACTGACGTCAGGCTCACCGGTCTGTAGTTTCCCGGATCACCCCTGGAACCCTTTTTAAAAATTGCGTTACGTTTGCCATCCTCCAATCTTCAGGTATTACAGATGATTTTAATGATAGTTCACAGATTACTAATAGCAGGTCTGCAATCTAATATTTCAGTTCTTTCAACACCCTTGAAAAGGTGTGTATGGAAAAGAGGTATCAGGGTAAATGGAGTTGATCAATGCTTGCAGACTACTGCTGGACAGTGACAAGGGATATTCTATTGCTTCTGTATAAGAAACAGATCAGGAAGAGTCGTGAAGCCACTGAATGAGAACAAAAATTGCTAGAATGTACTGTGGTGAGCCACGCCCTAGCTCCATGGTGACCAGGGGAGGTGTCGAGGGAAGCCTGGGGATGGAGTCTGAGGCTATAGGGCAGCCCCAATCATATAAGCAGGGAGAGTCTTCCAGAGGGGGAAACAAAGAGGGGAACGAAAGGAGGAGGAGGAGTGAAAGGAGAGAGACCAGGAAGAAGGAAAGCAGGAGGAGATCGTGTCCGTGGAGCGGAGTCCAGGAGGGAAATCCTCTGAGGAGGAGACGTTCCCTAGCAGGCTGGACACTAGCAGAGAATCTCTTGAAACAACAGGAAGTAAGGAGATTAGGAGGACACATGTAAGAGAAAAGTGCTCTATCAGAAGCCTCAAAGGAGATCCTTATTGCATGCAGCATTCAGACAACTCAAGCCCTGAAGTCAGCCTAGCTGGTAGGAAGAGTACAGCTGGCTTGGAACGCAGGAGAGTTGATTCTTGGGGAAATGCTGGTAGAAGGCAAGGAACAGGAATCTCTGTGAGAGAGTCTGTGGAGAAGGTTCTACCTGTGGCACAGCCTGAGAGAAGACAGGTTGCTGGGAACAAGGTGAGCCCCTTGCAAGTTTTAAAAGGTTTATTAAAAAAGAAAGATATCCTATATCCTTCCCCTGCAACTCAGCATAGTGAGGATTCCCAATGGGAACAGGTTTTGAAATTGTTGGAGCAGTTAAACCTGCCGTTAGAGACGCTGAGGCCAGCCAGGTGCTAATTGAACCAAATGAGGAAAGTATGGAAGTAGAAGAATGCCTTTCAGAAAGTGTATGTTCTGATGTTGAAATGGATTGCTCTTACTGTGTGAGTCAGAAGAAGTAAAAGCTGTATGGTTTTTAAAAGTAGTGAAAAAGCCAAAAGCTTTGGAAAGTTTATGACCTGCTGGAAATTTGGTTAATTGAAGCACTAATGTTGAGCTAGTCAGACAGGCTCAAAGAAGGCTATGAATGCTGGAAGTTAAAAGACAATATTTGCAGCTTGAAAGTGAAGAATGCCAATGTCTTTAAAAAGGAATGATACACAGGTTTAGCAGCTTGTAATCAGGAAGCCAAGGTGCTGTGCAGAGCCCTGAGTGATACAGATTTGTGCTATACCAAGCCTGGGACCTAAGAATGTAATCTTGACTGAAGGCAAGGTTTATTGCTTCATTTAAAACAAGCTGTTTGAAACGGCTAATGCCTGAACTGTGCTGTAAAGTTTGTTTTTCCTTTTTTTTTTTTTTCAATATTTTATTTTGAACCATCAAACAAAACATCAAATACAGAGCATAAGACAATCGCTCCCTGGGGTGGACTCTGATCCCCAAGGTGCAAGATACATAGATGGTTACATAGTTTTTTAAGATAATACCCCTATTTCCCCCCCTCCCCCCCCAACCTCCCCCCCATAAACCCTTCCCCCCCCTCCACCCAGACGCAATACCCACCCGGACCAGCATATATAACAGTGCCGAACCTCTGTAGGTCTCCACATACATCCAGGGCTATCAACAGCCTAATTGCAGGGTTACATTACGTGTCCGAGGACTCAACTTTTGAATATAGGGCTCCCACAGTAACCAGAAAGCAGACCATCGCTTCACATGACCTCGTGCAGCCCGACACTCCAGGAGCATAAGTTGATGGAAGGAGTTCCGCCACTCCCAAAAAGAGGGAGGGTGGCTGTCCCTCCACCCACGTAGAATGGGGCCCTTACCCACCAGACATGCCTTCCGCACCAGCCAACGACTCCATTTCCCCTTTGGAGAGGTGAGACCCAGGAGATCCAAGACGATCAAGGCCGCATCCCAGTATACAGGTTGTCCAAGGAGGTCGGCCATATAGAGGGCAATTCTATGCCAATAGGGGCGTATGCGCCGGCAGCCCCACCACATATGGTACAAGGTCGCCAGGGGCTCCGCACAGCGTGGACAGCTACCATCTGCGGTCAAATGGCAGCGAAGGGCTCGCCGCGGGGAGAAATGAACCCTAGTTAAACACTTAATTTGAATTTCTCGCCAGCGAGCACCATCTGCCAGGCTCGCCACCCTCCGGAGGGCCACCAGAATAGTACCATGGGGAATCTCTCGACCCAATTCCACCCCCCAGGCTCTTTCCACACCGCTGTAATCTGGCTGTGGTCGAAACTGCTCCAACCGAAGATGGAAGGTCCGAATAGACGGCCGCTCAACGTCGCCAAACCCAAAAAACGCTATTATCTGGGCCGAGCGGTCGCCACAGAGTTCCGACCGTGGAAGGGAAGCCACGTAATGGGCCACTTGCATGTATGCAAAGAAGTGTAGGGGCCCCAATTTATATTTGCGGGATAGCATGGGAAAGGGCTTAGGTTTACCCGCCAGGTCCACCACATGGCCCAGCGCCCGCACTCCTCTCTCCCCCCACTGACGAAACGCTGCCGTTTCAGTCCCCGGGGTAAAATTGGCGTTGCCCCAAATAGGTAGCCAGCTCGACACCTGCCACCGTCGGCCCCAATAGACATTCAATTTCCGCCAGGTTTTATATACCGGGGCCAATAACACGCTGTCCGCTAAATGCATAGGCCACCTACTCACCTCCAAATGCAAAAGGGCCCGTAGAGAATGGGGTGCCACGTACGCCTCCTCAAACGCTCTAGGGGTATAAAGATCATTATCCCCGAGCCAGTCCCCCAAATGGCGGGCTTGACAAGCCAACACATAAGCACCAAGATCTGGAAGCCCCCATCCCCCCCCACGGATCCTCCCCATGAGTCTACGGTACGAGACCCGAGCTCTCGACCCCCGCCATAGAAAGCCCCGAAATTCCGCCTCAAAGCACCTGATATCCCGACGAAGGATCCACACAGGGAGGGTCTGTAGCCAGTATAAGATCCGCGGCAGGAGGACCAATTTGATCGCCGCAATCCTCCCCATAAGGGATATGGGGAGGGACTGCCACGCCTGCAGCTGAGTCCTCACCTTGGCCAGCATCCGTCGCAGGTTAGTCCTATATAGGCGACCCGGTTGACAGGACAGTACAATTCCCAAGTATATTAACTGGCGCTCAGCCCATCGGAGGGGAAATTCGCCCACCCAGCTACCCCGAAGTCGGCCAGAAACATCAAGGGCTTCAGACTTATCCCTATTGATACTAAACCCCGCAATCTGCCCGAAAACGCGGAACTCCTGCAACAGAGGGGGTAGGGAATCCCCGGGAGAAAGCAAGTGCACCAACAAGTCATCGGCAAAGGCCGAAATCTTAAATACCTGAGGGCCAATACTTACGCCCCGGATTGTCCGCATACCCGCCACTCGGCGTAGAAGAGGGTCCAAAGAAAGAACAAAAAGGAGAGGAGAGAGGGGGCAGCCCTGACGGGTCCCCCTCTGCAATGAAAAAGGCTCTGAGATGACTCCATTACAGAGTATCGCTGCGGTAGGATTGGCATACAAACTGTCGACCATGTTACAAAACGACGGCCCCAAACCATACTGAGGGAGGATGAATCTCAGGTATTGCCAGTCCACCCTGTCAAAGGCTTTTTCTGCGTCAAAGCTAATCAAGAGAGAGGACAGGTGTCTATACTGAACCCATTCTAAAGACGCTATGATCTTACGTAAGTTACGGACCGCGTATCGCCCCTTAACAAAACCGACCTGGGACTTATGGACCAACTGCCCCAAAAACTCCGCCAGGCGGTCTGCCAAGATCTTAGCCATTAATTTAAGGTCGAAGTTGAGCAAGGAAATCGGACGATACGAGGCTGCAGAAAGAGGGTCTTTGGCCGGTTTGGGGATAAGAACAATATGAGCATGATTAACCCCCACCGAAAAGAGCCCTGCTGCGCTCGCCGATTATGTACAGCAGTCAGCGTTGGGGAAATCTGTTCCTTGAGGATTTTGTAGAATTCAGCACCTAGACCATCGGATCCTGGGGATTTGTAGCAGCTGGCCTTGGAAATGGCCCCTTGCAGCTCGGCCACCGTAATTGGCTGATCTAACTGAGCTCTTTGCTCAGTGGAAAGGCGGGGCAAGTCTAGTCCCCTCACATAATCCGCCATCTTCGTGGGAGAAGTCGCCTCCGCAGTGTAAAGTTTCTGAAAGAAAGAGCGAAAGACACGCGCTATCGCCGGGCTTTCCCTGTGCAAAGTCCCAAGATCATCTCGCAAGGCGGGCACCAATTTAGAGCCCCTGGGTCCACGCAGGCACCGAGCCAATAACTTTCCCGGCTTGTCCCCATAACGGTACAATTGATAGCGATAATACAAGACTGACTTCTTTGCTCTCTGGTGTAAAAGTTCGTTTAATTCCATTTGAGAATCCCATAGCTGCTTTTTTAAGTCCGCAGTGGGAGTATGAGCCCAGCGGCGTCGCAAGTTCGTCACCAATCGCTCTAAGACCATAATACGTTCGGCCCTTAATCGTCGTTTTCTGGCAAGAAACCCAATTATATCTCCCCTCAGTACGACTTTCGCCGTTTCCCAGAGCAATTCGGGGTCATCTTGATGACCCCTATGGTCGGCCTCGAATTCCTGCCACCGCCGCTGTATAAATGTGCGAAATTGGGCGTCTCTGTATAATTCCAATGGAAAACGCCATTGAAAGGCCCGTGACGTACTCCCACTCCAAAAGACTTCCATCCAGACAAATGCATGGTCAGATATCTCTACAGGCCCTATCTGGGCGTCCCCCACCTTGGCAAACAGCTCAGCGGATAACAACAAATAGTCTATACGTGCACTTGTGCCGTGGGCCCGGGATTGGTGTGTGTAATCCCGCTCGCCCGGATGTAGTAATCGCCAGGAGTCCACTAGCCCCAGTCTGGAACAGAAACGTCGCAGTGCCTGAACCGTCGCCCGTCTTTCTCTTTGCTCCCCCACTTTAGAGGTATCGAGATCGATATCCATGACCCCGTTGAAGTCTCCCCCCAAAATAACGGGGAGCTCCGGCAGCGTCTCAAGTGTGGAGGCAATGCGCGCATACAGGGACAAATCGAGTACATTGGGACAATACACGCTACCAAGAACTACTGGCCTCCCCTCAAGGACTCCCTGCACCAGTACATATCTGCCCGTCGGATCAACGAGTTCCTTCACCACCTCCATCCTTACCCGTTTGTGAATCAAAAGCACTACCCCACCCTTCTTACCAAGCGCTGGGGCCCCCCAGACCTGTCCCACCCACTCCCGGCAAAGTTTACGGTGTTCGTCGGCAGTCTGGTGGGTTTCCTGAAGCATAGCGATGTCTGCTCCCTGCCTAGCCAGGGCCTGCAAAATTTTTGCCCGTTTAATCGGACTACCCAGGCCACAAACATTCCAAGAGATTATCTTAAGTGGCATACATTATTAAACTGGGCACACAAATGTCTGTTAAGTACCATACAAAATATAGGGAAGACACCCCCCCAGCCCGGGGTCCTCCCCCATAGCCCTTCAAAGACCGTCCTCGGCCCGTCACTACCTCAACTGGTCCCCAAAAATACAGTGTTCCGACTCCCCCCCTCCCCCTACCCCTCTTCCCCCCTTCCCCCCCTTCCCCCCCTTAGCTTCTGCCTCTCCCTCTCCACCCCTCCCCCTCCCTCCCTCCACCCCCCTTCGATTCCTTAATTCTACTACCATCCTCCTCTCCTCTTCAGTGAATTCCTAGATGCGTGCGGTACCCCCCCACTCCTCCAACGCCCCGATTCCACTACAAACCACCCCTCCCCCCCGGCCCCCCCAAAGACACAGCCACCACCCGGACTGCTCCCCACCCGTCCCCCACACCCAGAGGAAACCAACATTTCTACTTAAAGCAGTCAAGACAATCCCAGCAGCCCTCCACCCCCACAACAATTACCATCACCTTCACTTTACAGTCCAAAGCAAGTAACTCTTAGCTTGTTCATCAGGGCATTAATCTTCTCCTCCGATCCTCAGGACTCGGCTGCCACTGCGGCCCTCCGCCGTATCTCCTCCACGTAGGGCGTTGCTGCTAACGCGGAGTCAAAAGTCCGACGGATCCCGTCGTGGGTGAAGACCAATCGGGCGGGATATTGCACCATGAACTTAATATTATTGTCTATCAGGGTCTGGCACAGTGGTCCATAATCTCGTCGCCGCTGTCCTAGGGCTGCTGAGTAATCCTGAACAATACGTAGCCGGGCATTGTCCTGAATGGTCCCTGTCTTACGCGCTGCACGCAAGACCGCTTCTTTCTGTGGAAATCTCAGGAACCGTGCTATTGTCACCCTGGGTCGGGTATCGTTAGTCCTCCTGGGTCCAACCCGGTGCGCTCTCTATTTGTACTGAGGCACCTTCGGGTTCATTCGCCAGTAGTTGTTTCACCAGATCTTCTAAGTAAGGTTGCAGGTCCCGATCCTCGACGGTATCTGGGATCCCAAGGAATCTCAGGTTGTTACGGCGGGATCTATTTTCTAGGTCATCTAGTTTGGCTTCCTGCCCCTGAAGCAGTTTTTTCACCCGAACCATCTCCCGCTGTAGCTCCAGCACGTGCTCCTCGGACTTCTCTATCCGGTGCTCCGCCTCCTGTAGGCGGCCGCCCAAGGCCTCCACTGAGGTCTGGACAAGGTCCATACGGCCCCGTAGGTCCTCGAACTGAGCAGACAGCGCTCCCGCTACAGCTATGGAAATTTCGTCCACCATCTCTGCTGTGGTCTTAGCCTCCCCCCTCAGCGGTGAGGGTTGCTCCCCCCCCCTGGGCGGCAGGGGAGTCTTCTCCTTCTCCACCCGACGGCCTCCCTTTGCCGCCATCACCAAGACCTCTGTTGTAATCCACTCAGGGGGAGGGGGGGGTCCCCCTCCCGTCCCCGCTCCACACGCCGGGCGATGAGGGCCTCCTTCGTCGACCTCCCTGGTTCGCAACACAGTCCCAGATCCGAGCCTCGGGTGTCGCCGGGGCTACTCAGGCCTCTGTACACAGGAGATAAAGTATGGGTTCAGGGCTCTGAGGCACTAAATGAAAGGCAGGGATCCCGGTCAGCTGCGCTCTGGAGGGAAAGCCTGGGCCACGGGTACTGACGCCCCGTAGTTAGGTACAGTTCTGAGGCCCCTAGGTGTCAAAGGTGGGGCAGTGCGCTGAAGAAGGAACACCAGTCCCGGGCCCGGACACTCAGCGGGGTATAAGCTTCAGTCTCGGGCTCCTATACACCGGAGGCCAGGTGCAGGGCGCAGGTTACAGACTCTTCAATGGTGAAAGCAGGGCTCCGGTCAGAGACTCCAGAATGCCAGAGGCAGGGGGGGGGGGGCAGGATTCAGTCCAGTATGTCCCAGTGCAAAAGGATAAATCTCAGGATCCCAGTTGGCAGAAAGAGGCATGGGTCACTGGCTCCGATGGAGGGGAGAGGAGGGCTCCGGTCATATCCACTCGGCCCTTTGCAGGTCCCCTGGGGTGGGGGTGGAAGCAGGCAAGACAAGGGGCATTCCACAGCCGGGCCCAATAAGGGATCTTAGCCTCCCCGATCTTTCCCGCGTCAGGCAGCCATACGGGGCACAGGCTGGAGACAAGCTGGAGGCAAAAACAGGGGGGGGGGAGGAGCACCAGCCGTAAGGCCGCGGCCGCCGCAGGGATCCCCCTGCAATCCCGTGCAGGTTGTCTTGGGTCGCCGACTGCCTACTCACCCCACCACGTGGCTCTCAGCACGGCGCTTGCAACATGAGCCGCGCTGGTCCAGGCCGCCTCCAGAAATCTTCAAACGCAGGTGAGAGGGGAGCGCCGGATCATCTCTCCCGGCTGCGGCTTGTGTAAGGGAGCTCGGGGGGTGTGTGGGAACCCCGATTTTAGCCCCGAACGAGCATTTGGCGGCGCCGGAGGAGCAAGGGGGCCCAGAGCTCGAGCGGCGTGCGTCCGCTCGGGCTCACCGCATCACCGGAAGTTTGTGTTTTTCCTTTTTGAATGGAGAAGTATCCCATTTTTGTTCTGGTTATATCAACTCCTGACAAAGAAGTTCAATGGTTAAGTAGAAAATAAAATTCCTGTTACCTTTGAAACCCTCGGCTGTTTTGGTTCTTACCACACAACTACATTATTGAGAAGCCTCAGCATTGGGAATTCAGGTGATAAGGGACATAAAGAGGTACACCCACTACATATAGGCAACCGCCTAACCCGTAGAGGGCGCTACAGTACTTACAAATGTTCTTAATGAAAGTTAAATTGCAGACATAATTACTCCTCTGTTTCTTCGAAGTACGTTTATGAACTTTATTTTATAAAAACATGCTTGTTATTGTGCAGTTTCATTTGTAATAAGATTTTAATTTACATCTAAGGATTTAGGCTCGATTTTCACCATGCATAGTGGTAAAATGTACATTCTTCAACATATCATAGAAACAGGAGCTAATTGACCAATTTCACTATCATATTTGAATTCAGCGTATCAAATTCAATAAGAAATAGCACATTTAATTTCTGAAGCAAACAATTTTTGAAAATTTGTAGAACAGTGAAACTGGTTGGGTGGGATGTGACAAAGAGTACAAGTAAATGGAGCTCACTCTGAGGAGAAGGATGTTACCACTGGTGTGACCCAAGGATCTGTCCTTGGTCCGATTCTTTTTAACATCTTTGTTAGTGATATAGCAGAAGGGATGTCAGGTAAGGTTTGCCTCTTTGCGGATGATATCAAAATCTGCAATAGAGTAGACACCCAGGAAGGTGTAGATAACATGAGGAGGGATCCAGCTAAGCTTGAAGAATGGTCTAGAATTTGGCAGCTGGGATTTAATGTTAAAAAATGTAAGGTCATGCATTTGGGCTGCAGCAATCCAAGGGAGCAATATAGTATAGGGGGTGAAGTACTTTTGTCCACTAAAGAAGAGCGGGACCTAGGCGTGGTTGGGTCTGATGATCTTAAAGTAGCTAAACAGGTAGAAAAGGCAATGGCAAAAGCTAGAAGGATGCTTGGGTGCATACAGAGAGGAATGGCTAGCAGAAAAAAGGAGGTGATAGTGCCTCTGTATAAGTCTTTGGTGCGACCTCATTGGAGTATAGTGTGCAATTCTGGAGACCACACCTTCAAAAGAATATAAACAGGATGGAGACAGTACAGAGGGTGGCTACTAAAATGGTTACTGGTCTTCATTATAAAGCATATGAGGACAGACTTAAGGAGCTTAATATGTACTCCTTAGAGGAAAGGCGGGATAGAAGTGATATGATTGAGATGTTTAAATACCTCCATGGTATAGATGTACAGGGGGAGAGCCTCTTTCAATTGAAAGCAAGTTCTGCTACGAGGGGACATGGGATGAGGGTGAAGGGGTTAGATTCTGGAGTGATGTGTGGAAATATTTCTTTACGGAAAGAGTGGTGGATCTGTGGAATAGTCTCCCACTGGAGGTGGTAGAGATGAGGACAGTATCTGAATTCAAAAAAGCATGGGACAAACACAGAGGATCTCTAAAGGAAAAAAGGGGACTGTTGTAGTTGTTGATATGGAAGGACAGACTAGATAGGCAATGTGGTCTTTTTCTGTCATCATATTTCTATCTTTCTAGGTAAAGAGATGCTTTTGCTAGGTTGTCTTCTGATGTACACACACAAAGGAGTAGGGCTTCATACAGCTTAGCCATAGATGCCCTAGACTTCAGGGAGAGATAAGGTAGCCACCCCTCCATTGACCAATCAGGGACTCTTAACAGTTAGGTACTCTCCAGATATGTCACCTAGATAATTCTGTAGAAAGAAGAAGTCAAGGGGCCCAGAGAATTCTTCCAAAAAGCTATCCTGCTCTAATCCACGTGACAAACTGCTATGCTAAGACTGTATAAAATAACAGCTTGTATCCTGTGTGAGTGCTGGACTCCTTGATAGCTTGCTATGAGCCAGCCCTGCTATAGCAGTGAATAAAGAAAGGAATCTGCTTGGAAATTTTTCTTTTTCTCTCTTGCCTTGCTTGTTCTTGTTCTCTCCTTGCCAGGTATCGTCTGGACTGGACTAGGACCCCGCTAGATGCTCGTCCCATGACACAGCTGGTGGAAATTAATTTTAAAGGAAAAGCTCAATCTGCTGGGGACAGTCTCATTTGCAAGGTAAAACTACCTGATAGAGAGGCCACTGACTCCACACTCAGGCCTTGCTCATGAAGTTGTCGAGGAGTGGAGTTGTACACAGCAGCTCTTCTTCTGCACACATGATATGCAGGTCTCTCAACCCACCCAGTGCACATACCGCATACCAAGTAATTTTCAGTACTGCCACACATGCACATAATTTGCCAAACTCTGATTTTAAATAATACATGAAAGGAGGGGTCCAAAGCCTGTGAGCAGGAGAATGGTCCCAAATGCATGTGACTTGGCATTTCTGCATATATTACAGGCCTGTTGTAACTGGCTGAACTGTATTCCCTGGTGTACACCTGATAAAATTGTATTTTGTGGGAAAGGCCCAAAAGATAGCACACTTGCTTGATAAACAAGGTTTGGGAGCCCAAAGGTCCCCAAATTAATTTTCAGACAAAATCTCAGTCTTGGTTTGAGTCAACATCTGTCTAGAACTATATACATATTCACATTCTTGAGGCCAAATATTCAGGAATACTTATTCAGTTAGAAGCACCATCTATCCAGGGAACTGCTGCTCACCATGGCTATCTGTGTTTGTGTAGAGCAGTGGTTCCCTAACTTTGTGTCAGGACCCCAAATGGTGTCACATTATCAGTGGATGGGGTCAGAGAAACATGGTCATTTCCCCTTCTTCTGGGCTTTCACTGTGACCTATGCCCAGTGGCAGTCACCATGTGGCCCATGAGCTAGGAACTTGCCACCACCTGAGTAAGCTTCCTGTTAGGCTGGAAACCCATGCTGAATACTGGGATCTGTAAGCGCAGATTGCACACTGACTGCTGCTGCTCTTGCCACTACTGTTGCTTTCAATGAATGGAGGGAGGCTGGAGATTTTCTATTTATTTAAGCTTTTAGCCTGCTTTTCTATGAGTCAAAGTGGCTCACAATCTACATTTTGTTTGTACCTGAGGCAACAGAGGGTTATGTGGCTTGCCTAAGGTCTCAAGGAGCACCTGTAGGGCTAGAAACCCTAGTCCTTCTGGCCCAAGGTAGCTGTCCTCTAGTGGGATTTGAACCCTCAGCCCTCCAGCTTGCCCCAACCACTAGGCCACATCTGGGGGTCACATAAATTTTCAGTTGCTAAAATAGGGTCATATGGGCTAAAAGTTTGGAAAGCACAGGTGTAGAGCAAATTATCGTGACAACAGCGATGTCAAATCTAGTGTCATATCCAGTAGATAATAGCAGATAAAGACCAGTATGGTCCATCTAGTCTGCCCAGCAAGGTGGCAAGAGTAGGTGCACCTGATGTTCTATGCAGGTCACCCCTCCCCATGCCTTTATTTTAGGGGGTGTACCCACCGCTCCATGCAAGTCACCTCTATTTGTTGAGATATAAGAGAGTTAAGTTTATTTTTTTTTATCCTGTTGTTATAAAGGAAACCACGGTGTCTGTCCCATGCATTTTGAATTTTGTCACTGTATTTGTCCCCACCACTTCCATCAGGAGGGCATCCTAAGCATCCACCACCCTTTCAGTGAAAAAGTGTTTCCTGACGTTACTGTTCAGTTTACCTCTTTGCAGCTTCATGTTATACCCTCTAGTTTTACAGCTTCTTTGTCTTTGAAAAAGGGTTGTTTGTTCATTAATACCCTTTAAGTATTTAAAAGTCTGTATCATATCTCCCCTGTTCTTCCTCTCCTCTAGCATATGCATATTTACTGTAGGTCTTCAAATCTCTTCTCATACGTATTCTGGGGCAGGCTCCAAATCATTTTGGTCACCTTCCTCTGAACCATTTCAAGTCTTTTTATATTCTTTGTAAGATATGGTCACCAAAACTGATCACAATACTCCAGTGGCATTAGTACCTCCTCTTTTCTGCCAGTAATTCCTCTCTGTATGCAACCCAGAATCCTTCTGGCTTTCGCCACCTTGAGATCCTCAGAAACAATCACTCTGAGGTCCTTCTCCTGGTTCCTTCTGTCCACTATCCGGCTACACTATTTGGATTACTTAGGACCGTGAAAAGCCTGTGCTAACTTTATCGGGATAGTCAATCTGGAGAGTGGCCTGAATATCACCACTATCTAGATAGCACTGGCCCTGACCACTCTCAGTATTCAGCACCAACAACTATGCAGATTCTGGTGCAGACTATCCCGATTCTTTCTGGCAGCCGTGGCTAGTGTTTAAACAAATGCCAACCCCAGTGCCTCTGCAATGGTCCACTTGTTTCCAAATTTTCTGTGTGCAAGCAGCATTGCCAACACCTTTCCCTTGCACCATGCTGTGATTATTCCTGGAAACTGATCATAAATGTACTTTTGTTTAAAGCATTACATACGTTTATCAATAAACAATAAATAAATGGAGGAAGGATATAGAAAATATTTTAAAGAGTAAAATGAAAGAAGAGAAAAAGTGATAGACGTGGAATTTTATAAACTCCTGCACAGTGAACCCACATAATCATGTGGATCCTATTTTATGAAATAAAGCACGCGTGGACTGGATTTTATAAAATAGGAGTATACTGGTGCACCTTAACGTAATTGTGGCAATCACGTCTGGCCATGCCTAGATTCGACAGAAGCGCTTGTAAGCCATAGTATAACTTAGGTCCATAAATTTAAGCCTCACCTATACTCTACCTAAGCTCCACTCCTAGGCACATCCCAATTGAAAGTATAGACAATGGAACTTAGACACATGCTTACAGAGTAGCAACCACCCACAGTGCCCGTGTAAGTGCCATTCATGCACATTAAGGCCTTTAAAATAGGGATTTACATGCATTTCTAGTGTGTACCATCCATGTGTATATTATAGAATCACTCCCATGAAGTATGAGCTTAGCTGGTACAAAAGCCATATATTACAGTGGAAGAGAGGAGGTGGTCCATGGATGATGAAATCAGAACTTCAACTGAGAATTAGCTGTTGAGGGTAAATGTAGCAATAATGGCGACTGACAAGACTGGCTGGAGCTGTCATAGTCTGGGATAGAAACAGGGAGAATCTCCGAAAGAAGGTACATGATATTAAAGGCTTAACAACAGGCAGACCTGATAAGAGGGGGCCAATGGTGGTGGTGGTGGGGGGGGGGGGGCTGAGTGACCCTGGGAGCCATGGATCTCTGAAGAAGCCTGGCCTTGGTCTGTCTTGCATCAGCTGTAAGTGCTCTAGGCTGGCTGAATCCTGCCCCCTCTGGCAGAAAGTGTCAGAAGAGACGGGTGCTGCTGCTGCACTGTTTTGTTTTTTTTTGAAACTTAGGCTCAGTGAGAGATCAGCAGTAGGGGCTCCTAGAAAAACAATCTTCCCTTGGCCCTACACTGGTTTTTAGTGCATCTGGATGGAGTTGACAAAATTTTGTAGTACAACTGATATGGATGTGAAAGGATAACGAGGGTTCAAGTGTTACCCCAACTCTATGAATTAAAGTATAGGGAACGATGCAATCATTAATGACTGAGACCTGGGTTAAGAAAGTTTGAAGAGACATGTCTTGGGTTAAAATTAAGGAATTATATTTTTTCAAAGCTGTGAATAAACAGGTAGATAAAGGTGAGCTGGTTGATATAGGGTATCTGGATTTTCATGAGAGACTATTGTGGAAATTAAAAAGTCATGGCATAGGAGGCAGTGTGCTATTGTGGATTAGGAATTGGTTAAAAGAAAACAAAGAGTAGGGCTAAATGGACATTTTTTCCAATCAAGAAAGGTGAATAGTGGAATACCCCAGGGATCTGTGCTGGGCCTACTGCTTTTTAACATATTTATAAATGACCTGGAAATAGGAATAATGAGTGAGATGATCAAATTTGCAGGCAACACAAAATTATTCAAAGTTGTTTAAAAGCAAGAGGATTGAAAAAAATTGCAAGAGGACTTGAAAAATTGGGAAACTGGGCATTCAAATGGCAGATGAAATTTAATGTGGACAAGTGCAAAGTTATGCATTTAGGGAAGAACAACCCAAACTACAGTTATACGATGCAAGGTTCCACATTAGGAATCACCACTCAGGAAAAGGATCTTGGCATCATCATAGATAGTATGTTGAGACGCTCTGCCCAGTGTGCGGCCATGGCCAAGAAAGCAAATAGAATACTAGGAATCATAAGGAAAGGAATAGAAAATAAAACCAAGGATATTATAATGCCTCTGTATCGCTCCATGGTGCAACTGCATCTTGAATATTGTGTACAGTTCTGGTCACCATATCGTAAAAAGGATGTAGTGGTATTCGAAAAGGAACAGAGAAGAGCGACAAAATGGTAAAGAGGATGGACAATATCTCTATGAAGAAAGACTCAAAAGGTTAGGGCTCTTCAACTTGGAAATGAGATGACTGAGGGAAGATATGATAGAAGTCTATCAAAATAATGAATGGACTGGAATGGGTCCCTCATGACAGACATTTGGTGAAATTAAAAAGTCATGGGATAGGACCTGGCAGTATACTACTGTGGATCATGAACTGGTTAGAAGATAGAAAGCAGAGGGTGGGGCTAAATGGACAATTTTCCCAATGGAGAAAGGTGAATAATGGAGTACCCCAGGGATCTGTGCTGGGTCTGCTGCTTTTTTTCGTAAATGACCTGGAAATGGGAATAATGAGTGAGGTAGTCAAATTTGCAGATGACACAAAATTATTCAAAGTTGTTAAAACCCATGAGGATTGTGGAAAATTGCAAGAGGACCTTGATAAATTGGAAGACTGGGTATCCAAATGGCAGATGAAATTTAATGTGGACAAGTGCAAAGTTATGCACCTAGGAAAGAACCCAAATGATGGTTGCATGATGCAAGGTTCCACATTAGGAACCACCACCCAGGAAAAAGATTTAGGCATCATCATGGATAGCATATTGCAACCCTCCTTCCAGTGTGCAGCGGCGGCCAAGAGAGCAAATAGAATGCTAGGTATCATAAAGAAAGGAAAGGAGAATAAAACAAAGGATATTATAATGTCCCTGTATCGTTCCATGTTGTGACCACACCTTGAATATTGTGTGCAATTCTAGTCACCGTATCTTAAAAAGGATATAGCATTATTAGAAAAGGTACAGAGAAGAGCCATCAAAATGGTAAAGGGGATGGAAAGATACCCCTATGAAGAGAGGCTAAAAAAGGTTAGGGCTCTTCAACCTGGAAGAGAGACGGCTGAGGGGAGATATAATAGAGGTCTATAAATTAATGAATGGAGTGGAACTGGTAAACTTAGATCGATTGTTTGCACCATCAAAATAAAGAAAGACTAGGGAACATGAAGTGAAGCTATAGGGCAACCTATTTAAGAAAATTAAGAGTATTTATTTATTTATTTTATTTAACAAACATTTTTATACCGCTCTTTCCACGTGATCAAGTGCGGTTTACAAGCAAAAATGTTCTGAAAAGTACACTAAACATGGTCTTATTCAGTTACATGGAACAAAAATGACTATTTACATTGATGAGATACAAACATAACAGGGTAGGTGCATCCTTTAATAATATACAATAGATGGGCATAGATGATGTTTTATTTGCTCTAACAGTCCGCTGCATGTAAATTTCAATCTTATATTTGACTCACTATTTGACTTGCTAGTTGATTTGCTGTTTGACTTGTTGAGTGTCAGCACTTGACTGTGAGCCATAGTGGGAGGTAAAGAGGAATGCTTTAAGTTTTTTTGTGGAAAATTTTAATGTCATTTTGTTCTCTGATGTCCTCAGGGAGCTCGTTCCAGAGTGTTTGTGCAGCATGAGAGAATGCTTTTTTATTTGTTAATTTTTTGGCATTTCTGAAGTCCTATTGGGTTTCAAGTTTGTGTTTATTTGTGCTTCTTTGGGTTCTTTTTGAGGGTTCAATAGTGATTAGGTTATTCAGGAAAGATGGGGCTAAGTTGTGGATTATCTTAAAGGTGGTAGCCAGAATTTTGTAACTTATACAGCTCTGTATTGGTAGCCAGTGTAATTCCGATAATATGGGTGTGATGTGTTTTATGGCTCTAATGTTTAGGACTGATCTAGCTGCCACATTTTGGGCTAGTTGGAGCCTTCTGAGGGTTTGTTTTGATAGTCCCTATAGAATGGAGTTCGCAAAGTCAAAGTGAGGAGTGATGATAGATTGTATGACAGATTTGAAGTCTTGTAGATGGATCAGTGGGTGGAGCTGTTTTAGTAGCTTTAGCTTGTAATGTACTTTTTTCACAGTATTTTTTATGTGAGTTTTCATACTGAGGATCTGGTCCAGTGTGACCCCTAAGTATTTCACCAGACGTCGGTGGTACAAAATTTTGATTTCTAGTGACGTACAGTATTTCTGTTTTGGAGTAATTAATGTAGAGATTATGTTTTTTAAGCCACTGTGAAATCTCTTTAAAACAGTCTGATATTATTTTTGTTGGAGAGTTTGGAATAGTGAATGGAATGTATAACATAATGTCGTCTGCATATATGTGGCAGTGTACGTGTAATCTCTTTAAATTTTGACAAATAGGCTGAAGATACAAGTTGAAAAGAAGGGCCGAGAGGGCAGAGCCTTGGGGGAGACCTTGTTCCTGGTTGAAAGTTGTTGATGTTTCTTGGTTAATCCTCACTGTTTGGGTTCTATCTTTTAGGTATGATGTAAACCATTTGAGAACTGAAGTGTTTATACCAATCTGTTGAAGTCTGTTTAGCATTAATGGGTGGTTTACGCTATCAAATGCTGCAGTGATGTCCAAGAGTAGAAGGATAAATGCTTGTTTAGAGTTATCTATTCCTTTTGACAGTGTGTCAGTTAAAACCGTAAAAAGTGTTTCAATTCCGTGATATGGGCGGAAACCATATTGGTGTTTGTCAAGGGGGGCCGATGCATCTATGAAGTCCTGGAGCTGAATCTAGACTACTTTTTCTGTTAGTTTGGCCAAAAAAGGTATGCTTGAAATTGGTCTGTAAGATTTTGGTGAGCTTTTGTCAAGATTGTTATTTTTTAAGATTTGGAGTATTTGGGCATGTTTGAGTGAGGGTGGTAAGTACCCATTCTTGAGTGATAGGTTAATTATGGGGAGAATGAAATTTGTCAGTTCAGGAACTGTTGTTTTTAGTCAGTGGACAGGGCAAGGGTCTAGGTAGGAGGTAGTGGTATTTAACTTGGCGATTATATTCTTGAGGGTGTCTTTTGAGGTACTGTGGAAATTAGACCATGTATTGAGTTGGTTTGTCAGTGCTGTATCTTGTACCAATGTAGGAGGCTTTTGGAACTTTACTTTAGTCATATAGTAATGAGCTAGGGTTTGAAGGGATATCTCAATGAGTCTGAGTTATAGTTTTTATTTGTTAGGTTTTGGACTATGCTAAAGAGCTCTCTAGGTCGATTTGTCAATTTTTTTAGAATATTGGAATAGTGGTCTTTCTTTACATTATCAATAGTCATTTTATATTTGTTGAGGATGTTTACATAGCTTAGCTGGTTCGTTAAGGTTTTTGAACAACGCCATTTTCACTCAGCTTTTCTAAGCTCAGATTTCATTAATTTGAGTGTGGAATGGAACTAGGGGGTGTTGTTATGTTGTCTTGGTAGTTGTTTATGTGTACTGTTGTTTGTGGCAGCATTGGATATTACTTTGTTCCAGTTAGCTACTGTTTCATCCAGGTTGGTTGGGTCAAGTGTGAGATGAGGTAATATTTTATCTAAAAACTCATCTTTATTGAATTTTTTGAATCTGTAGGTTATGGGTTGTTGTGAGGGTTTGTTTTGGTGATTGTCATCAATGTTGAGTCTGAACTTGATAAGGTGGTGGTCGGACCATGGGACGGGGGTTATCTCCAAGGATGTTGGGTTAAAGGCCCCCAGCAGAGAACTTGGGAGGAAGACGAGGTCAAGGGAGTTGCCTTTTATGTATGTTTGACTATTAATAATTTGGTGAAAGTTTAAGTCTTCAATGGAATTCCAGAATGTATTTGAATTAGAATTGGAAAGTGATGGCAGGTTTAGGTCTCCCATCAATATCACTGGATTCAAGCCTGAGGATGAACCCAATAATTCAGTAAGGATGTCAATGTTTTCAGAGCGTTTATCCGGTGGTCTATAAGCTAAACAAATGTGGAGGTTCTTGATTTTTAAGATGAGGGTGTCAATGTTTGCAATAATGCTATAATTTTTCCTTTGAGTGTATCTTTTATGATGATTAGAACACCGCCTCCTCTTTTGCATGGCCTGTGAGTATGGAATATTTTGTATCCTGGCGTCTTAAGTTGGTTAATGAGGACTGTGTCTGTGTACGATAACCAGGTTTCTGTTATCATATCATATGAGGTTTATGGTCTTTGAATAGGTCTGTGAAAACTGGTAACTTATTTCTCAGTGATCTTGAATTTGTCAGGTAGCATATGAGGTTGCATTTCTTGGGGTGTCCGAGATTGTGGGGATGTTGGATCGTGTGTGGTTAATTTTATGTTAATCAGTCTGGTGGAGTTGACTTTCTGAGTGCTTCTTGTATTTGGGACTATGGGTAGGAGGTTGTTCCTGTTTAGGGTGTATATTATAGGGATGGTGTTGGAGTATTTGTGGTTTAGGCCAGTGGATATAGCTAGGGAGGCGACAGAATGAGGAGAATGCATAGTATCTTGGATGGGGGTTGGTTTGAGATTAGCATTGTTACTTCCAATTAAGTTGGGTAAGAGTATTGGTGATGGTCTGGCACCGATATCCAGTATTGAGTGTGTTACTCCTGGTGCACAGCGATTTACTTCTGAGAAAAAGTGTGAGGTATGCTGCAGCAAGAAAGTGTTTGAATCTTCTGTAGAAGAGGTTTGAGCTGATGGTGCAAAACCTCTGGGGTAGCTCTGATGCGGGAGTGGGATCTTGGGCTGAGTAGTATGGTTCATATGGTGAACAGCAATATCTTAGTAGATAGGCAGTGATTGGGCGCAATGCAATGTTATCTTGTGAAAGATATCGAGCGAGGAGTAGCAGTACTTTTACATGGATATAAGGCAATAAAGAGTTAAAATTTCGATTTTATGACTAATTTCTAATTTCTAGGAGATAAACCCCGTGGTATTAGGTCAGGTATATTACAATTTGCATGGAAACAGCTATGTGCAAGTGCATTGGTATTGAGTGTAACTTACAATTCCGTTGTCGTTGTCTTCTGGTTATGAAAAATAATGTCCCGGGAAAGGTTGGTGTTTTTAGTCTTTTGCAGGTCAGTTTGAACTGCAGACTGAGTCGAGCGCACTGATGGTAAGCTCACCTTAGTGCCTCGCTGAAGGGCCTCACCAAAGGGCCCTTTGGCGTGGCCCTTCGGCATAGGCCCACCAGGCTCGGGTGCGCCGGAAGGCGCCTGCTCTTATCGCCATCGGCAGCTGAGGTGGAGGCCTCCGATTGGGCTGGGGCTGATGGGCCGGAGGCATTTGGCCGCATGTTCCTCTAGTTCGACCCCGATTGCGGAGCTATGGCGGCAGCTGTTGGTGTGCCTGGAGTGCTATATCTTTAGTAAATATTTTTTCACTCAACGTGCAATCAAATTCTGGAATTTGTTACCAGATGATGTAGTAAAAGCTGTTAGTGTAGCCGGGTTTAAAAAAGGTTTGGACAAGTTCCTGGAGGAAAGGTCCATAAACCATTATTAAAGGGAACCCAGAATATCCACTGCTTGAACCAATACAAGCATTGTGGAATCTGTGTCTTTTGGGGAAACTCTTAGGAACTTGTGACCTAGATTGGCCACTGTTGGAAACAGGATACTGGGCTTGATGGACCTTGGTCTGACCTAGTATGGCGTATCTTATGTTCTTATGGGTAAACATAGGTCAGTTGTTTATTCCTTCAAAAAGTAGAAAGACTAGGGTATACTAAATGAGGCTACAATGTGACACATTTAAGACTAATCAGAGAAAATATTCTGAAATCCATTACCGGAGGATGTAATAAAAGTTGTTAGTGTAGCTGAGTTCAAAACAGGTTTGGATGGGTTCCTGGAGGAAAAGTCCATAAACCATTATTAAAGAGGATGGGGAAATCCACTGACCCCGACACAAGCAGCATGGAACCTGTATATCTTTAGGAACCTGACAAGTACTTGAGACTTGGATTGGCCACTGTTGGAAACAGGATACTGGACTTGATGGACTCTTGATCTGTCCCAGTATGGCATATCTTATGTTCTTATGACATTTGTCCTAATTCTGGTAAAATGTCCTCTATAAGACTTGGAAACTGTTTGAAGGATGAGAGGGGAGAGTAAAGGAAAAGACAGGTTTCACTGTTGCTTGTATTTTAGGGAATATTTTATCACAGTTTTTGTGCAATTATTATTACTTCAAAAAACTTTGTGCAGTGGTAGGTCAAAATTCAGTAGTGAATTTAAAATGGGAGAAAATGATTAGACATTTTTGTATTATTTTCATAGTAGAGCAGCACCACCTGCTGGGGAGTTTTCAGATCAAAGTGTTCTGAGACCTCTCCAACTTTGTGTGTTTGTCTAATAATACAGATAATCTAACATATATAGCCCCTGCTGGGGAGTGCTCAGATCAAAGTGGTTTGAGACTTTCTGAGCATTTTATAAGTGTGTGTGTGTATAGATAGATAGATAGCAGACATGATCTCTGAGGAAGCACATATTCAAGCACTTAGTTCTCTCTGAAGCTATATTAGTAAGCTGCCATTGACAAACGATTGACAAATTAAAAAAACAAAGATGGCGACCGGAAATTGTCTAAATAACGCCTTTATTTCGACAATTGCCGGTCGCCATCTTTGTTTTTTTAATTTGTCAATCGTTTACATCAGTCTTTTTGAATTTTTAAATAACTTATATGCTACAAGATGTTCTCACTTTTTTGGGCCAACCTGTATACTTTTAATATTAAAGATTCTATTGTTATTCAACAACAATCAGAGCTTTTGGAAAATAGCAGTAGCCCTAGAAACTTGTGCTTTCTTAATTTTCCAAAAACACACAACTTATTATTACTTCTTGTACTCTTGCAAAAATATTTTAAATAGATTTTATGTGTGCCAAATTGTGATCAAATTTCAATTCCAAATTGTTATTATTTGCCCACGAGATGCATTTATTTATTTATTTAGACAGTTTTATATATCACCTTATCCTTCAATCAAGATGATCACAACACAATTTAACATGAGGGGATATGAGACACATACACTAATACTTACAGGGAACATGAGCAACCCTCTAAGTGGCTTGCCCAAGACCACAAGGAGCAACTGTGGGTTTAGAAACCCCAGTCCTTGTGCTGTATGGAAATGTATGGAGGAGATCCCAACAGATAGTGCCCATGATATGATAAAGACTAACGTTTCCTTGGATTTAACTTATTGCTAGAATTTTCTAATGTGGTAACCTCTAATTCGGCTACTCTGTTTGTGACCTTGGCCACAGCCAGGGCCAGCACAAAGGTTTCTGCTGTCTCAAGCACAGGCCCTGGAAAATGTTGCCCCACCTTCTGAGCCACATTGCCCCCCACACTGAAACATGCCACTACCCCCCACTGCCACCAATTCCATTGGCGGGGGGGAGGGGGGAGGCTCGACAGGGATGGCAGCGGCCTGTGGCAGGCCATGTGCTTCAGCACACATGGCCTGCTGCTTCTGACCCCCCTCCGACAACTTCCTGTCGGGGAGGGGGCAGAAGCAGAAGGCCATGTGTGCCGAAGCTCGTGGCCTGCCATGGGCACCCATGCCATCCTAAGCGGCCGCCTAGCCCACCTAGTGGTCGGGCTGGCCCTGGCCACAGCTGGGGAAAAGTCTTCTATTCTAAAGCTATAGTTTCAGAAGAATGATTTATTCTGTGGTGCTAAGATTATGATTTTCCCTAATAATGCTAGGGTTACTCAGATGCAGAGGAAAACTTTTTGGTCATTGAAGAATAAGGTTTTGGCTAATGGTGTAAGTATATTTTTGAGATATACATGTAAATACCTAGTAATTTATCAGGGAAATCAATATGTTTTCTTGAATTTGCTTCAGCTGGAGAATTTTCTTAAAGATAAGGGGCCTGATATTCCAAGGCATTTACATGGTTTACAGAGATGTAAACTGTGTAAATGTCTCTAAATGGAATATTCAGCAGCATTAACACAGAGTGCTGCTGAATATTCCCAAATAACGCCGCTATACACCCCAATGATACTCACTTAGAATTGGGGTGTGTTATGGGCATTCCATGGCGTTTTGTGGGCGGTGACAGTGCTAACCAGGTAGCGGCGATATTGTACCACTACCCAGTTAGCGACCTACGGGTTAAACTAGGCGCAACAAAAGCTGGCCTAACTTTACCCATAGGATTTAACAGCGTAGTGGTGCAATATTGCCGCCACCCGGGGCTATGCAGTGACCCCGGATATTCAATGCCTGGGCCATGTATGACCCCAGCACTGAATATCTGGGGTTAGAGGTCGGCAGTGATGGCTATGCGCCAGAGCAGCACATAGCCATCTCAGTACAATATCGGGCCCAAGGTTATTATTTCAGCCCAGTAGGAGTATCGGGTAGGTTTGGGATTTCTTTATCCTTTGTTTGACTGATATGGTTTTGTTGTTTGCTTCTGTATTTCTTTTAAGATGGTGAAAATACCTAATTTTCTTTTTTTGTGATCTGCTCATCTGTTGTGAGAGTAACCTCTTCTTCTGTGACATAGGCTATGATATATTGTATATGTTTTGATGTGTCTTTTGATCTTTCTGTTATTTTCTTTTGCTTACATGTAAAGCAATGATGAAAAAGTTTAATTTTAAAAAGTTGTCAGTAATAGGCCTAAAGAAATAATATGTACTGGTCCGAGATTGATGTTCCAGAGTCACAAATCAAGATCAGAAGCATTTCCAAGTCACATTCTAAGAAGAAGAATCATCAGGGCCCAGAAGGATCACCAGAGAGTATGAATGAAAAAATGTTAGCCAGTGAGGATGGGACACCGTTGCCCCCGTAATACAGCTCTACAACTGAATAACTGTATGTCCTTTTCTAGAAAAATACACTGATTCTGTTTATGCTTCAGCCCAGATTTTTGGCAGAGCTGTCAAGGGCTCTATCCAACTCTAAGAAATAGGGATATGCATGCCAACAATTTTCATGCTTATTTGAATTTGCCTAACTACCTTCATTTGGTTAGTGTTCAGAAGCTGAATCATTCATGCATTTGTCCCATTTGTCCCCATTCAAGTCTAGGGAAAAAGTTATTTAGCAATGGAACAGTTAGGCTTGCCATCCATTTTCAATCAAACCTGTTTGAAACTTGCTGGCAGGCATCTATAATGGAGACAACAGCAATAAAAGTTGCGTCAGCCCAGGGCACCAGGACAGGGGCAAAGAGCATGTACAGTGGCAGAAAGAATTCCAGAAGGCACCATCAGACGGTCTAAGTGGTAAAACGATAGTAGAAAAGGGCAAAACAGCACCAAAATTGGTGGAAGCACACCAAGGCGCTTTGAGAATAGTAAAATGATAACAACACTGGCAGGAACACTTCTAGGCATAGGGAGAGGGGTAAAGGGACAACAGCCTTGTTTGGACAATCCCAAGGCAACATGAGTGAATTACAGCAGCAATAACATTGACTGAAAGGCACAAGAACATTGGAAGAAGATGAATATGACTCCAAGATCGGTTGGAAGACCCTAAAGCACCTTAAAAAAGCCAGCACAGCAGCATGACAGGCAGGACGGAAGACCCTAAGATACCAGAAGTGAACCAACACAGCATCAACATTGGCCGGAACACTCTAAAACACCTACACTATAGAGTGCCACACATCAGCTTAGTACGCTGAGCCACATAATAAAGGAGCGTTGAATCCTAAAGTGCATTTTTATTTGGCTGAATGTAAAAAAAATGCTGGTCCATGCTCTGAACAAAGCAACAGAAAGTGCTGGCAATGGGTACTGGCACATTCAATCTCACTGGAAGCAGTGGATGCCATAAATTGTCAAACATTTAATTTAATTGCAGTTGAAGAAAACACAGCTGCAAGGAAAACTGCTCTTTTTTCATTTCACATGTCAGTGCTCTCATATTTCAGCCACTTAAAGATGCTATTAGGATGCCAAAAACAAAGCCAGCCATGTAACGCTTTTGAAAGCAAAATTTAAAACATGTCAAATAGTGGCTTAAAATTTTTCATGAGAATAGGAGAGGGAGATTGCAGCCATTGCTTCTACATGCATAGGCTTTGCAACAAATTCAGTATCAGGACTGGAAATAAGCAAATGTCCTAGCATCTAATAAATCAAATTCTCATATAATATGGGGAATAGATTTAAGCTGCATGCTAACGAGTGAAAAAATCTTGGGCCATCAGAAGCCTCCTGGCTTTACGCTCCTTAATCGTAAATGTATAGCTCACCTTCTGTTATAACAGGGGTTCTCCACCCAATCCTTGGGACACACCTAGGCAGTCAGATTTTCATGATAACCACAATGAAAATGCATGAGATAAATTTGCATGCACTGCCTCTATTGTATACATATCTATCTCATACATATTCATTGTGGTTCTCCTGAAACTTGATTGGCGAGGTTTGTGCCAAGGACTGGGTAGAGAACACCTGTGTTCTACAATTAGCTAGGCATGTTTTGCTTTGATTAAACAGCAGAAAAACCTCTTCTGTTCTATACATGCTGTGATTTCATCCTGCTTTTTAGTTGGGAAAGGAGATGCCTTATTCCTTTCTCATTCTGACTTACTTTAAAAGTATTTCTGCAAAAATATTACAGGTCAATATTCAAAAGCACTTACACATTCAATATTGGTTGCTCTCCCCATTAGTACTTTTTAATAAAGATTTCCTACTGCCTAAGAGATACATTTTGGACACATAAATCAATATATTATTCCCGAGGGAATTCTGCAAAACTGCACAGCACAGAATTTGCACAGAGTTCTGCATTTGCTATGCAGAATTTTGCGCAAGCACTGGCATTGGAAAGATCGTGAGGCAGGCTTGGCGCACAAGCTTTAAAAGTACCTGAGCTTGCCTTACTGTTCTCTTTTTCACAGCCACAGGAGCATTTCAATTTGCTCCCATGGCTGTGCTAGATTCTGACACCAGCACACAGGTTTTTCACAAGGTAAATAGAAGCGCTTCCTATTTAAATTTTGAAAGCATGGTGCCGGTGTCAGAATCTAGCACAGCCATGGGAACAAATGGAAATGCTCCCACAGCTCTGTTAAAGATCTGTTGCGATTGGGCAAAAGAGAAGGCAGGAGGATGGCTGGGGGCAGGAAATGGACTACTGCTGAGTCGGTGGAGGGGCTGGAGATAGATGTATGCCTGGGGGGTGGTGAGAAAGAAAGGTGGAGGCATATGCCTGGAAAGAAAGAAAGAGAGGCAAGTTAGGGAGAGCTAAGATTTTGTGCATGGGGAGGAGAGAGGTGGGGGTATGTGCATGAGGGTAGACCTTAGGGATAGACAGCAGTAGGGATCTTGCTAGAAGTCAGAGAGAGAGAGAATAGAACATAAGAACATAAGATATGCCATACTGGGTCAGACCAAGGTCCATCAAGCCCAGTATCCTGTTTCCAACAGTGGCCAATCTAGGTCATATGTACCTAGCAGTTTCCCCAAAAGACACAGGTTCCACAATGCTTGTACTAGGGTCAAACATTGATATCCTGGGTCCCTTCTTAATAATGGTCTATGAACCTTTCCTCCAGGAGCTTGTCCAAACCTTTTTTAAACCCAGCTACACTAACAGCCTTTACTACATCCTCCGGTAACAAATTCCAGAGTTTGATTACATGTTGAGTGAAAAAATATTTTCTTTTATTAGTCTTAAATAGTTTACCCTGTAGCTTCATTGCATCTCCCCTAGTTTTTCTATATTCTGATAACGTAAACAATCTATCTACGTTTACCCGTTCCACTCCGTTCATTAATTTATAGACTTCTATCATATCTCCCCTCAGCTGTCTCTTTTCCAGGTTAAAGAACCCTAACCTTTTTAGCCTTTCTTCATAGGAGTATCCTTCCATCCCCTTTACTATTTTGGTGGCTCTTCTCTGAACCTTTTCTAATAACGCTATATCCTTTTTAAGATACGGCGACCAGAATTTCACACAATATTCAAGGCGCAGTCTCACCAAGGAACGATATAGAGGCATTATAATATCTTTTTTTTTTTCCATTCCTTTCCTTATGATAACTAGCATTCTATTTGCTCTCTTGGCCGCTGCTGCACACTGGACAGAGGGTTTTAACATGTTATCCACAATGACGCCTAAATCCTTTTCCTGGGTGGTGGTTCCTAATGCATCGTGGGAGAAAGAAGGCTTTGAGGCTAGGGAAACAACTGTGATTGGAGCAAGAGAGTTAAGAAGGAAAAAGTCAGTGGGAATTTCAGGTCTAGGGGAGGAGGTAGGTTTTATGATGGCGAATTCTATGCAAAAAGTTACTAAAAAAGCATGCAGAATGTTGCAAAATTTTAAAATACCACGCTCAGAGTTTGATTTTATTAAGGACGACTATATGAAAAGTCCAAAAGGGTACCTATTTCAAACCTATTTTATAAAGTGGAACGGGTAAACGTAGATCGATTGTTTACGCTATCAGAATATAGAAAGACTAGGGGACATATAATGAAGCTACAGGGTAAACTATTTAAGACAAATAAGAGAAAATGTTTTTCATTCAACGTGTAATCAAACTCTGGAATTTGTTACCGGAGGATGTAGTAAGAGCTGTTAGTGTAGCTGGGTTTAAAAAAGGTTTGGACAAGTTCCTGGAGGAAAGGTCCATAAACCATTATTAAAACGGGACCCAGGATATCAATGCTTGACCCAATACAAGCATTGTGGAACCTGTGTCTTTTGGGGATACTGCTAGGTACGTATGACCTAGATTGGCCACTGTTGGAAACAGAATACTGGGCTTGATGGACGTTGGTCTGACCCAGTATGGCATATCTTATGTTCTTAAGGTAACATTGGTGCCTTCTCAAGCTAAAATAGGCTCCCAAATCCCAGCCCCAAAAGTTCCCAGATGTTGATGCACAAATTTACACCTGCTCGGAAGAGACAAATGTGTGCGTCTGCTCTAAATGTGTACGTATGTATTTTATGAAATATACATATAAATTGAAAGTTTGCTACTGTTCCACCCACACTACACCCCTTGGAATTTCTATAGATCAAATAAAGGTTGATGCACACTTTCCTTGTGTATACTTTTTATGCAATTTTATAAAAGCTTTTTTCTGTGTGTAAAACAGGCTTAACGACAGAAAAAGATTTATAAAAATTATCCCCAGCATGGATAACTTACTGATTTAAGTTCAGATCTGCATGTTAAGCAGTCTGATATAAACAAACAGGTTGACTGAAAATGTGATAACTTATTTGGATGTCTTTAAACTGCAGTCCACCTGCTGAATATTGACCCCTGTGTTTATAATGCTGGCTAAAAACTGTATAAATGCTATCAAATAATAAAAGATAACTTACTGTGTTCTGGGTGGATGCAATTAGCAATGTAGCATATAAACATTTTTGAAATTACCAGGGGTACCACATAGTAAAAGTTCAATAAAATCATAAACCATAATGAGCTAGATAGTCTGACATTATATCACTGTCTTAAACTGCAGGGAGCAGGCAACTGCCCCTCTAGAGGCACTGTACATTGTTTCCATTTCCAAGAGTCTGCAGATGCCAAATTCTGATCCCCTCTCTCCCCCCACCGCCCCAGTGATGTTCCACAGTGACCCTCCATAGCACAGAGCCTCTGGCATAGGAGATGAAAAAGTAGATGGTGGTATGCATAAGACGTATAAATGCAGAAGACATATAAGCATTTTCATACTCTATGTCCTACAAAATGCATAATAAAATGCGTCATTTTCATTGACTGGACACCACCATATGCAGTGCTCAAAATCCTTTAACATACACAAAACACAACAGATAGAAACATAGAAATACAACAGCAGAACAAGATCATACAGCCTATCCAGTCTGCCCTTCCATACTAATTACTATATTCCCTTTTTTACTTTTAGAGATCCTCTGTGTTTGTCCCATGCTTAATTGAATGCAGATACTCTCCTGGTCTCTAATACCACCAGGGGGAGACTATTCCATGCATCTACCACTCTTTCCATAAAGCAATATTTCCACATATTACTCCTGAGCCTATCCCCTTTTACCTTCCATCTATGCCTCATCATTGCAGAGCTTTCCTTCAATTGAAAGAGGCTCTCCTCCTGTGCATTTATGCCATGGAGGTATTTTAAATGTCTTTACCATATCTCCTCTCTCCTGCCTTTCCTCCAAAGTATACATATTGAGATCTTTAAGAATGTCCCCATATGCCTTATGATGAAGTCCACAGACCATTTTGATAGCCACCCTCTGCATCAAATCATGTTTATATCCAGAATTGCACACAATACCCCAAATGAGATCTCACCAAAGAAGAGTTGAAACAAATTTTGATAAACTGGGAAATTGTATTATAACTATTTGATAAACTAAAGAGTAATAAATCACCTGGACCAGATGGAATACATCAGAGGGGGCTGAAAGAACTGAAATATGAGATTGTAGACCTTCTATAAGTAATCTGTGAACTATCATTACATTCATCTGTAGTACCCAGAGAATGGCCAATGTAATATCAATTTTTAAAAAAGGTTCCAGGGGTGATCCAGGAAACTACAGATCAGCAAGCCTGACATCAGTACCAGGCAAAATGGTAGAAACCATTATAAAGAATAAAATTACTGAACATGTAGTCATGGTTTAATGGGAGAAAACCAACATGGATTTAGCCAAGAAAAGTCGTGTCTCATTAATATGTTATATTTTTTGGAAAGTGTGAATAAACAGGTAAATAAAGATGAGCTGGTTGGTATATCTGGATTTTCAGAAAGCCTTTGACAAGGCTCCTCATGAGACTCTTGGTGAAATTAATAAGTCATGGGATAGGAGGCAGTGTACTATGTGGAAATTAGTCAGGAAAGCAAAGGTACAAAAAGAAGAAGAAATAGCAAATGCAATAAAATGCAGGGATAAGACATTTTTCAGATATGTTAGTGAGAGGAGGAAGGGCAAAAGTGGCATTGTCAGACTCAAGGGTGCAGGGGAGGAATATGCAGAAACTGATGAGGATAAAGCAGAATTGCTTAACGAGTATTTCTGTTCTGTGTTCACAGATGAAAAGCCTGGAGCAAGACCTCAGAACATATCCACAAATAGCAACAGAAGCGACGGGAAGTTTGAACGACTTTCAGAAGACTGTGTTCGAAAGGATCTATCTAAACTAAAAGTAGACAAAGCCATGGGTCTAGAAGGGACACATCCAAGAATACTGAAGGAACTTGGGTCGTTCTAATGGCTCCACTGTCTGACCTTTTCAATACCTCTTTGGAGTCGGGAGTGGTGCCAGAGGACTGGAGAGAGGCACATGTGGTCCCCTTACACAAGAGCGGACATAAGGATGACATTGAGAACTACAGGCCGGTTAGTCTAACCTCTGTGGTTAGTAAATTATTGGAAAGGCTATTAAAGGAGAGAATAGTAAGGTTTCTGAAGTCTAATGGATTGCAGGATCCGAGGCAGCATGGATTCACTAGAGGCAGGTCTTGTCAGACAAATATGATAGATTTCGTGTATTTAGATTTCAGTAAAGTCTTTGACACCATTCTGCATAGGTGACTTATAAACAAACTGAGTACCCTAGGAATGGACCCTAAAGTTACTGATTGGGTTAGAAATTGGTTGAATGGGAGGCGACAAAGGGTACAGGTAAATGGGGCTCACTCTAACGAGAAGGAGGTTACCAGTGATGTGCCACAGGGATCTGTCCTTGGTCCAATTCTGTTTAACATCTTTGTTAGTGACATTGCAGAAGGACTGTCGGGTAAGGTATGCTTGTTTGCAGACGATAAAAAAGTCTGCAGTAGAGTAGACACACAGGAAGGAGTTGACAACATGAAGAGGGATCTAACTAAACTTGAAGAATGGTCTAGAATACGGCAGCTGAAATTTAATGCTAAAAAATGCAGGATCATGCATTTAGACTACAAAAATCCAAAGGAGCAGTACAGTGTAGGGGGGAGGTACTTCTGTCCACAAAAGAAGAGCGAGACCTGGGAATAATTGTATCTGATGATCTTAAAGTAGCTAAACAGGTAGAAAAGGCGACTATGAAAGCCAGAAGGATGCTTGGGTGTATAGGGAGAGGAATGGCCAGCAGAAAAAAGGAGGTGATAATGCCTTTGTAGAAGTGCAATTCTGAAGACCGCACCTTCAGAAAGATATAGGCAGGTTGAAGTCGGTGCAGAGGATGTCTACTAAAATGGTTAGTGGTCTTCGTTATGAAGCATATGAGGACAGACTTAAATATGTATACTGTCACAGAGCAGACTCTCTAGAGCCCCCTGTGGTGCTAAAAAACACTACTCCTCAAGTAAACACTGACGTAGGGAGAGAGCACATGACACAAGGGTATCAGAAGGAGTATAAGGGAATGAGGTCACAAGCCAGGAATTATCACCCAGCCAGTAGGGAAGCAAGGAAGGTCCCACCTGACCCCAATAGGCTAGGGTGTGGTGCAGCTGGGGATTACGTAAATAATCAGCACAGCTCACAGGAGAGAGGGAAGGCAGAGAGAGCCGAAGGAGCTAGGAGAGGAGCTGAGGAACCTCAGAGACGAAGGAGATATCCAGACTGGGAAGGATACAGATATCCCAGGTCTCCACAGCAAGGCAGGCACTGGCTGAATGAAAGTCTGAGTGAGTCTGATGAACATTTAAGTGAAATAAGTGAGCAGCTGAATTCAGACAGGGACAGTGTATGCAGCAGCCTTGATAGAAGCTATGCCTTAAGACACAAGCAACAAGCTAGGAAAAGCTATTCTGAACCAGATAGGAGAAATGCTAAGCTGATCTATGAGAGGCATTTGTATGAAAGACAAAAGCCTTATAATGCTAATTTAAGGAAAGCAGGAAAGCTCCAGAATCTGGGTTACAAACAGAATAGGGAACAAAGCTTGTTACCTTTGGGAGAGAATCCTTCAGAGGAATATAGTTGGCACAAGCCTTCACAGAAACTGCCGTTGGAGACAACAGCTGTTTACAAAGCTCCTGTTAAAACAAAACCCCGTGCAAAGGTTCCACTCTCTGATAGCTGGGCAGCTGACTGCTTTACTCTGCCTAATTACCAGAGGCAGAGGAAAGGCTCCTGGCTAAGCAACTCAAGAGAATACGGTAAAGCCAAACAGATACCTGCTATAGAAAGACAAGTACGTCACAAGCTGGAAAGTTTGTTAAGCAAGTTACCTCAGAAGAGAAGTAACGAAGCCTCTGTATCTGACAGTGTTCCCATGCAATGTGAGCCTTATGAAATTGAGGACAACGCTGAATTGCCTGTTGAACAAATGGACTGTAGTTTTATAATAGCTGACCATTTAGAGTCTCTCAGATAGAAGGCTGAACTATTCCTGAGAAGCCTTCATCTGGAAAGCTGACAAGCTGTATTTCTGTTTCATTCCTATTTTTGTTTGCTGAAAGGTAAAGCTATTTTTGTTATAGTTCTTTTGTTTACCCGAGAAGGGTTATGTTTATTTGACTGTTATACTTTCGGAAAAAGAATCCTACGGGACGGGGAATAAAACCCGGTTAAACCGATTTTCGGTGTCACAACTTATTTACATACTGGCAAGGACTATAAGTATTGAAAAGGCCAGTAGTTTACACCCGGGTGCAGTACCAACTGTGACCATCAGGAGGCGCTGCACAGCAAAGGGGTGACAATACTTTAGAGGAAAGGCGGGATAGGGGCAATATGATAGAGACATTTAAATACCTCCATGGCATAAATGCACAGGAGGGTCTCTTTCAATTGAAAGCAAGCTCTGCTACTAGGGGACATAGGATGAGGTTGAAAGAGGATAGACTCAGGAGTAATATGCGGAAATATTTCTTTACAGAAAGAGTGGGAGATGCGTAGAATAGTCTCCCAATGGAGGTGGTAGACACGAGGACAGTATCTGAATTCAAAAATGCATGGGACAAACACAGAGGATCTCTAAAGGTAAAAAGGGGACTATTGTAGTTGATATGGAAGGGTAGAATAGATAGGCCAGGTGGTCTTTTTCTCCCGTCATGTTTCTACGTTTCTAGGAACTGGTTAAAAGACCGAAAACAGAGAGTAGGGCTAATGGCCAATTTACTCAATGGAGAATGATAAAGAGTGGAATATCCCCCAGGGATCAGTGATGAGCCCGCTGTTTCTTAACATATTCATAAATGACCTGGAAATGGGAATAATAAGCGAGGTGATCAAATTTGCAAAAAATTATTTACTAGTTACTAAAACACAAGAGGATTGGGAAAAATTACAGGAGGACCTTGAAAAATTGGGAGGCTGGGTATCCAAATGAAGTTAATGTGGGCAAGTGCAAAGTTGTGCACTTAGGAAAGAACAATGCAAAATATGGTTAAACAATGCAAGGTTCCACATTAGGAATCAACACAGAGGAAAAGATCTAAGCATCATCATGGATAATACATTGAAACCCTCCGCCCAGTGTGCAGCTTCGGCCAAGAAAGCAAATAGAATGCTAGGCATCATAAGGAATGGAATGGAGAATGTGTCCAAGGATATTATAACGCCTCTGTATCGTTCCATGGTGCAATTGCACCTTGAATATTGTGTGCAATTCTGGTCTCCTTATCTTAAAAAGGATATAGCAGAATTAAAAAAGGTACAGAGAAGAGCCACCAAAATGGTAAAGGGGATGAAGGATACCCCTATGAGGAGAGGCTTAAAAGGTTAGGACTCTTTATCTTGGAAAAAAGTTGGCTTAGGGGAGATATGATTGAGGTCTTTAAAGTAATGAATAGAATGGAATGTGTAAACATAGATGGGTTGTTTATTTCTTCAAAAGTAGTTATGGGAGTTAAGGATCTGGTACTTACTTGGTTTAAGTTGTTCCTGACTGATAGCTGCCAATATGTAGCAGTGGGAAACATGATCTCTAATCCCAGGTCATTGAAATATGGTGGTTCACAAGGGGCCTTGTTATCACCCCTTCTTTTTAACATCTACATAAAGCCTGTAATTGATGTGATTTCCACCCAAGGGATTCGGGTACAGTCTTATGCTCATGATATTCAGCTGTATGTCCCACTGGATGTAGATTGTACCTCTGGACTTACCAGATTGGTGTCCTGTTTGGATTTGGTTAAACAGTGGATGGTACAGAATAAGTTGCATATTAATCCCCCAAAGCTGAGGTATTGTGGATTCATCATAATAGCTCCTCCCCTATCCCAAAATTGTTTTGGCAGGGAATAGAGCTTCAAATCAAGAATCAGATTTGCTGACCTGTTTCTATTACTTGTGACAATTATATAAGATCCATCAGTTTTTTCACAATCTGAGATTTTACAGCTCGTATATGCATTTAAAACATCAAGGCTCAATTATTGCAACACTCTGTTTTATGGATTGACTGCGCAATCAAAAAAGTGACTACAACAGATACAGAATGCTTCTGAGAGAATGATTTTTTGATTTGAGGTTTAGAGAGAGATCATGTCTCTCCTTATCTAAATTCACTTCGTTGGCTATCGATTGAGAAGCGTTGTATTTTTAAAATGCTTGTCTTTGCTTTTAAATATTTTTATAGCCAACTTTCAGCCTATGTTGTAAATAAGTCGCAGAAGTATATCCTAGCCCGTACGTTAAGATCTCAATCAAATGGTTTGTTAGTGGTTCCCTCTTGCACGTCATAATACTTATTCATGTTCTTTGCCACTTCTATGGAATGAAATACCAAAAATTTACCGTTCTATAGACAATTTGTTATGTTTTCGGAAGGTGATAAAAACATAACTTTTTCCTGAGAAATGATGGACATTGTAAGATCTTGTAAATTAAGTAATGTCCTGTGCTATCACATTTCTGAAAAGTAGATATGTGTTATGAAGAGGTATTGTCAGTCTGTGTTATGTAGATTACAAATCCCAATAGCGGTCTAGTTGTACAGAGTAAAATCACAATAACTTCAAACAACTCTGTATTGTAAACTGAAAGTAAGATGTTTCTAAATAAAAGCTGTCAATATAGATATGAATGAGACATTAATTTATGAAACGTTATTTTATGGCAACCCAGTGGTCTCAGTATCTCGGGGTATCAGTTAAAAACTGAAACTCTTTACCCACGTGTGTCACATCAATGACCACTAACGCTCCTGCTGCCTTTTTTTTTATATTTTTAAAGTGATAAATTAAAAATGTCTCTATTAATATATATCTATAATAAATTGCTTAGCTTTGTTTGTTGATGGATCATGAACTTCTTTCACACCGTTTCTGTTATGGCAACATTAATTCCATCCTTCGTTGAATATACTCCCAACACTACCAAGCGCTAAGCGTTTCTCCAGATTAGGGTTCCTCAGGGGAATTGCTAAGCTGTAAAAATAAGATATAACACAGTGCTGATGAACTTTACTTTCTTCAAGAACAATGCTCAAAAAACCTTTTGTGCTCTCGTAAGGAAAAAATCGATATTATATATGTACTCACTTTTCAATAGTTCATGCCGGCGTTCCAACCGCATTAGACATGCTGAACTGCGAAGCATTTGTAAAAAGAACGCCGCGCATGCGCTTTTTATGTTGTAAAGAGCCAATCATGAATGGGACCTCCCGCCAATGACCTCATATACACAATTCCCATTCAATACGTGCATTTAAACCAAATGGTACAACAGTTTGCAAAAGATGGATCCATCGCTGTTCCATGTACAATAAGGTTTCATCTTTAGTACGGCCCTGGTATGGCCGTTGTATTTGCGCTATACAAAAACATTGTAGATCTTCAAAGACATGATGTGACAACAGGCAGTGCTCAACTATGGGAGCTTCTAAACGTTTACATTTTAATTTGCTCTTGTGTTCCATCATGCGAATGTGAAATGCGCGATTAGTTTTCCCGATGTATAATAAAGAACAGGGACAGATTATGCAGTATACCACATAAGTAGAGGCACAAGTTGTGTTTGATCTTAACTTATATGTTTGACCATTATGGCGAAAATCATCACATTCTTTGGTCACAGAACAAATCGAACAGGTGCCACATGGCTTATGGCCAAACACTTCCGGGTCTAAAGATTCAGGTTGCCGCAACACTGTTGGGCTAAGGATATCCTTCAGGTTTCGCTGGCGTTGCCACACACAGCGTGTGTGATATTTTTCTAAACCTGGTATAGTAGTCAATATATATATATTTTTTTTTTTTTTTTTTTTAAACTTTTATTTTCATTTTGCAACAAACAAAAGAAACAACACACCAAAGGAGACAAAACAAGTATACAATAAAGAAAAGTAAACCCAATTACCCCCCACCCCCACGCTTCTTCTCTAGCTGATTATGTCAGCCTGTGAACGCTTCCAAACAACAGTGATTATACATCAAAACAATCAAAAGAGTATCTGCGATACAGAATAATCATGGGACAAAGATATATACAAATTTAGACAGTCGGATGAGAGCATTGAGCAGAATGTACATAATCATTGAGCATCTTCCATTTAGACCGATGATGAGGAGTCTGAATGGGGGAAGCAAACATACGAGGTATTTGTTCATATTTACTGTAGAGACAGACATGATTCCACCATTCATTGGGGCTCAGATGAGAGCTATTTTTCCAGTATTTCGTAATTAGGGAAATAGCAATGCCAAGCATAAAGTCCAAAAGGAAGTAAGCCGTTTTTGGAAGAGAGGGGATCCCCGCAGCTGAGCGAAGTCCCACTATCCTCCAAGAAAGGGGCTCTTGAAAGTGCAAAATAGACTGGATACGACCCCAGACCCGACGCCAGTAATACTGTAGTGCGGGACATTCATACATAACATGAGGTAGTGAACCAATGGCCGCATGACATGTCCAACAACTATTGCCCTGAGTAGTGTTCCATTTGGCTAATCTGTCAGGAGTGTAAAAACACCGGTGGGCTAGAAAGAAGAGTGTCTGAGTGAGTGAGGCGGATCGGGAGACCCGTGTCACTCTACTCCAGACAAGACTCCATTGCTCCGGGGTCAATGTCACATGCAATTCTCTCTCCCATGCTTTCTGCGCTATAGGGGTATCTCTAGTTATAGCATTACATAAGGTTTTGTAAAAATTGGATGCTACTCCCGGTGAACTACCGATAGATCGGATAGTCTCCAACCAACCTTGTGTAGGGGAGGCCGATGGCGGGAGCACCTTAGCACTCCGAAGGCAATGCTGAAGTTGCACCAACTGAAAGTAGTGTTTCGCTGGGAGACCAAATTCAATTTGCAATTCCCTAAAAGTTTTCCAGCGACCTTCATGGAACAACTGACTAGGAATCCAAATGCCCCTAGTGTACCAGGGGCTCCACGCCATCGGCTTATTTTGTATTCGAAATCGAGTATTGTACCAAAGTGGGAGCTTGTCTAACGGACAGAGTCGGGAGTCTAAAGATTGCATAAGATTATTAAAGGCACCTAAGGTGTCTAAAAGCATTGGTGGAAAGTGGGAGTCTGATGGGAGAGTCATACCAGGGAGAAAAGTAAGAGGAATCGGTTTGCAAAGGTCCTCTTCTATGTCTAGCCACACAGGTCTACTCGGTACTGGATCTTCCAGCCAACGAGCGCCTTGTTTGAGAAGAAAAGATTGATGATACTTCAGGAAATCAGGGAATCTGACACCCCCATTTTCCTTACCTGCTTGCAGCTTATGTTTCGCTATCCTAGGTGTCTTGTTTTGCCACAAGTATCTAGTCAGAAGGCCCTCTATATCTTTATATATACGTCGAGGTAAGAGACAGGGCAACATTTCTAAGATATAATTCACTTTCGGAACAATCATCATTTTTATGGTTTCTAAGCGACCCCACCATGTAAGTGTTAAAGGAGTCCAGCGGTGAGTAAGCGCCCGGACTTTAGAGGTTAAGTCTTTGGCATTGAAGGAGATAGTGTCTTCCAAAGGAGAACAATAGTGAACCCCAAGGTATTTGACCATGCGAGGTTGCCATAAAAAGGGGAAGGGTTGCATAGCTGCCTGATGAAGCAAAGGATTTAATGGAAAGGCTACCGACTTGGTCCAATTTATCTTATAACCGGACAGTTGTGAGTATTTACCAATTTGCTCTAGGACAGCCGGTACTGAGTCTATAGAGACAAAAAGCATAAGGTCATCAGCATACGCTGAAATTTTGATTTCCCTATGGGTGAAGGGGACTCCATGAATCTCCTCCGATTGCCGGATTAGTAAAGCCAAGGGTTCGAGTGCAAGATCGAAGAGAAGTGGAGACAGTGGGCATCCCTGGCGAGTGCCGCGTTGAAGGGGAAAAGGCTGAGACTTTAAAGCATTGGCACATATACTGGCTGTAGGCTGTGCGTACATGGTGCGAAGACAACGGAGAAAACCTTCCCCGAATCCGTACCAGCGGAGGACTGCAAACAGGAAGGGCCACTCTAAGCGATCAAAGGCCTTCTCAGCATCAAGTGAGAGACCAACAAATGGGCGATCAAGATTAACTGCGGTAGTCAGTACATGGCATAGAGTCCGAGCATTGTCAGCAGTTGATCTACCAGGAATGAAACCGCATTGATCTGGGTGTATTAAGGTAGGCATCCTATCAGAGAGCCGGGTAGAGAGAATGGTGGCAAATATTTTATAGTCCGCGTTTAGGAGGGAAATTGGACGATAATTAGCTGTTAGTTGCGGGTCTCTCCCCTCTTTCTCAAAAACTACTACATTTGCCATTGAAAAGGACCCAGAGGGAGAACCCTCCTCGGCCAGAGCAGAAAAATAAAGTTTCAAAACTGGAGCTAAGTCAGCGTGAAAGGTTTTGTAGAATTCAGCAGGGAGACCGTCTGGGCCTGCGGCTCGACCTGAGGCACATTTCTTGATAGCAGAATGAATTTCTGAGACAGTAAAGGGTGTGTCCAAGGCCACTCTATCTTCGTCAGATAGGGTCGGTCTTTGTACCCCTGAAAGTAAGCGTTCAAATACATCTGGCTCAAAATCACATTCAGATTGATAAAGCCGAGTATAAAAATCACGAAAGAGTTCTAAGATTTCGGTATCTTTAGTGACCAAGCCCCCCCCCGACGGATTACGGAGGGCGGTAACACGCTTGGCTTCTTTTTGTCCTTTAAGGGCATTTGCTAATAATTTGCCAGCACGATTATTTTCCCGATAATATAGCCCTTGTTGTGATTCAATATGTTTAACAGCAGCAGTGTACAAAAGCTGATTGTATTGAAAACGCAAGCGTTGTAAACGGAGTAAAATACATGGGTCAGTACGGGACGTGAGAAGACGCTCCCCAGCTTTTATCTGCTGCTCTAGAATCAGTAAATGCTGCTTTCTTTGTTTCCCCTGCCGAATTTGATAGCTAGTTATAGTTGCGCGGATAGATGCTTTAAAACCCTCCCACCAAGCCCAGCTCGCTGTGTCATGGGGTGAGTTAAAATGAAAATAATCTTGGATAGCGGCCTTTATATCAACCTGAAAATCTTTTTGACCCAGTAAGGATCTATCAAAAAACCAAGCTCGGGGAGAATCGTCCCGCGCAGTGACATGTAATGATAAAGATATGGCAGCATGATCTGAAATATGGAGAGGATGAGTCCTAGTCGTGTCTACTTGAGAAATCAGTGCTTTGGAAATGAGAAAGAAATCTATTCTAGATTGGGAGTGATGGGGGGCAGAAAAGAAAGTGAACTCTAAGTCGGAGGGGTGAAGCAGCCTCCATATATCTACCAGCGCAAGATCTTGCATCAGAGCTGTAAGGGTAGCAAGACTCTTGGGTGGACTACTCGTTCTAGGCGGCTGTCTATCTATCAGAGGGTCTAACACTTGATTAAAATCACCACCAAGTATTAATGGAGTATTGGCAGAGGCCTGTGCCAACTGCGCAATACTTGCATAGTAAGCAGGGTTGTCCACATTCGGGGCATAAATGCAGATACATGTAAATTCACTATCTCCAACCTTAAGATGTACTCGGGCCCATCTACCCTCCTTGTCAGCGCTAGTATCAATTACAGTAGCTTGCAAAGATTTCTTAACCAGAATGGCTACCCCGCACCGTTTGGAAACGGCGGGAGAATAGGCAGCCACCATGTAAGGCTTAACATTGAGTTTCAGTGTTTCAGCAGAGTTTAAGTGCGTTTCCTGAAGAAACGCTAAATCAGCATGCTCATGGCTAAGATAGCTAAGGATTTTCTTTCTTTTGATTGGACTATTAATGCCCTTTACGTTGAGTGATAAGATTTTACATAAGGCCATTTAGACAAGTTAAAAATTCTGAGCATGATAGCGCACATAGTTTCACAATGTCCCTCATATTGACTGTATCTGGCTGTACATATGGCATAAAAGAAAATAAGCTTAGATAATACAAGGAAGCGCCCCACATTAAAAAAGAAAAACCGCAGCGCGGTAGAGAAGAAGCAGAACCCCAAAAATTACTGGCGACCATGTGTCTGCGGGGAGAAGCCCCAGAGAAGGCCGAAATTGAGAAAACACATAACCTGTAGGACTGTGCGTGCTCCGAATCCGACCGAGGCACACATCATGGAGGGATAGGAGACCAAAAAAAACAAAAAAGTCATGGAAAGAAAGAAAGAAAGTCCAGGTAGTCTCTGTGCTTGACTATGACCGCCGCATCGGGCCCTTCAAAATGGCGGACAGAGCCGGCAAATAAAAGTCCAAGTCGTTGGATTAGCGCATCTGCTCTGCTTCTTTGGAGTCTAAAAATACTGATAGTAGATCAGGATCTTCGAATGTCCTGGTTTGGTTGTGGAGAGTCACTCGGAGCTTCGCGGGATACAACAGGCCAAAGCGAGCCTGGAGCTGTTGAAGTCGAGGGCGAAAAGCAAGGAGTTTCTTTCTTCCGTCGGTCAACGGTAGGCTTTGCCAAATCAGGGAAGAAGGAGACTTTGTGACCTTCAAATTCCAAATGATGGTTCGCCCGAGCAGCATTTAAAATTTGTTCCACTTGTTGATATCGTAGCAAGCGAAAGATAATAGGCCGGGGGGTCGTTCGGTGGAGCGCCATGTGGGTAGGAACACGGTGTGCACGATCGATTTCCAGTTCTTTATGAAAGGTGATCTTCAGCAAGGAGGGAAGAGTTTTGAGCAGGAATTCTCTCATATCTCCCGCTTCCACCCCCTCCGGTATTCCAATGAGCCTCACATTGTTGCGACGGGCTCGATTATTGCTATCTTCTAACTCCTTTTGAAGATTCTGTATCTGGCGCTCAGCCTTGTCCAGTGTGCCCAAGCGCACCGCGTGCGAGTCGAGGACCCCCGCCATATTGCCCTGCCGTAATGAGAGACTTTCAAGTCGGTCCTGGAGCACTCCAAAGTCTTCTCGCATGGCTCTAAGCGCTTCTCCATTGGACTGCACCAATTCCTTCACGCCGCGTATTTCCTCTAAAATCTCCAGGTGCATTTCGGGGTTTTCTCGAAATGGAGCCATCTTCTGTGGGGAGGACACCTCTGTTTTGGAGCGTTTTCCGTGAGAAGAAGAAGGAGACCCGAAGTCCAAGCGCGCTGGTTTATGGGCCGCCATCCCCCCTGAGGTTCCCCGGTCAGCCCGGAGCGAAATAGTAAGTTTGTATAGGTATTAAGTCAGGATTCTAAGTAGGCCTCTCGGGAGCTTCAGCGCGAAGCGTCTTACCCGCTGGACATCAGGCTCCGCCCCCCCGTAGTCAATATATTTTTATGTTTCTTCAAACTAGACTGTAGACATACACAGAGGAGAATATGTGGTTATCAAGTTGACAACCTCTATCTCAGATGATGGCTTGTGCTGTGGCTGTAAAAGTAAGTCACGGTTTGCAAAACGTGCTCTTGTGCGTGCCTCTTTTATTATTTTTCTCGGATAGCCTCGCTGAAGAAAATTTAGACGTAATTGTTCTCTTTGACATTGATAATCCTTAATAGTGTTACAATCTCGTCGATAACGAATAAACTGTGAATACGGCAACCCATTACGGAGCTGTCTCGGGTGAGCACTTGAATAATGTAAGAGGGTGTTTTTGTCTGTGTTATGTTACTTTTTATTATTATGTAATTTGTAACCTGCCCTGAGCAATTTGAAAGGACAGGATAAATATTGAATACATAAATAAATTAAATAAATAAAGACTAGGGGGACATGCATTAAAACTACAATGTACCCCATTTAAGACTGATTGGAGAAAATATTTTTTCACTCAACATATAATCAAACTCTGGAATGTGTTGTTAAGTGCCATTGAGTCTGTGTCGACTCCTGGTGACCCTCTGGATAGTTGATCTAAACTTTGTTCAGTCTTCAGCCAAGCGGCTCATTGTTGATAGAGTGATATCCATAGCTGCTGTTATTGTATCAATCCACCTCATTGCCAGCCTTCCTCTTTTATGGTTACCTTCTATCTTCCCAAGCATTATGTCTTTTTCCAATGATCTCTCTCTTCACATGATGTGTCCAAAGTATGAAAGTCGAAGTCTTCTCATCTGAGCTTCTAAGGAAAGTTTAGTTTTCATCTCCTCTAGAACTGACTGATTTGTTCTTTGTGCAGTCTGTGGTATACACAGTATTTGTCACCAGCACCATAATTCAAAGGCATCAATTTTCTTCCTGTCTATCTTTCTCACTGTCCAACTTTCGCATCCATATGACGTTATTGAAAATACCATGGCCTGGACAAGTCAAATCTTTGTATGGAAAGATAATGTTCCCTGTAAAATAGTTATCTCCAAGTTATAATACCCTGTTCAATGTAATTTCAGTTTGTTCAATGTAAACCACACTGATGCAGAATAGTGCGGTATATAAGAGAATATAAATAAATAAATAAAATAAAATAATCTTTGTTATTGGAGGATATAGTGAGACTCGGTTTAAAAAAAGATTTGGACAAGTTCCTGGAAGAAAGGTCCATAAACCATTATTAAAGAAGACCACAAAAATCCCTGGAGATGCACGCAGATCACAAACATCCATGTGCATGTGCATTGTGGTGCCACCATGCATGTGCTTGTGCATTGTGGTGGCAATGTGCACGCACATGCATGATGTATCTATTTATGCATGTCTACATACCACTCAATGAACATGTAGGTTGTGTGTGATGCGCAGGCTGGATGTCATAGCAAAATACCCGGGCTCATGCCAAGATGCCTACATCCTGAGCCAGTCAGGGCTACTTGATGCTGCATTTGAGATGACATCACTGGCAAGTGACTAATAGGTGAGTGGCTACAGGTGGGACATGCGCCCAACTGCACTGGAGGTGCATGTGCACCTTCTAGTAGTTGGGTGTCCTCTGGTTGCCATGTGGCTGTGGCATACTGGCCAAGTGTGCCCTGATTGCCTGGGTGCACTCCACCATTGCAGTAGCATGGGATGGGGATAGTACAGATATGCACAGGAATGGGTATGTGCAGGGCCACGTGACCATGCATGTGGAAATGGTCTGGGCTCTGCACAGTGGCAGGACCACACCACAGCACAGTGATGGGCAATGGAGCATAGGTATGGTATATACATGCATTGGTATGGGGTCGTGGGCAGTGGCACATGTACAGACAGACCAATGCTACGCAAAATGCAACATTTCACTGAGATTGACATCCTCCCCACCTATAGTTGACAGGGGGTACTCACTGCAGGAGTGGCTGATGATGCCGATTGTGCACCCATGCATGCCTGTGGAACTGCAATACAACTGTATGCACTGAAGGACACGCTTGATCATTGAGTGGATATTCGGGCAGCTGAAGAGTCGGTTCTGCTGCCTGGACCTGTCTGGTGCGGAGTTGCTCTACGAGTCTGCAAAGGTCTGTCAGATCTCCCTTGCCTATTGCATGCTGAAGAAGTGGCTCTATCCCCAGAGGAGGAGGATGATGATGCCGTGCTGCCAAAAGCAACCTTGGGGCCTGCACATAAGAGGGGAATAGCAGCATGACAGTACTTTGTGCAGTCACACTTTGCATGAGGTGTGCAGACAGAGCCGTGAGCAGACCTGCATGGCTGGTGTACCTGGCAGACACATGGGGTAGTGGACAGGGGGGCTGCAGGTCTGTAGGGGCTCTTTCTGCAAGGGGATGGGGTTGGCCAGTGGGTGGTACATGACATGTCCACCAGAGAGGTGCAGCAAGGAGACAGGGGCCAGCGGTATGTGGTGTAGGGGTGCAGCAGGGAGTGCACACCCAGGGGTCCCACAGTAGCGCATGCATGTGCTTCAGGAGCACAGGCATGACCCAGGAATCATACATGCTCAGCACTGGTCAGGATCCCATGGGCATAGGTGGACAGCAGGGTGCACCCACCACACCACTGTGTTGCCATGCCTAGGCCCCCTTACACCACCCCGGTGGCACCCACTGGCCCTGCTAGTGCCTGAAATCCACCATTGCCTGTCACACCAATGTCTACCTGGTGGTCATGTAACAGTGCCCCCTTACCTCAAATGAGCAGAGTTGAGGCAGTGGACAGCTAATGTCAACTGAGGTTTATTCATTTTTGAACACATGTCCTGGCACAGCACAATAGGTGTGTGCAGGTCCAACTGGCGCAGACAAACATTGCATTAACAGGTGCACATGCAAGTGCAGAACTGGAAATACATCTATGACACATCACACCACAGTGCATGGTACACTGGCCCCCTACATCCCATCCATGGGCACCATGCAGGTCACAGTGCCATGGGGGTCTACCCAGGCCTGCTGCTGTGCTAAGTGACTCCCTGACACCTGCAGCCTATGTCCTCCCCCCTATCGTCCTTTGGTGCATGTTGGCCCCTGCGCAGCTCATGTAGGTGGCGCACCTCACATGTCAGGGCCCTGATCTTGGCCTGCATGCCCAACTGCTGGGCAATGATCTCCAGGGACTGTGCCAGGGCTGCCAGCCCTGGTGGCTCACCCTCCCCATCACCCTGTTCCAGGTCCACATGGTGCATGGTGTCCATGCCATGCAGCTATACGTCTGGACCCCCTGTCCCCACCCCCTGTCCCATAGGCCCTCCTGTCCCCAACCCCTGGGCATCCACCCCCCAGTCTCTCCACCCTTCTTGCACCACCCCCTGCCTTTCCCCTGCACGAACAAACCCTTTCTCTCTCCCCCATGCACGCTCCCCTCCCCCCTCCACCCACACTGCCTCACTCACACTCCCATGCTTACTCTCCTCTGCTCCTTCCCCCCTCCGTAAGCATACCTCTTCACTCTCTCCCCATTCACACCCTCCTCCACCCCTCCCTACCCTTCTCACTCCTAGCTCCCTGCCCACCTGCTGCATCACAACCATCTCTTGGACTCCCTCAGTGTCACCCAGCACCCCTGGCCCATGCATTTGCTGTGTGATGGCTCCCTCAGCTTCCCTTTCTCAAATGATCCTTCATTGTCCTCAGCACCACAGCCACTAGTGGACCACCTATCCTCCGAGAACTCCCCCTCCTTTAGGGTGGCAAGCCTCCTCCTCTTCCCATGCTCATCACCTGCTCTGGGACCTGGCCTCCGCCTCTCTTCACACCTGGCATATGCCATGCCACCCTTTGATTCAGCTCCAGCCCCCTCCTGGACCATGCATGGCGGGGACCACATCCTCTGTGGTTCAGGGCTATCAGGTCACTCCCCACCAGGTGTGTATGGCACCACCGTGAGAGTGAGGACAACCGCCCCATTAATTACATTCTCACATGAGGGGGAGGGGCTGGAGAATATGATGGGGCTCACAGTGCCATTGTTGGTGACCGCACTCGTAGCACTGCTAGAGCTGTCCAGCCATGGGCTCTGCAGTCTATGGTATTGCATGGCCCATGGACACATCAGTGCTGCCTCCTCCGCTGCACCCACATCCTCCTCCCCATCCTTGGTTTCCTCCTCCTCCTCGGGCCCCCTCTCAGGCTTATCAGGTGGGGGGTGAGTCCTCCAAAGAAATGATTGTGTGTGGGATGCAAAGAGGTGGCCATCAGTGATTGTTCGGGAGTTGGCCACCTGTCATGTGCTTGCTCTCATGGCCTGCCTGCATGCTATATCTGCTGTGCCCTCCACATGGCACTGCTACCAGGGGTCCTATTACTGTTATGTTTGGGCACAGTAGTAGCGGTGCTTGTGTGTTACCTGCTTCCTTGCACTGTTGCCATATGTTCATCTTTCTGCTGGATGTGAGTCCTGTGTTGGCTGACTGTCTGGGTTTGGGTACACATGGGTCATGCATTACAGGGATGTCTGTGTAACTCAGGGTCCTTGCTAGACAGGGCTCCTACACCTATGCCTCTGACCTCAGCCCTTGGCTTAGGGCCACTGCTTGCCACCAAACTTGCATTCAGCAGCCAGTCACACCTCTGATGTGGCCCAGTGGTATGTGTCCCCATGCCCTTGCAGGTTTGCTATGCTCCCCCTCAGCCCCATTCCCCCCACCTGCCTAGTGCTGCTTTGCATGGGGCTAGCCTGCCGCCTTGCTGCACCTCCATGGGGGCATCCTGGCACATATCCCCCTTGTCACTCCTCTGCCCCTCGCCACTGGCAATGGCTTAGGTGTGCCATGCCACGTCTGCAAGCCATACTCTTTTCCTGTCCTGACTCTCCCCAGGACATATTGGTTCATTCCTGCCTGTTTCTGTTGTCATTGCCATCCCCTCATCCTGGGCCTCCCCAGATTCATTGTGCCAACTCCCCTCTGTCATGTGATCCTCACCTGGCCAACAGACACTGCTCATGCATGGCGCACCTCTCCTGCATCTCTCCTCTTTGTGCCCACTGCCTGGCCCTGGTTGTGGCTACCTGTGCCCCTCCTGCCTGGATTGTGTTTTCAGGCTTTGTCCATCTGTCTCTGTCTCTGCCCCTCCCCATGACTGCAGCACATTCCATCTTTGCTGGCTATGGCTCATGCCCCACCAGGCCCCTTGCATCCCCTTGCTCTTATTTATTTATTTATTTAGCTGTATTTATATCCCGCTTTTCACCGGGTCAAAGCGGTCAATTGGGGGATACATTTAACACGAGGGGAAATGAGACACATACACTAATACTTACAGGGAACATGGGCAGTGGAGGGTTAAGTGGCTTGCCCAAGACCTCAAGGAGTGCCTATAAGACTAGAAATCCCAGTCCCTCCGGCATGAGATTGCTGTCCCCAGGTGGGACTTGAACCCCCGGCCCTCCGGCCTGAAGTACCTTGTCCTAACCACTAGACCACTCCTCCCTCTTCACTGCTCTATGCGTGCACCTCAGGTCTGCTTTGTGTGTCATGCATCTGTTGTGCATGTTGTTGGGCTGGGTCTGTCTCACTGTGTTCACACGGTGCTGAAACCACCATGTGCCACTGTCTGCACTGTTCATGGTGTCTGTGGTGCCAGGCAACCTCTGACACAGTCATTTGTGTGCTCTGCACAGCGCACATGTTGGCTACAGTGGGGACATGCTCCCATGCACAGTGGCATGGTGGTAGCGCTCTCACCTGTATGTGTGTTCATGTGTGTTTCCCTTTCCCTTTCCATTCTCAAGCAGGTCTGTGATACCACCTCACATTGTCCGTCAGGGGATGCGCAAACTTGGGGCCAATGTGTTGCCATGCTGTGTTTGGAGGTGGAGCCATGGATGCTCACCTGTCCATCTGTATTGTCATTGACTTGGGACACACCTGTTGCCCTCCCACCTCATGGGGCTGTGCAGACACTTGATGAGCACTGCTTCTCCACCAACTCCCAGGCACCTTGTGTGGGACCTTCTCCCAGCTCTGGCCACACCACCATGTCTGTGTGGACTCAGACATGGTCAGCACCTGCATTCATAAGAACATAAGATATGCCATACTGGGTCAGACCAAAGTTCATCAAGCCCAGTATCCTGTTTCCAACAGTGGCCAATCTAGGTCATAAGTACCTTGCAGTTTCCCCAAAAGACAAAGATTCCATAATGTATTGGATCAAGCAGTGATATCCCGGGTACCTTTTAATAATGGCTTATGGACCTTTCCTCCAGGAACTTGTCCAAACCTTTTTTAAACTCAGCTACACTAACAGCTTTTACTACATCCTCTGGTAACAAATTCCAGAGTTTGATTACACGTTGAGTGAAAAAATATTTTATCTTATTAGTCTTAAATAGTTTACTCTGTAGCTTCATTGCATGTCCCCTAGTCTTTCTATATTCTGATGATGTAAACAATCAATCTACATTTACCCATTCCACTCCATTCATTAATTTATAGACCTCTATCGTATCTCCCCTCAGCCGTCTCTTCCAGGTTGAACAGCCCTAACCTTTTTAGCCTATCTTCATAGGGGTATCCTTCCATCCCCTTTACCATTTTGCTGGCTCTTCTCTGTACCTTTTCTAATAACGCTATATCCTTTTTAAGGTATGATGACCAGAATTGCACACAATACTCAAGGTGCGGTCGCACCATGGAACAATACAGAGGCATTATAATATACTTTGTTTTATTTTCCATTCCTTTCCTTATGATACCCAGCATTCTGTTTGCTCTCTTGGCCGCCACTGCACACTGGGCAAAGGATTTAAACATGTTATCCACAATGACACCTAAATCTTTTTCCTGAGTGGTGGTTCCTAATGTGGAACCTTGCATTGTGGAACCATAGTTTGGGTTTTTCTTTTCTAGGTGCATAACTTTGCAGTTGTCCAAATTAAATTTCATCTGCCATTTGGATGCCCACTCTTCCAATTTATCAAGATCCTCTTGCAATTTTCCACAATCCTCATGGGTTTTAACAACTTTAAGTAGTTTCCTTCTGTCTGCAATTTTGATAACCTCACTCGTTATTCCCTTTTCCAGGTCATTTATGACTATGTCAAAAAGCAGCAGACCCAGCACAGTTCCCTGGAGTACTCCACTATTCACCTTTCCCCACTGGGAAAATTGGCCATTTAGCCCTACCCTCTGCTTTCTATCATTTAACCAGTTCCTGATCCACAATAGTGCACTGCCTCCTATCCCATGACTTTTTAGTTTAGTTTCTGATGAGGGATCTTGTGCCAAGGCTTTCTGAAAGTCCAAATACACTATATCAACGACTCACCTTTGTCTACCTATTTATTCACACCTTCAAAAAAACATAACAGATTAGTAAGACAAGATTTTCCTTGCCTAAAGCAATATTGGCTGTCTCCCATTAAGCCATGTCTATCTACACGTTCAGTAATTTTGTTCTTTATTCTGATTTCTACCATTTTTCCCGGTACTGACGTCAGGCTCACTGGTCTGTAGTATCCCGGATCACCCCTGGAACCCTTTTTAAAAATTGGCGTTACGTTGGCCATCCTCCAATCTTCAGGTATTATAGATGATTTTAATGATAGTTCACAGATTACTAATAGCAAGTCTGGAATCTCATATTTCAGTTCTTTCAACACCCTTTGATGTATACCATCCAGTCCAGGTGATTTGTTACTCTTCAGTTTATCAAATAGTTGCAATACATCTTCCCGGTGTATCGATATTTCTTTCAGTTCTTCACAGTATCAACTTTAAATACCACTTCAGTCATGGGTAACATCCCTACATCTTCCTCAGTAAAGAACAAAGCAAAGAATTCATTCAGTCTCTCCGCTATGGCCTTGTCCCCTCTTAGTGCCCCTTTTACTTCTCTATCATCTAATGGTCCAACTGACTCTCTCATAGGTTTTTTTGCTACGAATGTACTTGAAAAAGTCTTTATTACGTGTTTTTGCTTGCACAGCAAGCTTCTTCTCAAATTCTCTCTTTGCCTGCCTTATCAATGCCTTGCATTTAACTTGTTAACTTGCCAGTACTTGTGCTGTTACCAGTTTTCGTCATGTGGCTCTTTTTTCCATTTCCTGAAAAATGCTTTTTTGGCAAGAACAGCCCCTCTGACCTCACTTTTAAACCATGCTGGCAGTTTTTTAGATGTCCTTCCACTTTTCTTAAAGCGTGGAATATAGCTGGTCTGGGCTTCTAAGATGGTATTTTGAAACAACATCCAAGCTTGATATAAGTCTTTAACCTTTGAAACAGCTCCTTATAGGATTTTTAAAACTATTTTCCTCATTTTATCATAGTCTCCCTTTTGAAAGTTAAAAGGTAGTACTATGGATTTCCTTACCATCCCTCCTCCATTAATTAAATCAAACGCGATCATGCTATGATCACTATTGCCAAGTGGTCCCAACACCCTTATCTTTTGCACCAGATCTGGTGTTCCACTAAGGACTAGATCCAAAATGGCTTCCCCTCTGGTCGGATCATGAACCAGCTGCTCCAAGAAACACTCATTTATTTTATCTAGAAACTTTATCACCATAGCATGTCCTGTCATGACACAGACCCAGTCGATACTGGGGTAATTGAAATCACCTTTATTATTACTGTGCTGTAACTTTTGTTAGCTTCCCTGATTTCTTTGAGCATTTCATCATCCATCTGTTCATTCTGGCCAGGCAGTCGATAATACACCCCCACTGCCATCGCTTTCCCCTTTTTACATGGAATTTCAATCCATAGAGATTCTACAGCATAAAAATTTCAGTCCATAGAGATTCATGTGTCTCCTGGTGGGACAGGTTGAATGGGGATGCTGTCTCCGTGCTCATTATAGCATCCCTCTACCATCTTGCCTCAGTCGGGAAGGGCCTGGCTGTCCTCTGTGCCCTCCCGTCGTCTTTATTGCCATGTTCTTGGCAGGTGTGGTCATGGGCCTACTGGTCCAGCATTGCTTGCGCACACTCACTTTGATCCTGCTCCAGCTGCTGCTATAGACACTGCAGTAGCTATGGACACGTCTGCTGAAAGGTCCTGTAGCGAACTCTGTAGGCCTTGGTGTCTCTCATGATTTGGATGCATCTGTGGACATAAGGGTGCAATACCTCCATTAGTGCATTTGTTTATCACTCACCACTCAGCCTCTACAGCTGCCTACCATTATTCACATTTCATGGGCTGCCTGGACCCTGCCCCACTGAGCAACCACATTTCCACAGCTGCATCACTCTGGAATCCCCCAGGCCTCTGGACCCATGTGTGGCTGACTGGCCTACTGGCTGATGGCAGGGCTGGGTGGACAGGGGACAGGGGATCAACTCCCACAGTGCCTCTCCCTGTTTGCCATGGTCTGTCTGTGCTTCTCTGACATTTCTGGGGTGTATTTACACTTCTTGTTTGTGCCTGTCTCTCTGTCCGCATATCTGGTGCTCTCCCCGGGGGCTGGGCACTTTTCTGGGTTTTCAAGTAACCAGTAGTTCTGCCCTCTTTCCCACCTTTGGGCAGGCCTGCCTTTGCCAATTGTGGAGGGGGAGCTGCTTACTGCACCTTTTCTGTCTACATTGGTGGGATGGTGTAGTGTAATGGTTAGGGAGCTGGCTTGGGGATGCAAGGGCCTGGGTTTAATTAACACTGCCTCTCCATATGTTGTGTCACACATGTTCTGTGATCTGTTTCCGCGTGTTGTCTGTGCCTGCCTCTCTGTCCACAAATCTGGCACTCTCCCTCAGGCACTTTTCTGTTTGTGAGACTGACTATTACCCAATGTTGCTAATCCATGTCGGAACAAATGATACTGCCAGGTATCCCTCTGAGCTTATGAAAAGTGACTTCATGGCTCTGGGACAGAGGGTGAAGCAGTTAGGTGCACAGGTGGTGTTCTCTTCAATCCTCCATGTTGAAGGTAAAGGCCAAGGCAGAGATGTTCGCATTCTGGAGATGAATGCATGGCTGCGTGGATGGTGTCATCAAGAGCATTTTGGTTTCCTAGACCACGGGACGTTGTTCCAAGGGTTGCAGAGCAGAGATGGCATCCATCTGTCCAAGAAAGGTCAACGCATCTTCATTCAGTAGTAGACTGGCTAATCTACTGAAGAGGGCTTTAAACTAGATTTGTTGGGGGATGGGTGAAAAAAGCCCCCAGGTAAGTGAAAGCCCCCAGGTAAGTGATGCATTAAATACCTTTATGGAAATGGGTAACAGGGGTAACATATGGAAAGCAGTGTGTATAAATGCCCGTAGCATGAGGAATAAGATCCCTGATGTTGAAGCTTTGGTGGGCGTGGCCGACTTGGATTTATTGGCAGTTACAGAAACATGGTTCACAGAAAACCATGACTGGGATGAAACTATACTTGGCTATACTTTATTCAGAAAGGACAGGGTAGGAAGGAGGAGTGACACTATATGTAAAAAATACTATTAAAGCTTTGGAATTACAGAGCTTAAAAGGGAGAGAGGAGGCATTGTGGGTTAAAATAGAAAGAGGGAAAGAGAAATCTATTTGCATTGGCGTGATATACAGACCTCCCTCACAAGAAGAAGAGGTAGACAGAGAGTTAATTGAAGACATACTGTCACCTGGGAACCTCCCCAGTGCCTAGGGCACGTAGGGTTGGTCTGCCTGGGTATTCTAACTTAGAAAGTATGGCAGAGTATTTGTTCCTGCACTGCCTTATGGGAGTTGTAGTTCCTTTTTACTCTCCAAGAAAGAAGTACTTGTAGTCGAGTGGTTTCAGGCAAATGACAAGGATTTTATTTCCCCTTCCGGGCGGATTAAACGCATGTGAAAACTCAGGACAAAATAGCCATATGCAACTGGCATAAAGAAAACATTCAGGAACTTAGGACAAATAGCTTCTTTAGCTTCAAGCTTCAAAATGTGCAGTGCTCAATATAAACACAAAAGTAACAATCACTTCTTATACAAAAAGAAACACTTTGCTTTTCTTTTGCTGCTTAGACAGCCTTCTCAATAGCCTGGTCAGCAAAGTGATTTAATGTGGTCAGCTAGTGATAACGTGCAGTCCATTTGATCATCTGTTACATCCTCAATAACAGGCTCTATCTGCATTTCTTCTGAATCACTACCAGCTGGGTGAGTTCTCTTTATAGCTTCTCTTTATAGCATTCTAATGAGCAGGGTTGTAAAGTTCCGTATATATTGGAGTTACTATAAGGAGAGTCCAATACTTCTTGGCAAGCACACAGAAAACGTTTATAGCTAGGTTCACCTCTGTATAATTTGTGAAGCCTACCTTTTGTTTTAGAAAGGAAGAACTTCTCAGCACTGCTGGGCCAGCAAGGGTTCCAAACACTGGATGTGTTTTCCTGCCTTTTAGCTTCTCAGCTTTTTCCTCAGACATGCAAATATCCTCTGGCCAGCACTTCTCTCTCCCTGGAGCTTCTGAATGTTCCCAAACTAGCCTCTCAGGCAGTCTCTCCCTCCGACTGCCTTCAAGGGACGGCACCGGTCCTGGGCTGCTCCCACCTGGCTTTTGGGCACTGGCTCTCTGGGTCCTTCTTTCTCTGGCTTCCTCCTCTTCTTTCTCTTCCACTCCTTTCTCTGCCTTCTCTGCCTTGGTCAAATCTAATGACCACTTTTTATATCCCTGCTTCTTAGGGCTCAGCTCCGCCCCTCCCCCAACCAGGTGTTTTCCCTTAACTCCTCTGCTTGGGGATACGTTGCAGCATGGGCGTGTTTGTTCATCTCGTGACTCTCTTTGTTTACGTTTCCCTTGGAAACCCTGAGTCATGTGCTCTGACTGCCTGTCAGTTTCTGTAGCAAATTCCTCTGCTTCGCTTAGCTCCATAGGCTCAGAAGGGTCTTCTACATGACAATACGCAGCATTGCTAGGAAAGGGGAAGTGCTACTGATAGGGGATTTCAATATGCCAGATGTTGATTGGCACATTCCTGCTGTAGTATCATCTAGACGTAAAAAGATCCTGGATTCTCTACAGGGAGAACTATTCAAGCAATTGGTAACAGACTCCACACATGAAGGGGCCATACTGGACTTGGTGCTTACCCATGGTGAAAGTGTTTCTGATGTTATAGTGGGAGATCATTTTGCATTCAGTGATCACCAGATGGTGTGGTTCAGTATTAGGACTAGGGCTGTCAGAATCCATTCAAAGGTGATGGTCTTAGACTTTAGAAAGACTAACTCTGTCAGTTATGCTGCTGCATCAGTACTTACTGAACTAGGGTGGACCTCATCCTCTCCCATCTCCTGCATGCAGCAGCATGGACTGGGTGTCTGTGGCCCATAGGGAGCAGCACTTCCTCTGCCTGCAGGACCAGTGTGCAGAGCAGGCGGGTCTCGGGCTCTAAAAAATTAGGTTGGCAGGTTGCCATCATCAACAGGCTCTCTCTCTGGGGCTCGGTGCATTGGGGGGCCTCCATGCCATCCTATTTCCTGTTGCACATGGACCACACTGCAAGTGGACATGTTTTTGGACTTACAAATGGACAAATGCAGTAGGATCGTGTACAGCTGCAGGTGGGCAGTGCACATGTCTCGAGGGGGTAGTTTTGGCGGGAGGTGGGTGTGGACATTTTTATGGTGTATACGTACAGAATTTAAATGCACTGTGGCGTCCATTATATGTTTCCACACGGGTATGTCCATGTTGCAATTCCATTGGCGTGAGAACGTACATACACAGGCCTGCAGTATCGCTAATGCAAGCTGTATGTCTGCAACTTGCACATTTCCACGGGTCCTGCATGTCCTGGTCTGAATTGGCCTCTATAGCAAATGCTCACCTTTATCTATCTGTTTATTCATATCTTCAAATAAATGTAAGAGATTAGTAAGACAAGACTTTACTTGGCTAAATCCATGTTGGCTTTCTGCCATTAAACCATGATTATCTACATGTTCAGTCATTTTGTTCTTTATACTGATTTCTATCATTTTGCCCAGTACAGATGTCAGGCTCACTGGTCTGTAATTTCCTGGATCACCCCTGGAAGCTTTTTTAAAAACTGGCATTACACTGCCCACTCTCCAATCCTCAGATACTACAGATGATTTTAATGATAGTAATATGTGAACTAAAGGTAGATCTGCAATCACATATTTCAGTTTTTTCAGCATCCTGGGATGTATGCCGTCTGGTCCAGGTGATTGCTACTCTTTAGTTTATTAAATAACTGCATTTCATCTTCCTGAATTATGGAGATTTGTTTCAATTCCTCTGATGCATCATCTTTAATAGAATAAAATTAAATAGAAGACATATACATAAGAACATAAGAAATGCTATAGTGGGTCAGATCAAGGTCCATCAAGCCCAGTATCCTGTTTCCAACAGTGGCCAATCCAGGTCATAAGTACCTAGCATTTTCCCCAAAAGATACGCAAGTTCCATAATGCTTGTATTGGGGCAGGCAGTGGATTACCTGGTTCCTCTTTAATAATGGTTTATGGATCTTTCCTCCAAGAACTTGTCCAAACCTTTTTTTAAACACAGCTACACTAACAGCTTTTACTACATCCTCCGATAACGAATCCCAGAGTTTGATTACGCGTTGAGTGAAAAAATATTTTCTTTTATTAGTCTTAAACGGGTTACACTGTAGCTTTGTTGCATGTCCCCTAGTCTTTCTACTTTTTGATGGCTTAAGGAATCGCTCATTTACCCGTTCTTCTCCATTCATTTATTTATAGACCTCTATCATATCAGTCGTATGGCATAAATGTTCAGGGAGAGAGCCTCTTTCAATTGAAAGCAAGTTCTGCTACGAGGGGACATGGGATGAGGGTGAAGGGAGATAGATTCAGGAGTGATATGCGGAAATATTTCTTTACAGAAAGAGTAGTGGATCCGTGGAATAGTCTGCCAGTGGAGGTGGTAGAGATGAGGACAGTAACTGAGTTCAAAAAAGCATGGGACCAACACAGAGGATCTCTAAAGGTAAAAAGTGGACGGTTGTAGTTGTTGTTATGGAAGGACAGACTAGATAGGCCATGTGGTCTTTTTCTGTCATCATGTTTCTATGTATGTTCTCCAGGTTGAAAAGGCCTAATCTTTTAAGCCTCACCTCATAGGGGTATCCTTTCTTCCCCTTTATCATTTTGGTGGCTCTTCTTTGTACCTTTTCTAATTCTGCTATATCCTTTTTAAGATACAGCGACCAGAATTGCACACAATATTAAAGGTGTTGTCACACCATGGAACGATACAGAGGCATTATAATATCCTTCGTTTTATTCTCCATTCCTTTCCTTATGATTCCCAGCATTTTATTTGCCTTTTTAGCTGCCACTGCACACGATGACACTTAAATCATTTTGCAGGGTGGTGGTTCCTAATGTGGAACCTTGCATTGTATAACCATAGTTTGGAATGTTCTTTCCTAGGTGCATAACTTTTCACTTGTCCACATTAAATTTCATCTGCCATTTTGAATGTCCAGTCTTCCAATTTTTCATTGTCCTCTTGCAATTTTTCACAATTCTCTTGGGTTTTAACAACTTTGAATAATTTTGTGTCATCTGCAAATTTGACCACCTCACTTGTTATTCCCATTTCCAGGTCATTTATGAATATGTTAAAAAGCAGTGAACTCAGCACATATCCCTTGGGTACTCCACCGTATTGCCATGAATGGAGAAGTGCCACTGATAGACGAATTTGATTTGCCAGATGTGGATTGGCACATTCCTGCCGCGGTGTCATCTAGAAGTAAGGAAATCCTGAATTCTCTACAGGGAGAACTATTCAGGCCATTGGTAACAGAACCCACATGTGAGGGGGGCCATATTGGACTTAGTGTTTACCAATGGGGAAAGTGTTTCTGATGTTACAGTGGTTGATCATTTCTCGACCAGTGATCACCAGATGGTATGGTTTAGTATTAGGACCAGGGCTGATAAAGTCCATTCAAAAGCTAGGCTCTTAGACTTAAGGAAAACTAACTTTGCCAAGATGGGCCAATACCTCAAGGAGTCGTTAGTGGCATGGGATCAACTGGGGGATGTAGAAAAACAGTGGGCCAGACTGAAAGGGGATATTTTAAAGGCAATGAACCTTTTTGTTAGAAAGGAATAAAAGGAAAAGGAGGCCATTATGGTTCTCAAAAGAAGTAGCTGAAAAGGTGAAGAAAAAGAGGGAGGCCTTCATGAAATACAAGAGATCACAGAGAGAGGAAGACAGGCTTCTATATTTGGAAAAACTTAGAGAAACTAGCAAAGCAGTCAGGAAAGCAAAGGTACAAAAAGAAGAAGAAATAGCCAATGCAATAAAATGCGGGGATAAGACATTTTTCAAATATGTTAATGAGAGGAGGAAGGGCAAAAGTGGTATAGTGAGATTTAAGGGTGCAGGGGAGGAATATGCAGAAACTGATGAGAATAAAGCAGAAATTCTTAACAAATATTTCTGTTCTGTGTTCACAGATGAAGGACCAGGAGCAGGACCTTAGAAAACACCCACAAATAGAAACAGAAGTGACAGGGATCTTGAACAATTTCAGAATACTGTGTTTGGGAGAAACGTTTTTTTTTTTTTTAGTGCCATCAAGTCAGTGTTGACTCATAGTGAGCCAGCTACCTCTGGGTTTTCTTGGCAATGTATCACTGTAAGTAGATTGCCAGCCTTTTCTTCCGAGGTAATGGAGGGTAAAGTGACTTGCCCAAAGTCACAAGGAGTGCCAGTGGGAATTGATCTTCTGGGTACTAGGCAGTTGCTCTAACCACTAGGCTACTCCTCCACTCCTTGGGAGAAACTAGCTAAACTAAAAGTTGACAAAGCAATGGGTGTGGATGGGATACATCTAAAAGTACTGAGGGAACTTGGGGACGTTCTAGCGGTTCCACTGTCTGACCTTTTCAATGCCTCTTTGGAGTTGGAAGTGGTGCCAGAGGACTGGAGAAAGGCACATGTGGCCCTTTACACAAAATCAGAGTAAGGATGACATTGATAACTACAGGCCAGTTAATCTGAGCTCAGGTTGGAAAGGCTACTAAAGGAAAGAATAGTGAGGTTTCTGGAGTCCAATGGATTGCAGGATCTGAGGCAGCATGGATTCATCAGGCAGGTCTTGTCAGACAAATCTGATTGATTTTTTGACTGGGTGACCAGGGAGTTGGACAGAGGGAGAGCCCTAGATGTTGTATATTTAGATTTCAGTAAAGCCTTGATATGGACTTGGCAACAGAAGCAAAGCTGGAGAAAGACTAATACAGTCTGCAAGACCAGTGATCTATTTATCTCAGACACCTTCCAGCAACACATGCGCCGACTGTACATGTGGACTTTACCCAACGGATTGTACAGAAATCAAATTGACTATATCTGTGGAAGACAACCATGGAAAATCTCGATAACATCAACAAAGACAAAATCTGGAACTGACTGTGGTACATCACAAACTACTAGTATGCAAACTCAAATTAAAGTTGAAAAAGAGCAAGCCACTCATGAATGTAGCAAAATACGACCTTGAGAATATACCACTGGAATTTACAGACTGCCTGAAATATCGATTTGCTGCTTTAGATATAATTCACAGAGTTCCAGAAGAGTTATGGGATGACATCAAGAAGGTTGTGTTGGAAGAAAGCGAAAAGTCTCTACATATGATGAAAAAGCAAAAATGGCCAAAATGGATGACTGAAAAAACTCTGAAAGTTGTCCAGAAACACAAAGAAGTTAAAGTCAGAGGAGAAAGAGAGGCAAACGCAGAACTCAATGTGATTTCCAATGTGCAACAAGACAAGACAAGGAGAAGTACTACCATGACACATGCAAGGAAATAGAATCAGAAACTATTAGAGAAAGAACAAGATTGGTTTTTCTAAAGCTACGAGAGTAAAAGAAAAAAATTCCAGCCTCAGAATTGGAATACTACACAATGCTCAAGAATCCATGTTGAATGATACTGAGAAGATCAAGAAAAGGTAGAAAGAATTTACAAAGTCATTATACCATAAAAATCAAGTGGACTAACAACCGTTTCAACCTGTACCTTATGATCAGGAACCATTGCTGATAAAAGATGAAGTCGAAGCAGCATTGAAAGCTTTATCAAAGAACAAAACACCAGGCATTGATGACATTCCCATTGAATTATTACAGCAATCAGATGCAGCTGTTACCATACTTACAAGGATCTGCCAGGAAATTTGGAAGACAATTTCATGGCCAACTGATTGGAAAAGATCTGCGTTTATAGCAATACTTAAGAAATGTGACCCGACTGACTGTGGAAATTATTGCACAATCGCTCTGATCCCACATGCCAGCAAGATTCTACTCAATATCACTCAGCAGAGATTACAACCATATCTGGAATGAGAACTACCTGAAGTGCAAGCAGGTTCAGGAAAGGGCGAGGAACAAGAGACATCATCGCAGATGTGAGATGGATCCTTGAAAAGACAAAAGAATACCAAAAGGATATCCATATGTGTTTTAATGACTACAGCAAGGCTTTTGACTGAGTAAATCATGAGAAACTTTGGGCCACATTAAGAAGCATGGGTATACCAGAACACCTGATAGTTCTCTTGCACAGCCTTTACACTGATCAAGAAGCTACAGTTCATAGAAACAAAGAAACATGATGGCAGAAAAATAACAAATGGCCTATCTAGCCTGCCCTTCTATATCACCCACTACAAGAGTCCCCTTTTTTCCTTTAAAGAGCCTCTGTGTTTGTCCCATGCTTTTTTGAATTTAGATACTGTCCTCATCTCTACCACCTCCACTGGGAGACTATTCCACCCATCTACCACTCTTTCTGTAAAGACATTTCCGCATATTACTCTTGAGTCTATCCCTTTCCACCCCATCCTATGTCCCCTCGTAGCAGAGCTTGCCTTCAACTGATATCACCCTCCTGTGCATTTATGCCACGGAGGTATTTAAACGTCTCAATCATATAACCTCTATCCTGCCTTTCCTCTAAAGTTATATATATTAAGGTCCTTAAGTCTGTCCTCATATGCTATATAATGAAGACCATTAACCATTTTAGTAGCCGCCCTCTATACCGACTCCAACCTGTTTATATCCTTTGAAGGTTCAGTCTCCAGAATTGCACACAATACTCCAAATAAGGTCTCACCAAAGACTTATACAGAGGCACCATCACCTCCTTTCTTCTGCTGGCCATTCCTCTCCTTATGCACCCAAGCATCCCTCTAGCTTTCGCCATCACCTTTTCTACCTGTTTAGGGTCCCATTCTTCTTTCGTGAACAGAAGTACATCACCCCCTATACTGTACCGCTCCCTTGGATTATTGCAGCCCAAATGCATGACTCTACATTTTTTAGAATTAAATCTCAGCTGCTACATTCTAGACCATTCTTGAAGCTTAGCTAGATCCCTCCTCATGTTATCTACACCTTCCTGGGTGTCTACTCTGTTGCAGATTTTGGTATCATCAGCAAAGAGGCAAACCTTATCCGACAGCCCTTCAGCAACATCACTAACAAAGATGTTAAAAAGAATCAGATCAAGGACAGATCCCTGCAGCATTCCACTGGTAACCTCCTTCTCCTCAGAGTGAGCTCCATTTACCTGTGCCCTTTGTTGCCTCCCACTCAGCCAATTTCTAACACAAGCAGTAACTTTAGGGTCTATCACTAGGGTGCTTAGTTTGTTTATAAGTTACCTGTGCAGAACAGCATTGAATGCTTTACTGAAATCTAAATATACCACATCTCGGGTTCTCCTTCGGTCCAATTCCCTGGTCACCCAGTCAAAGAAATCAATCAGATTTGTCTGTCAAGATCTGCCCCTGGTGAATTCATGTTGCCTTGGATTCTGCAATTCATTGAACTCCAGAAACCTCACTATTTTCTCTTTCAGCAGCATTTCCAATAATTTATTCACCACCGAGTTTAAACTAACTGGCCTGTAGTTTTCAACCACACTTCCACTTTTGTTTAAAGGGACCACATGTGCCTCTCTCCAGTCCTTTGGCACCACTCCCGACTCCAAATAGGCATTGAAAAGGTCAGTCAGTGGAGCTGCTAGAACATGCCCAGGTTCCTTAGGTATTCTCAGATGTATCCCATCTGGTCCCATCGCTTTGTCCACTTTTAGTTTAGCTAGTTCCTCACAAACACAGTCCTCTGAAAATCATTTGAGATGCCCTTCACTTTTGTTCCTGTTTGTGGGTGTTGTCTGAGGTTCCAGACAACTGAACTAGGAGAGACGGTTTAAAATCAGCAAATGAGTACGACAAGGCTACATATTTCCCCCCCTATCTCTTTAATTTATATGAAGAATAAAATCAGAGAAGCAGGACTGTATGAATACAACAGAGGCGTGAAGATTGGTGAAAGACTCATGAACAACCTTCGCTATGCTGATGATACCACATTACTGGCTGCTAAGAAAATGGTGTTCCAAAATCTAGCAGCCAGCTCCACACGAGGGGAAAGGCCTCATCACGAAGAAATCAACAGTGGACACTCGCCTGCTCAAAACTGTTTCCCCCCCCCCCCCCATCCGGAGCAATTCTGAAGCAAAATACCTGGATTCCTGCCAGTTAGCTTCTCCCCGAACGTGCTGGCAAGCCCCGAGGCAGAGGAAATGCTGCCGACATCTGTCTGTTCACTCAGATGCTGCAGCTACGATCGGCAGACAGAGCAGAGTACAGAAAGCAGCTCCCCATCATTCCAACCAGGTAGGGAGTGCAACAGGGCATCTAACCAAAGGTAGAATGGAGGGAAGGTAAAGCAGGAATCCCCTCCACTGCCCCCTTTCCCTGCCCTGAATGGCTCTGTTCATTTTTTTTTCAAACATTACAACCTCAACCAAAAGAATTAAAGGTACAGAGTACCGATAAGAAAATATCCCCAAAATAGAAAACTAACACCACTTATGTGCTCCTCATGATGAGCCTAATCCCTAGGCTCACAACCTCCTGCTGCATGGAGACTGCGCACACTGGAAGCTGGTGGGAGGTGCCACCGGTATATGTATCAGACTTCTGACATGCCCAGTCTCCATGCTACAGGAAGAGGTGCACTACCCAGCGTTGCAGGATTGAACTGGAGGGACGAAAAGGAACTGTCAGCGTTATACTTCTTGTGTTATTGTACAAGTCTCGATACTTTTTGATCGCACCTTGTATAATACAGTCAGGATTCTATAGATTCATATGTTCCTATATAATGCATCAAGAAACCACAGAACAGACAGGAGAAGTTCAGGATTGGGTTTGAGTGCAGTGGACATTTGGAAGCAGATTGCTATCCTGGTACATCAAAATAGAACTGTCCTGTGCTCAAGACTTCTGAGCCTTGCTTTGGCGCACCACAGTGAAATCATCAATACCGTCCCAAAGAATGGTATTTAATACCTGACACTGCCACAGTATGTGACCGCATACTGAAGGTCACATGCACAAAGGGGAACGCCCCTTTGGAACTACCTAAGGAACAACTGAGTTGGACGTGGAGGCTTCATTTAACTCATTTTATTAGTGATTCAGGTACTGTTGCAGGCATAGGCATAAGAAGCTCAAAAAGAGAAAGTGGAAAGCTAAGAACAAATAAATATCGAAGGAGTTAAAATGTCAACTCCCCATGATTCAGCACTTGTCTGTAGTTGTGAGGAGAGCAATTGGACAGATGAGAATCAATTAAAGACGCTTCCTTGAACTCCAATAGATTTTCACTGCCCTTATAGCTTTCTAGGTTTATGAAGTTTGGGTAACCCCAAGCATAACGGGTTGAACATGGAAGAGGGTTACCAAAATTTGGATGTAATTTAAGGGAGGAGCAGAACTTGGAGCTGATAGTGGATCCAGCCTCTGTCTCATTATCTTTAGGAGAAGTTAATTCCGCCTTAAAAAGGCCAGGAGTGGAAAGCCAGTCTGAGCCATCAATGAACTATGGTTTTCACGAGTGTTAATGGTTTAGGTGGAGCTTTTCAACCTAACCATCAGGAACTGATACTAATTTAGAGATACGGTGTTTGATAGCTAAGATTGAATCCACTCTGACCAATTGTCTCATATAGCTTTGCAAGTTCTCTGAGGCGACTGTTTAATGTGTATTTCTCATGCCCTATGGTGGACTGGCTGCTTGAAGATTCACCTGGCTGTTGACTACATCAAAACACTGTATTTTGGCGCTCCTAAGTGTGGCAGAAATTGGTAGTGGCCATGCCTCCTTGCAGCTAACATCAACCTCAGGCAACAAGAGGAACTTTTTTTTTAAATTCTTTATTATAAATTTCCAAAAACTTACAAAAGCAAGTGTAAAGTAACCATAATGCTTTAACAAAGAAACACAACTATGAGGAAAGATAAAAATATTAAACAAAACACTATCCCATAGCCCACAACATGGGGAGATATCACAAAGTAATATTAGAAAAGAAAAAAAAAAGAGCAAAAAGCTTTTAAAAATATAACAGCCAATAATTTCTTACCCTCCAACCACCTCCTATTTATTACTGTGTCCCTCTTTACCATCCAAAAAATCAATCAATTGAGAAGGATAAAAAAAAAAAAAAAAAAAGAAACCCAAAATGTAACCAAACATTTACATGGGTATCTAAGAAAAAACATAGCCGGAAGGGCCACCACTCTAGGTTTCAGGACCAAAAAAGCCTGTCTCCTAACTTGTGTAGCACTGCTGACATCAGGAAATATTTGAACCTTAGCACCACAAAACGGAGTTGACATATTTTTAAAGTAACTCCTAAATACACTGGCCTTATCCTGTTCGGCAATAAAAATTACTACCAAAGTAGCACGAGATGTTATATTATCTTGAGAATCCTCAAGGAATTTGGTTAGATCAAGGTCAGTACGACCCTGAGGTATATCCAAATCCCCAGGAGGACCGATAGAAACCCCACGACCAGTCAAATAATACAATCTTGAAATAGGAATGGAGTCGGCCGCAGCCAAGCCCAAAACTTCCCTAAAATACTTCCGTAGCAAAATCTCAGCTGAAAGCAAAGGACAAATAGGAAAATTCAATAATCGAATATTTTTAACACGAAACATATTGTCAAACATTTCCATCTTATGGTGAATAACTAAACGATCATTAATGCTAGAGGAATTAACATCCTTAAGAGCTAGACACTGATTTTCACAGAAAGTTCTCTTCTGTGTTTTAAATTTAAAATTAAACTGCTGCTACTAGGCCCTGACTGATTTAACAAAAAATAGTGGGTTCACAGATTAATTAGCTTTAATACAAAGAATTCCTTTCAGAAAATTCCCAGAAGTATATACTCACAATTGCAGATCTCTCTCCAGAAGTAACAGTCCCCTTTTCTTGCTCAAAGAGTACTGGCCCTGTTTTGGCTTTTGTGCTATGCTATATTCTGATTTGATTTAAATTATAAATCTTTGCTGCTGCTAGGCTCTAACTTATTTTGAAATTTAAACTACAAGCTCTCTGCTGGGTTCCAAATTTAACCAGAAGCTCTCTTCTGTGTTTTAAATTTAAACTAAACGTACTTTGCTGATACTAGGCTCTGAGTGACTATTAATTTTAAATTACAAGCTCTCTGCTGGGTAAAAATTTAAAATTAAACTGCTGCTACTAGGCCCTGTCTGATTTAACAAAAATAGTGGATTCACAGATTAATTAGCTTTAATACAAAGAATTTCTTTCAGAAACTTCCCAGACGTATATACTCATAATTGCAGATCTCTCTCCAGAAGTAACTGTCCCCTTTTCTAGTCCTTCAAGACTGAGGATCACAGAACTCTGGTTGAGCTATTTATGCCTGTGCTGTTGAGGTAAGCTGTGACCAACTTCCTGGGTGATGAACAGTCCTTGTTGGATAGAAGGAGCCTTTCAAAATGGCCTTTTGACCTGCCACCTGGTGTTAACACCTATTGAAAAAGTTTCAAAGGTCTCTTGCCCCCTAGGTAGAAGGCCTCTTTGTAAAGGTCTCTAGAAGACTTTATTTGTTGCTCAAAGAGTACTGACCCTGTTTTCCCCTTTGTGCTAAGCTATATTCTGATTTGATTTAAATTATAAATCTTTGCTGCTGCTGGGCTCTTACTTATTATGAAATTTAAACTACAAGCTCTCTGCTGGGTTCCAAATTTAACCAGAAAGCTCTCTTCTGTGTTTTAAATTTAAACTAAAAGTACTTTACTGATGCTAGGCCCTGAGTGACTATTAAATTTAAACTACAAGCTCTCTGCTGGGTTCCAAATTTAACCAGAAAGCTCTGTTCTGTGTTTTAAATTTAAACTAAAAGTACTTTGCTGATACTAGGCCCTGAGTGACTACTAAATTTATACTACAAGCTCTATGCTTGGTATGAAATGTAACCAGAAAATTCACTTCTGTGTTTTAAATTTAAACTTAAACTGCTGCTACTAGGCCCTGACTGATTTAACAAAAAATAGTGGGTTCACAGATTAATTAGCTTTAATACAAAGAATTCCTTCCAGAAAATTCCCAGAAGTATATACTCACAATTGTAGATCTCTCTCCAGAAGTAACAGTCCCCTTTTCTAGTCCTTCAAGACTGCTGATCACAGAGCTAGGGTTGAGCTATTTATGCCTGTGCTGCTGAGGTAAGCTGTGACCAACTTCCTGGGTGATTAACAGCCCTTGCAAGGATAGAAGGAGTCTTTCAAAATGGTCTATTGACCTGCCACCTGGTGTTTACAGCTATTGAAAAGGCTTCAGAGATCTCTTGCCCCCTAGGTAGAAGGCCTCTTTGTAAAGATCTCTAGAAGACTTTATTTGATGCTCAAAGAGTACTGACCCTGTTTTGCCTTTTGTGCTAAGCTCTAACTTATTAGGAAATTTAAACTACAAGCTCTCTGCTGGGTTCCAAATTTAACCAGAAAGCTCTCTTCTGTTTTTTAAATTTAAACTAAAAGTATTTTGATAATACTAGGCCCTGAGTGACTATAAAATTTAGACTACAAGCTCTCTGCTGGGTATGAAATGTAACCAGAAATCTCTCTTCTTTGTTTTGAATTTAAACTAAAAGTACTTTGCTGATGCTAGGCCCTGAGTGACTATTAAATTTAAACTACAAGCTCTCTGCTGGGTTCCAAATTTAACCAGAAAGCTCTCTTCTGTTTTTTAAATTTAAACTTAAACTGCTGCTACTAGGCCCTGACTGATATAACAAAAAATAGTGGGTTCACAGATTAATTAGCTTTAATACAAAGAATTCCTTTCAGAAAATTCCCAGAAGTATGTACTCACAATTGCAGATCTCTCTCCAGAAGTAACGGTCCCCTTTTCTAGTCCTTCAAGACTGAGGATCACAGAGCTTTGGTTGAGCTATTTATGCCTGTGCTGCTGAGGTAAACTGTGACCAACTTCCTGGGTGATTAACAGCCCTTGATTGGATAGAAGGAATCTTTTAAATTGGCCTTTTGACCTGCCACCTGGTGTTAACACCTATTGAAAAGCTTTCACAGGTCTCTTGCCCCCTAGGTAGAAGGCCTCTTTGTAAAGGTCTCTAGAAGACTTTATTTGTTTCTCAAAGAGTACTGACCCTGTTTTGCCTTTTGTGCTAAGCTATATTCTGATTTGATTTATATTATAGCTCTTTGATGCTGCTAGGCTCTAACTTATTATGAAATTTAAACTACAAGCTCTCTGCTGGGTTCCAAATTTAACCAGAAAGCTCTCTTCTGTTTTTTAAATTGAAACTTAAACTGCTGCTACTCGGCCCTGACTGATTTAACAATAAATAGTGGGTTCACAGATTAATTAGCTTTAATACAAAGAATTCCTTTCAGAAAATTCCCAGAAGTATGTACTCACAATTGTAGATCTCTCTCCAGAAGTAATAGTCCCGTTTTCTAGTCCTTCACAGAGCTCGGGTTGAGCTATTTATGCCTGTGCTGCTGAGGTAAGCTGTGACCAACTTCCTGGGTGATTAACAGCCCTTGCTTGGATAGAAGGAGTATTTCAAAATGGCCTATTGACCTGCCACCTGGTGTTAACAACTATTGAAAAAGTTTCACATGTCTCTTGCCCCCTAGGTAGAAGGCCTCTTTGTAAAGGTCTCTAGAAGACTTTATTTGATGCTCAAAGAGTACTGACCTTGTTTTGCCTTTTGTGCTAGGCTCTAGTTTATTATGAAATTTAAACTACAAGCTCTCTGCTGGGTTCCAAATTTAACCAGAAAGCTCTCTTCTGTGTTTTAAATTTAAGCTAAAAGTACTTTGATGATACTAGACCCTGAGTGACTATTAAATTTAAACTATAAGCTCTCTGCTGGGTATGAAATGTAACCAGAAAGCTCTCTTCTGTGTTTTAAATTTAAACTAAAAGTACTTTGCTGATGCTAGGCCCTGAGTGACAATTTAAACTACAACCTCTCTGCTGGGTTCCAAATTTAACCAGAAAGCTGTTTTTTAAATTTAAACTTAAACTGCTGCTACCAGGCCCTGACTGATTTAACAAAAAATAGTGGGTTCACAGATTAATTAGCTTTAATACAAAGAATTCCTTTCAGAAAATGCCCAGAAGTATATACTCACATTTGCAGATCTCTCTCCAGAAGTAACAGTCCCTTTTTCAAGTCCTTCAAGACAGAGGATCACAGAGCTCTAGTTGAGCTATTTATGCCTGTGCTGCTGAGGTAAGCTGTGACAAACTTCCTGGGTGATTAACAGCTCTTGCAAGGATAGAAGGAGTCTTTCAAAATGGCCTTTTGACCTGCCACCTGGTGTTAACACCTATTGAAAACGTTTCACATGTCTCTTGCCCCCAAGGTAGAAGGCCTCTTTGTAAAGGTCTCTAGAAGACTTTATTTGTTGCTCAAAGAGTACTGGCCATGTTTTGACTTTTGTGCTAAGCTATATTCTGATTTGATTTAAATTATAGCTCTTTGCTGCTGCTAGGCTCTAACTTATTATATAATTTAAACTACAAGCTCTCTGCTGGGTTCTAAATTTAACTAGAAAGCTCTCTTCTGTGTTTTAAATTTAAACTAAAAGTACTTTGCTGATGCTAGGCCCAGAGTGTCTATTAAATTTAAACTACAAGCTCTCTGCTGGGTTCCAAATTTAAGCAGAAAGCTCTCTTCTGTGTTTTAAATTTAAACTAAAAGTACTTTGCTGATGCTAGGCCCTGAGTGACTATTAAATTTAAACTACAAGCTCTCGGCTGGGTATGAAATGTAACCAGAAAGTTCTCTTCTGTGTTTTAAATTTAAACTTAAACTGCTGCTACTAGACCCTGACTGATTTAACAAAAAATAGTGGGTTCACAGATTAATTAGCGTTAATACAAAGAATTCCTTTCAGAAAATTCACAGACGTATATACTCACAATTTCAGATAGCTCTCTGGAAGTAACAGTCCCGTTTTCTAGTCCTTCAAGGCTTTCTCTATGTTTTTCATCAATCCTAGTTTTGTATGAAGAGATGGCAAAAAATATTTTCTGCAACTAGACACTTACACAGACAGCTAGTTCTTTTTAATGTAATGATACTCTCTAGCACGGGAGTCCCATTTGCAAAGGAATCAGCAGTTCTTGGTATACCCGAGCTGCATTCCTAGTAGCAGTGCCAGTACTTTTAGATCACCACAGATGTTCCAGTTGTAGCTGTTGTGTTTCAACAATTCCATGTTTTCGTAGGTTTCTTTCATTTTAGCTACATAGGCAATAGGTATTGAAGCGCTGACATTGTCATTGTGTAACAAGACAGCCTTCAGGCTGAACGGTGATGAATCTATAGAAAGGAGCCATTGTTGTGGTCATGCTCACAACCCAAAGCCGTGAACAATCCATGAATGTCCGTGCAGAAACAGAAGTTGTCAACCTGCACAAAGAAAGCATAGTTACTCACCTGTAACAGATGTTCTCCAGGGACAGCAGGAATCAGTCTTCACATATTGGTGATGTCAACACCAATGGAGCCCTCACAGAGCATTTCCCCCCCAGCTTTCAAAGAAAGTCTTTGGGAATGCTACCACGCATGTGTGGTCCCCTTAACGGCCAAGGTTGCCACCTTGCTGAGTCAGATTACAGCTTAGGCAAAAGGTGAAAAAAGATAAAACAAGGTAAAGGAGGCTTCTCCCAGGGGAATAGAGAGGGTTGTGAGGACTGATTCCTGCAGTCCCTGGAGAACACCTGTATCGGTAACTACCCTTTTCCAGGAACAAGCAGGAAGTCAATCCTCACATATGGGACTCCTTAGCTCCAGGCTGCCGGGAATCGAACTACGACAGCACCAACAGCCACTGAAGGGAGGTTGTGAGTTGCAGGGGGCGAGGCCCCACCAAGGGATTCTGCAAATCCTAGCATTCAGCATCACCATCACACTGGTAGCCTGAACAGAGAAGGGTCAGAGGGCAGGAGTTGCTTACACGCCAAGAATGCTTCGGATTACTACCTGTCCAAAGACATTGTCCCTGCGGGACTCACTCTCTAGGCAGTAGTGAGCTGTGAACATATGTACTGAAAACCATGTGGCGGCTTTACAAATGTCTGTCACCGGCACTGAGCGGAGGTTGGCCACCAATGTGGCCAAGGCCCTCACATGATGAGCAGTGATCTGGTGCTCTAGGGAGAGGCCAGCTCACTCATAAGCAAGGGTAATACAGTCCGCCATCCAAATGGAAAGTGTTTGCTAGGTCACAGGAAGCCCCAGCCTGCTGGGGTCATAGGAGACAGAGTTGAGGAGCCTTTCGGTGGGCTTGGGTCCGCTGTAGATAGAAGGACAAAGCCCTTTTACAATCCAAAGTATGCAGAACCACCTCTGCCTTAACAGCATGAGGCCATGGGAAGAAGGTGGGGAGAACCACCTCTTGTTTGATGTGGAAAGCGGACACTACCTTCAGAAGGAACTTGGAATGAGTGCAAAGCACAACCCTGTTCATAAAGAGCTTGGTATAAGAGGGATCCACCACCAGGGCTTGCAGCTCACTCACTCTGCGAGTGAACATCAAGGCCACCAGGAAGGCCACTTTCGAGGAGGGATACCTCAGGTGGCAGGTCACCAAAAGTTCAAATGGTGGTCTGGTGAGCTGCGAAAGCACCACATGGAGATCCCACTCTGGTGCAGGGGGACGGAGGGGGGTTTGACAGCAGAAGACCCCTGAGGAACCTGAAGACCAGGGGCTGGCAAGTGAGGGTTCTCCCCTCCACAGGGTAGTGGTTAGGCGTTATGGCGCTGAGATGCACCCTTACCAAATTAGGCTTCAGCCCTAAACAGGAGAGTTGCAGACAACATGAGAAGGGATTCTCATCCCTCTCCGCACACCACAGAGAGAATCTCCTCCACTTAAAGGCATATGTCCGTCTGGTGGAGGGCTTCTGTGAGGCTAGGAGGATCTCTTGCACTTCGTCTGAGAGGCTAAAGGGGGCTAGTGCTACCCTTTAGCATCCATGCAGTTAACGTCAGGGTTCCCAGGTTGGGGTGGAGAAGGGAGCCCCCCCTCCTGTGAAAGGAGATATGGCTGTTGGCCTAGTGCCACCGGAGGTGCCGCAGACAGGGGAACATATAAGAACATAAGATATGCCATATTGGGTCAGACTAAGGTCCATCAAGCCCAGTATCCTGTTTCCAACAGTGGCCAATCTAGGTCATACGTACTGTCACAGCCCCTCCCAGTGGCAGCGTGCTGAAAGGTCAGGGCAGACATTTATTGTTTGTTGAAGCCGGAAACTTTAACTTAGACCAGGTGCATTATGGTCCTTGTAGTTCCCTTCTTTATAAAGAATAGTTGTGTGAGCCTTGTGCTGGGTTAAATATAACGTTTTATTCCCTTGATGCACTAAGGTTCTCCAAGAAGACAACAGAATTCACCTTGATTTAGGGTTTCTACCAAAGTATTTACAAAGTCCAAAACTGTTATAAGAGCTTCACAGTCTTTTCCATTCAAGCAGGATTTTTCAATATCAACAGGTTAAATAAACACAAAAAGCTTCTTCTTTTCAGCTCAACAAAGCAATGACAATTTTTAAAGCATGTCTTATGCTATGACTCTGTGAGAGATTCTATACTCTCAGCTACACAGAGAGTACAGTCCATAGGATATTCAGGTAGCAATGATTCTGATTCTACAAGGTCTGTTTGCATATCCTCTTGCTCAGATATGGTGTCTGCTAAGCCTGAGCTTTCCCTAGGCCAAACTGGTTGTACTTCAGTAGTTCTCTCCAAGACTTTCCAGCCTGGCTGGACCTGGTCTGGCAAACAATCAATATGGCTTTTATCTAGGACCTTCTGCACAGGTTTCCAAAGCTTTCCCCAGCTTTGTTTCTCATATCTATGGCTCTCTGGTTTACAAGCCTTTCTAGGACCTGGCACACATTCAGGAAAGGAGGTGTGAATGTACCTTTGTGCTCTGAGACGTGCGTTGCTGGTATTCCCTCTACCAGGCACTCTCCTGCTTACACTGTCTTCCCTGGAGACTTCTTTCTGGAGCTTTTCAGCATGGGCTTGTCCTTCCTGGAAGTTGTCCCTTCCTTGTAAGGACTGCAAGCTTAACTGCCTTTCCTTCCGTAGTTGGAGCTTTCCCCTTTCTCTCTCCTTAGTAGCAGGGGTTTCTGTTGCTCTCTGTATTTGTGGTCCTCTCTGTATTTGTGGTCCTCTCTGCTCCTGTGGTCGTCTCTCTCTTCTCCTCACCGAGCACTGCTTATAAAGCCGTTTCTCTAGTGAGATTTCTGGCCCTCTACTCAGGTGTGTTTGATTAGCTATTGCATCATTAAAATCTGGGTGTGTCAGCCTACCTTCTGCAGCCTTATGCCTACTCCCTCTAGCTGCACTTGGTAACTGCATTCTCTGTAAATCAGTTTCTCTAAAAGAAACAGTTTTCCCCTAACTCCATAGCTTCAGTAGTGACAGCTTCATCACAGTACCTAGCAGTATCCCCAAGAGACATAGGTTCCACAATGCTTGTATTGGGTCAAGCATTGATATCCTGGGTCCCTTTTAAATAATGGTTTATGGACCTTTCCTCCAGGAACTTGTCCAAACCTTTTTTTTTTTTTATTGAATTTTCTTAACAATACACAAAAATAGCACAAAGGAAATAGCCATTAGCAATACAAAATAACATAAAGAAAATACAGTAAAGTGCGATCTGATACTCATCAAGGAGATGCCGAAATAAACCCAGCTACACTAACAGCCTTCCGGTAACAAGTTTCAGAGTTTGATTACACATTGAGTGAAAAAATATTTTCTCTTATTTGTCTAAAATAGTTTACCCTGTAGCTTCATTACATGTCCCCTAGTCTTTCTATATTCTGATAGCGTAAACAATCGATCTACGTTTACCCATTCCACTCCGTTCATTAATTTATAGACCTCTATCATATCTCCCCTCAGCCGTCTTTCCATCCCCTTTACCATTTTGGTGGCTCTTCTCTGTACCTTTTCTAATAACGCTATATCCTTTTTAAGATACGGTGACCAGAATTGCACACAACCTTGCATTGTGTAACCATAGTTTGGGTTGTTCTTTCCTAGGTGCATAACTTTGCACTTGTCCACATTACGTTTCATCTGCCATTTGGATGCCCAGTCTTCCAATTTATCCCGATCCTCCTGCAGTTTTACACAATCTTCTTGGGTTTTAACAGCTTTAAACAGTTTTGTGTCATCTGCAAATTTGATAACCTCACTAGTTATTCTCTTTTCCAGGTCATTTACGAATATGTCAAAAAGTAGCGGACCCAGTACAGATCCCTGGGGTACTCCACTATTCACCTTTTTCCACTGGGAAAATTGGCCATTTAGCCCTACCCTCTGCTTTCTATCTTTTAACCAATTCCCGATCCACAATAGTACACTGCCTCCTATCCCAATCTGGCTATTGGTAGGCATGGGTAATTTGGAATCTTTACGCTCTGTCCTCACCATACTCAAGGGCATTTGGGCTACTTTACTCTTTTTTGGAACCTCAATGCTTTTGGTAATATCCTTCAAGGATACCTTCTTCCGAACCATGCGCTCTTGGGCGACTGTCGGCTTTCCCTTATTTTCTAGTTTAAAAGCTTCTCTATCTCCTTTTTAAAGGTTAATGCCAGCAGTCTGGTTCCATCCTGGTTAAGGTGAAGCCCATCCCTTCGGAAGAGCCCCTCCTTTCCCCAGAATGTTCCCCAGTTCCTAACAAATCCAAAGCCCTCATCCTTGCACCATCATCTCATCCATGCATTGAGACTCCGGAGCTCTGCCTGCCTTTTGGGTCCTGCTCGTGGAACGGGAAGCATTTCGGAGAACGCTACCCTGGAAGTTCTGGATTTCAACTTCCTACCTAAAAGCTTAAATTTAGCCTCCAGAACCTCCCTACCACATTTTCCTATGTCATTGGTACTGACATGTACCAAGACAGCAGACTCCTCCCCAGCACTATCTAAGATCTTAGGCATGTTACAAGGTGATCCTCACGTCCACCCAGCTATCTACATGCCTAATGATTGAATTACCAACTATAACAGCTGTCCTAACCCTTCCCTCATGGGCACATGGCCCTGGAGAAATGTCCTCAGTGCGAGAGGATTTTACATCACCTGGAGTACAGGTCCTAGTTACAGGATCACATCCTGCCACACCAGGGTGATGCTCTCCTGTCACGTGACCTCCATGGCAACAGGGATGCTGCCAGACTGGAGGTGGGACTTCAGGACTATATCCCTGTAGGTTTTGTCCATGTACTTCTCTGTCTTTCTTATGTCTTCCAGGTCTGCTACTCTAGCCTCTAGAGAACGGACTTGTTCCCTGAGAGCAAAGAGCTCCTTGCACTTAGTGCATACGTAAGACCTCTCACTAACTGGGAGAAAATCATACATGTGACACTCAATGCAAAAGACTGGAAAGCCCCCATCTCGCTGCTGGACTGTTGTCTGCATCTTAGTTTAAAGCTTGTGTTTAGGTCTTTAAATTCTGTACTTACTAAGGGTTGGTGTAGATGCTTATACTAATAAAAGTGTATCTAATACCTCTAGTATACCTTGGTCACCTGAAACTTAATTAATCTCAGGTCCTCAATGTATGACTGATTTGGATAAAGAGCTGCACCTGAAAGCAGCCCCTTTCCTCTAAGACGTGCAAGTACCTATAAAGCTACAATTACCCCAGGGGCAGATGGGTGTTGGGGAGGGAGGGAGGGAAATAAGACCTATTAAAAGAGGGCTGTTACAAGGTACCCTGTCCTGTACCCTTAGCAGGGGGGGAGGGGGTTAGTCCCTCAGGTAGGCTAGATCAGGAAAAAAAGTTTAAAATGCAGCACGTTCTGGGGACAGAGCAGGGAGAGGTATTTAATTTAAAGTAACAGTTAACCTGGCTACCACACAAAGGCCAGTTAGTTGAGAGAGGCAAGGTAAGTTATACAGCTGAGAAAGCTGAAGTGCAAAACTAAAGGGAACAGGGAGGTGAAGTAGCACACCAATAAAGACAACAATAAATAAATAAATAGACAGCTAGAACTCACAGCAAAGTTGTCACAGGAGTTAAATATCCACCTCTCTAGCAGAGCACTGTGAGGGCACTGCTCTTCCCAGAGTAGAGAAAGGCAAACAGAACAGACTATGCACATGTGGGAGGAGGAGACAGGAAGAAGGGCTACGCAATACCTCAGCAGGGGGGGGAGGGGTAGTCCCTCAGGTAGGCTAGATCAGGAAAAAAAGTTTAAAACGCAGCACGTTCTGGGGACAGAGCAAGGAGAGATATTTAATTTAAAGTAACAGTTAACCTGGCTACCACACAAAGGCCAGTTAGTTGAGAGAGGCAGGGTAAGTTATACAGCTGAGAAAGCTGAAGTGCAAAACTAAAGGGAACAGGGAGGTGAAGTAGCACACCAATAAAGACAACAATAAATAAATAAATAGGCAGCTAGAACTCACAGCAAAGTCGTCACAGGAGTTAAATATCCTCCTCTCTAGCAGAACACTGTGAGGGCACTGCTGTTCCCAGAGCAGAGAGAGGCAAATAGGAGAGCAGCAGGGGGGAACAAGGGCTTTCTGGGCCACCTGGGAGCAACCAGGATCAATTTGGCATGGGCACTCTGGATTTTGAAGAGGCATCTGGCTATCATAGAAAAATAGAAACATAGAAACATGATGACAGAAAAAGACCACATGTCCTATCTAGTCTGTCCTTCCATATCAACAACTACAACAGTCCACTTTTTACCTTTAGAGATCCTCTGTGTTGGTCCCATGCTTTTTTGAATTCAGTTACTATCCTCATCTCTACCACCTCCACTGGGAGACTATTCCATGGATCCACTACTCTTTCCGTAAAGAAATATTTCCGCATATCACTCCTGAATCTATCTCCCTTCACCCTCATCCCATGTCCCCTCATAGCAGAACTTGCTTTCAATTGAAAGAGGCTCTCTCCCTGAACATTTATGCCACGGAGGTATTTAAACATCTCAATCATATCACCTCTATCCCGCCTTTCCTCTAAGGTGTACATATTAAGATCCTTAAGTCTGTCCTCATATGCTTTATAATGAAGCTCACTAATCATTTTAGTAGCCACCCTCTGCACCGACTCCATCCTGTTCATATCCTTTTGAAGGTGCGGTCTCCAGAATTGCACACTATACTCCAAATGAGGTCGCACCAAAGACTTATACAGAGGCATTATCACCTCCTTTTTTCTGCTAGCCATTCCTCTCCGTATGCACCCAAGCATCCTTCTAGCTTTTGCTGTCACCTTTTCTACCTGTTTAGCTACTTTAAGATCATCAGACACAACCACGCCTAGGTCCCGCTCTTCTTTAGTGGACAAAAGTACTTCACCTCCTGTACTGTATTGCTCCCTTGGATTGCTGCAGCCTAAATGCATGACCTTACATTTTTTAACATTAAATCCCAGCTGCCAAATTCTAGACCATTCTTCAAGCTTAGCTAGATCCCTCCTCATGTTATCTACACCTTCCTGGGTGTCTACTCTATTGCAGATTTTGGTATCATCTGCAAAGAGGCAAACCTTACCCGACAGCCCTTCCGCTATATCACTAACAAAGATGTTAAAAAGAATCGGACCAAGGACAGATCCCTGGGGCACACCATTGGTAACATCCTTCTCCTCAGAGTGAGCTCCATTTACTTATACTCTTTGTCGCCTCCCACTCAACCAATTTCTAACCCAAGCAGTAACTTTAGGGTCCATCCCTAGGGTGCTCAGTTTGTTTATAAGTCACCTGTGAGGAACAGTGTCAAAGGCTTTACTGAAATCTAAATACACCACATCTAGAGCTCTCCCTCGGTCCAGCTCCCTGGTCACCCAGTCAAAGAAATCAATCAGATATGTCTGACAAGACCTGCCTCTGGTGAATCCATGCTGCCTCGGATCCTGTAATCCGCTGGACTCCAGAAACCTCACTATTTTCTCTTTCAGCAGCGTTTCCAATAATTCCAATATCAGATGGATTGGTGGGAATGCATAAAGCAGCGTTTCCAATATCGATTGGTGGGAATGCATAAAGCAGCATTTCCAATAATTCCAATATCAGATGGATTGGTGGGAATGCATAAAGCAGGCCCTTGGCCCACAAAATCAGAAAGACATTCTCTGCCACCCGTCTGTGGTGTGGCTGAGGTGAGCAGAATCTGGGTAGCTGAGCATTGTCCGGGGAAGCGAAGAGGTCCAGCCAAGGCTTGCCCCAGAGGCGGAAGAGCCTCCATGAGATCCTGGCACCACTTGTGTGGGCAGAGGATGCTGCTGAACTAGTCTGCCAGGAGGTTGTCTTGGCCCAGCACGTACATCGCTCTCAGAAGCATGCTGTTGTGCACTGCTAAGAAGTGGAGGGCTACCGCCTCCCGAAAAATAGAGTAGGAGCCCGTGCCTCCCTGCTTGTTCACACAGAACATGGCCACCTGACTGTCCGTCTTTATGAGGACTGAGAGGTTACTCAGAAGGTTGCAGAAAGCCTGTAGGGCTAGGAAGATGGCCCTGAGCTCGAGGAGGTTTATCCATAGCCTGGATTCCTCTGGGGACCAATTGCCCCGAGTGCAATGGCCCTCACAATGCTCATGATAGTCGGCCAGGGAGGCGTCTGTTGTCAGGACCTTTTGTGGTGCTGGTGCTTGGAAGAGCATCACTGCCTTGAGATGGTGTGGGAAGTGCCACCAGTTGAGGGAGGCCGCCAGTCGGTGGATGACCTTTACCCTGTCCCTCAGCCTTTGTGCGGCCTGTGTCCATTGTGATCTGAGGCACCACTGGGCCGCTTTCATGTGTAGGCAAGATAAGGGCGTGACATGAACTGTTGAGGCCATGAGTCTAACAAGCAGAGGAGCAGGAGGGCTGGTACTGACCTGCAGTCTTGAACCTCCTTTGCTAACTGTATCAGGTGGTGGCCCGTCCTGTTGGGAGGAAGGCCTTGACCTGCAGAGTGTCCAGCTGGGCGCCTATGAACTCCAGGTCTTGAGCTTGGCAGAGGCTGGACTTGGGATAGTTGATGATGAATCCCAATTGCTGCAGGGTATGGATGGTAAGCCTTGTGGCCTGGCTGGACTCGAGGGCCAAGCTGCTTCTGATGAGCCTGTTGTCCAAGTAGGGGAAGACGTGGGTCCCCTGGAGGTGCACATGAGCGGCCTTGTCTGCCAGGCACTTTGTGAAGACCCTTGGCGAGGAGACAAGGCTGAAGGGTAGCACCCTGTACTGGTAGTGCTGCCCCCCCCCACCACCACCACGAACCACAGGTACTGACTGTGAGAGAAATGGACCAGGATGTGGGTGTATGTGTCCTTGAGGTCCAAGGAGCAGAGCCAGGACAGCAGTGTCCCAATCATCTTGAATTTCTCCCTTACCAAGTTTAAGTTGCACAGGTCCAGGATGAGCCGGAAGCCCCCTGTTTTTTTTGGGACAAGGAAATACTTTGAGTAGAACCCTTCTCCCAGAGGTGCTGGGGCATGGGCTCCAACGCCCTATCCTGATTAAGCCTGCGAGTTCTGTGATGAGCAAAGCCTGGTGGAGGGGGGGGTGGGGCGTGATGGTTCTCCTGGGAAGAAGTTCATCACCAGCTGCAGGACCCACCTGTCCGTGGTGATGTCGACCATTTGTGGGCAAATGAGGCCAGTCAAACCCCTGTGGGCTGAGACAGGACTCCTAGGGGAGAAGAGTCCCAGCCCGGGTAGTCAAAAGCTTTCACCCATTTGGGTGGGACCTGGTGTCTGAGGCTTGGAGGCCTTAGGCTTCCAAGGTCCATGCCCCTGGCTCTTAGGCTGTGGAGCCTGGTGTAGCAGCCTCGGGTAGGACTGTAGGGTCCGGCCTGATGGTAGCCCTTTTTCCTTGGGAAAAAAGGGCTTTTTTCTCCCAAGTCTTTCTTCTTTGGGAGGGCCGAGGTCTTTCTGGACAGTGTCGGGTGACTACCTCGGCCTCTATCTCCGCCGCCTTGTCAGACAAAAGCTTAGCAAAAAGGTTCTTGCCATTGCAGGGGACATTGAGCAGCTTTTCCTGCACCCACAACTCGAGGTCTGAGGTTTGCAACCATGCCTGGCTCCGAGTGCCAATGCCTGTGACTGCCATCCTAGCTGCTGACTTGAACCTATCGTAGGCGGCCCTTGAGAGGAATTTGGAGCATTCCCAGATGCCCGCCACCAGGGACTGGAACCTCTAGAGGGGTTCCCCGGCGAGGCCCGCTGAGAATCCCAACAGCTCCTGAACCAGGCCTTTCAGGCACATCCCTATGTACAATTCGTACACCTGAATGTAGCACCCAAGCATGGCGCCCTGGTAGCACTTGCTGCCCATGGCGTTGAGGGCCCAGGCTTCCCTGCTGGGGGGAACCAAAGAGTACATTTTCTGACTTCAGTTTCTGCATGGAGGACACCACCATCAATAAGCTGTGGGGGAGTAGTGGCTTATAGAACCTGGGGCCCTTCCCGACACGGTAGATAGTGTCAAGGCACCGACTAACCACCGGCAATGAGGCTGGGGACTCCCAAATTCTGAGGAGTAGCCTTTCAAAGATGGGCGGAACTGGCACCGTAAGAGTCTCCTTGGGAGGGGAAGCATATTGCAGGATTTAAAGCTCTTCGGAGTGTGGGTCCTCCTCCATCTGGATCAAGAGCGCCCGGGCCATGTCGCAGATGAAGTCATGAAAGGCTATGTCCTCAGGTGTAGAGTGGCACCAAGGCTCTGAGGAAGACGGCTCAAAGGGGACGGCTCAGAGGGGACGTCCCTGTACCAGGTGGTCTCCAGAGAGAATTCGTCCTCAGTTTCCCATTCAGATTCAGAGGGCGTTGAGGAGTCTGCCTCGAGGAACCGGGCTCCCCCAGAAACCTGGGGTCAGACTCCCGAATACTTGTCAGGGGAAGACCGCACTCCAGAGGAGCATGACCGAGACCTTGATAAATGCCAAGGACTTACCCGAGGCCAGTGGCGCTCGGAACCTGGATCGTTACCCGGGGATGCCCCTGAGGTCGGGGGGCCCTGGGTCGGGGCCGATGATGCCGGGATCCCAGACATCAACACCCGCTGCAAGGTCAAGATGGAGGAGAGGCTCTGCTCCATGGCCGCCATTTGGGACTCAAGGCCCAACAGCTGTGCAGCTCCCAGCCTGGACACCGAAGGCCTCAGGTCCATCACCGGCACTCCGGAGAGTGCGTCCTCAAGGACTATAGGCTCACGGGTCCTGGCATGGTCTCCACTAGCCGAGGACTCTTATCCCGAGACTTTCTGAGGACGCTGCTCTGAGTCGCCTGAGACCTGGCGAGGGATCCTGCCCAGCTTCAGTGGAGGCACCTCCTTCAGGACTTCCTTCTTCTTGGGAGGGTCCGGGGCCGCACCAGAGGAACCACCGCCACGGGACTGAGGATGCCCAGATCTCCAGAGAAAGGCTGGGTTCGGGGCTCAGCAATGGGGAAGCTGAGCAAAATCAGACCTGGGGAACAGCTTCCCCTGCAACTGACTGCCTTTTATTTGTCTTAGGGGTTATGGCTTGGCACTGGTTGCAGGTAGAGCTGTCGTGGTTCGGGCCCAGGCAGTGAAGACAGCAGTCTTGAGTGTCAGTAACTGAGATAGTCTGACCACACTTCTTAAACCCAACGGGAGTCATACTGGGAGAACACCCGGTGAAGGACCCCCAGGTGAAGAAACACCCAGTGAGGACCACCAGGTGAAGAAAGAAGCGAAGGCCGGTCGAAGTGGAACCTCAAGAAAACAAGAGAAAAGGGGGAGCTGATATCGGCACCGGTGGTGCCGCCTCGAGGTGAGAAGGGAACCAGTATGCAAATCGGACAAATGGAAGGAATTTTAGAACTTTTTCCGGGAGAGTAGAGGATGTCCATTGGGCTCTGCGGAAAAAAGGAGACTGAGAAAGACGGCACCTTTGGGCAGGAAGGGGACTACGTATGTGTGGTAGCATTCCCAAAGGCTTTCTTTGAAAGCTGGGGAAATGCTCTGCGATGGCTCCGTTGGCGCCGACATCACCCGTATGCGAGGACTGACTTCCTGCTTGTTCCTGGAGAAATTTTTTGTATCTTCTTGGTGGGTATGAAAGACAGAAATTTTCATACCCGGTGAAAGCAAACCCCATCTTTGCAGTCTTGAAGCAAGTAATTCAGCTTTTGTTTTTGAGAAACTTAGGACCCTCACCAGATCATTCAATTCTGTGTTATCAGATGAGGCACACCAGACATAAATGGTACAAAATCTGGATCCATGTCATTTTCCACGTCTGGCCCATGTATTGTGGCATCTTCGTCTGCCTCATCTAGGCTCCATGTCTCTGGTGACTTCGGAACTGGCATACTGTCGTCATGTGGCACTGGTCTCATGGCTAAAGGCAGACTGGGGTATTCAATAGATTTCTTATTTTTAGCAGAGAAATCAGGTACATTAGTCGGACAGAAGTAACAGTCCATCATGTGATCCTTCTGCTCTCACCATATCATTGGGACTACAAATAGCATTGACTTTAATGTACCTCTAAGCCAAGCTCTGAGATAGACAGCACATGTTGCACAGCAAATTTGAGTTGCCCAGGATTGTCCTGATCGCCAACTTTATAACCGAAGTAGAGTTCATACACTTTCTTAATAAATGCAGTTATACTGCATCTTTGAGGCTTAAGTATATACTCCCCACAAATTTGACAGAATGTATCGCGGCTGTTGCAACATTGCCGACATTTCTGCTGTAACGAATCATCATTTAGACAAGAATATTACATGTAAATGCTATTGTTAAGTACACAAACTGATATCAATGTCATGCATAGCATCTGTGTATGAAAGCTGTTTTATAGCTTGTACTGCCAGCATCCATCCTAACTAAGCATGCCCACGCATTCCTGAGCAGCAGCATTTCCATTGCATGTTGTAAGCATGCACTGAGTGCATGCCCAGGCATGCCTGGACTAAACCAAACAGCTTGCTTTCTAGGCAACATATGAGTAGACTTAAAATATGCGAAGAAATCACAAAAACAGGTGATTGCAAAAAAAATGGTGCGTGATAAAAAAATTCCACGGTGATTTTCGTGATCTGCAACCTAAAATCCATAAGATACACCTAAAAATTTTCGTTGTCCAGTGAAAGCAGCATTTCTTTAAAAAAAAATCCTATAACATACAAAACACTTGTTGAAGGATAACTTTTGAAAATGATTACCCTAATTGTTAAAGTCACACTGTCAAACTTTCTGCTTTTCTAGCTCTCCGTTTCATATCAGGGTTTCAAGGTTTGATGTGCTTTCAATCCAACAAAATAGTCAAGAGGATCAGAAGCCAGTTGAGAATGCCTATACTAATTTAGAACACAAACACAAAACATTACAAATATAATATGCAGAATTCAGTCATAGCTTGGGCTAGGCCTAAATTTTTCACTGAAACTAGAAGCCAGCCCAAATACTTAAGAGTCAGCAAGCTATGACCTCTCCTCCTGCCACATCATCTTCCCATTCACTCCCTCACTGGTCCACCAATGTTTGATGGCAAGGAAAGAGGTATACCCTCCAAGGTCTTCAGCAGCTCATTACAACTCGAATTACCAAGGCTATTTTCCCACTATCCAAAATAAAACTTAGTAAATTAGGCCCTTCAGTGCTGGGGCTGAAACCAAAAGCTCCCCCACCCCTCCAACTCTGTGTGCTGTCAAACAGGATAACAGCAACCTTAATAGCACAGCCTAAGGCTTTTGTTTCATCTGTTACCATGACACAGTCCCTATTGGTCTCTGTACTGCTAATCTCTCTCACCCCATCATCAACTCTGTCCATTTTCCACCAAACCCTTAGCAGTCTCATCTCACCTGCCTTCAACTAACCATCTGCAAACAAGTGTACCTCAATATACCAATGACACAGAATGAATCCAATAATATAAAGTCATCAGTGAATATAGCCTGCAACAACGTATACAAAACAAATTTGTCGGGTCAAGCAGACAGGAACAGCGAGAGAAAGCTCTCTGCTCAATAAGTCTGCAAAACCCTTTTTTTTAAAGTTTTGTTAAATTTGAATTTTTTGTGCCAACAAGTGATTACTTATCTCTTCCTTCGGCGATGCAACATCTGTCCAGAGTCACCGGCTTAAAAACTGCATGACATGCATGTTTCGGGTCCCAGACCGACCCTGTTTCAAGTACTCGCCTGCTGAATAGCAGTGAAAAACCACCGAAAGCCAACGGTCTTCAGGTGTAGCAGTCTCAAAAGCTGATTGGCTGACAAAGTGACATAACTGCTAGTATCGGGGACAGCCCATATGCTAAATTGACAGCAGAGAGATCAAAGCGCTTGATAGGAAGAAATCAAAAATGCTTGATGGAAGAAAAAAAAAACAGGGGGGGGGGGTTCAACTGATCAGAGCCAAGAAAAACTAAAACTTATAATAGGCTCCACCATTCTTGTTCCAAGTTTAAACCCCCCAGAGTCACAGTGGAAAGACTAAAGATCCATTTTTGTTCCAACCATTGCAGCCGGGACCCACGATCACCGCCTCTTGGATCAAGTGGGATGCTGTCAATGACTCTCCATTTGAAGTCCCAAAATGTGTGACCTGCTGCAATGCAATGCTCCACCAATGGAGCCGAGAGATTCAAAGTTTTTATGTGGAAAGCATGTTCCCCTAACCGAATTTTGACCAGTTGAATGGTCCGACCTATGTATAAAAGAGAAAAAGGGCACTGGAGCATATATACAACATAACTAGTATTGCATGTACTTGACCCCAAAAACTAATAGTTTCTGCCAGTAACGGGATGACTCCATGAGTCGCCTTCTGATGTATTCCGGCAATATTTGCAACATCTGCAAGCAAAATGGCCCTGAAGAAAAGGTGGTTCCAAGGGGCTATCAGCCGGTAATGCTGAATGTATAAGGCGATCCCGAAGGTTAACACCTCTAGTATATGCCAAAGATAGAGGTTTGCGGAAACAAGGGTATAAATGAAGTATATGCCAGTGTTTCTTAAGGGTTTTTGTGATGGCCAAAGTATGATTCATAAAAGGTAATATCCCCAGTATATGATCACTGGTAGTGGCTCCAGAAAGAACCCCAGGTTCATCTTCCGGTGCCCCTAATAACCATTCACGATGGGAAAACAGGGCACGGAGGTATGCCTTCCAAATAATGTGCCTAGGACAGTGGTTCTTAACCTTGTTGGAGGTACTGAACCCCACCAGTTTCATATGCACATTCACCGAACCCTTCTTTATTGAAAAATAAAATGTGATTTTTTTTCAAATTCAAGACATAGGTATATGTTTTACTGGTTCACAAAATGAATCGTGCATTAACATCACTGTGTTCAAAGAACAAAACCAATACAATGCATGAACTCACAACAAATTACATACATAACTTTTCACAAAGACATGACCTTTTTAATATTACCACACTGAAATGGTTTTAATTTATAACCTTATGTATTCCAATAATGAACTTATTGTATTTATGCTATTTATTATTTTTAACATTTTAACACACACCCATCACCTAATTTCCATCAGGCTACACCGCTACAATAATAATGAATATTTACTGCAAATCAGTGTGACTTCTGCTGTTGCCTTTGAGAGACCAGTTCAGAAATGCGTGGCTTCACCTTGGCAAGTGCCACTCTCATGTCATTTTCACAGCAAAGTCTGTTCCTTTTCTTCGTTTTTATGTCCAGCATCCTCGAAAAGGATTGCTCGCAAAGATATGTTGTAACAAATGGTATAAAAATTTCCAGGGCTTTCGTAGCAATAACAGGATACGTTACCATTTGTCGACACCAAAACGTTGAGAGCGTTGTTGTTCTGAAGAGTTGCTGTTGAACCTGGCTCTGCTGAATTTCAATGATTTCGTCGAGGTATTCATCATTGACATCTGCTGTCTCAACACCAAACGTGAACGGCTGTCTCACCCATGCTGGATATGACTCTCTTGTAGGGAAGTATCCATCGAGAGACTTTGCAAGCTCATCTAAGTGCGTGGCAATTGCTTGCTTCAGTTCCGTGGGTACAGAAATGTCTCGGATTCCAGACACATCTTCGATCTTACTTACACAGTCGTCCAGCAGGGGAAAGTTTGCGAAGTTATCGTTCTCTGTTCGTCGTTTCCATAACGGTAGCTTTTTTTGAAAAGCCTTCAGGTTTTCTTCCGCTTTGATGATGTTGACTCCACCACCCTGCATCTGCTGATTGAGATGATTGAGAGATGCGAATATATCAGCCATGTATGCTAAAATGAGAATGAACTTAGAATTTTTGAAGCAATCTGCATGACGATGTTGGTGCTCTTGCAAAAACAGGGCTAATTCCACACGCATGGCAAAAACACGATTCAGCACCTGTCCCCGGGATAACCACCGAACGTTAGAATGGTACAGAAGTACCTCGAATTCAGAGCCCATTTCTTTACACAGCTCACTGAAGATGCGGTGCTTCAGTGCACTATTTTGCACATAGTTCACACATTCCACTACAATTTTTAATACTTCTGTCATTTCTGGAGGCAAGGTATTTGTTGCCAACGCATGCCTGTGCAGAATACAATGCGTAACAATGATGTGTGGTGCATCGGCTTTCACTAGCGCATCAAAACCAGACTTTCTTCCCAACATGACTGGAGCTCCGTCTGTACAAACTGCAGAAACCATATCCCACGAAAGATTGTTGTCTCTGAAGAAGTCATCCACAAGTTTCTTCACATCGGTTGCCTTAGTTGTTGTTGTAAGAGGCTTACAAAATAAAAAATCTTCCTTTATCATGTCGTCTTTCACATAGCGCACAAATACAGCAAGCTGACTTAGATTAGAAACGTCTGTGGTCTCGTCGAGTTGGAGGCTGAATTTTGCCGGGCTTGAAATCAGATCTGCAACTACTTGAGCCAAGATGTCTTTGCTCATGTCCTCTATTCTGTCGCTGATGGTGTCATTTGAAAGAGGAATTTGGGATAATTTAACTTCGGCCGCTTTTCCCAGCATCAGATTCGCCATCTTCAACACAGCTGGTTTTATGAGTGTTTCACCAATGGTGTGTGGTTTCCCCTTCTTTGCGATCAGGTAAGCAACTTCGTACGATGCTATGAGGATCGGTTTGTTGATGGGTACAAAGCCGAGAGCAGGCAGAGTAGCCTTTTCATCGAATCTGGCTCTCTTCACCTTGAATTCAGCAAGCGTTGTGTTCTTGTATTCCCCATCTCCATGCAGGTTAAGGAAGTGTTCCTTCAGTTTTGCCGGTACTAGACTAGAATTGCTTAACTTGGCATTGCAAATCATGCAGATAGGATGCTGACTCCCATCACGTTCTGTTATATATGCGAATCCATGTTGTACATATTCGTCTGACCACTTTCTTTTTTTGCTCGACATAGTTAGTATGGTTTAAATATTAAGAAAGAAATCACACGACATACCATCACGACAGTCACAAGTCGACTACTGAGTGCACCAAATTCCCTGCAGCACAGATTGGCCAAGCAATGTAGCGTGATCACCTGCCGCCAATGATGGCCAAGCGGGGCGTGTCATCACGAATCATTTGAGTTGGGTGCGTGTCTTGTGTCTTGACCTCCGCCGAACCCCTGAGACTGACTCACCGAACCTCTAGGGTTCGATCGAACCCAGGTTAAGAACCACTGGCCTAGGATAACTAAGTTCCCTGAGCCGTGTACTCAAAAAATTTGCCTTTTGCTTGAATTCTTGTAAAGTAGAACAAATGCGGCGGAGTCATAAGAAATGACCAAAAAGAAGGCCCCTACGAAGAGGCAATAAGAACATAAGAACATAAGATATGCCATACTGGGTCAGACTAAGGTCCATCAAGCCCAGTATTCTGTTTCCAACAGTGGCCAATCTAGGTCATATGTACCAAGCAGTTTCCCCAAGAGACACAAGTTCCACAATGCTTGTACTGGGTCAAGCATTGATATCTTCGGTCACTTCTTAATAATGGTTTATGGACCTTTCCTCCAGGAACTTGTCCAAACCTTTTTTAAACCCAGCTACACTAACAGTCTTTACTGCATTCTCCGGTAACAAATTCCAGAGTTTGATTACACGTTGAGTGAAAAAATATTTTCTTTTATTAGTCTTAAATAGTTTATCCTGTAGCTTCATTGCATGTCCCCTAGTCTTTCTATATTCTGATAACGTAAACAATCGATCTACGTTTACCCGTTCCACTCCGTTCATTAATTTATAGACTTCTATCATATCTCCCCTCAGCCGTCTCTTTTCCAGGTTAAAGAGCCCTAACCTTTTTAGCCTTTCTTCATAGGAGTATCCTTCCATCCCCTTTACCATTTTGGTGACTCTTCTCTGAACCTTTTCTAAAATCGCTATATCCTTTTTAAGATACGGCGACCAGAATTGCACACAATATTCAAGGTGTGGTCTCACCATGGAACGATATAGAGGCATTATAATATCTTTTGTTTTATTTTCCATTCCTTTCCTTATCATACCTAGCATTCTATTTGCTCTCTTGGCCGCCGCTGCAAACTGGGCCGAGGGTTTTAACATGGTATCCACAATGACGCCTAAATCTTTTTCCTGGGTGGTGGTTCCTAATGTGGAACCTTGCATCGTGTAACCATAGTTTGGGTTGATCTTCCCTAGGTGCATAACCTTGCACTTGTCCACATTAAATTTCATCTGCCATTTTGATGCCCAGTCTTCCAATTTATCAAGATCCTCTTGCAATTTTTCACAATCCTCTTGGGTTTTAACAACTTTAAATAGTTTTGTGTCATCTGCAAATTTGATAACCTCACTCGTTATTCCACTTTCCAGGTCATTTATGAATATGTCAAAAAGCAGCGGACCCAGCACAGATCCCTGGGGTACACCACTATTCACCTTTCTCCATTGGGAAAATTGGCCATTTAGCCCTACCCTCTGCTTTCTATCTTTTAACCAGTTCCTGATCCACAATAGTACACTGCCTCCTATCCCATGACTCTTTAGTTTTGCCAAAAGTCTCTGATGAGGGACCTTGTCAAAGGCTTTCTGAAAGTCCAGATACACAATATCAACCGACTCACCTTTGTCCACCTGTTTATTCACTCCTTCAAAAAAACATAACAGATTAGTAAGACAAGATCTTCCTTGTCTAAAGCCATGTTGGCTGTCTCCCATTAGGTTGTGACTATCTACATGCTGAGTAATTTTATTCTTTATGATGGTTTCTACCATTTTTCCCGGTACTGACGTCAGGCTCACCGGTCTGTAGTTTCCCAGATCACCCCTGGAACCCTTTTTAAAAATTGGTGTTACATTGGCGATCCTCCAATCTTCAGGTATTAGAGATGATTTTAATGATAGTTCACAGATTACTGATAGCAGGTCTGCAATCTCATATTTCAGTTCTTTCAACACCCTTGGATGTTATACCATCCGGCCCAGGTGATTTGCTACTCTTCAGTTTATCTAATAGTTGTAAGACATCTTCCCGATGTATTGATATTTCCTTCAATTCTTCCGCACCTTTAAATACCACTTCAGTCATGGATAACATCCCTACATCTTCCTCAGTAAAGACCGAAGCAAAGAATTCATTCAGTCTCTCCGCTATCGCCTTGTCGCCTCTTAGTGCTCCTTTAACCCCTTTATCATCTAATGGACCAACTGACTCGCTCACAGGTTTTTTGCTACGAATGTACTTGAAAAGGTCTTTATTTCGCGTTTTTGCTTCCGCAGCAAGCTTCTTCTCAAATTCTCTCTTTGCCTGCCTTATCAATGCCTTGCATTTGACTTGCCAGTGCTTGTGGTCTTTCCAGGTTTCGTCGTTTGGCTCTTTTTTCCATTTCCTGAAAGATGCTTTTTTGGCAACAACAGCCTCTCTGACCTCACCTTTAAACCATGCTGGCAGTTTTTTGGACTTCCTTCCACTTTTCCTAAAGCGTGGAATACAGCTGGTCTGGGCTTCCAAGATAGTATTTTTCAACAACACCCAAGCTTGATGTACGTCTTTAACCTTTGCAACTGCTCCTTTTAGTTTTTTCTTAACTGTTTTCCTCATTTTATCATAGTCTCCCTTTCGAAAGTTAAAAGGTAGTACTGTGGATTTCCTTACTATCCCTCCTCCACTAATTAAATCAAAGGCGATCATGCTATGATCACTATTGCCAAGTGGCCCCAACACCCTTATCTCTTTCACTAGATCTGGTGTTCCACTAAGTACTAGGTCTAATATGGCTTCCCCTCTGGTCGGTTCATGAACCAGCTGCTCCAAGAAGCAGTCATTTATTTCATCTAGGAACTTTATTTCCCTAGCATGTCCTGACGTGACACTGACCAAGTCGATACCGGGGTAATTGAAATCACCCATTATTATTACTGCGCTGTAACGTTTGTTAGCTTCCTTGATTTCTTTGAGCATTTCATCATCCATTTGGTCATTCTGGCCAGGTGCTCGATAGTACACCCCCACTGCCATAACCTTCCCCCTTTTATATGGAATTTCAATCCATATAGATTCTACAGCAGATTTTGTTTCCTGCAAAACTTTAATCCTTTCTGAGTCAATGCCCTCTCTAACATAGAGCGCAACCCCTCCACCAATTTGATCAGCTCTATCATTACGATATAGTTTGTACCCAGGTATCACAGTGTCCCACTGGTTGTCCTCCTTCCACCATGTCTCTGATATTCCAATCATATCTAACCTTTCATTTAGTGCTATATATTCTAACTCTCCCATCTTATTCTTTAGACTTCTAGCATTTGCATACAAGCATTTTAGAGAATGTATTTTATTCATGTTAATTTGGCTATTGTTAGACATGGGTAAATTGGGATCTTTAAGCTCTGTCTGCTCCATACTTGAGGGCATTTGGGCTACTTTACTCTTTTGTGGAACCTCTCTACTTTTGGTAGTATCCTTCAAGGATACATTCTTCCGAACCATCCGCTCTTGGGCGACTGTCGGCTTTCCCCTAATTAGTTTAAAAGCTGCTCTATCTCCTTTTTAAAGGTTAATGCCAGCAGCCTGGTTCCATCCCGGTTAAGATAAGAACTTAAGACATGCCATACTGGGTCAGACCGAGGTCCATCAAGCCCAGTATCCTGTTTCCAACAGTGGCCAATCTAGGTCATACGTACCTAGCAGTTTCCCCAAAAGACACAAGTTCCACAATGCTTGTACTGGGTCAAGCATTGATATCCTGGGTCCCTTTTTAATAGTGGTTTATGGACCTTTCCTCCAGGAACTTGTCCAAACCTTTTTTAAACCCAGCTATACTAACAGCCCTTACCACATCCTCCGGTAACAGATTCCAGAGTTTGATTACACGTTGAGTGAAAAAATATTTTCTCTTATTTGTCTTAAATAGTTTACCCTGTAGCTTCATTACATGTCCCCTAGTCTTTCTATATTCTGATAGCGTAAACAATTGATCCACGTTTATCCGTTCCACTCCATTCATTAATTTATAGACCTCTATCATATCTCCCCTCAGCCGTCTCTTTTCCAGGCTAAAGAGCCCTAACCTTTTTAGCCTCTCTTCATAGGAGTAGCCTTCCATCCCCTTCACCAATTTGGTGGCTCTTCTCTGTACTTTTTCTAATAACGCTATGTCCTTTTTAAGATACGGTGACCAGAATTGCACACAATATTCAAGGTGCGGTCGTACCATGGAGCGATACAGAGGCATTATAATATCCTTTGTTTTATTCTCCATCCCTTTCCTTATGATACCTAGCATTCTGTTTGCTTTCTTGGCCGCCGCTGCACACTCGGCGGAGGGTTTTAACATGTTATCCACGATGACTCCTAAATCTTTTTCCTGGGTGGTGGCTTCTAATGTGGAGCCTTGCATCGAGTAACTATAGTGTGGGTTGTTCTTTCCTAGGTGCATGACTTTGCACTTGTCCACATTAAATTTCATTTGCCATTTGGATGCCCAGTCTTCCAATTTATCCAGGTCCTCCTGCAGTTTTCCACTATCCTCTTGGGTTTTAACAGCTTTAAACAGTTTTGTGTCATCTGCAAATTTGATAACCTCACTCGTTATTCCCTTTTCCAGGTCATTTATGAATATGTCAAAAAGCAGCGGACCCAGTACAGATCCCTGGGGTACTCCACTATTCACCTTTTTCCATTGGGAATATTGGCCATTTAGCCCTACTCTCTGCTTTCTATCTTTTAACCAGTTCCCGATCCACAATAGTACACTGCCTCCTATCCCATGACTTTTTAGCTTTGACAAAAGTCTCTGATGGGGGACCTTGTCAAAAGCTTTCTGAAAATCCAGATACACTATATCAACCGACTCACCTTTGTCTACCTGTTTATGCACACCTTCAAAAAAACAGATCAGATTAGTAAGACAAGATCTTCCTTGTCTAAAGCCATGTTGGCTGTCTCCCATTAGGCCATGACTATCTACATGCTGTGTAATTTTGTTCTTTATGATGGTTTCTACCATTTTCCCTGGTACTGACGTCAGGCTCACCGGTCTGTAATTTCCCGGGTCACCCCTGGAACCCTTTTTAAAAATTGGTGTTACGTTGGCGACCCTCCAATCTTCAGGTATTACAGATGATTTTAAAGAAAGTTCACAGATTACCAATAGCAGGTCTGCAATCTCATATTTCAGTTCTTTCAACACTCTGGGATGTATACCATCCGGTCCAGGTGATTTGCTACTATTCAGTTTATCAAATAGTTGTAATATATCTTCCCGGTGTAGCGATATTTCTCTCAATTCCTCTGCAGTATCATCTTTAAATACCACTTCAGTCTTGGGTAACATCCCTACATCTTCCTCAGTAAAGACCGAAGCAAAGAATTCATTCAGTCTCTCCGCTATAGCCTTGTCTCCTCTTACTGCCCCTTTTACCCCTCTATCATCTAACGGTCCAATTGACTCTCTCACAGGCCTTTTGCTACGAATGTACTTGAAAAAGTCTTTATTTCGTGTTTTTGCTTCCGCAGCAAGTTTCTTTTCAAATTCCCGCTTTGCCTGCCTTATCAATGCTTTGCATTTAACTTGCCAGTGCTTGTGCTGTTTCCAGTTTTCATCATTTGGCTCTTTTTTCCATTTCCTGAAGGTTGCTTTTTTGGCAGCAACAGCCTCTCTGACCTCACCTTTAAACCATGCTGGCAGTTTTTTGGACTTTCTCCCACTCTTCTTAATGCGTGGAATACAGCTGGTCTGGGCTTCGAGGATAGTAGTTTTAAATAACGCCCAAGCTTGCTGTAAGTCTTTAACCTTTGGAACCGCTCCTTTTAGTTTTTTCCTAACTATATACCTCATTCTATCATAGTCTCCCTTTTGAAAGTTAAAAGGTAGTACTGTGGATTCCTTTACTATTTGTTCTCCAATAATTAAATCAAACATGATCATATTATGGTCACTATTGCCAAGTGGTCCCAACACCCTTATTTCTTGCACCAGATCTGGCGTTCCACTAAGGACTAGGTCCAGTATGGCTTCCCCTCTGATCGGTTCATGAACCAGCTGCTCCAAGAAGCAGTCATTTATTCCATCTAGAAACTTTATCTCTTTAGTTTGTCCTGCCGTGACACTGACCCAGTCGTTACCGGGGTAATTGAAATCACCCATTATTACTACTCTGTTGTGACTTTTGTTAGCTTCTGTGATTTCTTTGAGCATTTCATCATCCATTTGTTCATTCTGGCCAGGCGGTCGATAGTACACCCCCACTGCCATCACCTTCCCCTTCATAAGTGGAATTTCAATCCATAGAGATTCTACAGCAAATTTTGTTCCCTGCAAAACTTTAATCCTTTCTGAGTCAATGCCCTCTCTAACATAGAGCGCAACCCCTCCACCAATTTGATCAGCTCTATCATTACGATATAGTTTGTATCCAGGTATTACAGTGTCCCACTGGTTATCCTCCTTCCACCATGTCTCTGAGAGTGCAATCATATCTAACCTCTCATTTAGTGCCATATATTCTAACTCTCCCATCTTATTGTTTAGACTTCTAGCATTGGCATACAAGCATTTTAGAGACTGTATTTTATTCATATTAATCTGGCTATTGGTAGGCATGGGTAATTTGGAATCTTTATTCTCTGTCTGCTCCTTACTCAAGGGCATTTCGGCTACTATACTCCCTTTTGGAACCTCACTGCTTTTGGTAGTATCCTTCAAGGATACCTTCATCCGAACCATGCGCTCCTGGGTGACTGTCGGCTTTCCCCTAATTTCTAGTTTAAAAGCTTCTCTATCTCCTTTTTAAAGGTTAATGCCAGCAGTCTGGTCCCATCCTGATTAAGGTGAAGCCCATCCCTTCGGAAGAGCCCCCCCTTTCCCCAGAATGTTCCCCAGTTCCTAACAAATCCAAAACCCTCATCCTTGCACCATTGTCTCATCCACGCATTGAGACTCCGGAGCTCTGCCTGTCTTTTGGGTCCTGCACGTGGAACAGGAAGCATTTCGGAGAACGCTATCCTTGAAGTTCTGGATTTCAACTTCCTACCTAAAAGCTTAAATTTAGCCTCCAGAACGTCCCTACCACATTTTCCTATGTCATTGGTACCAACATGTACCAAGACAGCAGACTCCTCCCCAGCACTATCTACGATCCTATCTAGGCGATGCGTGAGGTCCGCTACCTTCGCACCAGGCAGGCATGTTACCAGGCGATCCTCACGTCCACCAGCCACCCAGCTATCTACATTCCTAATGATTGAATCACCAACTATAACAGCTGTCCTGACCCTCCCCTCATGGGCACGTGGCCCTGGAGAAACGTCCTCGGTGCAAGAGGGTTTTACATCACCTGGAGGACAGGTCCTAGTTACAGGATCACTTCCTGCCACACCAGGGTGATGCTCTCCTGTCATGTGACCTCTCTCCTCCATGGCAGCAGGGATACTGCCAGACTGGAGGTGGGACTTCAGGACTATATCCCTGTAGGTCACGTCCATGTACATCTCTGTCTTTCTTATGTCTTCCAGGTCTGCTACTCTAGCCTCTAGAGAATGGACTCGTTCCCTGAGAGCAAAGAGTTCTTTGCACTTAGTGCATACGTAAGACCTCTCACCAACTGGGAGAAAATCATACATGCGACACTCAATGCAAAAGACCGGAGAACCCCCATCTCGTTGCTGGACTTCTGTCTGCATCTTAGTTTAAAGCTTGTGTTTAGGTCTTTTAAATTCTGTATATATTAAGGATTGGTGTAGATGCTTATACCAATAAAAGTGTATCTAATACCCCTAATACACCTTGTATAGCTGAAGCTTAATTAATTAAGCTCAGATCCTCCGTGTATGACTGATTTGGATAACGAGCTGCACCTGAGAGCAGCCCCTTTCTTCTAAGATGTGCAAGTACCTATAAAAGTACAATTACCCAAGGGGTGGGTGGGTGCTGGGGAGAGAGGGAGGGAGAAAAGTCCTACTAAAGAGGGCAGTTACAAGGTACCCTGTCCTGAACCCTCAGCAGGGGGGAGGGGGGTACCACATAAAGCCCAGTTAGTTGAGAGAGGCAAGGTAAGTTACAGCTGAGAAGGGTAAGAGAAAGTTTAAAAGGTAAACCTCTACAGCAATGGAGTGGGTAAGGAACCCAACTATGGAGAGATAGAGAGCTATGTGGAGACAAACAGATGCACAGTTATTTGGAAATAAGACTCACAGTTATGCAGCAACTCAGTAAAAAATCACCTTTGGGAGAGCTCTGGAAGCACCCCTCTTCTTAGAGAACACCAAGGCAATCTGAACTAAACCCATGTGTGCAGCAAAGAAAATGGAAGACCACAACACTAACTGGGGGGGGGGGGGGGGGGGAGGAGTCCTTCAGGGAAGGGTAAGAGAAAGTTTAAAAGGTAAACCTCTACAGCAATGGAGTGGGTAAGGAACCCAACTATGGAGAGATAGAGAGCTATGTGGAGACAAACAGATGCACAGTTATTTGGAAACAAGACTCACAGTTATGCAGCAACTCAGTAAAAAATCACCTTTGGGAGAGCTCTGGAAGCACCCCTCTTCTTAGAGAACACCAAGGCAATCTGAACTAAACCCACGTGTGCAGCAAAGAAAATGGAAGACCACAACACTAACTCAGCAGGGGGGGGGAGGGGAGGAGTCCTTCAGGGAAGGGTAAGAGAAAGTTTAAAAGGTAAACCTCTACAGCAATGGAGTGGGTAAGGAACCCAACTATGGAGAGATAGAGAGCTATGTGGAGACGAACAGATGCACAGTTATTTGGAAACAAGACTCACAGTTATGCAGCAACTCAGTAAAAAATCACCTTTCGGAGAGCTCTGGAAGCACCCCTCTTCTTAGAGAACACCAAGGCAATCTGAACTAAACCCACGTGTGCAGCAAAGAAAATGGAAGACCACAACACTAACTCAGCAGGGGGGGGGATGATGGCTGTGATATCTCAGCAAACTATTTCTTTGGCTGGATTTGCGATACAAGGTAGTAGATAAGAAATTACCTTGTTTGATGACCAAAACATCTAAAAACTCAAACTCAATGAGTTTGAATGTTTGCAGTAAATTTTATGTTGGTTTTAATGGAATTGAGCCAGCCAATAAAGTCGTGCAAATTTGTTAACGTAGATGTCCAAAGAAAAAAGATATCATCAAGGAATCTTAACCATAACGAGACATGTTGAAAAGCTGCTGAACGATAAATATGCATTTCCTCCATATCGGCCAAATACAGTGTTGCGATGGAGGGGGCTGCTGTGGCCCCTATACCAATGCCGCATTTTTGTTCGTAAAATTGGCCATTAAATACAAAATAGTTACGGGTAAGAACCAATTTGATTAAGTCCAAGAGAAAGGATCGTGGAATGCATGGGGGCGCCGTCTGGAATGCTGATGCCAACAATTCCAATGCTTCTCCTTGATGAATATTGGTGTAAAGAGTGGTGACATCTAAGATCACTAAAATAACCTCCTCAAGGGTGCCCTCATAACCAGAAAGGGATTGTAGAAAATGGGAAGTGTCCCGTAAATAGGATTTCACCACTTGTGCCTCTTGTTTTAAAAAAACATCACAAAATTTAGAAAAGGGTTCCAGCACCGAACCTCTACAGGAGACTATGGGTCTACCTGGTGGGAAACCGAGAGACTTGTGAATCTTGGGTACCATGTAGATGACTGGAATACGGGGATATTGTTGAAATAAGAAAGAAGCTTTCTTTGATGTAATCCAATTGTTGCCTTGAGCTTTCATAACTAAAGATTTGATCAGAATCTGTAGTTGAGGAGTAGGATCCCCCGGAAGGGGCTGGTAATATGAGACATCACCAAGTTGGGACAGTAAAGCATCCTGGTAGGAGGCCATGGATTGTAATATCACAGCTCCACCCTTATCAGCACCCCTAATAACCAAGCCGGGATCCTTTGCTAATTGTGAAATTTCCAAACGTTGTGCTCTAGTGATATTAGAGTGATGGCAGGAAAAATTGACCTCCTGATCTGCCAAATCACTCAAAACCAAAGATTGAAAAGTTGCAATAACTGGGTCCCTAGTCCCTGGAGGAGTCCATTTGGATGGGGGACGTAATATAGAATCATCCCTGGGTGACTGCTTATCCGCAAAAAAATGTATGACTTGAAGCTTGCAGGAAAAACCGCTAAAGGAAAACCTGTGTTCAAAAGGGGTCATATGGAACTGTGGGAACAAATGACAGACCTAAATCCAGAACTTTCAACTGCATGGATGTCAAAGCCATTCCTGAGAGATTGACGACAGTAGATTTTGACAGCCCTCGATGTCTGCTTCGACAAAGCTTTCGATGTGCGGGGGAGAAACTCCCAGGACAACTCAGATGCTCTAAGACTTCTGGGCTCTGACTGAGCCCAGACACGCGACGCCGAATCACCCGACACTGGCGTCGAAGGCAAGCATTCCTCCCCCGATGCCGAACCTGAGCCAGACCTACCAAACAGCTACCCCTGCCACTTTTCGCCTTCCTTCCAGGTCTTAGCCGACATCAGGAGGCAAAGCGCGCAAGAAGACACATCATGATGTGCCCCGAGGCATTTGATGCAGGTACTGTGGAGATCCATTAGGGACATGGTGCAGTTTCGCTTGCCATACTGCTTGAAACCGCTGTCGAAGACATAGCGGGAAAAACAAGACCCACGAGATAATACTCAGACACCTCGGCCAGCTAGGCTGCGAGTAGAAAAACCCACAGGCCAAAACAAGAAAAGACGAAAATAAAGAAATATTACCCGAGCAAAAACCACAGCTCCGAGGCGTAGGACTCGGACGGCGGAAAGTGATCAAGCCAATGCAATTGAGAGAAGAAAAACACCAAAGAACGGTCTGAAAAAAATCAGCTGTGTCTGGGGTGCACAGACAGAACATCTACAGGGCTCTGCAGAAAAAAGAAGACCGAGGCAAGATAGTATCTCTATGTGGGACGGTGACCGCGCATGCGCGGTGTAACTCCCGAAGGCTTTCTTTGAAAGCTGGGGAGTGGATCCGCGCGGGCTACATTGGTGCTGACATCACCCATATGTGAGGACTGACTTCCTGCTTGTTCCTGGAGAATCCCCTGTTTGAGACAAAGACAGCCAAAACTATAAAAACAAACTTTGGGGATGTGAAATCCCAGACACCTGGCTTTTGCTTAGCTGCTATTATTTCACATATTGGTCAAACTGTAAAGTGCAATTTTGTTTTCAAATTTCAGCTTGCAATTTTTAACTTTAAATAAACACTTAATACATCATTGTACATAATATGTACACACAAACTTGCAAATGATTTTTATGTCATGCAATTTTTTCCCATTTCAAAGTTGGAAGTAGACAGTTATTTAGTGCATCTCTCCTATTGACTATTCTTGAGGAGACTAGTTTCAAGACTGTCAACAAAGTGCAAGATAAATTCATGCTCTCATTGCAAACATTAAAACCGATTCAGTCTTCAGTAATCCTGAAAATATGTAATTAATGAATTTCCACAGCCAACTAAACATAGAACTTACCAGCACTGAAGGAAGAGCAGATCATTTGAACTCCAGGCCGAGGTCGTTCTGTATATTTCATTGGCCTCTGACTACAAAAGCAAAATAAAAATAAAATAAATCCACCTCTGAAGGACTTACCAGAAAAGTAGTTCCTCACCTGTATCAGGTGTTTTCCATGGACAGCAGGAATAAGTCCTCATGTATGGGTTTCATCCTCTGATGGAGCCCACACGGGAATGCTCCCCAGTTTCTAATGGAACCTTTTGGGAGGCTCCACTGTGTCTGTGCACCTCCTTCCTGCCTGCCGCCAGGGTGCCATCTTGTCTTCTGCTATAGATATGTTATCAGACTGATGAATCTCCTTGGAGAGGTGATAAGTTGTGAGGACTTATTCATGTTGCCCACGGAGAACACCTGCTACATGTGAGTAATTACCTTTTCCCTATGGATAAGCAGGAATGACTCCTCATGTATGGGACCCCCTAGCTAATGGCTACCAAAAACAGAGGAGAGTGGAGAAAGGCCCAACAGGGGCAATCATCCATCTGCATAATGGCAAAAACGGCTTAGTAGTCACAGACCAACTATGCATAATAGGGTGAAAACCTCTCCCTTTTTTATTGTTATTTATTTTTTTTGTATGCTGGACCAAATAGAATGGGCCTAGGAGGTATGGAGTTGGATTCTAATCCCCAAGTCGATTCTGGAGTACAGATTTGTCGAAGTTGCTGTTGCATTAGGACCATCTAGCAAAAATGGACATTGCAGTCCTACTGAACTCTTCAATGGAGACAGAGCATATATTGGCCACCAACTCAGCAATAGTCCTGACCTTTTGAGTTGTGCTCAGGCCAATGTGGGCATAAGCAAAAGGAACATAGTCTGCCAGCCAAATTGAAAGCATGCATCTTGATGCAGCAACCCTTAGCTTGATGGGGTCAAAAGCAATAAAGCTGGATGGACCTTCTAGGCTTTTGTCCATTCAAAGGCAAAGCTTAAGGCTTACTTGCAATGCAACATGTGCAACGCAGCTTCCCCTTTGGAGGCATAAGGCCTTGTGAAAAATGTGGGTAGAACAGTTGACCGATTAAGACGGAAATCCAATGCCACCATTGGAAGGAATTTAGAAAGAGTACGGAAGACCACTCTTATGATAGAATTTGGTGGATTAGCTACTAGACCCTAAAACTAACTCATTTTGCGTGCTGAAGAGACTGCTACCAAACAATACCTCCAGGTCAAAACCGTAGAGGGAAGGAATAGAGAGAGTCGAAAGGATCTTTCAGCAGCTACACAACAATCACACTGAGTTCCCAAGACACTGTGGGAGGCTTGCATGGAGGCTTCCAGAGAAGCAACCCCCCCACATGAAATGTAACCTTAAAAGCTGAACCGATATGGACTTATGTTCCATACCTTGATGGTAAGTTCCCATTGCACTGAGGTGAACCCTGATGGAGTTGGACTTGCGTCCCAACACGGAGTAGGGCAGAAGATATTCCAGCAGCTTCTCTGTGGAACAGACAAAAGGATTTGGCCCTAGCCCCCCTAACAGACAGCAAGGCTCTTCCATTTGCAGGATTAAGACTGTCTGATTAAACTCCTCAGGAGGCCAAAAGGACGTAGATCACAACGGCCAGCAGGTAGGGCACGGGCATAATTAGCCTCTCAACATTCATGCCATGAGGGCCAAACACTGGATGTTGGAGTGCAACATTATCCAGTTTTTCTGCAAATCAGAACCAGCTCAAGGCACATCCCGAATGGTTCCTGACTGGAGGGCCCTAGTCAAAGAAGACGTCAAGGCTATCTGGATAGTAGGGAGCGATAAGAATCATTGTGCTTCCGCTCAGTTTGAACCTCTGGAGGGTCCTTTGCGATGACAGGGATTGAAAGATATGCAAGCATTCAAAGCTAGTCTGCTGTACAGTCTTACCTTGGAACAGAACTGATTCACCTGGGCATTCTACCAAGTAATGATCTGATCTATTGAGTGGGTGCTCCACTCCCTGAAGAGGCAAGGCACAACCTCCCTGCCCAGCATTTACTCATGTGGATGGAGGACTCAACTCAGACTGAGTGCATTTTGTTTGCCTGGCAGGTATCTGGCTCTCAAGTCCATCCCATGTGTGATGGACAACCTCCAGAACCTGACTGTCCAACACAGGAGGTATCAGCTTGTTCATTCCTACACACTGACAGAACATTGCAACTTTATCAACAGTCTGAAACAGAACAATTTGGTTTGACAGCGATGTCAGAAAGCCTCCAAAGCATATGCTACAGCAGGGATGTCAAACTCCAGTCCTGGAGGGCCACAAACCAGTCAGGTTTTCAGGGTATCCCTAATGAATGTTTGCATGCACTGCCCCTATTGTATGCAAATATATCCCATGCATATTCATTAGGGATACCCTGAAAACCTGACTGGTTTCCGGCCCTCCAGGACTGGAGTTTGACATCCTTGTGCTACAGCTCTTAACTCCAAGAAGTTGACCTGGCAGAGAACTTTTTTTTGAATGGATCAAGCACCCTGGGTGAGAAACTTTGAGATGCGCTCCCTATCCCGCTCGGATGTGTCTGTCGTCTAACTTTTTTTTTTTTTTTTTTTTTGAGGATGAGCAATTTGGAATGGGAGACCTCTGAGCAAATAGTGGTAAATTTTCCACTATTGCAGTGACTGAACAAGAGGATTGGTGACATACAGACGATCCCAGAGTCAACTCGTGATCTGACCCCATGGAGTTCACTGAGCCTGCCTCCAATGGAGGTGTGCCAAGGGTGTGACGTGCATGGGAGAGGCCAAGTGGCCAAATACAGTTAAGATCCTGCTAGCTGTTATGCTGCCAATCTGTGAAGTTGGTCATGCAGGAGGCTGGCTCTCGCCTGAGTAATGTCAAATTCTAACTGCCAGGTGGGTTGAAGGTGGGACATGGGATAAGGTATAACAAACCTTAGTAGTTCCAACACCCAAAAGGTCAATTGTATGAATTCTTGAGTTGTTTCAGGAGTGGTAGTCTGATTAGGCAATCATTCAGATAGGGGAGGACAAACACTCCCAGTGTCCGGAGGTATGCAGCTACAACGGCAAGGCAATTTATGCACATGAGAGGCACTGACTAGGTCAAAAGGCAACACTCAAAACTGGAGGTGTTGTCCACCCAAGACAAATTTGAGATAGCTTCAGTGAGCAGAATGTATCTTTATGTGGGTATATACATCCTTCAGATCCAGGGAGCACAGCCAACCTCCATTTTGAAGGTAAGGATGATGTGCCCTTGGAACAACTTGGTAGCACATCGAATAAAAACAGTTTGTAATGGCTCTAGACTATCTGTAGAACCCAAACATCTTAGGTTAAGAGGGGCCACCTTTAGGCAAAAAGAGTGAGCCCTCCTCCAACTGGAGTTTTCTACTGTTGCTTACTGGTAGGTTTGGGACCTAGGAAGCACCCCCACCTACGAGAAAGTAAGAGGTATTCTCCTGTCCTCTTCCTTGGTACCTTTTGCGCCAGGATGCTGGCTCATATGAGTGCCTTGGGAGAGTACGATGTGTGGCATACTGCTTTCCGATGAAGGCAACCTTGACTTCGCCTGTTCACCGAAAAGACTGTCTCTGTGGCATGGCATCTCAGCAAGCCTGTTCTGTATCAATTGTTCCCGGTCAGAGGACTGAAGCAAAACAAATTTCCAGGTTAGAAAACCCAAGGCAGAAGCTCTCAATGCCGTCACAAAGATGCCACAGCTCTTGCCATGAAATGGTGAATGATACCACTCCTCATTCCCTGGAGGAAGGAACGGAGGCCGTTCAACGAGGTCACATCTGATGTTCTTCACAAACATGCCCTTGCAGATCCAGAAGTGGCCATACAGCTGTGAGTATGGAACCCCAAAATACCTTCTTCCTAACGAGTTCAATGTCCACGCCTCCTTCCCCAGGGCACCAAGGGATTAGTCTTGGAACGTCTCGACTTAAGAGTGGATTCAACTACCTAGGAATGGTGAGGAAGTTGAGCTTCTGGGATTCATGAGCCTTCTGAATCTGCAAATGGAGTCAAGCCATCCATTGACCAGAGGCCCTGTGAATGGACTCTCCCACATTTTCATCTGCCTCTGCAGCATACAGTGCATCAGCACTGTCACTGCCTCCTTAGGTGTCAAGAAGTACTACAGAGTCAGCACCTTCTCTGCCCAGGATTCCTCCTCAGTCTTCTATCAGAAGACTCATCCTCCAACAAGACCGTGATTCTTTGAGATTGATTGACGGCATTGAGAGACAAAATCAAAGTGCCTTTGAATCTCCACCTGGATCATTGTCTTGACACTCGGGGATCAAGAGCTACATCGAGAACGATGATGCATCGATACTCTACTAGATTACAAGAGTGCATCAGGCACCGACCTGAAACATTAGAGGGATATTGGTTGTGTAGGCACCAGTATTGACCCTTCGATGCCCCAATGTCAATGCATCTTTCATAAGCAATGTGTGTATCTTGAAGATAGGCCAGTTGATGTCAAAGCAAACAACATTGAGACTCCAGCCTGCAGCACTGCCAAGAGTACTGTGGTGTGCTCCTTGAGAGCTTGCAGAAGGTGCCTCTCCATGGCTGCCAAATACCAAAGACAGTAAGGGGCTCAATTTCAAAGACTGGCTGGTCAATGTCAAAGGAGCTGACATCAAGGCTCCGGCATGAAGCAGCACTATGTGCATCACAAAGAATTCCTTGAAAGCTTACCGAAGGAACCTCTTCATGTCTACCAATTCCAAAGACAGTGGAGCCTCAGCAACTCCGACTGATGTACCTGGTATCTGTACAGGGATATCAGCAGCTCAGTTATGGCTCTCGGCCAGCTGTCGGTGCCCTTTCAAAATTCCAGAGGATGAGCTCTCCCCTCCAGTCAGGCTCACTTCGAAGAGTGGTCCTGCAGACCCTCATCGCCCACAACGCTATGCCCCAATTGCCTCAGACATCGATGCACCAGAGTCTTCTCTCGGTTCTTGGTTTGATATTCTATGACATTGATGAATAGGAAGTCAAATCCGTCCTCATCTTTGGATGGAAATTGGTCAATGGTCAATGCTCTGTAGCATTGCAGTGCTCAGTTCCAAGCAGGCTTGAGAACTCCTCAGTGTCAATGTACCATCCGCATTCGAAGTGGCCTTGGAAGCCCTTGAGACAGTCTTTGGCATCGATGGCACTGATGTATTGGACTTCTGAGTGATTCACACTTGACCTTGCCGATGATTGGGTCCCAGACACCAGATGCAGCAAATCCAAAGACAGATATGGTCCTGGAATACAGAGAACACCTTTTGAACCTGCTGACCGGTCCCTGAATTGTGCCGTTCACAGCAAAATCAAGTGGATAAAAAAAAATGCCCAGCCGGAGCTTCAGCACCTAAGAGCCGCAAAAAGAGAGAGAAAATGAACAAACAAACAAAAAGGAAAAGAAAAAGACAGCAGGTGATATGACAAAAAATCCAGAAACGCAAGACACATGCAGGAGAGAAAAATCAGTTATCAAACGGAGGATGACCAGAATGCATCCGTTGGGCTCCATGGAAAAATGAACACTGATCCAAGATGGCACCAGGGAGGCAGGAAGGAGGCGGACAGGTGCAATGGAGCCTCCAAAAAGCTTTGAATAGGAACTGGGGCATGATCCCATATGGGTGCCGTCAGAGGACATCACCCATACATGAAGACTCATTTCTACTTGTCCACGGAGAAACAAGCTTCTCTCTCAAATTAAGCAGGACAACAAAAAAGCATAAGGTAACAGACAGCTATACATATATAAATCTAATTTGATTTTTGCCTTAACAAATTATATGCAAACTGATCAATCTATAGAATACCTCAGCAGATGTTCTGTAAGAGTTCCCATCAGCACTGCAACTTTTCCCTTATTCTTGCAAATTAAGAGCCTATCCAGTATTGTTCCAAACCAGCTGGTTTTATACCTGTTCTAAACTGGAATAAATAATATTTGGGGGTAACAGCTTTCACAGATCAATAAGGGACCATGCATTATGGGTGAATAGCTATTAGTGAGTAGGAACAAAAGCAGGAACGAACAGCCTAATGGAGAGCAGAAATGAAATCTGCTTCTAGCTTTTGTTTGCACAATTCCTTAGGAGGGAAATATTTAAAGCAATTTAAATTAGGAATGTGCTTTAGTTTTCATATGAAAGATAAAATAAACTAAGAGGTGACATTTGAGGGGGTCATGTGAGCGCATGAGGGGGTGAGGATGTTCCTCGGCTAACTCTTAGGCTGCCATGCTAAGAATCTGAATAATCGCCTGTCATTTGAGACCCCTCCCCCACCTTTATTCAATGCATTGTACTGGCAGAAGGTCTTGAAGGCAGATTTTCGGTCCGGTGCCTGTGCAGCGATGCGGTCAGCACCAAAAAAAAGAGAAGGAGAAGCTGGAATGCAAAAACAAGATGGCACCTGGGGCAGCGGTCATGGCGCCGGCGTCGCTAGGTGTAGAGAGTGAAGATTTGGGCCCAGAGGACTTTGCAAAAGAGGTGGTCAAATTGCTGGAGCCCAAGTTTGACAAATTGTTCCAGAAGTTGGATGTGATGGGGGGAAGCTCTGGGCTGAGGTGGGCAGACATGTGGAAATTGTGGAGCAGGGGGTATCTTCATTGGAGGATGCACAGGCCCGGTGTGATTGTGAGCTGAAGCATAGCAGGCCCAGATTGAGTCCTTGCTCTCCAAAGTGCTTGATTTGGAGAATCGCTCCCACAGAAACAACATTTGTATGGTTGGAGTGCCAATGACATGGATTGATCAACAGCTACTCTCTCTGTTTGATGAGTGGATATCCAAAGAACTTGGCTTGGAAACTTTGGTGGGACACATGTAGATGGAATGGGCTCACCTCCTGCAGCCCCCATGCTGAGGGTAAAACACAACCGAGGGTGGTGATCATTAAGCTCTTAAACCTTCAATAAAAGACTCAAGTCTTCAGGCGTGTCATAAGAAACAGGACCTCCAGCTGGTTAAACTGTTACTTCAGGACTACTCGGCGCTTGCAGCTGCCAAACATAAGGCCTTTGCTTTGGTATATGCGGCACTGTTCCAGAGGAATGTCTAGTTCACACTGGCCCATCCAGCCACCCTCAGTATTTATTTTAAGGGGGTGCCCCAAGTGTTTGAGCACGCTGGGGCAGGGAAGAAATTCTTGGATTTCTTGCCAGAGATGGGCTGTGGGACAGCCACTTGATTGAGCATGGAGTTGTTTGATGCCACTAGCTGAACACTGGAGTACTGTATCACCTCGCATGCAAGTGGGCTAGCAGCTGTATTTTGCTGTGTGAGCACCAGGAAGTGCAAGGCCTATGCTCTGTTGGCATGCTATGGACATAATGCTTTGATATATGAACTGGATGGGAGGGGGGGGGGCTGTTGGGCTCCATTGGAGGTGATCTTCTATCTCAGTCATATCATGTTTTCAAAGAAGCTGCTCTGTGTGGTGCGGGTTGTGAAGACAATTCCTGCTGTTCCCGGAGATCACCTGTTAGAGATGAGTAACTACGCTATCTCCAAGAACAAGCAGGAATGCAGTATTCACATATGAGACTCCCTAGCTCCCAGATAAAGTGACCTCAGAACCAGTAGAGGTTTGCTTCAGAGTAGGCATGATGAGGTCATGGAAAACACATAGATATCTGGTATCTTCAAAGTCGGGAACGGAGGGTAGGAGTTGTATCTGAAAGAGGGGCTGGAGTACAACCTGACCAAAAATGGCATCCCGACAGGCATTCTTGTCCAGACAATAATGGGCAGCAAACTATGGACAAAAGTCCAAATTGTTGCTTTGCAAATTTCATTGATGGCTACAGAGCGTAGGTTTGCCATCGAAGTACCCAAGGCGCGAACATTGTAAGCAGTGACATGCCCTTCCTGGGAGAGTCCTGCTTTGTAATAGGCAAATGAAATGCAATCTGTTGTCCATCTGGAGAGCGTACGCTTAGAAACAAGTAATCCCAGGTGACTGGGGTCGAATGAGATAAACAATTGTGAAGCTTTTACAATGATCTCGGATCCTTTAGAGACACAAAGCCAACGCACGTTTGCAGTCAAGTGTCTACAGAGTTGCTTCCGTTCTAGACATATGTGGTTTAGGAAAGAAAACTGGAAGGTAAACTGACTGGTTTAAATGGAAGGGAGATATCACCTTTGGCATAAAGTGTGGGTGAGTCCGAAGGACTACTTTGTCATGGTGGAAGAGGGTATAGTGTACTTACTCACCTGTAATAGGTGATCTTCAGGAACAGTAGGAATTTAGTCTTCATATATGAGTGACGTCTGTACCGATGGAGCCCGTGCGAGAAGCCTCCCCAGCGTCCAATAGTGAAAGCCTTTGGGAGCATCCCATCACACCTGTGTAGCTGCCTTCCCGCCTTTCCCACTCTCCCTCCTTAGTTGAGTTTGTACCCAAGATAAAAGGAGAGGAGAAAAAGAAAACCTACAACTCCTAGGGGAGGAGGGTGGGTTGTGAAGACTAAATTCCTGCTATTCCCGGAGATCGCCTGTTACAGGTGAGTAACTACGCCATTTCCAAGAACAAGCAGGAATGTAGTCTTCACATATGGGACTCCCTAGCTGGAAGATACCAGAGAGAGACATCAAAACCAGTAGTGGTTTTTCCTCAGGAGAGGCTGAAAGAGGTCATGGATCCTCCATGGATGTCTGGTATCGAAATTCTGGGACGGAGGGTAGGAGTTGCTCTAAGTCTGAAAGAGATGCTGGAGAACAGCCTGGCCAAATAAGGCATCCCGGTGGGAGTCCTTGTCTAGACAGTAGTGAGCAGCAAAGATATGGACCGAAGACCAAGTTGCTGCTTTGCAGATCTCATCAATAGCCACAGAGTGTAAATTCGCCATCGAGGTGGCCATGGCCCAAACATTAAGGGCAGTGACATGACCTTCAGGTGATAGGCCTGCTGCTTCATAAGCAAAAGAGATGCAGTCTGCTATCCATTTAGAGAGGGTACGCTTGGATACTAGCAAGCCTAAATGACTAGGATCAAAGGAGATGAACAATTGGGAAGCCATTCGGTGCTCTCGAGTCCTCTGAAGGTAGAATGCTAGAACACGTTTACAATCCAGAGTGTGGAGGGTTGCCTCTGCTCTAGAAGAATGCAGTCTAGGGAAAAAGACAGGAAGGTAAACTGTCCGATTAAGATGAAAGGGTGAAACCACTTTCGGCATGAAGTGAGGATAACAGTATGTCTGCATAAACTATTTACAGTTTGTGGTCATGTTGTATAATCGTGTACATCTTTCAGTAGTCATTGTCCAGGTCTGGTGTGATGTTGCTGAAATGGTAGCATGGCTATCAAGGATCTAGACAAGATTCTCAAGAGCAGAGATGTCTCTCTCCATACAAAGATTCAACTTGTCCAGGCCATGGTATTTTCAACATCATATGGATGCGAAAGTTGGAAGGTGAAAAAGATAGAGGAAGAAAATTGATGCTTTTGAATTATGGTGCTGGCAATGAATACTGTGTATAACATGGACTGCTCGAAGAACAAACCAGTCAGTACTAGAGGCGATGAAACCTAAACATTTCTTAGAAGCTCAGATGACAAGACTTCAGCTTTCATACTTTTTGGACACATAAGAACATAAGATATGCTATACTTGGTCCAGTATCCTGTTTCCAACAGTGGCCAATCTAGGTCACAAGTACCTAGCAGTTTACCCGAAAGACACAGATTTCACTGTGCTTGTATTGGGGCAAGCAGTGGATTTCCTGGGTCCCCTTTAATAATGCTTTGCGGACCTTTCTTCCAGGAACTTGTCCAAACCTTTTTTAAACCCGGCTACACTAACAGTTTTTATTACATCCTCCGGTAATGAATTCCAGAGTTTGATTACATGTTGAGTGAAAAACATATTTTCTCTTATTAGTCTTAAATAGGTTACCCTGTAGCTTCATTGCATGTCCCCTAGTCTTTCTATATTTTGGTGGTGTAAATAATTGATCTATGTTTACCCGTTCCACTCCATTCATTAATTTATAGACCTCTATTATATCGCGCCTCACCTGTCCCTTTTCCAGTTTGAAGATCCCTAATCTTTTTAGCCTCTCTTCATAGGGGTATCCTTCCATCCCCACTACCATTTAGGTGGCTTTTCTCTGTACCTTTTCTAATAATGCTATATCCTTTTTAAAATACGGTGACCAGAATCATGCAAAGAGAGAAATCATTGGAGAAAGACATAATGCTTGGCAAGGTAGAAGGTCACCATAAAAGAGGAAGGCCGGCAATGAGATGGATCGATACAATAACAGCAGGTATGGATACGACTCTATCAAAAATGAGCCACTTGGCTGAAGACCAAACAAAGTTTAGGTCAATTATCCAGAGAGTCGCCAGGAGTCGACACTGACTCGACGGCGCTTAACAACAACAAGAAAGCCTTTTACGCCGTTCCACACAGGCGACTGAGCACCCTAGGGATGGACCCTAAAGTTACTGATTGTGTTAGAAACTGGTTGAGTGGGCGGCGACAAAGGATACAGGTAAATGGAGCTCACTCTGAGAAGGAGGTTAGCAGTAGTGTGCTGTAGGGATCTGTCCTTGGTCTGATTCTTTTTAATATCTTTGTTAGTGATATTGTGGAAGGGCTGTTGGGTAAGGTTTGCTTGTTTGCAGATGTTACCAAAATCTGCGATAGATTAGACACCCAGGAAGGAATAGATAACATGAAGAGGAATCTAGCTAAGCTTGAAGAATGGTCTAGACTTTGGCAGCTGAAATTTAATTCTAAAAAATGCAGGGTCATGCATTTGGGCTGCAAAAATCCAAAGGATCGGTATAGTATAGGGGGTGAGGTACTTCTGTCCACAAAAGAAGAGCAGGACCTGTGCGTAATTGTGTCTTATGATCTTAAAGTAGCTTTACAGGTAGAAAAGGTGACTGCGAAAGCCAGAAGGATGCTTGGGTGTACAGGGAGAGAAATGGCCAGTAGAAAAAAGGAGTGATAATGTCTCTGTAGAAATCTCTGTTGTGACCTCATTTGGAGTATTGTGTGCAATTCTGGAGACCGTACCTTCAGAAGAATATAAGCAGGTTGGAGTTGGTACAGAGGGTGGCTACTAAAATGGTTAGTAGTCTTCATTGTGTAGCATATGAGGACAGTCTTAAAGATCTTAATATGTTTAATAAGCTGCATAATGTAGAGAATCTTGGGAAAAAGCATCAGACAATATACCACTGCATGCCCGAGAAGGGAGAGTGACAACGGTGCCTAATTCCGCATCCTATTTTTAAGGAAGGACAATAAAGTCTCAATATTCAAAGAATATAGCCTTTGGGATCAGCAGTCAGCACTTTGCCCAGGTATTGAAAGGCTACATCATTCCAATGCAATGGATAACCAGTCCTCCTCTGCCCTCTCAGAGACCCCACACATCCAACACCTCAGATTTATCTATGTTCAGTATTTTAGGCCAGCCAGTTCCCCAAAGGAATGAAATACTTCCAGTAGACAAATCATCAAGTTCTGAAGGTTACGTCAGAAAAACCAAATGCAGACAGCTGAAAACTACTATTCCTCAACTTAACTCCCATTATCTCTTCCAGATCATGCATCCTGCACAGTAGGGGTCAAGTGACAGGATAAAGAGAAGAGGAGACAAAGGGCAACCCTGACAAAGTTCCACACTATAATTCAAAGAGCTCCATTGAATGCCTTGGGTCTTGAGTAAAGTAGGTAGACTTCAGTCATAAACTTCTCTCCCACACCATAAGCATGCAGCACAGCAAACAAATAAGGTTGCTTCACTCTGTGAAGAGTGCTTTTTTGGCATCAAAACTCACCAGAAGAGAAGGTAGTTTCTCAGCATATATCCATTCCAATCATGCCAAAATCTTTCGCAAGTTAGATACCTTCACAAAACCAACTTGGCTATCATAAGGTAACCATAAGTGTATCAAAGCCAGCCAATTCACCACAACTTTAGCCAGTAGTTTCAGGTCAAATTTAAGCAGTGAAATATGGTGGTTTTATCAGCAGAACCCTGTTACATCATTGCAAACTGCCCCAACTCCGGATGGGCATTGCACACATCAGTCAAAGACAAAATCAACTTAGTTTGCAATAACTTATAAAATTCTGCACTATACCAACCAGGGCCCAGGGCCTTACAGCACTTCGCTCCCTCTATCACTCTCTGCACCTCCTCCTCCATAATGGGGGCCCCCATTATTCCACTTGCTGTGTAACAAGATGAGGTAATTGCACCTGAACCAAATATTCATTTATCTGGGATGGAGAGACAGGCTCCCCTGCATACAACCCCTGATAGTACACTAAAATAACTGCACCAATGTCCCTAGTCACCTGTTGCAAGGTCCCCCTCTTATCCCTTACCACTGCTACAAATTTAGACCTTTGGAAACCTTTCAAACAGCATGCAAAGAATTTACCAATTTTATCCCCAAACTGATACAAATAATATTTATAATAAATAAGTGATTTTTTTCACCCACTGATGCAATACCTCCTTCAGAGCAGCTTGGATTACCAGCAATCACGCCCAATTATTCTCTGTAGGATGGCTGGCATACATTCTTCTATTCGTCACTACCTATTTCTCCAGTCATAGCACCTGAGCATGCAACATTTTCCATCTGTGAGTAGAATATGCAAAAATGTCTCCTCAAAGCATGACCTTCCAAATCTTTATGATGCTGATTATCCATACAAAGTCTTCCCACTTCTCCCTCAAATAGGGTGGGGGGAGGGGTAGATCTTTCATCCTGGTAAAGCTCCAATGGGAAATGCCAAATTCTATCACCCCCTCCTCCTTAAACTGCCACGGTCGATCCAAATCAAAGCATGGTTGGAGATTTCTAAGATGCCAATTTCCACTGACTCTACCAAAGACAACAAAAGGTCTGAAACCAGCAGATAATCGATATAGGAAGAAGAGACATGTGCTCTAGATAGATGGATATAATCTTGTTTGTGTGGGTGGAGCACATGCCAAACATCCACCAACTCTGTCCTCTCAACCAACCATTTCATGTTCTGGGTTATGCCCCCCTGCTCAGTGGTGCACCCTTGGAAAGTGTCCTCTAGGGGTCGATGACCCCATTAAAGTCACCCCCTATTGTAGTTGGACCCTCTGGTAACTGATCCAATACTGACACCACCAGAGGAAAAAACCCTGGATCATGGACATTTGGTCTGTACACATTACAGAACATTGCATAACATCCATGCAACTCACCACTCACAATAATATACCTTCCCATATTATCCTTAAATTCCTGAGAGCTCTCAAAGTGGACCACCTTCACCATCAATATTGCTGCCCCTCCCTCTTTTTTATTCACCCTGGTCTCACCCAACCTCTCTTTAATTTAGTGTGCTCCCCCTCTTCCTGTGTTTCTTCCAACATGGCAATGACACTCTTATGCTGAGCCAGGGCTCTGAAGAGCTTGTGGCACTCAATGGGGGAACTCAAACCACATATATTCCAAGAAATGATTCTCAGCCTGTCTCCCAATTCAGTCATCTCTGCAGTCCTTGGCACCACTGCTCCCACTGAGCGTTCCAACTTTAAAAATAAAAAAAAAGAAAGTGTAGGTATATGGACTCTGAGCTAAGAAGGCTAGTCTGGTCCCACCCCCTCTGATGTGAAGCATGCATTAGAGGGCGGCAGGACCAGACCACTCTTCTCAGTGAAAGTTAAAAAAACAAAAAAATGCAAGGATTTTGCAAGTTGGAGGCCCGCTGCTGCAGATGCAAGAAAGGCAGTGGCAGTGCAGATGGAGGGGAGGCTATCGCTGAATTAGCATGAGAGGAGAGCCAGCTTGTTTGGGGGGCAGGGGCAGGCCAACTGTTTCAAGTCTTTTTATATCCTTTGTGAGATACAGACTCCAAAACTGAACTCAATACTCCAAGTGAGGCCTCAGCAACAACTTGTACAGGGACATTAATATCTCCTGCTTTCTGCAGGTTATTCCTCTCTGTATGCAACCCAGCATCCTTCTGGATTTGGCTACTGCCTTATCACATTGTTTTTCCACCTTGAGATCCTCAGACACTAGCACTCTGAGGTCCCTCTCCTGGTCTGTGCACACCAACCTCTCTCCCCCTATCACATATTATTATTATTATTATTAAGCATTTATAAAGCGCTACCAAGCATACGCAGTGCTGTACAGACACAAAAGAAGACAGAAAGAGCTTATGATCCAGAAGACAAACATACAGGACAAAATAATACAATAGGAATAAGGGCAATCGCAGATGAAACACAAGGGAGGGGATTAAGAATCAAAGGTGGTCTCAAAGAGGTGAGTCTTGAGCTTGGACATGAAGAGGGCGAAGGAAGATATTTGAGACAGGACCAGGGGCAGGTTGTTCCAGGCAAATGAAGCAGCAAGGTTAAAAGAATGAAGCCTGGAGATAGCAGAAGAAGAGAACGACATAAAGAGAATGAAGATAGAAGAGGAATGGAGATCATGGGGATGGCTATAGGGAGAGAGGAGAGAGGAAAGATAAGGAGAAGCAGCAGAGTGAATGCATTTATGTGTCAAGAGCATACCATTCCTTTGAATTTCTGCATCCCAAGTGCAAGATTCTGCACTTCTTCACATTAAATCTTAACTGCCAAGATTAGACCATTCTTCCAGTGTTTTTAGATCTTTCCTCATGTTCTCCACTCCCTCAGAAGTGTCCACTCTGTTGCAAATTTTTGTGTCATCTGCAGAAAGGTAGGCATTTCTATTCAGTCCTTCTCCAATATCACTCAAATACATTGAACAGTATCGGTCCCAGGACCGACCCCTGAGGCATGCCACTACACACCTTCCTTTCTTCTGAATGAGTTCCGTTTACCACCATCTTCTGTTGTCTGTCAGTCAACCAATTTCTGATCCAGTTCACCACCTTGGGACCTATCCTCAGGCAGCTCAGGTAATTGATAAGCCTCCTATGAGGAACAGTATCAAAGGCTTTGCTGAAATCCAGGTATATCACATCCATCGCATGCCCTTGATCTAGTTCTCTGGTCACCCAGTCAAAGAATTTAATCAAATTTGTTTGGCATGAGTTTCCCATGGTAAAACCATGTTGTCTCGGATCATGCTATACATTAGTTTCCAGAAAGTCCACTATTCTTTCTTTCAAGAGCACCTCAATTACCTTTCGCACCACAGAGGTAAGGCTTACCGGTCTATAGTTTGTCACTTCTTCCCTATTACCACTTGTGTAAAGAGGTAGCACATTAGCCCTTCTCCAGTCCTGTGGAACCTCAGCCATTTCCAAGGATCTATTAAATCATCCTTTAAAGACCTTGCCAGAACTTCTCTGAGCTCTTGCAGTATCCTGGGATGTATCTCATCTGGTCCCATGGTCTTGTCCACTTTCAGTTTTGCACGCTGTTCAAAAACATCATCTTCTCTGAATGGTGTGGTGTCTACTTCATTCCTATTTGTATATTTGTTAATCATAAGTGGTCCTTCTCCAGGATTTTCTTTCATGAATACAGAAGTATTTGTTTAGCATTTTTGCTTTTTTAATGTCACTTTCCACAAATCCATCCTTGGTAATTTTGAGTCTTGCAATTCCACCTCTGATCTTCCTCTTCTCCTAAATATACCTGAAAAAAGTTTTGTTTCCATACTTTAGATCTTTAGCCATCTTTTTTCTGCCTTTGATTTTGCTATCCTTAGTTCTCTCTTTGTGTCTTTTAGCTTTATCCTATATTCTTTTCTGTATTCTTCTTGTTGAAATCTTCTGAATTTTGTGGCAGCTGTGGTTTTTTGCCTTTATTTGTGCAGCCGCCACTTTGGTGAACCATATAGGTTTCCTTTTCCTCTTTTTTTTACTTACTTTTCCCTACATATATATCCATTGTCCCTTTTATTGCCTCTTTTAGTTTAGCCCACTGCAATTCCACTTCCCTTATCTCCTCCCTCCCTGCCAACTTCTCCGTCAGGTACTTTCCCATTTTACTGAAGTCAGTGTTTTTGAAATCTAGGACTTTGCGTTTGCTGTGATTGGACTGCTTTGGGTTTTACCTCAAACCACACTGTATGATGATCACTGCTGCTCAAATGGGCACCCACCCAGATATTGGACATGCTATCTCCGTTAGTGAGTATGAAATTCAGCATTGAATTTTCCCTCATTGGTTCCATCACCAATTCTCTGAGCAATGCTTCTTGGAAGGCATCCACAATCTTTTTACTTCTTTCTAGATTTACAGAAGGAATACTCCAATCCACACCTGCTAGATTAAAGTTACCCAGTATGATCACTTTTCTATTTATAGCTACTTTTGAAATACCAATGATCAAGTCTTTATCCATTTCCTCAGTTTGAGTTGGAGGCCTGTATACTACCCCAGTGTGGATGATAGTGCCATATCCTCTTTCTAACACAACCCACAGATTCTTATCCCATGTCCCCTGCATTTCAGTGGCTTTAATATTGCTTCTGACATATAAGGCTGCTGCTACTCCTTGTCTGCCTTCTAAATAAATTGTAGCCAGCTATGGCTATATCCCATTCGTGCGACTCGTTAAACCATGTTTCTGTAATGGCCACAATGTCCAAGTCCATTTCCACCATCAGGACTTCCAGGTCAGGAACTTTGTCGCAGCATTTCTAGAGCAACATCCAGGTCAGCCTTTTTCTGTATCTCTTTTTCTATTCTACCTTGCTATAATTTCAGGGAGGCCAGAATGCTGTGACATAACTTCCTTCACAAGCAGGGGTGGCTCTACCATGAGGCGAACTGAGGCGGTGACCTCAGGCAACAGTTTTCAGGGGCAGCGATCTTGGGGCTTTCCCCTGCTGCTTTCCCTAATCTGGCTGACAAAATAGTGCAGTGGGAATCAAAGAGGAAGAGCCAGGCTTGTGCTTTTCATGCGCTGATGCCTACCTGGCTCTTCCTCTTTGATTGCCGCTGCGCTGACTGCCCAGTTCAAAGTGATACTCCTTTTGATCCCCCTCATTGTGTGGAGAGGTTGCTGCTGCCGCCACCACCATTGCCAACTGGTAAGTAAGGTGGAGAGGGAGGGGGGCTGGTGCCTGACAAGGAAAGAATAGAAAAATGTTTACCGGTCTTCCCTCTCCCCCCATGGCCGAGCATTTGAACAAGAGCTGAGTCTGCCCACGGGCCTTCTGTTCTTGCAGGCAGGCTCAGGTTTGTGTCCTGCGGGGTCGCAGCAATCGCCGGCAAAAAAAAAATTAAAAGGTCTCCCACGCCTATCTAACTTCTCCTCCCCCCCTTCCTGTCGAGAGAAAGCTGAGTCTGTCTGCGGGACTTTTGTTCCTATGGGCAGGCTCAGCTTTGTGTTGGGGGGGGAGAGAACGGGGTGGGGGGGTGGGGGGGGGAGAGGCAAGAGGAGCACTATGCAGCAGTCACTGGCAAGAAAGGAAGCAGGAGAAGGGAAAAAACCATTAAGTGGAGAGCCTGCCTATGTGTGAGGCAGGTTGCTCCTGCTGGTAGAAGGTTGTGTAGTGAATCACTACAGGAGTAATCTGCCCCACACACCGACAAGCTCTCCACTAGGCCCCAGGTCATCTGGGAGGGGGGCTTAATTGGGTGCAGTGGGACTCAGAAGGGAGATGGGGGGATAGGAAGGCAGTGAGAATGAGATGGGCGGATAGGAAGACGGTGGGAATGAGATTGGGGGGATAGGGAGATATGGGCATAGGGAGAAACAAGGAGGGGAGATGGGAGTGGTCATGTTGGCGAAGGGGTTATAGGGAGACTTGAAATATGCTGGACTTGGGGAGGGGGAGATAGAGGGGGATACTGGATATGGGGTAATAAGGGAGAGAGAGTGGAGAAAAGATAGCCATGGGGTAAATTAATAAAGTTGAGAAAGAGATGGATAGCAGGATAGATGTTGGACATGGACGTAAAAAATAATAGGGAGGGGAAGAGGAGGGTATGGTATGGAGATGGAATAGTGCTGGACTGTTGCAGTTGCAGGAGGATTGGAAGGGGAAGGGCAGACATGGAAAGAAAGAGGGTAGAGGTACTGGATGGAGGGAAAGAGCCAGAGAGAGAGAGAGAGAGAGAGAGTGGATGGGTGCTGAGAGATGTTAGACTGGAGAGAGGAGTCTAAAGACTTGGAAATAATGGACCAGGGAAGAAGAGCTGGGGAATGGAAGGACTGGGGTGAAGGTTGAAAAGCAGGAGGTAGATGGAGTAAAAAGGAGGGGAATTGAGAATTGGTCAGTAAGAAGTGAAATCTGGGTGGACAGAGACATAAATGGAAGAAAGCTAAAAGGGGGAAAAATCAATATCCAAGATGAAAGATAGTGAAGAAAACAAAAGGAGAGAAAATGGCAGATTGTAGAAAAAAAATGGAGAAGGCAGGAAAGAAGAAGCCTCAGATTGGGTCCAGCATGATCAGAGAATAAAAAGGTCAAAGAAGGTAGAAAAAATTTAATTTTCATTTTAGTGATTGGACTTTGTGTGGTCTTTATTTTTGACACAGTATGGGGAAATGCATCTCTTTTATTTCTCTGGTGTTGCTCTACATGTGGTATCTGGCTTGGGATTTCAGTTTAATTTTTGACGTCATATTTTTATTTTTACTTTAGATTGTGGTCACTTATTCTGTACTTGGTGAGGGTCTGTGTTCTGAGTATGTGACCTAGGTCAGATATTCTGTTAACATGGAGTTGGTATGTAGGGATCCGCACTGTAGTAATTGGATTTGTTCAGCTTTTCCAATAGGTGTATGGATGTTTTAGGGTCCACTGCAGTATTTATACTGCTGCTTTTTTCTGGGTAGGTGCCTTATATTGAATTTTGGAAGTTTATGCTGGTATGGTATAGTAGATTTGGACTTGTAAATCTTCGGTGACTTTTGTATGGTGTTATATTAGTTCACAATATATCTGTGACTGGAGAATGTTTGTTTGTATGGGGAGATGACCAGATTCCGATTTTTTTTTAACATATATTGAGTTTGGTTGGTCAATGTCTTATGTCTGATTCAGCATTTCATAAAACATTGACCAACATTGGGATGCATCAAACTTTCCATCGTAGCTGCAGTCTGCTTTATACAAGTGCTAGCTAAGTTTTTTTTAAATAGTCTCCATATGTTTTGCTTTTGCAAGATTAGAGTTCTCATGACTATTGATTAGAACATTTGAGGTTCTGGAAGCTATTTATCACTGTTGCTTCTCTAAGGCATGAGTAGTAGTTTGATTGATTTCCTCCACATTATCAAATCATCTTTTTGATTTGGTTGGGTCTTCGACTGCAGTTTTGAGGAAGCCCCCCCCTTGCTCCTGGGGGGGGGGGGCGGAGGTCGCCATTTCATCCCTCGCCTCAGGCAGCAGATTGCCTTGAGCCGCCTCTGCTCACAAGTTATTTTCTGTTCTCTGCCTACTACTATTAATCATTTGTATAGTACTACAAGGTGTACACAGTGCTGTACACAAACACACACAAGATAGTCCGTGCTCAGTGCTTACAAGCTAAAACAACACAAAGCACAACAAACAGGGGACAAGGGTAGTTGAAGAGGGAAAATATGAATGCACACATGGTTGTTAAACAGGAGAGAAAGGAAGTCAAGAACTAAAAGCAGTCTCAAAGAGGTAGGGTTTTAGTCTGGATTTGAATAGGACCAGAGATGGAGCCTGACATACTAACTCAGGTAGTCTGTTCCAGGAATATGGTGCAGCAAGGTGGAACGAGCAGAGTCTTGAGTTGGCAGTATTAGAGAAAGGCACAGATAAGAAGGATTGGCCTGATGAGTGGAGTTCCTGATGAAGGTTTTAGGGAGGGAGAAGCAAGGAGAGGTAGAGGAGCTGCAGAGTGCATGCACTTGTAGATCAGTATGAGAAGTTTGAACTGTATGCAGAAATGGATAGGGGGCCAGTGAAGTGATTTGAGAAGAGGGGTTATGTGAGCCTAGCAACACTGGCAGAAGACTAGCCATGCAGCCAAATTTTGAATGGATTGAAAGGAAGAGAGATGATTCAATGGGAGACCAGTAAGAGAAACAGTGGTAGTGAACAGCTCATTCAACTAACTTGACAGGAAAGGGGAGGGAAGAGATGGACTGATAATTGGAAGGGCAGGTAGGGCCTAGTGCAAGTTTTTTGAGGAGTGGTGTAATCATGGCCGGCCCATCCATTCTGTGAGAATGTTGTTTGCAGAGGGCTCGTGCTTCAGGAGGCTCTGCACCAACTTCATCTCACACATGGTCGGTTTGCAGGGTCGACTTCAGAGGGAGCCAGGTAGGCCCGAGGCCCCGGCTCACCTATGCACAGCTGCCGGAGTGAAGAGCAGATGGTTCCTTCACTCTGGCAGCTGTGTTCTCATGAAACAAGCTGAGTGCCAGGAAAAATGAAATGCCCTTTAACCTCTGACACCAGCAGAGTTCATGAGAATACAGCTGCCGGAGTGAAGAAATATGTCAATCTTCACTGTGGCAGCTGTGCAGAGGTGAAATGGGGCTTCAGGTCTTCCCGGCTCCCTCTGAAGATGGTCAGACAGGTGTGGCGCTCTTTGGGGGGGGGGTCTAGGATAGGACTGGAAGTAGGCTGATGGGGGGGCTAGGACTGGAAATGGGCTGATTGGGGTGGGGCTTTGATTGGAAATGGGCTGATGGGAGAGCTAGGACTTGAAATGGGCTGATGGGAGGTTAGGATAGGACTGGAAATGGCTGATGGGGGGCAGGACTGAAAATGGGCGGAGAGGCTAGGACTGGAAATGGACAGATTAAGGGGGGCTTGAACTGGAAATAGGCTGATGGAGCTAGGATAGGACTGGAAATGGCTGATGGGGGGAGCTAGGATTCAAAATAGACTGATGGGGGGCTTGGACTGGAAATGGGCTGATGGGGGTCTAGGATTGGACTCAAAATGGGCTGATTGGGGGGGCTTGGACTGGAAATGGGCTGATGGGGAGCATGAACTGGAAATGGGCTGATGGGGGGACTAGGCTAGAATTGCAGTAGGCTGATGGGGGTGCTAGGATTGGAACTGGGCTGATGGGGGCTTGGACTGGAAATAGGCTGTTGGGGGGGCTATGATTGGAGATCAGTTGATGGGGACATGGACTGGAAATGGCTGATTGAGGGGGCTTGGCCTGGAAATGGGCTGATGGGGGGCTAGGATAGGACTGAAAATGACTGATGCAGGGCTAGAACTGGAAATGAGCTGATGGGGGGGGGGCTAGGACTTGGAATGGGCTGATGGGTGCTTGGATAGGACTGGAAATGGGCTGACGGAGCTAAGAATGGAAAAAGTCTGATTGGGGAGGCATGGATTGGAAATGGGCTGATGGGGACATTGGCAGGAAATGGGCTAATGTGGGGGCTTGGACTGGAAGTGGGCTGAAGAGGGTCATAGACCAGAAATGGGCTAATGGGGGAGCTTGGACTGTAAATAGGCTGATGGGGGCTAGGATATGACTGGAAATGGCTGATGAGGGAGCTAGAATTGGAAATAGGCTGATGGAGAGGCTTGGACTGGAAATGGGCTGATTGGGGGGGGCTTGGACTGGAAATAGACTGATGTGGGGAGCTACGATTGGAGATCGGCTGATGGAGGCATGGACTAGAAATGGCTGATTTGGGGGGCTTGGACTGGAAATGGGCTGATGGGGGGCTTGGACTAGAAATGGGCTGATGGGGGCTTGGATAGGACTGGAAATGGGTTGATGGAGCTAAGAATGGAAAAGTCTGATTGGGCAGGCATGGATTGGAAATGGGCTGATGGGGGCTTGGATATGACTGGAAATGGCTGATGAGGGAGCTAGAATTGGAAATAGGCTGATGGAGAGGCTAGGACTGGAAATGGCCTGATTGGGGGGCTTGGACTGGAAATGGACTGTTGGGGGGGTGCTTGGACTGGAAATGGGCTGATGGGGTGATCAGATAGGACTGGAATGGCTGATGGAAGGGCTAGGACTGGAAATGGGCTGATTAGGGGGGCGAACTAGAAATGGGCTGATGGGGGGCTTGGACTGGAAATGGGGGCTAGGATAGGACTGGAGGAATGGGCTGATGGAGGGCTAGGATTGAAAATGGACTGATTGAGGGACTTGGACTAGAAATGGGCTGATGGGGAGCTAGGACTTGAAATTTATTTATTTGACAGGTTTTCTATACCGCTTTATCCTACGGTCAAGGCAGTTTACATTGAAACAAAACTTGATACATTGTAACAGGGTAAAGAACTTGGAGGGAAGTTAATAGTAACATAGTAGATGATGGCAGATAAAGACCAGCATGGTCCATCTAGTCTGCCCAACAAGATGGCAAGAGTAGGTGCAGGCCACCCCTCTCCATGTCTTTGTCTAGGGGTGAACCCACCACTCCATGTAGGACACCCCTAAGAACATAAGAACATAAGATATGCCATACTGGGTCAGACCAAGGTCCATCAAGCCCAGTATCCTGTTTCCAACAGTGGCCAATCTAGGTCATACGTACCTAGCAGTTTCCCCAAAAGACACAGGTTCCGCAATGCTTGTACTGGGTCAAGCATTGATATCCTGGGTCCCTTCTTAATAATGGTTTATGGACCTTTCCTCCAGGAACTTGTCCAAACCTTTTTTAAACCCAGCTACACTAACAGCCTTTACTACATCCTCCGGTAACAAACTCCAGAGTTTGATTTCATGTTGAGTGAAGAAATATTTTCTTTTATTAGTTTTAAATAGTTTACCCTGTAGCTTCATTGCATGTCCCCTAGTCTTTCTATATTCTGATAACGTAAACAATCGATCTACGTTTACCTGTTCCACTCGGTTCATTAATTTCTAGACTTCTATCATATCTCCCCTCAGCCGTCTCTTTTCCAGGTTAAAGAGCCCTAACCTTTTTAGCCTTTCTTCATAGGAGTATCCTTCCATCCCCTTTACCATTTTGGTGGCTCTTCTCTGAACCTTTTCTAATATCCTTTTTAAGATATGGCGACCAGAATTGCACACAATATTCAAGGTGCGGTCTCACCATGGAACGATATAGAGGCATTATAATATCTTTGTTATATTTTTTATATTTATATTTATATTTGTTGAGACGTTAGATGGTTCAGAAGTTATATGTTTCAGTTTATTTTGTTATTATCCTGTTGCTGTAAAGGGATCCACTGTGTTTGTCCCATGCCGTTTTGAATTCCGTCACCGTATTTGCCTCCACCACTTCCATCGGGAGGGCATTTCAAGCATCTACCACCCTTTCAGCGAAAAAATATTTCCTGACATTGCCTTTCAATTTACCACCTTGCAGCTTCATGTTATGTCCTCTAGTTTTACAGCTTCCCTGTCTTTGAAAGAGGTTTGTTTGTTCATCATTTCTCTTTAAGTATTTAAAGGCCTGAATCATATCTCTTGTGTCCCTCCTCTCCTCCAAAGTGTACATATTTAGGTCTTCAAGTCTCTTCTCATAAGGCTTCTGACGTAGGCTCCAAATCATTTTGGTCGCCTTCCTCTGAACAGTTTCCAGTCTTTTTAAATCTTTTGCAAGATATGGTCTCTAAAACTGAACACAGTATTCCAAGTGAGGCCTCACCAGTGACTTGTACAGTGGCATAATTACCTCTTCCTTTCTGCTGGTAATCCCTCTTTGTATGCAGCCGAACATCCTCCTGGTTTTTGCCACCACCTTGTCGCACTGTTTTGCCACCTTGAGATCATCAGGTCTCTCTCCTGAACTGTGCATACCAACCTCTATTGTTTACAATTCCCTTGGATTTCTGCTATCCAAGTGCATGATACTGCACTTTTTCGCATTAAATCTTAGTTGCCAAGCATTAGACCATTCTTCCTGCTTTCCTCATGTTAACCACTCCCTCGGGGGAGTCCACTCTTTGCAAATTTTTTTGTCATCTGCAAAAAGACAGACTTTTCCATTCAGTCCTTCAGGAATATCACTCACAAATACATTGAACAGTGCTGGACCCAGGACCGAACCCTGGGGCACCCCGCTAATCACCTTCCTTTCATCCGTGAGCTCCATGTACCATCACCTTCTGTTGTCTGTCAGTCAACCAATTTCTAATCCAGTTTTCTATCTTGGGACCCATCCCCAAGCTACTGAGTTTATTGACAAGCCTCCTATGAGGAACAGTATCAAAGGCTTTGCTGAAATCCAGGTAGATGTCATCCATTGCACGCCCCTGATCTAGTTCCTTGGTCACCCAGTAAAAGAACTCAATCAGATTTGTTTGGCAAGACCGTCCTTCAGTAAAACCATGTTGCCTCGGATCTTGCAACCTGTTGGTTTAGAGAAAGTTCACTATTCGCTCTTTCAGAAGTGCCTCCATTACTTTTCCTGTTACTGAGGTAAGGTTCACGTGCATGTAGTTTGACACTTCTTCCCTGTCACCACTTTTGTGTAGAGGTACGACATCAGCCATTCTCCAGTCCTGAGGAACCTCTCCTGCTTCCAAGGATCTGTTGAAGACATCCTTTAATGGTCCTGCAAGAACCTCTCTGAGCTCTTTCAGTTTCCTGGGATGTATCCCATCTGGTCCCATGACTTTGTCCACTTTCAGTTTAGCAAGTTTTTCTAACACCTCATCTTCTGTGAATGGTGTGGTATCTACTTCATTCCCATTTTTATATTTGGGAGTCACAGCTGGTCCATCTCCAGGATTTTCTTTAGTAAAAACAGAACAGAAGTATTTGTTTAGCAATTTCGCTTTTTCAATGTCACTTTCCACGAGTCCTTTCCCAGCACTTCTGAGTCCTGCAATTCCAACTCTGATCTTCTTCCTTTCCCGAATATACCTGAAGAAAGTTTTGTCGTCACCCTTAACATCTTCAGCCATCTTTTCCTCTGCCTTTGATTTTGCTTTCCTCATTTCTCTTTTTGACTCTTTGAGTTTAATTCTGTATTCATTTCTGTGTTCTTCTGTTTGCAAGCTTTTGAATTTTGCGAAAACTGTGTTTTTCGCCTTTATTTGAGCAGCCACTTCTTTGGAAAACCAAATAGGTTTCCTTCTCCTCTTGTTTTTATTTACTTTTTTTACATATTTATCTGTTGCACCTTTTATTGCCACCTTTAGTTTAGCCCATTGCAATTGCACTTCCCTTATCTCCTTCCACCCCGTCATCTCCTCCTTTAGGTACTCAGTCATTTTATTGAAGTCAGTGTTTTTGAAGTTTAGGTCTTTGAGCTTGCTATGATTGGCCTGTACCATGGCTTTTATCTCAAACCACACCGTGTGATGGTCGCTGTTGCTCACAGGGGCACTCATGCAGACATTCAACACGCTATCACCGTTGATGAGCACTAAATCCAGCATTGAGCTTTCCCTGGTTGGTTCCATCACCGGAATAGTGTTTAAGGGGGGAGGGGAGACGGGGATGAGATGAAGGGGACAGAGGTACAGTCAAACCTCGGTTTTCATTTGCCCCGGTTTTCATACGCTTCGGTTTTCAACGTCTTTTTTGACTGAGATTTTGTCCCGGTTCTCATACATCGCTACGGTTTTCAACGTCTTTTTTGACTGAGATTTTGTCCCGGTTCTCGTACATCGCCTCGGTTTTTGTAAAGTACAGTACTGTAAATACATACACCCTCGCGCTGCACACCAGTCTGTATACACTGCCAGAACGCCCGCCCGGTCCTGGCAGCACTGCCCCCCGGACTCACCGATCGCCAGCGTGATGAGAAGTGAAAGCCAGCTGAGCACGTAAATGAAACACATCCTCGAGCCTGGTCAGAGTTAGAGAGGCAAGGATTGCGCAGAGAGGAAGGCCCCGATCTCGTCCACCGCCTGCCCATTCTCTGGAGCGCCCCCTCAGGCTCAGAGGTAGCAGGGAAGAAAAGCTGTCAACGTAAGCAGGAGATGTTGCATGAATGTGGGAGGCAGTTCTTTCTCTTGCAGGGTACGTCTGAAGCTATATCATTAAGATTTTCTGCCATTCTGAAGCATTGAGCAGATAAAGTAAATGTATTTTAATGGGCTGAATCCAATGTGATTCCGAAGAGAGCTGGGCACAGCAGCTTGTCAGGGGTGGCTAAGGCCAGATGCTAACATACTGTACTGTACAGTACTGTACTTAGCTTGCTTTCAGTGATGTTAAATGTTCATTTATCCATTTCATTAGTCATTTATATTTATTTCTCATTGTTTTCTGTATGTAAAAATATAGTTATTCTCTATAAAATGTATTTTTTGTGAATATTTTTGGGTGTCTGGAACAGATTAATTGGATTTACATTATTTCTTATGGTAAATATTGCTTCAGTTTTCATATGTTTCGGTTTTAGTCAGACTTTTTCAAACGGATTAATCATGAAAACCGAGGTTTGACTGTAGTTGCATAAAGGTATTATGTCTTGTCCTCAGTGGAGTAGGCTATCAATAGGTGGGTCTTGAGGGCCTTTCTGAATGTTAGCAGATCTTTTGTGGTCCGAAGTTTGTAGGGGATTGAATTCCAGAGAGAAGGCACATTAGGGAGAAAGCTCTACTGGATGTGGTGGTGCTGGATATGGTGAAGGATGCTGGGGTAGCTAGGGTGTTCTAGGAGCCTGTTCTCCTTGTGCAATCATCTTTGGTCTCATGTATTATTGTTTGAGGTTGGAAGGCCGATAAGCCTTTGAGGATCTTGAAAATTGTAAGGATGGCTTTAAATTTTGTGAATTCTTTGACGGGGAGCCAGTGGAGCTGTTTGAGCAATGGAGTTATGTGCTCAGTTATGCTGGCATTGCAGAGGGTATGTGCTGCTGTGTTGAGAACTAGTTGAAGCAGGTGGATTGTTTTTTTAGGAAGGCCTTTGAGGATGAGGTTGCAGTAGTCTAGATGTGGGAAGATGAGAGTTTTGAAGTAGTTATGTTGGGTTAGGAGTGGTTTGAGATGTTGTACAGTCTTGAACTTATAGTATCTGCACCTGATGATGTTTCTTATGTGGGCAGAGAATGTTAGGTGTTGATTAAGGGTAATACCTAGATAACGTACCTCTTGTACATGAAGTTGAGTACCATTTAGACTTATGGTGTCCGGAGGGTTGAAGCATCTGTCTCTGGTGATATATAGAGCTTCAGTTTTATTGATGTTCATGGTCATGTTGTTGGTGATGAGCCATAAGTTGACTGCGGTGAAGCATTCTGTTAAGGTTGTGATGTCTAGGTTCATTGTCTTGATGGTGCATAGATCATGACATCATCAGCATATATGTGGTAGAGGACATTGAAGGTTTGTATGACTGTGCAGATTGGCTGGACAAAGTTGTTGAATAAGTGCCTAAAGGGCAGATCCTTGGGGGAGTCCTTGGGTTTGAGTATATGGTCTTGATTTCTAGAGCCTGATTTTACCTGAAGTTGCCAGTTTGATAGATAGGATTTGAACCAGAGGGATTCCAGTTCATCCTATTGCTTGCATTCTTTTGATGATTAGGGCATGAGGTATGGAGTTGAATGCTGTCTTGATGTCGAGGAATATAAATAAGTAACTGGTGTGAGGTCTGTCTGTGCCTGTTATTAAGTTGCTTAGGAGAGCTGTTGTGAGAGATTCTACTCTATGGTGGGGTTGAAAGCCATATTGCTGGGGTCAAGAGGGGAGTGTCTGTCAATGTGATATTGAAGTTGATGGAGTATGATCTTTTCCAGTGTCTTGGACAAAAATGGAAGGCTAGCTATGGGTCTGTAAGATGCTGGATGGTTGATGTTGTTGTTAGACCTTTTCTTACTGGTTGGATGGAGGCCATTTTGAGGTCAGGTGGTATGTATTCTTGCTTTAGAGAAAGCTGAGGATTGTCAAAGAGAGTTCTTATCTGGCTGTTTTGATCCAGCTGACTGAACATGGGTCAAGAGAGGATGTGGTTGTGTTGATTCTGGTGATTATGTCATCCAGGTGCATAGTTGTGACTATTGAAAATGTCTTCAAAGAGTGTTGTGCTTCTGACCAGTCTGGAGTTGGAGCATCTAGAAAGGTGCTTGCAGTGTTACACGTGGGGGAGGTTAGAACTTAGAAGTAGTTGGCCATCTGCTGTGAGGTCAGATTTGTACCTTCTGTTTGCTGGGTGTGGTCTTTTGTGAAGGACTTGACTACATCAAAAGTTCTCGAGGATGGTTGAGATATGTTTCGATTAGTTTTGAATAGTAATCTTTTTTTTTCTTTGAGGGTGGCTGTTTGGTATTCTTTGAGTTTGGTATTGTATGTGGTGAGAGTGCCTGGTGTTCTGGAGTTTCTCCATTTCCTCTCAGTGGCTCTTAGGCCACGCTTCATGTTTTTCAGTTGTGTTGTGTACTATACTGCAAATTTTTTTTTTTTTTTGCAGTAGGGTCTTGGGTGATATTGTTGCCGTGCTAGATATGGTTTTGTTCCATATTTGCACTAGAGAGCTGAGGTCATCCAGAGCAGATTGGAGGTCAGGTAGGATTTTCTCTAGAAATTCTTTTTTGTTGAGGTTTATTTATTTATTTATTTGTGCTTGTTTACCGCTTTTAGTGAATCAAAGCGGTTTACAGAAAACTTCAAAGCATGAACATTACATAAAACAGTATTACAAATAACCATTTAACAGGAGTGGAAGGGGATAGGGTAGTAATAACTTAAAACTGAAACTGATTTAAATGAAAACTATGTACAGAGAAATAAGCCTATAACTTGTTGGAATCAAAGAATGGAAGTCATCTTGTAAAGTGGGATGCCTGATGCTTACTTAGAGGATTTTCATTAGGTGACTGGTTCACCATAGTGATCCCTGAACAGGAATGTTTTAAGAAGCTTGCGGAAGGATTTAGGGTCCTTAGTGTCTCTTATGCTTGGTGGCAGCGAGTTCCGTAGTATTGGGGCATAGAGAGAGAAAGCTCTCTTAGATGTGGATGAGTTACTGTTTTTGAAATCGGTGTGTGTTTCAAGCAAATTTCTATTGCAGCTTCTCCTTGGTCTGTTTTCCGGACTGATTCGGATGTATTTCAGGCAGGTGGCTGGTTCTGATTGAATGGTTTTGAATATGGTGTGGAGAGCCTTGTATTTCATTCTATTCTCTATTGGAAGCCAGTGTAAGTGCATTAGAATTGGGCTAATGTGATCTTTGAATGAAGACTGTGAAATTACTCTAGCTGTTGCGTTTTGTGCTAGTTTATGAACCTGCGAGTAGTAAGTTCAGAGTTGCGTGGTGTCCAATCCAGTGCAGTGGGTGGTATGAGTAAGGAGATTATTTTGTGATCTGACCAGGGGTCGTCAATGGTATTTGGAGGTGGGATGGAGTAGGTCTTGATGATATTCAGTGGTAAGAAGATCAGGTCGGGGGTGTTTCCTTTGTCATGAGTAGGTTGATGCATGAGTTGAGCATAGTCCAGGGCTTCCATGGCATCAAGGAAGGTCTTTGCTTTGTTTGGTGTAGTGGAAATGAGGTTGAGGTCACCAAAGAGGGTGAGGTGTGTGATTTGTGGTTGCATGCTGCTTCTAATAGTGTGCCAAGTTGGTCAGGACTTGCACTGAGAGATCTGTAGGTAAGTAGGATGGTTGTGTTGCCATTTGTTATTGTTATGGTGTCTAGTCCTTTGTCTGAAGTCTTAGTAAGGGTGCAGAAGTTCAGGACTTTCTTGGCTAGAATGAATACACCTCCTTCTCGACACTGCATTCTTGGAGAGTAGAAAAGACTGTAGTTGTGTGGTGTCAGCTGATTCAGGAAGACATTATCTGTTTCACTAAACCAGGATTCGGTGACACATAGGATGTCTATTTTGTTGTCTAGTAGAAGGTCAGTGAGGAGTTGGATTATGTTCTGTGCAGATCTGATGTTGAGTAGGGTGCAATTCAAGCGAGAGGTGTTGCATGTATGTCTATGAGCAGACGTGATATGTGCAACATAGTAACATAGTAAATGACGGCAGATAAAGACCAGCATGGTCCATCTAGTCTGCCCAGCAAGATGGCAAGAGTAGGTGCACCTGTCACTCTCTGAAGGCCACCCCTCCCCATGTCTTTGTTTAGGGGTAAACCCACCACTCCATGTAGGACACCCCTATTTGTTGAGACGTTATATGGTTCAGAAGTTAGATGGTACTGTTTATTTTGTTTTTATCCTATTGCTGTAAAGGGATCCACTGTTTGTCCCATGCTGTTTTGAATTCCGTCACCGTGTTTGCCCCCACCACTTCCTTCGGGAGGGCATTCCAAGCATCCACCACCCTTTCAGTGAAAAACTTTTCCTGATATTGCCTTTCAATTTACCACCTTGCAGCTTCATGTTATGCCCTCTAGTTTTACAGTTTCCCCGTCTTTGGAAGAGGTTTGTTTGTTCATCATTTCTCTTTAAGTATTTAAAGGTCTGAATCATATCTCCCCTGTCCCTCCTCTCCTCCAAAGTGTACATATTTAAGTCTTCAAGTCTCTTCTCATAAGGCTTTTGACGCAGGCTCCAAATCATTTTGGTCGCTTTCCTCTGAACAGTTTCCAGTCTTTTTACATCTTTTGCAAGATATGGTCTCCAAAACTGAACAAAGTATTCCAAGTGAGGCCTCACCAGTGACTTATACAGTGACATAAGTACCTCTTCTTTTCTGCTGGTAATCCCTCTCTGTATGCAGCCCAACATTCTCCTGGCTTTTGCCACCACCTTGTCGCACTGTTTTGCCACCTTGAGATCATCAGAGATAATCACACCAAGGTCTTTCTCCTGAACCGTGCATACCAACCTTGCGCCCCCTATCTTGTACATTTCCCTTGGATTTCTGCTACCCAAGTGCATGACACTGCACATTTTCGCCTGAATTTTAATATGAATGAGCTGCTGGGTGATTCTCAGCCAACGGCCCAATCGACGATGGGGAAGAGAGCAGGCAGGTATGCTCCTCCCTGCTCCCCACCGCATGGCCAATTGGACCGAAGAAACACCGGGCAGGCAGCACTTTTAAAAGTAAGCACTCCTAGGCGCGCCCACGCCTAAGGGCCACGCCAAAGGGCCCTTTGGCGTGGGCCTTAGGCGAGGCACTGTGGTTTGGCCACATCCTCCTCCCCTCCCCACTCCAGTAACTCCACTGATGACCTGGCCAGATGCAACGGAACCATGAGAATTGTCACCATGTAAGCATCCTTTAATTGAATCCCATGATGTAATGTAATGTTACCCATGTTGCCCGATGTAATTGCAAAGTAATGTAATGTAATGTAGTGTAGTGTAATGTAATGTAATGTAATGCAATGTGTGTTTCTTGTGTTGATTAGATTGTAAGCTCTGATGAGTAGGGACTGTCACTCTTATATGTCTGTACAGCGCTGCGTGCGACTTGTAGTGCTTTATAAATGTTAATTATTAGTATTAGTATGCTCAGTTTGGTTTTGTGGATAGTGTGGTAGGATGAGTCGGTATGGGTAAGAGTGTATGACGAGTAAGAAAGTATAGGTGAGGGTAAGAGCTGAGGTGGTAGCGAGCAGTGTAGTGAGGCAGAGAGCAAGGAGGAAGACCAGTGAAGACATGGTTCTAATGTTGGAGTCGGCTTGATGGGTTGCTGGAATTCAATTGAGGTGCTATGTTGAAGGCAGGTTCAAGGATGTTCTTTGTGTCTTCCTGCACTTTGAGGGTGGTTGGGGATGTATTCGTGTTGTTTCAAGTGTTGCTGTCTTTGCCTGTGATCTTTACCTAAGGACCTTGCCAAAAAGCCCTCTGGCAAGGCCCTCAGGCATGGGTGCGCCTGATGGTGCTTCGATTTTAAATGTCCAGCTGCTGCTGGTGTTCCTGGGCCTGATTGGCTTTGGCAGGGGAAGCAGGAGGGGCTTGTTCTCCCGCTTCCATCCCCGATGCCGATCGGGTGTTTGCTTGGGCATCCTGTGTGTCTGATGGCACTTAGTTTTTATTTGTCCCGCTGTTGCTGGTGTTCCTTGACCCGACTGGCCTTGGCAGGGGGAGCAGAAGGGGTTTGTTCTCCCACTTCCACCCTGGATGCTGATCAGGTGCTGCTGGGGAGTTCTGTGCACCTGATGGTGCTTAGATTTTAAATAATGGGGGCTAGGATAGGACTAGAAATGGCTGATGGGCTGCTAGGATTGGAAAAGGACTGATGGGGGACTTGGACTGGAAATGGACTGATAGAGGGGCTAGGATAGGACTGTAAATGGCTGATGGAGGGCTAGGATTGGAAATGGGCTGATGGGGAGGGGCTTGAATTGGAAATGGGCTGATGGGGGGCTAGGAGTAGAAATGGGCCTATGGGGGCTAAAATAGGACTGGAAATGGGCGGATGCAGGGGGATGGGAGAATGGGATTAGAAGGGAGCAGATGCAGGGTGGGGCTGGACCTAGAAGGGAGATGATCTTAGGGGAGGACTAGAAGGGGATGGGGCTGGGGAGTGAGGATGGAGAGGGGAAAAGATATTTTGTGTGGGAGGGAAGAAAAATCTATGATTGGCTGGGTATTGGGAGAGTAAGTGGGAATTGAGAATGGAAGGGTGAAATCTGAGTGGATAAAAAAGGAATAAAGAAAAAAATGGAGGAAAGAACAAAAGGGGAAAGTTTAGTATGTTAAAGCAGACATAGAGAGAGAATGGACAGAAATAGAAGAGAGAAGAAAGGGCAAATGGACAGCAGACAATGGAGAGTTAGCAGAAGACATGAAGAAACCAGAAGAAAGTGACTGGAGCAATTGCAACTGAAAAATAAAATGCCCAAACAACAGAAGGTAGAAAAATACTTTTTTATTTTGAATTTATTAACTGGAATGTGTCAGCTCTGGGAAATGTGCATTGCTAACGTCTTTGCATTTTGTTTAGTACAAGAGGAGATTAATTTATAGTTTTATTTCTTCAGTGTTGTTGTACATTCCAAGTTTGGCTTTTGGGGTTCCCAGTTTAATTATTGTCTTCCTATTTCTAAATCGTGATCCTTGTTCTTTGTTTGGTGACGGTCTATGTTCTGAGGTATTTTGTTCATGTAGTTTCTATTTGACAGTGCTACTTGTTCTCTTTCCCCAGTAGGAAATGTATTGGTATTCTCTGAGATGTATTGGTTTAATATTTGCAGTGTTGCCTTTTGATAGGTAGGATTTGGTTCTTTGTGAGTCCTGATAGTGCTGTTATGATACTGCGGGTTTGCTATGGGTTCTAAATGGGCAGTGCTTATAGTTCTTCCTAATGGGCCTGGCGGTTGGCACTGGAGTATAGCCAGTGGCGTAGTGTGAGTTGTCAGCACCCGGGGCAAGGCAAGTAATTTGCGCCCCCTAACCCGTGGATTTTAGCCGCCGGGGAGCTTCTTTGCGCGGGGGAGCCGACCGTGATCCTACCCCGGGAGGGAGCGATCGTCAGCACTGACCTCGCTGAGCCGGAGTCCAGGGAAACGAACAGCACAGCAGCAAGAGCCCAACAAGCATGGTTAAACGCCCAACAGCAGGGAAGAGGAGGAGATCCGGAACCAGAAACTCGCGATGCCGCCCTGCAGCTCCGCCTTCTCGAGCGCACAGGGCGATCCGACCCCAACCCCAGCTTTACATTGAGATCGAGGGGCGACGACGCGATAAACAGTCCCCCTCCCACCCCGCCCCGGCAGCTTGTGTGAAATAGCTACCTAGAGGGGGTCAATCGCATCGCCTGCGCTTTGTTGCCGAGGGTTTGCCAAGAACAATGCGACTCCCAGGACTGCGGGCTCGAGGGCTATAGCGCAAACCTCTTTGCAGTGCCACCACCAGATGGCGTACGCGCCAACATGTATCATAGGGACCTGCCTTTCCCCCTCATTGGCAACAGAGAGCTGCGAGTGCGAGCGCCCCCCCCCCCATGTTGCGCCCGGTGCGGCCGGCCCCCCCTGCACCCCCCACGCTACGCCTCTGAGTATAGCAATGTAGAAATGTAAGTAGCATGAGGGCAACAATCTTTTGTATCTGTTACAACTTTGACCCACTGCTACTGTTGCCAGTAATCATTTGTATCTGTTACAATTTTGACCCACTGCTACTGTTGCCAGTAATCGTTTGTATCTGTTACAATTTTGACCTACTGCTACTGTTGCCACTAACCTACTGTAACTATTGCGTGGTCTCTATCCACCCCTACTGCACAACCTTCTGAATTGACCTAACCCAACACTCACTCAAAATGGCTCTTTCTGCTACATCCATAATTTGTAGCTATGTTCTCTTAGAATTAATCAATAGCTCACTAGCACTAACTAGCAGCCACAAACACATACCTATCCTATACAACTATGGGAGGAGATGGTCAAGAGACCCCACCCATAAGGCTATAAAAGACACACAACCAACCTACCAACACCTACTACACATTGCAATCCAGCACTCCCTAAGGGAAAGGAAGGATAGCTTGTCCCCCCAGGATTTAAAAGCTGCCCTCATAAACATGCATTCTGTCCGCAACAAATGACCTGTCATCATAGACTTACTAGCCCTCTATGATCTAGACATCCTTCTTATCACAGAGACATGGTTATCTAATGATGACATTGTCCTCATCAACCACCTTCTACCCCACAACTTCACTCTACACAGTTGCCACAGAGTCAACAAGAGAGGCGGAGGAGTTCTCATACTCACAAAAACCGACCTCAAATTCCACCTCTCCAACAGCACCAACACAACCAACCTTGACATTGTAGTCATATCAAATGATATATGCTCCATCAATCTAATATACAGAGCCCCGTCACCTTCCCCTGATGACCTGGCCACTATAATTGAGCTAGCCTGCAACCCCCCTAACCTACATGCCCCAAACTGGATACTAGGAGATTTCAATCTCCCAACTCTTCATGACTCACAAGCATCAGCGCTCCATGAGGCACTTAAGGATCTAGGTTACCTACAACTAATCGACGAACCAACTCACACAAAGGGAAACAAGCTGGACCTGATCTTCGCCCCACTAACTGTCCATGACTCCTCCAATTTCACTCCGCCCACCTACACTGCAGTACCTTGGTCCGATCATAATTACTTTTCAAATTCCCTTAGACGATCCACTCTGGAAACACCACGGAAACAAGGCAAAACCCACGAACCTACCTCCACGACGATTCCAACCTTTCAACAAGAATACCATCCTGCACAACGCACAACCTCTCCTCAGTACGACAACAACTTGCCCAGATAAGCTAGTCTCCATTTGGAATGACAACCTTAGTGCCAATGCACTTCACACAGGACACAACAAAGCCCCAAGGAAAAAAGCTCTCGCACCCTGGTACTCTAACGAACTACGGTCCTCTCTCCTCCAACTCAGAAAACTCGAAAGGAGATGGAGGCGATCACGATCTACTGAAAATCTGGAAGCCTACAACCTCCAACTCGCAAGACACCGCGAGGCAATAACCGAGAAAATGAGACAAGCCCACACAGACACACTAATGCGATCACTTTGAAAACCTCATGACCTATTTAACCTTGTCAGAAACCTAATGAAAGAACCAGGCCCTGAGCAAATACCTCAGATCTCCGCCCAAGACTATGCCGACTTCCTCCAATCAAAATTATGCTAAATCGACAAGACCGACCCACCCTCCATCATCACGGATCCATCAAACACAACGACGCTGACAATATTCACCACCCCATCTAACAAGCAAATCATTGACACCATCTCTACAATCAACACCACTACCACTCAGACCGACCCCTGCCCAGCTTTTTGGATAAAGGAACTCCAGTCAGAATTTAGTCCATTCATAGCCAAACTCATGGACTCGTCCTTCACTTCAGGCACTTTCCCCCTAAATCTCAAACACACATCAGTCAGACCCCTGCTAAAGAACAGCAAGTTGGACCCCCAGAAGGTAGAATCATATAGACCAATTGCCAGCATTCCACTATTGGCAAAGATAATCAAGAAATAAGTCCTTTTCCAGATTCAACAACACATTAACAATACCTCACCACTAGACCACTGCCAACATGGATTCAGAGAATCCCATGGGGTGGAGATGTTACTTACCACCCTCTTCAACAATATTCTCAGCACGGTAGATAACATACATCATGGAGTTGCCCTTATATTCCTGGACATAGCGGCGGCGTTTGACTCTGTGTGTCACGAAACCCTTCTGAAGCGACTCAAAGAAAAGGGTATCTGCGACCTAGCACTATCCTAGTGTAAATCATACCTTACAGATAGATGGCAACATGTACAAACAGAGACCTCCACCTCTAAACCGTTCCACCAGAAACAAGGCATCCCGCAAGGTTCCTCCCTATCAGCCTTACTGTTCAACATTTATATGCAGCCTATCTGCGAGCTCATACGATCATTCAACGTCGAATGCATGATCTATGCCGATGATGTCCTACTTTACAAACCATTTCAGATTGACAAGATTGACCTCTCATCACTAACCAACTGTTTTAGCGCAGTGGAAAAATGGCTCCAAAACCAGAACCTCAGAATACAACACAAAAAGACCGAAGTGCTGTTCATCTCCAGAAACCCCAACTTTTCCCCTCCAGCCTGCCTAAAAATCGGAGAGATAGAACTGCAATCCAAACCCTCAATTTGATACCTAGGTATTACAATGGACCAGAGGCTTGATATGAAGACACACATCAGCAACATGGTAAAATCAACATACCATAAAATCAAGTCCCTCAGACATCTACGTCCCCTTCTTCAGCCAAACGACTTTAGAACAATTTTTCAAGCACTAACCATCCCTCATCTTGACTATGCAAATGCAATCCTCCAAGGATTCCCTCAATCCACCCTGAGTCCGCTACAACTGCCCATAAACGCTGCAGCAAGAATTCTAAATGGGACCTCAAGGCGTGACCACATAACGCCCATCCTCAAAAGGCTTCACTGGCTCCCAATTCATTACAGGATCACATTCAAAATTCTACTGCTAACATTCAAATCCATTAACGGACTCACCCCCTCATCACTTGCTGCTCTCACGCACGTCACCTCCCCCCAAATAGAATTAGATGATCCACTGCAATAAACACCCTGGTTGTCCCCAAAGCAATGACCCACTGTACACAAGCAACTATAAACAGGGCCTTCAGTCTCTGCGCACCCAGATGCTGGAATGCTCTCCCACCACATATACGAGCAATCCTGGACCTAACCAAATTCAGGAAAGCACTGAAACACTACCTCTTCCTCAAGTGCTACCCGGAAGATGGTAAAACAACCCCCTCACCCACAACAATGCTTCACGGACACATGTAACCACCCTCAATGTGTTGTATATATGTGCAAATACTTTTTCTGTTAGCCATTCAGATGTAAATAGTTAATACTGTTATCCAAGTTATTTTACCTGTTCTATGTAATTACGATGTAACCCCCCACTGTAAACTCTCCTTGTTCCATGTAAACCACACTGATATCGAAGAGTGCGGTAAATAAGAAAAATAAATAAATAAACAAATGCCAACTCAGTGGGTGGCCTTGGTTGCATTGGCAACCGTTTTGCCATTTTGAAATGCAGTAATTCCAGGGGGATGTAACTGCCTCCCTGCAGTTAGCCTATGGCCCCACATGACCAAAGTCTGGAACTGGTTACCGGAGGATGTAGTAAAAGCTGTTAGTGTAACTGGGTTTAAAAAAGGTTTGGACAAATTCCTGGAGGAAAGGTCTATAAACTATTATTAAAAAGGACCTGGGAAATCCACTGCTTGCCCCGGGACAAGCATTGTGGACCTGTGTCTTTTTGGGAACCTGCCAGGTACTTGAGACCTGGATTGGCCACTGTTGGAAAAAGGATACTGGGCTTGATGGACCTTGGTCTGACCCAGCATGGCATGTCTTATGTTCTTATATTCATATTTTACCAGCGCAGAGTCTCGGAAACATGCTGCTAAATATGCCAGACAGCACCTCCCGCTTCCACAAAAACAAGAGCGACTTGGCACCCAAACACAGCACTTCCTACTCTTTAAAAAATAAGCGAGGCTCAGTGGCTCCTACATGGCACTTCCAAACCTCTGAAAACCAAGAGGGACTTTGTGACCCCCAACACAATATCTCCAACAAATATCAAGGTGTATGTTTACTAAAGAGCATTAAGAGGGCAAGTATGCCATTAATGCGTGTTATCGGCACCCTTGTGCTCTTAACACTGTGGAAAGGGCCAATAATGCTGCAATAATGAGAGTTAGAGGGGCCCACAGCATTAAAGGAAAAGGAAGTGGAGAGTGGGCATTGACAGCATGTTCTGCCTTACCACTGGTTTATGCAATTGCATGTTAGAGCCCTCAGCGCAGGGAACCCTAACGCAAAGTAAAATGTCACAGAAAGGGGTCTGCAATGTGAGCCACACACAGGGAATCCCAGGTCATTGATAGTTGTGCTCCATTAGCTGCAACTGCATAGTGCCCAAGTATGAAAGGGCACCATGTTGATGGTGCAAATGTGGCAAAGGAGGTGTCATGTGGGTGCTTCAGTGGTGGTTTCTGGTTCGCAAGGCTGACCAGGCAGCTGCCCAGGGGGCACATCTGTAATGTCCATCCTGACCCTACAGTGACCATGGCAGAACATAGACAGACATGCTGCCGTGGTGGAAAAGGTAACACGCAACTAGGCCCAGCACAAGGCTCACACCCACTGTAGGCAGAAACCCCAGACAGACACCCCCCCCCCCCTAGCTTCTGTGTAAGCTGCCTTGGGAGTGAGAGGCAGGAGGTAGTAGTGGCAGCATTCCGAAAGCGGTGACAATAATCTGCCTCCCTGAAAATAGTGCCAATGTGACTGCCTGACACCCCTTCCTGAGAAGACATCAGTTGTAGCCGGGGGAGGGGGGGGGGGATGGCAGCGGCTGCAGCTGGGTGAAAGGGTTGCGTGGCTGGTCATGTGTGCCACTGCCGCACCCATCCAGCCCGGCAGCCCTAGGTGGCCGCCTAGCTTACCTAGTGGACATAGAAACACAATGGTAGAAAAAGACCAAATGGCCTATCTAGTCTGCCCTTCCATATCAACTACATAAATCCTCTTTTTACATTTAGAGATCCTCTTTGTCTCATGCTTTTTTGAATTCAGATACTGTCCTCTTGTCCACCACCTCCACTGGGAGACTATTCCACGCATCTACCACTCTTTCTGTAAATAAATATTTCTGCATACTACTCCTGAGTCTATCCCCTTTCACTCTCATCCTATGTTCCCTTGTAGTAGAGCTTGCCTTCAATTGAAAGAGATCCTCCTCTACATTTATGCTACAGAGGCATTTAAATGTCTCTATCATATTGCCCTTCTTCTGCCTTTCCTCTAAAGTATACATATTAAGATCTTTAAGTCTGTCCTCATATGCTTCATAACGAAGACCATTAACCATTTTAGTAGCCACCCTCTGCTCTGACTCCAAACTGCTTATATCCTTTTGAAGATGCGGTCTCCAGAACCGCAACACAATACGCCAAATGAGGTCACACCAGAGACTTATCACCTCCTTTTTCTGCTGGCCATTCCTCTCCCTATACACCCAAGCATCCTTCTGGCTTTCGCATTCACCATTTCTACCTGCTTAGCTACTTTAAGATTGTGAGACACAATTATGCCCAGGTCCCGCTTTTCTTTTGTGGACAGAAGAATCTCTCCCCCTACACTGTACTGCTCCTTTGGATTTTTGCAGCTCAGATGCATGACCCTGCATTTTTCAGCATTAAATTTCAGCTGCCAAATTCTGGACCATTCTTCAAGCTTAGCTAGATCCTTCCTCATGTTATCTACTCCTTCCTGTGTGTCTACTCTATTGCAGATTTTGGAATCAACAGCAAACAAGCAAACCTTACCCGACAGCCCTTCTGCAATATCACTAATAAAGATGTTAAAAAGAATCAGACCAAGGACAGATCCCTGCGGCACACCACTGGTAACCTCCTTCTCAGAGTGAGCTCCATTAACCTGTACCCTTTATCGCATCCCACTCAACCAACTTCTAACCCAATCAGAAACTTTGGGTCCATCCCTAGGGTGCTCAGTTTGTTTTAAGTCACCTGTGCAGAACAGTGTCAAAGGCTTTACTAAAATTTAAATAAACCACATCTCGGGATCTCTCTCGGTCCAACTCCCTGATCACCCAGTCAACAAAATCAATCAAATTTGTCTGACAAGACCTGCCTCTGGTGAATCCATGTTGCTTCGGATCATGCAATCCATTAGACTCCAGAAACCTCACTATTCTCGCTTTTAGTAGCCTTTCCAATAATTTACTAACCATAGACGTTAGATTAATCTCAATGTCATCCTTACATCCACTTTTGGTAAAGGGACCACAAGTGTCTTTCTCCCGTCCTCTGGCTCCACTCCCGACTCCAAAGAGGCATTGAAAAGGTCAGACAGTTGAGCAGCTAGAACATCCCCAAGATCCCTCAGTATTCTTGTATGGATCCTATCCGGACCTATGGCTTTGTTCTTCACAAACAGTCTTCTGAAAATCATTTGAGATCTTTGTCACTTCTGTTCATGTTTTCGGGTATCTTCTGAGGTCCTGCTCCCGGCCCTTCAACTGTGAACACGGAATAGAAATATTTGTTAAGCAATTCTGCTTCATCCTCATCAGTTTCTGCATATTCCTCCCCTGCACCCTTGAGTCTGACAATATCACTTTTGACTTAAGAACATAAGATATGCCATATTGGGTCAGACCAAGGCCCATCAAGCCCAGTATCCTGTTTCCAACAGTGGCCAATCTAGGTCATTCATACCTAGCAGTTTCCCCAAAAGACACAGGTTCCAGAGTGCTTGTATTGGGACAAGCATTGATAACCTGGGTCCCTTTATAATAACGGTTTATGGATCTTTCCTCCAGGAACTTATCCAAACCTTTTTAAACCCAACTACACTAACAGCCTTTACTACATCCTCTGGTAACAAATTCCAGCATTTGATTACACGTTGAGTGAACAAATATTTTCTCTTATTTGTCTTAAATAGTTTACCCTGTAACTTCATTGCATGTCCCCTAGTCTTTCTATATTCTGATAACGTAAACAGTCAATCTATGTTTACCCGTTCCACTCCGTTCATTAATTTATAGACTTCTATCATATCTCCCCTCAGCTGTCTCTTTTCCAGGTTAAAGAGCCCTAACCTTTTTAGCCTTTCTTCATAGGGGTATCCTTCCATCCCCTTTACCATTTTGGTGGCTCTTCTCTGAACCTTTTCTAATAACGCCATATCCTTTTTAAGATACAGCAACCAGAACTGTACACAATATTCAAGGTGCGGTCGCACCATGGAACGAAACAGGGGCATTATAACATCCTTCGTTTTATTTTCTATTCCTTTCCTCATGATACCTAGCATTCTATTTGCTCTCTTGGCTGCCACTGCACACTGGGTGGAGGGTTTCAACATGTTATCCACGTTGACGCCTAAATCTTTTTCCTGGTAGTGGTTCCCAATATTGAACCTTGCATCGTGTAACCATAGTTTGGGTTGTTCTTTCCTCAGTGCATAACTTTGCACTTGTCCACATTAAATTTCAAATGCCATTTGGATGCCCATTCTTCCAATTTATCAAGATCCTCTTGCAATTTTCCACAATCCTCTTGGGTTTTAACAACTTTAAATAGTTTTGTATCATCTGAAAATTTGATAACCTCAGTCGTTATTCCCTTTTCCAGGTATGAATATGTCAAAAAGCAGCGGACCCAGCACAGATACCTGGGGTACACCACTATTCACCTTTCTCCATTGGGAAAATTGGCCATTTAGCACTACCCTCTGCTTTCTATCTTTTAACTAGTTCCTGATCCACAATAGTACACTGCCTCCTATCCCATGACTCTTTAGTTTTGCCAAAGGTCTCTGATGAGGGACCTTGTCAAAGGCTTTCTGAAAGTCCAAATACACTATATCAACTGACTAACCTTTATCTATCTGTTTATTCACACCTTCAAAAAAACATAACAGATTAGTAAGACAAGATCTTCCTTGTCTAAAGTCATGTTGGCTGTCTCCCATTAAGCCATGACTATCTACATGTTCAGCAATTTTGTTCTTTATGATGGTTTATACCATTTTTCCCAGTACTGACGTCAGGCTCACCGGTCTGTAGTTTCCCAGATCACCCCTGGAGTCCTTTTTAAAAATTGGTGTTACGTTGGCCATCCTCCAATCTTCAGGTATTACAGATGATTTTAATGATAGTTCACAGATTACTAATATCAGGTCTGCAATCTCATATTTCAGTTCTTTCAACACCCTTGGATGTATATCATCCGGTCCAGGTGATTTGCTACATTTCAGTTTATCAAACAGTTGTAATACATCTTCCCGATGTATCTATATTTCCTTGAATTCTTCCGCACCTTTAAATATCACTTCAGTCATGGGTTACATCCCTACATCTTTCAGTAAAGATCGAAGCAAAGAATTCATTCAGTCTCTCCGCTATCGCCTTATCGCCTCTTAGTGCCCCTTTAATCCCTCTATCATGTAATTGACCAACTGCTTCTCTCACAGGTTTTTTTGCTAAGAAAGTACTTGAAAAAGTCTTTATTATGTGTTTTTGCTTCCACAGCAAGCTTCTTCTCATATTCTCCCTTTGCCTGCTTTATCAATACCTTGCATTGAACTTGCCAGTGCTTATGCTGTTTCCAGTTTTCATCATTTGGCTCTTTTTTCCATTTCCTGAAAGATGCTTTTTTGGCAACAAGAGCCTCTCTGACCTCACCTTTAAAACATGCTGGCAGTTTTTTTGAATTCCTTCCACTTTTCTTAAAGCGTGAAATACAGCTGTTCTGGGCTTCCAAGATAGTATTTTTCAACAACACCCAAGCTTGATATAAGTCTTTAACCTTTGCAACTGCTCCTTTTAGTTTTTTCTTAACTATTTTCCTCATTTTATCATAGTCTCCCTTTCGAAAGTTAAAAGGTAGTACTGTGGATTCCCTTACCATCCCTTCTCCATTAATTAAATCAAACGCGATCATGCTATTATCACTATTGCCAAGTGGCCCCAACACCCTTATCTCTTGCACCATATCTGCTGTTCCAGTAAGGCCTAGGTCCAATACGGCTTCCCCTCTGGTCGGTTCATGAACCAGCTGCTCCAAGAAGCAGTCATTTATTTCATCTAGAAAATCTCCCTAGCATGTCCTGCCTTGACACTGACCCAGTCGATACCGGGGTTATTGAAATTACCCATTATTATTACTGTGCTGTAACTTTTGTAGCTTCCTTGATTTCTTTGAGCATTTCATCATCCATTTGTTCATTCTGGCCAGGTAGTCGATAGTACACCCCCACTGTCATCACCTTCCCCTTTTTATATGGAATTTCAATCTATATAGATTCTACAGCAAATTTTGTTTCCTGCAAAACTTGAATCCTTTCTGACTCAATGCCCTCTCTAACATAGAGCGCAACCCCTCCACCAATTTGATCAGCTCTATCATTACGATATAGTTTGTACCCAGGTATCACAGTGTCCCACTGATTGTCCTCCTTCCACCATGTCTCTGCGATTCCAATCATATCTAACCTCTCATTTAGTGCTATATATTCTAACTCTCCCATCTTATTTTTTAGACTTCTATCATTTGCATACAAGCATTTTATAGGCTGTATTTTACTCATATTAATCTGGCTATTGGTAGGCATGGGTAATTTGGAATCTTTAAGCTCTGTCTACTCCATACTCAAGGGCATTTGGGCTACTATACTCTTTTTTGGAACCTCTCTGCTTTTGGTAGTATCCTTCAAGGATACATTCTTCTAAACCATGCACTCTTGGGCGACTGTCAGCTTTCCCCTATTATCTAGTTTAAAAGCTGCTCTATCTCCTTTTTCTCTCACTAACATATACGAAAAATATGTTATCCCCACATTTTATTGCATTGGCTATTTCTTCATTTTGTACGTTTGCTTTCCTGACTACTTTGCTTGTTTCTCTAAGCTTTTCCAAATATAGATGCAAGGCCTCCCTCTTTTTCTTCACCTTTTCAGCTACTTCTTTTGAGAACCATAGCGGTCTCCTTTTCCTTTTACGTTTGTTTACCTTTCTAAGAAAAGGTTTATTTATCCCCTTTCAGTTTTGCCCATTGTTTTTCAACATCCTCCAGCTGTTCCCATCCCACTAACGACTCTTTGAGGTATTCTTCCATCTTGGCAAAGTTAATTTTCCTAAAGTCTAAGAACCTCACTTTTGAATGGATTTTGTCAGCCCTATTCCTAATACTGAACCATACCATCTGGTGATCATTGGATGCAAGATGATGGCCACTGGAACATCAGAAACACTTTCCCTATTGGTAAGCACTACTACCAGTATGGTGGAGGAGTAGCCTAGTGGTCAGAGCAACTGCCTATTACCCTGAAGATCAAGGGTTTGATTCCCACTGGTCCTTTCTGTGACCTTGAGCAAGTCACTTTACCCTCCAGTGCTTCCAAAGAAAAGGCCTGCCAATTTTCTTCCGGTGATTCATTGTCAAGAAAACCCAGAGGCAGCTGGGTTGCCAGGAGTCAGCACTGACTTGACAGCACAAATAAAAAAAAAAAAGTCCAGTATTGCCCCATCACATGTGGGTTCTGTTACCAGTTGCCTGAATAGTTCTCACTGTAGAGAATCCAGGATCTCCTTACTTCTAGATGACACCACAGCAGGGATGTGCAAATCCCCATCTGACATATTGAAATCACCTATTAGTAGCACTTCTCCTTTCATGGCAATACTGCGTATGTCTTCTATTAAATCTTTCTCCATTACACGCCATCATGCTGCCATGTCAGGGTGGCATTGGCAGGTGCTGCAGCTTCTGCCTGCAGCAGACAGAAGCAGCTGCCGGTCCTGTGTACCTGGTGCAACAGCACATTTGCTAAAGTCATTATGAGGGCGAGTATGTCAGCCACAGGGACATAAGAGCACATGCTGATACGTACGCACATCCCCCAGTAGAGAAGGGCAGGAATGGCAAGGTGTACATAGCTGCACATGTGCAACATTAGGGAATCTGCCTGCAGCACTCAGCTGGTATGCGTGCCATGATGGTAGGGAGGAATGGAATGGCTGGTGGGCTGAGGTCCATGGCACAGGTCTAGTCAACCAAGTGGATTGCTTGGGCCTTGGGTCAGGATGCCCCCACCTGCACATAGTGAGTGGATATGTGCATGTCGGGGTTAAAAATGACACTGTGGAAGGGAGACTATGCAACTGGGGCTCAGAGCATGTCATAAGCAGCGATTTACAAACACATTAGAAGACAGTCCCTGCCTGAAGAACTTACAAGCTTACAAGCAAGTGATGACAGACAGTACATTACAAGGGAAATAAGGGTTCAATAGAGAGAAGAGAGACAAGGGAAACCGAAAATAAGGATCCAAACGTAGGCACAAAGAAGTAAGCCATTAGTATGGATATGAAGAGGGAGAGCGATGAGACGTGACATAAGGAAAGAGGAAGCTTGCCCAGGCATAAGGAGCAGCAAGGTGAAATGATAGAAGTGGAAGAAAAGGGCAGAGGGAGGGGGTAGCCAGAGGAGGAGAGAAGTTCATGAGGAGGGGTGTAGTAGGAGAGGAGTGGGGAAAGGTTATGAGGGGGCAGTGGAGTGAATGCATTTATAGGTTAGCAGAGGCCATCTGAAATGGATATGGACACAGACATGGAGGCAGTGAAGTGATATCAGAAACATAGAAACATGACGGCAGAAAAAGAACACCTGGCCTGTCTAGTCTGCCCTTCCATATCAATTACTACAGTAGTCCCTTTTTTGCTTTAGCAATCCTCTGTTTGTCCCATGCTTTTTTGAATTCAGATACTATCCTCATCTCTACCACCTTTACGGGGAGACTATTCCATGCGTCTACCATTCTTTCCGTAAAGAAATATTTTCCACATATTACTCTGAATCTATTCCCTTTCACCCTCATCCTATGTCCCCTCATAGCAGAGCTTGCTTTCAATCGAAAGAGGTTCTCCTGTGCAATTATACCATGGAGATATTTAAACATCTCTATCATATCTCCTCTGTCCCGACAAGAGCGGTATATAAAATGTAAAGATAAAGATAAAGATATCCTGCCTTTCCTCTAAAATATACATATTAAGATCAATAAGTCTATCCTCATATGCGTTATAATGAAGATCACTAACCATTATAGTAGCCATCCTCTGCACCGACTCAAACCTGTTTATATCCTTTTGAAGGTGTGGTCTCCAGAACTGCACACAATACTCCAAATGAGGTCGTACCAAAGAGCTATACAGAGGCACTATCACCTCCTTTTTTCTGCAGATCATTCCTCTCCCTATGTGGCCAAGCATCCTTCTAGCTTTTGCCATCACCTTTTCTACCTGTTTAGCTACTTTAAGATCATCAGACACAATCACCCCCAGGTCCTGCTCTTCTTTGGTGGACAGAAGTACGTCTCCCCCTACACTGTGCCGCTCCTTTGGATGTTAATCCAACACAAAAACCCTCCTCCTGAGAGTAAAACAATGTCAAAACCAAAAACACAAAAACCCAGTGAAAAAGAACCAATTATTCAGAACAATTTTTTTGTCGGAATGGCCAGCCCAGTATAGAGGAAAAACACCTCTTACCGCCATTGCCTGTCCCTTTTAATCATTTAATCCAAAAAAGCAGTTGTTAAAAATAACTAATACTTAGCTTATTGAAGAAAAACAGGCTGTGAAAATGCTGTAGTCAACAGTGTGCTAGGTACGACGTGACACGTTTCGGGGGTCTAGCCATAAGCTGTCTGATTTTAAAATTCATGCTAAAGATCTCAGCTCCCGACTTATATCTAGAGGATATCCATCTAAGGCTGTTCAAATCGCTTATAAACGGGCCCGCTTTACACATCGGGAATGGCTTTTACAACCTCGTGCTCCAGCACAGTCTAGTGACAAAATTACCGGTGTTTTTCCTTTTATGAAGGGCACTTCAGCCGTTGTTCGGTTGGTTCACAAATTTTGGCCCATTTTGGCTATACACACCTGTTTTCGAAGGCCATTGCAAATTGCTTATTCTCGCAAGGCAAACCTCCGGGATCTGCCCTCTGGATCGCCCCCTTTCAAGACATCCGGATGCAGGTCATTTTCCTTGCGGTTCCTGTTCCTATTGTTCAAGCACCCTGTCTGGGTTGTTTTGGATAGATAATCGTACTCAGAAACGTTATTATACCCGATGGCATACGGACTGTACCATCATGTGGTTTATTTGATCATCTGTCCCTGTACGCTTTTTTATGTGGGACGGACATCGCGGACTTGTAAGCAACGCTTAGGGGAACATGCCTCTCGGCTATGTACACATTTGTTGACAGCGCCTTTGGTAAGCCACTGCTTGGAAAACCTACATCAGTTTGAAGATCTTCGGTGGCGCATTTTGGATCATAACGCCCCCAAACCCTAGAGGTGGTGACCGAGTTCAGATGTTACAAAACTTGGAACAAAAATGGATTTTCCGTCTGGGCACAGTATTCCCGGAGGGTCTTAATCAACAGCTGGATTGGCATACCATCCTTTAACCATTCTGATTAGGAGGGGTTCCTGATTGGTGGTTCCTCTTTCCTGTTCTGATTGGTGTTTCTGTATATGCTTACCTGATGGGCGTGTCCCATTGGGAGGCGGCCTAACTTTGAAGCCTGGGTTATAAAAACCGTTTCATTCAGGAGTGATTTCAAGGCTGACGTTATTGAACAGTGGTCTGACCTGAAGCAGTGGGCTTATGGCTAGACCCCCGAAACGTGTCACGTCGTACCTAGCACACTGTTGACTACAGCATTTTCACAACCTGTTTTTCTTCAATAAGCTAAGTATTAGTTATTTTTAACAACTGCTTTTTTGGATTAAATGATTAAAAGGGACAGGCCACGGCGGTAAGAGGTGTTTTTCCTCTATACTGGGCTGGCCATTCCGACAAAAAAATTGTTCTGAATAATTGGTTCTTTTTCACTGGGCTCCTTTGGATGTTTTCAGCCCAAATGCATGACCCTGCATTTTTTAGAATTAAATCTCAGCTGCCAAATTCTAAACCATTCTTCAAGCTTAGCTAGACCCCTTCTCATGTTATCTACTCCTTCCTGGGTGTCTACTGCATTGCAGATTTTGGTATCATCCACAAAGAGGCCAACCTTACCCAACAGCCCTTTCGCAATATCACTAACAAAGATGGTGTTATATGAGTATATCGGGCACTAAGAGGGGACAAGGCCATAGCGGAGAGACTGAATGAATTCTTTCCTTCGGGCTTTACTGAGGAAGATGTAGGGATGTTACCCATGACTGAAGTGGTATTTAAAGGTGAAACTGTGGAAGAATTGAAAGAAATATTCACACACCGGGAAGATGTATTACAACTATTTGATAAACTGAAGAGAAGCAAATGACCTGGATGGGATGGTATACATCCAAGGGTGTTGAAAGAACTGAAATATGAGATTGCAGACCTGATATTAGTAATCTGTGAACTATGATTAAAATCATCTGCAATACCTGAAGATTGGAGGATGGCTAATGTAACACCAATTTTTAAAAAGGGGTCCAGGGATGATCCAGGAAACTACAGACCGGTGAGCCTGACATCAGTTCCGGGAAAAATGGTAGAAACCATCATAAAGAACAAAATTATTGAACATGTAGATAGTCATGGCTTAATGGGAGACAGCCAACATGGCTTTAGACAAGGAAGATCTTGTCTTACTAATCTGTTATTTTTTTTGAAGTTGTGAATAAACAGGTAGACAAAGGTGAGTCGGTGGATATAGTGTATCTGGACTTTCAGAAAGCCTTTGACAAGGTCCCTCATGAGAGAGTTTTGGCAAAACTAAAAAGTCATGGGATAGGAGGCAGTGTACTATTGTGGATCAGGAGCTGGTTAAAAGATAGAAAGCAGAGGGTAGGGTTAAATGGCCAATTTTCCCAATGGAGAAAGGTGAATAGTGGAGTACCCGAAGAATCTGTGCTGGGTCCGCTGCTTTTTAACATATTCATAAATGACCTGGAAATGGGAATAATGAGTGAGGTTCAAATTTGCAGATGACACAAAACTATTTAAAGTTGTTAAAAACAATGAGGATTATGGAAAATTGCAAGAGGACCATGATAAATTGGAAGACTGGGCATCCAAATGACAGATGAAATTTAATGTGGACAAGTGCAAAGTTATGCACTTATGAAAGAATAACTCAAACTATGATTACACGATGCAAGGTTCCACATTGGGAATCACCATCCAGGAAAAGGATTTAGGCGTTATCGCGGATAACATGTTCAAACTCTCCGCCCAGTATGCAGCGGTAGCCAAGAGAGCAAATAGAATGCTAGGTATCATAAGGAAAGCAATGGTAAATAAAACAAAGGATATTATAATGCCTCAATATTGTTCCATGGTGCGACCGCACCTTGAATATCCCTACATACCAACTCCATGTTAACGGAATGCCTGGCCTAGGTCACATCTGAGTATTTTTATTTTTACTTTAGATTGTGGTCCCTTATTCTGTACTTAGAGAGGGTTTGTGTTCTAAGTACAGAATAAGTGACCACAATCTAAAGTAAAAATAAAAATATGAAGTCAAAAATTAAACTGAAATTCCAAGCCAGACACCACATGTAGAGCAACACCAGAGAAATAAAAGAGATGCATTTCCCCATACTGTGTCAAATATAAAGACCACGCAAAGTCCAATCACTAAAATGAAAATGAAAATTTTTTTGACCTTTTTATTCTCTGATCATGCTGGACCCAATCTGAGGCTTCTGCTTTCCTGTTTTCTCTTCATTTTTTTTCTACAATCTGCCATTTTTCTCTCCTTTTGTTTTCTTCACTTCCTTTCTTCTTGGATATTGATTTTTTTCCCTTTTACCTTTCTTCCATTTATGTCTCTGTCCACTCAGATTTCACTTCTTACTAACCAATTCTCAATTCCCCTCCTTTTTACTCCATCTACCTACTGCTTTTCAACCTTCACCCCAGTCCTTCCATTCCCCAGTTCTTCTTCCCTGCTCCATTATTTCCAAGTCTTTAGCCGACTCTCTCCAGTCTAACATCTCTCAACACCCATCCAGTCTCTCTCTCTCTGGCTCTTTCCCTCCATCCAGTACCTCTGCTCTCTTTCTTTCCATGTCTGCCCTTCCCCTTCCAATCCTCCTGCAACTGCAACAGTCCAGCACTATTCCATCTCCATACCATACCCTCCTTTTCCCCTCCCCTATTATTTTTTACATCCATGTCCAACATCTATCCTGCTATCCATCTCTTTCTCAACTTTATTAATTTACCCCATGTCCATCTTTTCTCCACTCTCTCTCCCTTATTAACCCGAATCCAGTATCCCGCTCTATCTCCCCCTCCCCAGCATATTTCCAGTCTCTCTATAACCCCTTTGCCAACATGACCACTCCCATCTCCCCTCCTTGCTTCTCCCTATGCCCATATCTCCCTATCCCCCCAATCTCATTCCCACCGCTTTCCTACCCCTCCATATTTCATTCCCACCACCTTCCTATCTGCCCATCTCATTCCCACTGCCTTCCTATCCCCCCATCTCCCTTCTGAGTCCCACTGCACCCAATTAAGCCCCCCGCCCACTGCACCAGATGACCTGGGGCCTAGTGGAGAGCTTGTCAGTGTGTGGGGCAGATTACTCCAGTAATGATTCACTACACAACCTTCTACCAGCAGGAGCACCCTGCCTCACACACAGGCAGGCTCTCCACTCGATGGCTTTTTCCCTTCTCCTGCTTCCTTTCTTGCTAGTGACTGCAACATAGTGCTCCTCTTGCCCCCCCCCCGACCCCCCCCACCAACACAAAGCTGAGCCTGCCCATAGGAACAAAAGTCCTGCGGACAGGCTCAGCTTTCTCTCGACAGAGAGGGGTGAGGGAAGTTAGATAGGCGCGGGAGACTGTTTTTTTTTTACTGTTCCTAATTGATAAATCATTCACTGCTGCTATTTCTTAAAGTACCCAATTCTCTGTGATATTTACTGTTTCCTCTTTCACCCCTCTGAACTGACCTAATTCCAACTAGACTTCTGTCTCTGCCACTCTCCTCCCTTCACAGCATCCTCTTCCATATTCCTATTAACACTATACTCCTACCTATCCCAGAATGGCCCTCCTTAACTCCTACTCATTCACCCTGAGGTCTGCCCTCATTATACTATTCATCTCCTTGCTTACCTTCCCTTATGCAATAACTCTGACCCATAATGCCCCCATTCCAATCTACCCCAGACACCTATACATCCCACCTCCTCTACCTCAATCTTTTCATAACCCCCACTACCGAACTTGTAAACTCAAACCCATCACCATAAATCCCAACCTTAAGCCCAACTCTCCTTCTAACATCCCCCCTCCCCCCTCAAATGCACCCTACTCAATGTTCACTCAGCCAGAAATAAAATTGCGTTACTTGCTGACCTTATAACTGACTATGACCTTGATATATTTTGCCTCACTGAAACCTGGTTTCAAGACTCTGACATGGTCCTAATAAACCAACTATGCCCTAAGGCATACTCAATCTACATATGTAACAGAACACAGGGCAGAAGAGGGGGTGTAGCTATTATTGCCAGATTAAACCTACAACTCTCTACAGTTGATCCTACCTCGACCTCAGGCATGGACTCTATCACTGTCTCCAACTCAACACTATCCTTGCACCTCTTATACCGAGCACCCCAGACAGACTCAACTGACCTTTCGACGATTCTAGATGCAGCCTGCTCCCCCCAACCAGCCTTACGCCCCCTTATAATCTTAGGTGATCTAAATTTACACTCCACAACCCCTTCTCATTCCTCTTCATTCCTCCAAGCTATGAATGCCCTCCATTTCAACCAAATCCTAAATCACCCTACACATTCCAAAGGAAACATCCTTGACCTAATATTTATCCCACAACAAGCTCTATTTGCAGAACAAGTGGTTCACACTATTCAACCCATTCCCTGGTCTGATCATGCTCTCATTCTCTTTTCCTTCCCCTACTCTACTCACAAAACGCAACCTCCTACCCATCTTCAACATACCCGAAAATTTAAACAATTCAATGAAGCCATCTTTCTAGAGCAAACAATCCCATCTCTCGATATGAGAATTAACCAAGACTCACACATCTCCAAATGGAATGAAATCTTAACTTCAGCCTCTCTTCTCCCTCCTAAACAATTCCATCAAAAGCCCCGTAATAGAGCACCCTGGTTCTCTACAAAACTAAGAAACATCAAAAGAGAACTTAGGCATCTGGAGCGTATCTGGAGACGCTCACATAACCCCAATGCACTTACTTCTTACACAAATAAACTCCAAACCTACTGTACCGAAACCCTCAACCATAAAAAGGAATATAATGAAAACATGATCCAACGGTCTCTTAACAAACCCAGAGAACTCTTCTCTATTGCCAAATCCTTAATAAATGAACCTTCACTGCAGGACCAGCCACCTAAAATAACTGCACAAGCTATAGCCAACCACCTGCTCTCTAAATTCCTCCCACCCTCCTCAACCAATAACCCCCAATATACTCCTGACTACAGCTCCCAACCTCATGAACCAACCCTCGTAACCTCTTGGAATGAATTTGATCCCCTCACTCTAGAAAACGTTTCAAATGTTATAAAAGACTTAAATGCCTCCACGTCTGCCCTTGACCCTTGTCCTGTCCCTTGGATTAAATCTACCAGAGGTTCCCTCAGCCCCTACATCCTATCTATTATACAAACCTCCCTCCAGACTGGATCTGTACCACCTCTACTTAAGTCTGCCACTATCCGGCCAATCCTAAAAGGAACAAAACTTGATCCCACTTCCCCTACCTCCTACAGACCCATCTCTAGCATCCCTTTTCTTGCTAAAATAGCCGAGAAACTAGTCCAAACCCAACTTCAAAACTATATTAATGATCACTTTCCCCTTGACTTATTCCAACATGGTTTCAAAAAGAACCATGGTGTTGAAACCCTCCTTACCTCCCTACTAGACTCCTTGCACTTTGTGACAAGGCAGAGCTGTCAGAGCGCAAGAAAAAGGGTTTTAAACACACTTTTTACTCTGAACCTGCCATAGATACAGGGCAAGAGAGGGTTAAAACCTCAGCACACAAAGTTGCAGGGCAGGAGAGACGTGAAAGGGAGCCACACCCTAGCTCTAGGCTGACAGGGAGAGCTAGCCTATCAGGGAAAGGGGTGGACTCTCGCCTGATTGGACAAACCAGTCCTCATAACCAGGAAGTGGTAGTTTCAATGGAAGAACAGGAGGAAGAGGAACAGTTAGAACAAAAGGAAAGAGAGGAGGAGAACGAGGAGCTACACAGGCAACAGAAGCTGCAGGAATGGAGAAAGCAAAGCAGACACTCACCTGTGGCACAGCCAGGAGAAAGGGACTCCAAGGAAGCAGATACAGCTTTGGAGTCAGGCATTCTTTTCAGAGGGACAGAGAGAGACTTGATTTCCCAAAGAGGCAGAGCTCGAAGCAAGAGGGACCAGGTGGGAAACAATTACTTGGACGGTTGCCAGCCACCTTGCACAGAGGAAGCCACGTCTCGGGGAAAACAGCTGAAAGTCCTCCCAGGAAGGAATAGCGCTCAAGCAAAGCCAAAGCAGGTCAGAAAATCCTATAAGTCTTTTAAACAAAGTATAGAGTCTTTGTCTGAAAGGGACAGGAGCATTTCTGCTGATAGTTTCCCTGGGAATAGACAGACAAGAGAGAAACTGGGTGGAAGGGAAATCCCAGTGTATGAAAGACAAACGTTGCCTCACAGCAGAGAACGTGTCAGAACCTGCAAGCTAGAGGCTAGCACAGGTGCACCTCAGCATGCTCTTAATTGGCAGCAGCGTGACACAAGCCTAGATACAGATTCTGATGAACAGGAGATATTAAGAGTGCCTGTAAAGCCTAGTCAGAAGAGATACGTACCTCCTCACCAGAGAATAAGACCCGGGCAAGACAAGGAAGAAAGAAATCCTTATGCTCAGCTCTTTAAGAAGGTTAATAAACAGATATCCCTGCAAGAGCGCAGGACAGTTAGAGAGAAGGGAGAGAAGCAGTTACAAAGTCTCCTCAAACACCTAAGAGCACTAGATTCAAGTAAGCCTTATATTCAAGAAGCTCAAGTTAGTGAAGAGGAACCAATGCAAACTGATATTCCATTATTCTATAGTAGTGGCTCTGAAATGGAATGTGGTATCTGTCAAAGAGACTTTTAATGTACAGCTTAAACATATGCAATATTTTAAGGCTGTTATAAAAGTGTTTTTAGAGATTGGAGTTTAATTGCAGACAGGAAGCTTGTCTCACTGCCAATCCTATTTAATTGCCTAATTCCAAGAGATAGCTTCAGGAAACCTAGATTTCTTCTGGCAGAAGTTTTATACAGAAGAAAGATTAAGCTCATGGAAGAAGCTTCAGTTTTACTTGGAGGCTAGAAGAGAATTACTCATGTAGATGTGGACCAGAAAAACCACAACTTTGGAAGTTCTTTATTGAATGTCTTAAGTGAGAAAAAGTATCGCTGTTAAGAAGATTATAGATGTTTTGGAAAGTGGAATGCACTAAGAGAAGTTGATCTTTGATTTACCTATTATACCCTGAGAAGTATCAGGAAGGCTGTTATACCGGACTTTACCTGTTATGTTTTGATATCCTTTGACCTCTGTTTTGGGGGGAAGAAAACCTCGTGCGAACAATAAACATATTGTTTACCCTTAACCTACTTTGGCTGTGATCACTGTGCTACAACTACACAAGCACATCCAGGGAACAGCGATAACAGAGTAACTTATGCTGTGCCCCCTCTCTTTACTGCCACCATACTGGGGTAGACGAGGGAGGGGTGGCACAACTTGCACACCCAGAAGCCTACCCAAGGTTGCCTACTCATATTCCATGAACTATCCGCTGCCTTTGACTCCCTTCCTCACCATCAACTCCTAAGTAGACTCCACGAAATAGGGCTTAGAGGAACTACCCTAAATTGGTTCCGATCCTACTTAGATGGCAGAACCCAACAGGTCCGTATTGGTAATGATACCTCCCTCCCATTTATCCTAAAACAAGGTGTCCCCCAAGGTTCTAGTCTTTCAGCTCTCCTTTTCAATATTTTCCTCCAACCTGTTTGCAACATCTTCCAAAGCTATGACATTCAGTACCAATTATATGCTGATGACATGATGTGCTTTACCCCATTTAATCTCACCAACCCAGACTTTACTAAACTAAGTGATTGCCTATCCACCCTAAAATCTTGGCTATCCCAACACAACCTGCTAATTAATCAAGCCAAGACTGAAGTTCTACAGGTGTTTTCCAATACCTCTTACACCCCACCTCCAACAATTACTATTGGAGATTTCACTCTTACTATAAAAAACCAAGTAAAATATCTTGGAATTATCCTTGATCAGAACCTCTCCTTCACCAATCAAATAAAGAGAACTACCAATATAATATATGCAAAGCTTCGTACTCTTTGGAACCTCAAACCCCTCTTAAGCCCTAACTCCTTTTGTTCTGTCTGTCAGGCCCTCACAACCCCATCCCTTGATTACTGTAACCTTATCTATCATGGCCTTCCCAATAACGCAATACAACCACTCCAACTAGCCCAGAACACGATTGCATGACTTATAACTAACAACCCTAGGCAATCTCACATCACCCCAGTCCTATATGATCTCCACTGGCTCCCCATCCATTACAGGATTAAATTCAAAGTGCTTACCCTTATACATAAAATCACCTCCAATGAGTCAGCTCCATGTCTTTCCCCACTCCTTCCCTTCTCCACTAACACTAGAACCCGTCGTTCTATTACCAAAAACCTCCTGACTATCCCAACAACCAAAAGATATTGTAAACAATCTACCAGTAACAGGGCCTTCTCCCTCTATGCTCCATCCCTATAGAACTGCCTTCCTCATCAGCTGCGGAACTCTCCAACCCACTCTGAGTTCCGAAAGAAGTTAAAAACTCTTCTTTTCCTTGAACATTTTTCCCTCCCGCCTTAGTAACCAACTTTCTACTGCAACTTCCCAGCTCATGCCCTCTCTAATCCTATCATGCAGCCATCTGGTATCCTGGTATATACCTCTGTAAATAGTTGTTCCTTGTTATTGTAATTAGTTCTCCTGTTACCCATTATATCTGTTACTTTGTTCTATGTAAACAGTTGAAACACACTGTCTTAATTGTTTTATGTAAACCGTCTTGATTTGTAGAAAGACGGTATATAAAATCTGTTAAAAAATAAATAAATAATCTGAGAGCGCACACACGTTTACATAAAATAGGCACCATTTTGTTACTTGGATATACAGGGTGGCCCAAAAAAAGTGAGAACATCTTGTAGCATATAATTTATTTAAAAATTCAAAAAGACAGATGTAACGATTGACAAATTTAAAAAAAACAAAGTTGGTGACCGGAAATTGTCAAAATAAAGACGTTATATTGCTAAAAAATGGTAAATAAGTAAACTATTTAAGCCTTTAATTTACGAGATGTTCTCACTTTTTTTGGGCCACCCTGTAGATGCCCTCTTATAAAATTATCCCCACAGTAGCTGAATTTTGTTGCTGAACATGTACATTTGTCTTTCACTCTAACTTTACCCCAAACTACTCTCATTTTTAAATGTACAACCATTTTCTGAATAAAAAGGACAAAGCTATATATAGATCTGGCCCGGAGTTAACAAAAAACATTCTTGTGCAGTTCACTGCCACCACAAACTACATAAAGTGTTAATGAATATTGTTCTGCCAGTGTTTTAGGATGCAGGGAAATACAGACAAACCACTGAAGTTCTGCAGACATGTAGTTTGTAAATTTTGTTGCAATTAACATAAGTGAAATATAGATATTTCCTTTTAATTATTTTGCTCCTCCAACTTCAGAAAGTACATGCAACTTAAATTTGTAGAATATATATTGCTAACAAACAAAGAAGTCACCGTTGCAACAAAATCCTGGTAGTCAGTCATTGGTCAGAAAGCTGTTATGACATATCCGCCCACTATTTACACAAACCCAAAACTCACTGAACTGGCACAAAAATAGGATCCAAAGTCCTTCTCTACTGACTTTGCTCTTGCAATGCTGGCCATCTGTCATTTTAAAGGACTGAAAAAGCTCCCGGTAGCAGGGTTTAACACTTGGTGCAGAATGGAAGCAATGAAGGCCACTGGAAAGCAGCTACCAAGAGTTTATGTGACCAGACGAGTTCCACCAGAAGGGATGAAGATACTCCAGGAGTCTGGAATGTGAGTCACTCTTATATTTAATGAAAGTGCATTGCTAGAAAAAAAGAAAATAGATCATTAGACCGTCCTTTATTTCATTTTGGGGCATGTTTACTAAAGCATGCTAACAAGGTAGCGTAGGGTTAGCATGCAGCGACAGCACACATTAAGTAGCCAGGGTTTCACACTAAAAACCTCGCGCTACCTTAGCAGCGTACAATAGAATGGAGACTGGGAAAGACAGGGCGATCCCACCACGGTGGAGCAAACATGGGCATTTGTAGCCTATTCTACCTGCGCTCGGGACATGTATTGCAGGTGCAACTAAGGCCACCTCAGTGGATGGTGTTTGTTGCCCCTGTGGCTGATTTACTGGGTGAAGTACAGTAAATGCCAGAGGATGTCTGTACTCATCCCCCTGCAGGTAGTGCACAGCTAGTAGTGTAGCCCACAAGCATGTTACCGGTGTAGGTCTAGTAAACATGCCCTTTTATTTCACAAACTGTATTGCATAATGGAGTACAAAATAAATATCATAACAAAATAAAATCAGAATTAATTATGAACCTAACAAGTGCGGAAACCATGCAGAACAGGGCTCATATAATTCTTTCCAAGTGCTCTGCGCATAGCTCCCAAAGAGGCCCCACACCTCACCTACTTAAATGAGCGAATGAGGTACTGGCTCGGGACACCACACACAAGGGTACCTGAAGTCTGCCTCATTGGCAATCACAGGAGCAGGACCAGTGCAAGGACTGGAGGCGCCTTAGGCAGGCCTTCCATCCTTCCACCCCCTCCCCCCCACGTCCATTCCCCGCCACTCCCGCCACTGCCGCCCCTCTCCAAGACCAACAGCTGTGGCCATTGCCCCTGAAACCATGACACAGTACATACCTTCCATCTCTTGGGCTGCATCACGGTTTCATTCTGCCCCATCTGCCGTTTTGGCCACCTTCCACTGCAGACTTCTGGTTTATACAAAACCGGAAGTCTGGGGTGGAAGCAGCAAATTGGGCAGTCCTGAAGATGGAAGGTAGGTGCTGAGTCGCAGTTTCAGGGACAATTATCATCGCTGTCAGCCACAGAGAAGGGCACCAGCAGGGGCAATGGGCAGCTGCAGGCACCCCCAGAGGGCCAGCTAGTTCACTTAATGGTAGAGCCGGCCCTGCATGGGAGCATTTTCCTTTTCTCCTATGGCTGTGTGAAGCCATTGCTGCTGCTGCTAGCTCGTAGTACTTCTAAAAGTGAAACAGGGCCACTTCCTGTCTTGTGCAAGAGATAGGAAGCAGCTCTGTTTTACTTCTAGGGACTCGATGGTGCTGGAAGCTGCAGCTTAGCATAGCTACAGGAGCGAAGAAAAATGCTACTTTGGCTATGCATTAATGCAGCTGTGGACCTGGCAGGAAAGGCTGGGTGTGATGCTGGGTGGGGAGAGGACTTGAACTGAAGGATGACTGCTACTGGGGAGCTAGGACTGCAAATGAGCTGAGGCTGGGACAGATGGGGGGACTGGAAGGGAGATGATGCTGAGAGGGACTGGGACTGGAAGACGAATGCTGGGAGGTGTCTGAACTATAAGGGAGCTGATGCTGGTATGGGACTGGAAGACGAATGCTGGGAGGGTCTGAACTATAAGGGAGCTGATGCTGGTATAGACTGAGATTGGAAGAGAGCTGATGCTGGGAGCGGCTGGGATTGTAAGGGAGTTTATGCTGGGAGAGGATTGGAAGGAGGTGATGCTAAGGCTGGGGGCTGAAAAGGGTGTGATGCTGTAATAAGGGTGGAGAGAAAGAAGCATAAGCTGGAAGAGTGAGCATGGACAAGGGAACAGATTAAGAACATTGGTTCAAGCATTGATATCCTGGGTCCCTTCTTAATAATGGTTTATGGACCTTTCCTCCAGGAACTTGTCCAAACCTTTTTTAAACCCAGCTACACTAACAGCCTTTACTACATCCTCCAGTAACAAATTCCAGAGTTTGATTACACGTTGAGTGAAAAAATATTTTCTTTTATTAGTCTTAAATAGTTTACCCTGTAGCTTCATTGCATGTCCCCTAGTCTTTCTATATTCTGATAAGGTAAACAATCGATCTACGTTTACCCGTTCCACTCCGTTCATTAATTTATAGACTTCTATCATATCTCCCCTCAGCTGTCTCTTTTCCAGGTTAAAGAGCCCTAACCTTTTTAGCCTTTCTTCATAGGAGTATCCTTCCATCCCCTTTACCATTTTGGTGGCTCTTCTCTGAACCTTTTCTAAAATCGCTATATCCTTTTTAAGATACGGCGACCAGAATTGCACACAATATTCAAGGTGCGGTCTCACCATGGAACGATATAGAGGCATTATAATATCTTTTGTTTTATTTTCCATTCCTTTCCTTATCATACCTAGCATTCTATTTGCTCTCTTGGCCGCTGCTGCACACTGGGCCGAGGGTTTTAACATGGTATCCACAATGACGCCTAAATCTTTTTCCTGGGTGGTGGTTCCTAATGTGGAACCTTGCATCGTGTAACCATAGTTTGGGTTGTTCTTCCCTAGGTGCATAACCTTGCACTTGTCCACATTAAATTTCATCTGCCATTTTGATGCCCAGTCTTCCAATTTATCAAGATCCTCTTGAAATTTTCCACAATCCTCTTTTGTTTTAACAACTTTAAATAGTTTTGTGTCATCTGCAAATTTGATAACCTCACTCGTTATTCCACTTTCCAGGTCATTTATGAATATGTCAAAAAGCAGCGGACCCAGCACAGATCCCTGGGGTACACCACTATTCACCTTTCTCCATTGGGAAAATTGGCCATTTAGCCCTACCCTCTGCTTTCTATCTTTTAACCAGTTCCTGATCCACAATAGTACACTGCCTCCTATCCCATGACTCTTTAGTTTGCCAAAAGTCTCTGATGAGGGACCTTGTCAAAGGCTTTCTGAAAGTCCAGATACACAATATCAACTGACTCACCTTTATCCACCTGATTATTCACTCCTTCAAAAAAAAAATTTGTGTGGGAAAGAAGAAACTAGGACAAACAGAGGGAAAGATTCAGATGGAGGAGCATAAGAAGGGATGGCTGTGGTAAGGTGGAGACAGAGATTTTGGGTTATGAGTGAGAAGGAATATATTGGAGTGGGGGTGAGGAGAGAACTGGGGTGAAAGAGAGACGATGATGGGCTGGAAGGGGGATAAGAGAAATGTCATTTAACTCACATTAATGTTTAGTAAACATCCACCTAAGTCATTGCTGGGACAAAAATTAGCTTGCGAAGGGCTCCTTTGGAAGTGGCCCCATGATCACCAAATAAATTTAAAAATAAATAAATTGAATGTATGCAAATGAGGCATAGTGGCTATGGAGTCTATTCTGTAATGCAAATAGTGAGGATGGATGCCCCTTTGGGATGTCCATCCCCGCTTTTTGCTCCCCTTCCATCCCCGGCAGAAGCCTCCCCAAATGAACAATGAGTTTGTACGGGAAGACTTAGTCGGGGGCATTCTGGAGGTGGAGCGAGACCGGGTCAAGGGTGGTCCGTGACCCCAGATGTACAGGGCCAATTGTGGGGTCGGCAGACTGGACGTAGGACTTATTCCACCTTGGAGGTGGAATAAGTCGCCCTGGATGTTGGGGGATGGCAGGCCTGGGCAGTGCCAGTGAAGCAAGGGGGTTAAGGGGGTTCTCCACAGCCTGACCCTGGCCATGGAAAGCCAGATCAGATCGGGCTTTAGGGAAAGGCGGCCTGGGATTATGGCTCCTGAATAGAGCCATGATACCATTGCAATGGGACACCATGGCACCATGGCTCCATTCAGGACTGAGTTAGCCAGCCATGGGTCCATACGTGAAGTCCGATCAGAATCGGGTCCCGACCTGCACATTCAGACCCTAGACCCAATTCTGATCCCATGGGGCACATCTAGCCCTCGCGGGATCAGAATTGGGTTTATCTCTGTGTGTCCCAATTCAGATCGGGCACACAGGGGCCTGGGCACAAATAGTATGCAAATGTAGTTTTTGCCACCCCTGTCTGAACGCACATGGGTGTGTGCATGTGCACATTTGTGTAGTCCTATAGCATGTGACTGGCAAGTGGGAAGGATGAGGCAGTTTGAATAGTGTGGTAATTGAACATTTTGTTTCTTACAGAATAATAATGTGACATTAAGTATGATAATATGTAAAAACATTATTTATTACTATCAGATTTCAAAGAAAAGATTTTACAGGTTAATCACAGAGAGCTACTTTCCCAAGGTGACAAGTACATGGCCACCATTAGCAAACTGCATTGTTCAGTCACTAGGTGTTATAATACTTAGCAATCATTAAGAAGGTAATATGGGGCAATAACTAGAATTCCCAATAGATTTAAAATTAAGAAGATGAAAATATGTCAGAATCAGTAAGAGTCAGAAGATAACTGTGTGGCAACATGAGGGGGAGAGCAAGGTAAACAAAGGCCACATATATGCTTTCTGTGTCCTTGTGTGTGTTGGTCTGTGTCATATCGTGTGCATGTGTATTGGTCTGTGTTATGTTGTGTGTGTGTGCATGTGTGTGTTGGTCTATGTCATGTTGTTTGTGTTTGTATGTGTGTATGTGTTGGTCTGTATTGTGTCTGTGTGTGTGTTGGTCTGCGTCATATTTGTGTATGTGTGTATTGGTCTGTGTTATGTTGTGCATGTGTTGGTCTGTGTTGTGTGTGTGTGTTGGTCTGTGTCATGTTTTGTGTGTGTGTATAGGTCTGTGTCATGCTGTGTGTGTGTGTGGGGGTTCTCTGTCATGATGTGTGTGTGGGTTGGTCTGTGTCATGTTTTGTTTATGTGTGTATATTGGTCTGTGTCATATTTTGTGTGTGTGTGTGTGTATTGGTCTGTGTCATGTTGTGCATGTGTGTTGGTCTGTGTCATGTTTTGTGTGTATGTATAGGTCTGTATCATGTTGTATGTGTGTGTTGGTCTGTGTTATGTGGTAAGTGTGTTGTCTGTGCCACATTGTGTTTGTATGTGCATGTGTGTGTGTGTGTTGCTCTGTGCCATCTTGTGTGTGTGTGTGTTTGTCTGTGTCATGTTGTGTATGTGTTTGTCTGTGTCATATTGTTTGTGTTTGTATGTGTGTGTGTGTTGGTCTGTGTTATGTATGTGTGCATGTACTGGTCTGTGTCATGTGGTGTGTGTGTTGGTCTGTGTCATCTTGTATGTGTGTGTGTGTGTGTTATGGTCTGTGTCATGTGGTGTGTGTGTGTTGGTCTGTGCCATCTTGTGTGTATGTGGGTGTGTTGGTCTGTGTCACATTGTGTTTGTTTGTATGTGTGTGTGTTGGTCTGTGTTGTGTGTGTGCATGTGTGTTGGTCTGTGTTGGTCTGTGTCATGTTGTGCATGTGTTGATCTGTGTCATATTTTGTGTGAGTGTATAAGTCTGTGTCATGTTGTATGTGTGTGTTGGTCTGTGTCATGTAGTAAATGTGTTGTCTGTGTCACAATGTGTTTGTATTTGCATGTGTGTGTGCATGCGTGTGCATGTGTACTGGTTTGTGTCATGTCATGTATGTTGCTCTGTGTCATCTTGTGTGTATGTGTTTGTCTGTGTCATGTCATTTGTGTTTGTATGTGTGTGTGGTGGTCTGTGTTATGTATGTGTGGTTGGTCTGTGTCATATTGTGTGTGCATATATTAGTCTGTCATATTGTGTGTGTGTGTGTGTATGTTGGTCTGTGTCATATTGTGTGTGTGTGTGTATATGTGTGTTTTGGTTTGTGTCATGTGGTGTGTGTTTTGGTCTGTGTCACATTCTGTTTGTATGTGTGTGTGTTGGTCTATGTTGTGTGTGTGTGTATGTGTGTATTGGTCTGTGTTATGTTCTGTGTGTGTTGATCTGTATCATGTTGTCTGTGTGTGTGTCAGTCTGTGGTGTGTGTGTGTGTGTTTGTGTCATGTTGTGTGTCTGTGTGTGTATTGGTCTGTGTCACATTGTGTGTGTGTGTGTGCGTGTGTGTGTATGTTGGTCTATGTTGTGTGTGGGTTGGTTTGTGTCATGTTTTGTGTGTGCATGTGTGTGTGCATTGGTCTGTATCATATTGTGTGTGTGTTGGTCTGTGTCATGTGTGTGTGTGTGTGTGTTGGTTTGTGTCGTGTGAGTATGTGTGTGTGTGTATGTGTTGTTCTGTGTCATTTGTGTTGGTCTGTGTCATGTCATGTTATGTTTGTGTGTGTGTGTGTCTGTTTTGGTCTGGGTCATGATGTGTGAGTGTTAATGCCTTTTAGGATAAAGTATCTAGCCCTGATTTCATTTCTTAAATGTTCCAAGTTATTTTGCCCACAGATAGACATTCAATTCCCACGATTACATGGCCCTACTTCTCATTATCCACTCCTTACTATCCTTAATCATTTTGTCTTCTATATTATTATCTGCACTTGAGTTTCATCATTTTCTTCCTCTCATTCAGTCATCTCCACTCTCATTGAGGGAACCTCACTCCTGCTTCCATCGTGCTGCTCCTCTCTCCCCCATTCTCTCCTACTCCTTCTCTCATTTGGAGATGTCAATCCCAACCCGGGCCCCACCAAGACTTTGTTCACATTCCCAGGGCAGGTCAATGCGTAACCATACTAAACTAGTTCAGATCCCTCTCCTTCCCCCACTTCTCTCCCTTGTTCATGCGCATTGTGGAATGCACATTCTGTCTCCAATAAACGTCTTCATTCATGATCTCTTTATCTCTAATACTCCACATCTCCTGACTCTTGCAGAAACTTGGCTGCTCCCTGAAGATTCAGCTTCAGTCACTGCCCACTGTTACAGCTTCTGTCAGTGCCCTATTTTCCCATACACTTTGGCCCATTGGCCGTGGTGGTGGTGTTGGGTTCCTACTCTCTCATTTCTGCCATTTCCAGCCCCTCCTTCTGCTTCCATCTAATTCCTTTGCTTCCTTTGAAGTCCATGCTATCTGCCTAGTTTCTTCACAACCTCTCTGGGTAGTTGTCCATTTATCAAACCCCCTTCCCCCCCAAGAAGCCCACCTCTACCTTTCTCACTGACATTGACTCCTGGCTCTCCTCCTTTCTGGATGCATCTTCCCCTTCCCCTTCCCCTTATTCTTAGGGATTTTAACATTCACCTTGATGATCCTTCTGAGCCTTATACCTTAAAGCTCCTTTCCTTAACCTCCTCATTAAACCTCCAGTTGTCCTCTACCATTCCTACTCACAAGCATGGCCACTGCCTTGACATCATCTTCTCCTCCAACTGCTCATCCTCGAACTTCTCCACCTCATTTCTGTCCTTATCTGTCAATTGCCTGTTAACCTTCATCCTGTACGACCCCCCATTTTGGCCTCACCCAGTCTCCAGCAAATGTTTAGGAATCTTCATGCTATTAACCTTTCAACTCTCTCCACTGTTGTCTTATCACCACAATGTCATCTGAGTCCATTGATGGGGCAGTATCAATCTATAACATTATATTCTCTCCTCTGCTCTGGATGCACTTGCTTCTCCCATTCCATGCCCTCTGAGGCATACTGTACCTTAACCCTGGCTGTCCTCAACAACCCACTACCTACGTTCCTTTGCCCACTCAGCTGAGCACCTTTGACTTAAATCACGTACCCTTGCTGGCTACCTACATTTCACATTCTCTTTCTAGTCAGCCATAGCACTCGCCAAGCAAGAGTACCATCTAACTTTCTTGCCTCTGACCCTCGCTGTCTCTTTGATATGCTCAACTCTCCCCTCAAGACCCTTCTTCCCCCAATCCTTCTTTCACTATCTGCCCAGACCTTGGCTGACTACTTCCATGACAAAGTCCAGAAGATTAGCCTTGAATTCTCTGCGGAGTCACCTCCACCTCATCTTCCCCCTCTTCAATCCCAAATCCTTCCCTCACCTTTGGTTACCCTTTCTTCCTTTTCTGAGAAGGAAACTGCAAATCTTCTCTCCTCCTCCAAATGACTATCTGCTCTTCTGATCCCATTCCCATCCATCTACTAAGTTCTACCTCTTCCACCATCATCCCTTCCATCTGTCATATCCTTAACCTATCGCTTTCTACTTCAACTGTTCCTGTGGCTTTCAAACATGCTGTGGTTACAGCTCTCCTCCAAAAGCCTTCCTAAATCCTACCTGTCCATGCAGTTATTGGCCTATCTCTCTCCTCCCCTTTGCTTCAAAATGACTTGAATGAGTGGTTCACCGCTGCTGTCTTGACTTTCTTTCTTCACAAGCCCTTCTGAACCTACTGCAGTCTGACTTTTCTTCCCTACACTCCACAGAAACAACTCTTGCCAAAGTCTCCAGTGACTTGTTCCTTGCCAAATCCAAATGTTTCTACTCAATTCTCATCCTTCTTGACTTTTCTGCTGCCTTTGACGCAGTTGATCACCAGCTTCACCGCGATACCCTGTCCTCACTTGGATTTAGGGGTTTTGTTCTGTCCTGGTTTTCTTCTTATCTCTCCCATTGCACTTGTATGTTCTGGTGGATCCTCCTCTACCGCCATCCTGCTTTCAGTTGGTGTACCTCGGGGCTCTGTCTTGGGACCTCTCCTTTTCTCTCTCTACATTCAGTCCCTTGGTGCACTTATTTCTTCCCATGGTTTTCAGTACCATCTTTATGCTGACAACTCTCAGATCTACCTTTATGTGCTTGAAATCTCTCCAGTAATCCAGGCCTGGATCTCTGCCTGCTTATCTGACATTGCTGCCTGGATGTCTCACCGGCATCTGAAACTGAACATCGCCAAAACTGAGCTCCTTATCTTTTCCCCTAAACCCACCTCCCCTCTCTATTTCTGTGGATAACACTACACTGCTCTCTGTTTTCTCAGCTTGCAACCTTGGGGTCAGCTTTGACTCTGCTTTTTTTTCTTCACACATCCACCAGATAGCTAAAACCTGTTGCTTTTTTCTCTATAACTTTGGCAAAACGTATCTCTTCCTTTCTACACACACTACTAAGACCCTCATCCACTCACTAGCCACCTCCGATCTTGACTATTGTAACCTGCTCCTCACTGGTTTCCCTCTGAATCATCTTTCTCCCCTTCAGCCAGTTCAAAACTCAGCTGCAAGGCTTATCTTCCTCCAGTGCTGCTATGCTCATGTAACTTCTCTTCTCAAGTCACTACACTGGATCCCTATCCATTTCCACATCCAGTTCAAACTTCTCCTACTGACCAACAAGTGCAATCATTCTGCAGCTCCTCACTACCTTTCCTCTGTTATCTCACTCTACACTCCTTCTTATGAATTCCACTCCTCTGGCAGATCCCTTTTATCTGTCCCTTTCTCTGCCACTGCCAACTCCAAACTTCATCCATTCCACCTTGCTGCTCCATATACCTGAAGAAACTACCTGAGTTGGTGCATCAGGCTTCCTCTCTGGCGCTTTCAAATCCAGGCTAAAAACCCACCTCTGAGGCTGCTTTTAGATCCTGATGCCCCTCACTCTCTCGTTCACTACTTATGTGTATCATACCATACTCTGGCCCCCAGTTTTGTGATTTGTTTTCATCTTGATTAGAATGTAAGCTCTGATGATCAAGGACTGTGTCCTACATCTTTATGTACAGTGCTGCGTATGCCTTGTAGTGCTAAACAAATGATTAATACCATGTTTCCTGGATTATAAGATGTGTTTTTTTATATCGAGAAAGGATGATTCGACCTATAAGCGAAGTGACTTATCTAATTTATGCGGCTTTAAACAGCTTTACTGTACGTGATACAGAATAACTCTGATGTGGAATGATGTAGAATGAGCTGCTATGTTGTTATGCACTTTATTCATGAGTGTTATTGGAAAGTGAGAGTGAAACAGAATAAATTCAGGCTTTAAAAAAAACAGCAATGTTTTCTTGCTCTTTATTCTTAGAACCTATGACTTATATAGTGGGGCGACTTATACTATGATTTCACTGGCAAAATGCCTCATTTTGGCCTCTGTGACTTATACTCAGGAGTAACTCAGGAAATTGGTAGTAGCAGTAGTACATTCTCATCCCCTTGTGTACAATTTCTTTCCAACATTCCATTGGGTTAGGGAAAAATAAGAACTTTACTGAAAAGTTTCTCTAACATGAATAATGTGTCACACTATATATTTTTGTGGTATCCATATTGCAAAAATGAAACAGTAAATTAGTGAATCTGTGTTGCAGTGATCACTCTCAAGGATCTTTTCTGTTCGCTCCTGGACCTTAGGGTTGTCCAGGGCAAAATGATGTTTCCTTCTATTTGCCCAGGATTACTATCAGTAATTTGGATCTACTGCTTGATTTCAGCTGATATTCCTCTCTCCTTTTCTCATGAATGTATCAAGATTGTATCTCCTCTGACTCTGCTGGCTGAACACCTGATGGCTAGCTCTGTCTTCTCTTCACAAATGGCATTGAAGGAGCATCTACTCTTCTCTAAAGGTTTATGCTATTTGGCACTTTACTTCTCAAGCTGAGTGATACACAGATGAATTTAAATGTCCCCAACCACTACAAGGCAAGTTTAATCACAGAACACAAAACTCCCCGTCAACCACCTCCCCTCCACAAGGGACAAAAGCTGGGAATCAGGGAAGCTAGAGTTCAAATCCCACTGACAAATCTCTTAACCTTCCATTCCAACACAATTCAGAAAGGCTCTCAAATTCCATTTATTTACTCAGTACTACTAGATTAACCCAGCCCCTACATAATTGCCTCTCCCTTACCTCCTCAAGTTAACATATCAACCCTATCGTACACATGTACACCCTAAATTCTCAGCACTCGATCTCATTGTACATATGTAATTAGTTCAGTTTGCATTCCCTGTGTTATCCAAGTTGTTACTCCTGTTCTCTGTAAAGCATAAACATGTTATCCAAGTTGTTACTCCTGTTCTATGTGAAGCCAAGCAGTTTGTTATGGTCATTTTGTTGTATGTAAACCGCGCTGACAATAGTGCGGTATATAAGAAATTGTAATAAATAAATAAATAAATAATAATAAAATAAATAAATTCTCTCAAGTACAAATGTCAGGACATTTTTACTAAAGGTTCATCTTCTTCTTTAATCCTTAACTGGCATTTGCAGAGCAGGTCATCCTCTCAACCAATATGCTGCTGTAGGTGCCATTGGATTCAATGTGTTGTTCACAATACACTTGGCAATTAGTGGCAATATTTCTGGCTTCATCGATGGTCAGTCGCTGGTTCCTTAGGTCTTCCTTGATGTATTTGAGCCACGCTTTATGTGCTGCTCATTGAATCCTCCAGTGCACTAGAGGAGTTTGTATGGCAGCCGACTGGTGTTCATTCTGTAAACATGGCCAAACCATCGGAGTCTGCGTTTTTGGATTTGTTCTTCGACTGAAGGCTGATGGTCGCACCTTGTCTGAATTGTTTCATTTTGATGGTGATCATGAACAGAGACACCAAAAATATGTCTCAGGCATCACATTTGAAAGACCTCAAGCTTGTTCATGTCAGGTTTGAGCAGAGTCATGTTTCCCATCTGTACAGGAGAGTTGGCAGGATCAGTGTTCGGAACAGGTGAATTTTGGTCTTGGTGGAGATATTGGCCTTCTTTCAGAGGCACCATTTGAGTGAGGTGAATGCTACTGTTGCCTGGCCAATCCTGCTGTGGACATTGGTGGTGGATGCCAGCTTCTTGTCCTGCGCCAGCAATCCCAGGTATTTGAATTCTGGGACCTGCTTGATTTGGATTCCATCGAAGTGAACATTGGCCTGTGATCCATCTGTGGTCATAACTTTGGTCTTGTCCACATTGATTCTTAGGCATAAGATTGTGCGATTTGAGCAATGTGCTAAAGGATGTCTTAAGGATGTCGGTGGCCTCTGCATCCATGTCAGCAAATATGGCACTGCTGTCTGCAAACATCAAGTCAGTCAGGAAGTTGTTCATGTCATACTGGACCCCGCATCTGTCCTCTTATGTTTTCCTCATAATGGCGTCAATCATTATGTTGAAAAGCAGAGGTGAGGGGAAATCACCCTGGTGGACTCCAGTTTGGATAGGAAATTCCTTAGATAGTTAACTACAAGTTAACACATTAATGAAAATTATGTGGTAGCACTTAATATGCATTAACTTTCATTAACACATGTTAAACTTTAGTAAACATGCCCCTTCGATTGAAAATACCTGCTGAACCTGAATAAAACTACTACTAGAAAGGGGCGAGCTAAATACTGTGGCAAGGAGGCCTATCCGGAGTCTGGGGGAGGACAAAGAGACAGGGAATTCACCCTAGTAAAGGGCCCCCTTTCACCAAATCAGGGTAGGAAAGCCATAAACACCTCCAGGAATCAGAAAACATCCACGTGGACCACATTTCATGCTCCCCCTAGTGGAATGAAGGGGAGAGGATACAAGGCTCAGAACCCTTTAGGCAGTGAATGCTTCAAGCACTCAGGTGTCCGGAGTCAGGCTGATTGCTGTCACCTGAGTAGGGTGGGGTTGGAGCTAGAGCCCTGGAAGTATAAACCCAGAGCAGAGTATGACTTGGAGAGGAGTGCTATTTGGCATGTAGCACGGCTGCAGGAGAGTTTGGAGCCAGGAACAAGAGAGACTCCAAGATCCCCCAGGAGGCTGTTAGCTGAGCATGCTGAGCAGGATGGGGAGTCAGAGCCTATACAGCTGAGAGAGCCCGAGGTGAAGCTGATTGAGGAGGACACACCCATGGACTGTTCCTTGTGCCAAGCTGTAAACCTGGGGAACATAGAGAAAGCAAGCCAGTCCTGAGAGAAGGTTATCCAGGAAAAGGGTACCCTTATTCTATAGGCAGGGTGGCTGTGTATCCCTTGTGTTTATAAAGGGGAAGTTTACCACAGACTTTAAATGTGATTTTTGTTTGATGCTTTAGCCAGCAAGGCTGAGAAGGAAATATAATAAGCTTGCTGGTAAAGACTGTGTATCCTGCAATAGAGAGAACCTTTAAAACTGCAATTTGTGCTTGGATATGTTTTGGACAATTTTTGCTTAAAAGAATCCTGAACCAACAATCCTATGAGTGGTATGACCGAACCATTGTGTATATAAAAATAATAAATTTCTGTCATTTGCCTTACCTACTTGAGCCTGACTACAGCTTTCTGCATGTTGCACTACATTTCCGAGAGGGCATTGCAGGGAAATAGTTTTAAAAAAAGCTGAAAAAGCATACAACAGAAAGTTCCTCTAAAAATCCACATCCCTCTAACCTAGAGGTGAGTGGTGGTGGCGTGACAGTGGTGTAGTTGCGAGGATTTTCTACCACTCAGGATTTTCTACCATCCAGGATATACACTTACAAGAGTGATAGCACAGAAGGTTGGCGGAAAAGACGACGTTTTTTTCTTCGAGAGTCAACACAGGAGTAAGGTATCGCCGGAGATGGATCTGAAAGTGCTGGTGCAATGGATGGCCACTCAATTTCAATGCCAGCAGGAGTTGGCCCAGCTAGCACAGGAGAATGCGGCGGCGGCTATGAGGGAGCAGCAAAAGCCTGTCCTGGACTTAGTGGAAACCCTTATTACTTCCCAGAGGCAAGGAAGTGGAGGAACACTAACCCCGGAGGGACCAGCAATGCCGCGAATGGACAATCTAGCAGGCCCACACACCAGCGGGGCATTTAATTTTGGAAAACTTTCTCCTGATGATGACATAGATGACTTCTTGGAGTCATTTGAGAGGGTGGCTCATGCCGTGGGTTGGCCAGATAGCCAGTGAGCAGTGCGATTGGCAACCTCCTTAACAGGAGAAGCACTAGCCGCATATAGGACTATGCCAGCTGCCCAGGCCATGGACTATAATGCAGTAAAAAATGCAATTAGAGACCGATTAGGGTTAACGAAAATGTTGTATCACCGTATGTTTAGAGCCACGGTCTTAAAGGCCGGAGAGACACCTAGGGCCTTAAGCCAGAGAATTCAAGGTTTAGCTTTAAAGTGGCTAGCCCCGGAAGGGAAAACTATGGATACGGTGGTGGATATGGTGATATTGGAGCAATTTATGGCTGCAGTACTAAAAAGGGTACAATCTTTTCTGATTCAGCAAAACTGCCAGAGCACGGGAGAGGCAACCCTTTTGGCGGAGCGCTACATGGAAGCTGAATTGGCGTTTCTCCCAAAGGCGGGCCCTCCAAAAGTAGCGGCAGAGGCCAGTTTTGATTTATCAAAAAAGAAACAGGGAAACAATGTAAAATGTCTTAAAACTTGTGTGTCTACTCATGAGGGTAAGTGAGCTGAGAAAAAATGCTATCATTGTGGGGAGATGGGACATCTGCAGAGGCGATGCAAAGCCCGCATTGGGTTAACTGGTACCAATGTGAAACATCTAGGAGAGGGATTTCTCTTAAATGTTAACATACAGGGGGTCACTACCCATGCTCTGCTCGACTCTGGGGCCGACAAAAGCATGGTGTCAGAAAAGCTTTGGCAGGCAATTGAGGCCCAGGATGAGTCTCGCCAGAGGAGGCCAGAAGGGCAGGTGCAAAATAGGTGCATACATGGAGCTGCCTCTTTCTACCCTGTGTACAGAGTGGTGATAAAAGGGTTGGGGGTGCAGAAAGAAGTTCTTGTGGCAGTGGTTCCAAAACTACCCTATCATTTATTATTGGGAAGGGATTGGCCCCAATTTAGGGAAGGATTACAAAAAGACCTAAAGCAGAAGGTCGGGTTTGTGTCCACCCGGTCTCAGACCCAGGCCCGAAGGGACGGGTCCCCTGAGGATTATCTGAGTGTTTTACCCTCACCTGATGACCTGGAGAACCCTCCATCTTCTAGAATCAAGAAGGAGAGGACTGTTAAACGCCGCGAGAGGCGGTGTAGGGCTCGGGGAAGGGCTGAGATAGTGTATGGCCAAGGGTTACCCTGGGTATCTGCCGAGTTGGTGGAAAAGTTCCCGTCCTTCCCTAAGGAACAACAGGCAGACCCAGCACTTACCCGGGCATTTGAGTATGCCCAGGTAGCGTGAGATGCCCTTCCTAGATTTCTTTTGGACAAAGGGGTATTATACAGGGAGAGTAGCGAGCCCCGGACAGGGACGGTCAGGAAACAGTTGGTGGTGCCCGCAGTCTTTAAGTGTTTGGTCATAAGGCTGGCCCATGACCATCCAGTTGGCAGCCACAAAGGGGTGCAGGGAGCCCTGGACCACATTCTTGTACGTTTTTACTGGCCCGGGATCTTTAGAGAAACCACCCGGTTTTGCGCTGCCTGCCCCTCGTGTCAGCGGGTCGCGGCTACTTGGCCTCCAATAGTACCCATGATCCCAACTCCCATAATTTCTGACCCTATCGGACGAATTGCCATGGACATAGTTGTGCCACTGATAAAACACCCCGTGGGTTCCAGTATATTCTCGTTATGGTGGATCTAGTCACCAGATTTCCATGGGCAGTCCCGTTACGCAACATTTCTGCCAAAACAATAGCGTTAGAAGTGGTAAAACTATTTTGTGAAGTGGGTTTTCCCCGGGAAATATTAACGGACCGTGGGTCCAATTTTTTGTCTAAATACCTGGCACAGGTCTGGGACGCTTTCGGAGTGCAACATGTGGAAACGGCTGCCTATCACCCCCACTCTAATGGCCTGGTAGAAAGGCTAAATCAGACAATAAAACAGATGCTAAGATGAGGCTTAGACGGGAACATGGCAGAGTGGGATGGGTTGCTTAATTTTGTTCTGTACGCCTGCAGAGAGCGGGTACAGGCATTCCTGGGAGTATCCCCTTTTGAATTAATGTATGGTCGAGTCCCTCGGGGAGTCCTGGATATATTACGGGAACAATGGATAGAGCCCGAGAAGGAGGCTATGGGAGTCCCGCACTTTCTCCGAGATTTAAGAGGGCGGTTAAGTAGGATCACCCAAGTTGCTGAGGAGAATTTACGGGCTAGTCAAAGTCGCCAGAAAGAGCGATATGATCAAGATGCGAAACCCCGCCAGTTAGTTTTAGGAGAGAAAGTCCTAGTAATGGTAGCGGGCGCCGCCCCAATATATGAGTTCCAATGGAAGGGACCCTGGAAAGTCGTCAGACAAGTAGGCCCAGTATCCTATGAGGTAGAAAGTAGTAAGGGTCGTAGACAAATTTACCACATAAACGTGCTCAAACGCTGGCAGGAAAGATCTGGGGTGGCCGGTTTGTATAAGATAGAGCATCGAGCAGGGAAGCTACACCACAATGTAGATGCCTTATCCAGGATTACGGACTGTTCGGAGGAGCTTCAACAACCTCCGCCAGCCCGTAATATCTTTAGTGGCAAGGAGGCCTATCCGGAGTCTGGGGGAGGACAAAGAGACAGGGAATTCACCCTAGTAAAGGGCTCCCTTTCACCAAATCAGGGTAGGAAAGCCATAAACATCTCCAGGAATCAGAAAACTTCCACGTGGACCACATTTCATGCTCACCCTAGTGGAATGAAGGGGAGAGGATACAAGGCTCAGAACCCTTTAGGCAGTGAATGCTTCAAGCACTCAGGTGCCCGGAGTCAGGCTGATTGCCGTCACCTGAGTAGGGTGGAGTTGGAGCTAGAGCCCTGGAAGTACAAACCCAGAGCAGAGTATGACTTGGAGAGGAGAGGAGAAGCAGGAAGTCAGGCTGAGCAGAGCAAAGGAATGGAGCTTCCAGCTGGAGAGAGTGCTATTTGGCATGTAGCATGGCTGCAGGAGAGTTTGGAGCCAGGAACAAGAGAGACTCCAAGATCCCCTGGGAGGCTGTTAGCTGAGCATGCTGAGCAGGACAGGGAGTCAGAGCCTATGCAGCTGGGAGAGTCCGAGATGAAGCTGATTGAGGAGGACACACCCATGGACTGTTCCTCGTTCCAAGCTGTAAACCTGGGGAACGTAGAGAAAGCAAGCCAGTCCTGAGAGAAGGATATCCAGGAAAAAGATACCCTGATTCCACAGGCAGGGTGGCTGTGTATCCCTTGTGTTTATAAAGGGGAAGTTTACCACAGACTTTAAATGTGATTTTTGTTTGATGCTTTAGCCAGCAAGGCTGAGAGGGAAATATAATTAGCTTGCTGGTAAAGACTGTGTATCCTGCAATAGAGAGAACCTTTAAAACTGCATTTTGTGCTTGGATATGTTTTGGACAATTTTTGCTTCAAAGAATCCTGAACCAACATTCCTATGTGTGGTATGACCGAACCATTGTGTATATAAAAATAATAAATTTCTGTCATTTGCCTTACGTACTTGAGCCTGACTACAGCTTTCTGCATGGTGCACTCATACTGCTGGATAAGGACTACATTTCCGAGAGGGCATTGCAGGGAAATAGCTTTTAAAAAAGCTGAAAAAGCATACAGCGGAAAGTTCCTCTAAAAATCCACGCCCCTCTAACCTAGAGGCAAGTGGCGGTGGCGTGACAATGCAAATACAGACGAATTGTAGGCTTTCATTCAGTCTTGGGCAACTTCAGTCCTCTTTCTATAGGATAAAACCAATGGAGTAAGATCCCTTTTTAAACCAAAGAGACCAGCTTTCAAAGAATTTAGGAGCCTATCTTTGAGAGTTATGCTACTAAATTGGCTTCTTTCAAAATGTACTAGGGCTGAATTCGTACATTTATGCTCAAAATTTAGGACTTTGGTGAAATTTAAGAGCCAATTAAGTGGATAACAACTTGGACAGATTTAAAGAAGGGAAACAATTTAGGAGTTTAATACTAGTTTTGAGCACTAGACCCTTATATGGAGACGATGTCCAATATTCTGGCACAGATGCTTACAGAGCAGCCAGAAATCAGGTACTAATCAGTATTCTCTCATCAGATGCTTGGGAACAGGAGAAGCCTCTGAGCCTGCTGGCTTCTCTGAGCCTGTGGAGGGGGCGGTGTGACTCACAGTGCTGCAGCCACTGCTTGACATTCTCCTTGGTCTGGAATGCTATTTCCAGGTCTGTTTTGGGAGCGTTAGAGGGTTGCAGCCGGCAGGGTGTCCTTGGTGAGCATTTCAGCATCGAGGAAGCCATTCAAAGCTGCCGTCAAAGGTGGGGGATGTGAGCATCTGGCCATCCACATCAATCCTCATGTCAGAGTGGGTAGGATGTGGCAGGCCTTGAGCATGCAGGTGCACATGTGCAGATATTCAAAGTCCACCATTGACCATGACTTTAAAGCATTTTTTCAGGCTTGCCTAGTTAGTTGTGCTGGCACCCACCCCACAGTTGTTTCTGCCTCCTACAGAGGGAGGTTGGGGGAGAGATACAGTGGTGGTAGGGAGAATGGAAGCGGGAAAATAAAGGACACCCTGAGGAGGGATAAGAGGAGGAGGGGAAGCATGCAGGATACCTGGCAAGGAGAAAGGGAAAGGGGGAAATAGTGGATAGGTTGAAGGGGAAATGGAAAGGGGAGATGCTGGATACCTGGGAGGGCAGGGAGGAGAGAGATGCTTGTTACCTTCGGGCAGGGGAGGGGGGGGGGGGAGTTGGAAAGCAGATGCCGCACTATGGATGGGGTAGGGCAGGGCCCAGGGCTCAGGGCACACGGTCAACGTTTATTTATTTACGTGTTTATGTTTATTAACACTTTTTACATGCCTGAATACATCACTGAGTGAGTTACAAAAATATAAAAAACACTCATAACAAATATGACAAATAAAACATCAACAAAACAATTGCATATAACCCTTCCTCCCGTCCATAATTATAGACTATAAATCATCTTAAGAAGAGAGATGCCTTCAATTGTTTCCTAAAAACTAAATAATTTGTATTTGACAAATAGTTATTGGAATACCATAATTCAGGTCCTGCAATCAAAATAACCCATGCTCAAATCTGTTTTCTGTGAATTGAAAATTGTCCACGCAGCAGCATTTGTAATGAATTGTAAAGACTGCAATAGACCTAACAGAAAACCCAAGTAAATAATATTACAGTAGTCCAATACTGGCAATACTGTTAGTTGGACTACCTACAAAAACTATAGGAGTTAAATAACATTTGAATTCCTGACTTTTCACAACTTATGAAAAGCAGACTACACCACTCAAAACCTAGGAAAGAATTGAGAGTGGAGGGCCCGATATTTGAAAGGCATTTACACGGTTTACAGCCCAGTATTTTATTTTATTTATTTATTTATTTCTCTTATATACCGCGCTCTTCAATATCAGTGCGGTTTACATGGAACAATTATGTTTTACGGTGGGTTAACCGTAAAACTACAGATAAACAGGTAACTCAACTTGGATGGTCAAAAATTAATTTAACTATTTACACATATTTAAACATAGTATTATGTACATGATATACATTATATGAGAGAACATAGCATTATATTGTAAACCATGTAAACATACCATTATATTGTAAACCAGTAAACCATGTAAATGCCTTTAATAGGGATGTTCAATGGCACTTATAGCAGTAATGCCATGAATATCTCCTTCTAACTCCCCTACGTGCCTGTTAGCATCGGGATGTGTTGCGGGCATTCCAGAGTGGAGCAGAAGCAGAGACTGCTGCTAACCGGGTATCGGCGATATTGCACGACTACCGGTTAGCGATCTGCAGCTAAAACTAGGTTAGCTTTTGGCTCGCCTAGTTTTAGCTGCAAATGCTAACCGGGTAGCAGTGCAATATTGCCGCTACCCAGTTAGGCTCTGCAGTGGTTTCCTCTCTGTGCTAAACCCGGATATTCAATGCCATCGCTGCAGCATTCAATATCCAGTTTAGAGCCCTTCCAAAATGCACCTGGCTCAATATCAGCCCCGTAGAGTCCAGTATCACACAAAGATACTGAACCTCGCAACATAAATGAATGCCGTTCTGTGAAGCTTGGATTTAGCTCGGGTGCTTAAAAGATACCTGCGACGGACAAAGTCTTTTCGCAAGTCGGACAGGCTATTTATTCTGTTTGGGGGTCCTCGGAAGGGAGAAGCGGCTTCCAAGGCCTCCATTGCGAGATGGGTGAGACAAGCCGTAGCAGCGGCGTATCAAGCGAGCGGAAAAGAGCCTACGCAGGGCTTGCACGCTCACTCCACTCATAGCTAGGCGGCGTCCTGGGCCGAGTTTGCCTTAATTCCGCCTGTGGATATCTGTAGGGCGGCTACCTGGTTGTCTCTGCATACTTTTGCAAAGCACTATAGATTGGATGTTCACGACAGGGAAGATGCAAAGGTTGGGGCATCGACCATTCTTGCGAGTCTAGCGGGTCCCTCCCAGGGTTAAGTACTGCTTTGGTACTGCCCCTATAGTGCCTGGACTGGCCCGGAGAGACGATGAGGAAGAAGAAATTAGACCTTACCTGCTAATTGTCTTTCTTTGAGTTCTCTCCGGGCCAGTCCAGGACCCACCCGTGGCTTTCGCCTATTTTCAGTATTTACGGGTTCCTCGGAGTTTTGTTTCTAGTCTGGGCCGGGCTTCGGCCATATGACTGTCTGAGTGACAGATGCGGAATGAGTGCTATTGGATACTGCACTATCAGAACTTGATCTGCAGGATTTATGAGGCTTCCTCCACTTAAGGTGCGGAATCGCATTATAGAGGGGTAGCCAAATTAAAAAAAACAAAAAAAAAACATACAATCCCTAGCGTAAGGGCAGGTTTTTAGGTAGGCTCGGTCTTTCGTTCTGTGTAAGTTCGATTTGTTTATGTTTTCGATTCCACTGCTTAGTAAGTATTAGTCTGAGGAAGGACCAGCAGGGGGAGCCAGTCGCTGTTTCAACAAAACTTCAGTTTTTCAGTCCTCAGCTGCTGGAGAAGGTTGACAACCCCTATCGTGCCTGGACTGGCCCGGAGAGAACTCAAGGAAAGACATTTAGGAGGTAAGGTCTAATTTCTTCTTTACATGCATATTTGATGTAGCCACTAATCTAAGAGTATGTGTGTCAGGCTGATCACATGTACTTTCATTGTGAACATGTAGAGGGGTAGAGTTTAGGTGGAATGTAAGCGGAGCACAAAGTTACACATGCAAGTTATGAAATACAGTACTATAATTTATATGCATTCTTGATCTACTTTGCTTAATAAAATTCTAGTATAAGTGGTTGACAATGCTTATAAATTTAAGGCAAATTTAGATAGCTCATGCATTATTGCTGTGGATTTTAGAACTTACAGGGTAGCTTCAAACAACTTTCAGACTGGCTTGTATATTCACAGTTCTTCGTATGGCTGGACAGGTGGAATGTTGTAAAACAAAGAAAACACAGACAATTGGAATTATATAAAATCTTAGGCCGAAGAGGAAGCAGCAAGGAAGACTACTAAGCATAATTTATAATATTCTGCCTCTGGCTATATAGCTAAACCGGCTAAAGTAAGGACAGCCTTTTTCTTTCTAACTTTAGCCAGTTAGCGGCAGAATATCCCTGCTGAGCGGTAACCTATGTTGCCACCCCCATTCTGTACCCGGAATGCCCCGCTGCTGGGGCATTTAAACCAGATAGGAGGAGATATTCAGCAGTACTAACCTGCTAACTGGCTAAACCACTTTAAATATGTGCTCCATAGATTATATAGTTCATTTGGACATGGAAAAACCTAATATAACTTGGGCCTCCAAGCCAAATGTATATCTTATATGTATAGCACCTATATTCATGGTCTTCTACATTTAAGCTACTATTACTTATCATTTAAATAATGCTACAAGGCATAAGCAGAACTATACACCTACCTGGAAGACAGTCCCTGCTCAAAAACTCTCTCTTCAAGACAGACAAATACAACAGGGGACCAGGGTAGAACTAAGGGGAAATGGTTATAGAACACATTGGTGATAAACAGGAGAATAAGGGGTCATAATCCAAAAGCATACGCAGAAATCCTGATATCCAGCACTTTTACATATAAGTATATATATAGTGCTGCTAAAGCGGCTAGCCATCACCACTGAACCTAAGATCCAGCATTGGGGCATGCAGCAGTGGCACCTGCTGATATTCAGTGGCATTATCTGCGTTAGTGCTGCTAATATCCCAGTAATTGCAATTAATATGGTTAGCAGATCTGCTAACCACATTAATCACTTTGAATATCTCTCCCCTAACCCCATATTTTAGCAGCACTAGCTACACATATAGCTTATAACATCTGCATGACATGTTTCAAAATCTTTCCCAATTGCTTTACTGAAAATTAAACTACACGCTGCCGGGAGTCTCTCTTCACCTCAGGACACCTTCGGATCTGCAGAACAGAGGGCAGAGCACGCTTGCTCCTCCCGCACCTCCCCCAGCCCAATCGGGGACCTGAAGCAGCCTTTAAATGCAACTACACGCTTAAAGCGTGCCCGCGTCTGAGGGCCTCGCCAGAGGGCCCTTTGGCGTGGAACTGAGCACAGCACTATCGTCTGTCGTCGAATATCCTTAAGTTCACTATAATCTGATTGAAGTCCAAGTTACGTCACCACAACTGATCTCAACTCTCCAGAATAACCTTGAACTGTTATCTCTCCGACCACTACCCTACATGTGAATCTGCTACCCCTCAAGCTGCAGCAACACGAGTCTTTTAACCCACTGCAGCAACATGAACTAACACCAAATATGAGCCTTTTCCAGCTCCAATCGTAAGCATCACTTCTTATCTAACTACCCTAAATGTATATTATATCCTCCAAGCTAATCTGTTGCCTTCCCCATATTTATTATATACTTATTTCTACAAGAGTAACTAATTACTGTGTCTTACACTGCTACCAATTTTAACGGCTGCTATAGTTACAAATCTTAACTGCTATAATTTGCTACAATTGCTGCTATTCAGTTACATCCTTTGCTACAAAAGTTCCTAATTGATGTATCATTCACTGCTGCTATTTCTTAAACTACCCAATTCTCTGTGATATTTAGTTTCCTCTTTCACCCCTCTGAACTGACCTAATTTCAACTAGACTTATGTCTCTGCCACTCTCCTCCCTTCACAGCATCCTCTTCCATATTCCTATTAACACTATACCCCTATCTATCCCAGAATGGCCCTCCTTAACTCCTACTCATTCACCCTGAGGTCTGCCCTCATTATACTATTCATCTCCTTGCTTACCTTCCCTTATGCAATAACTCTGACCCATAATGCCCCCATTCCAATCTACCCCAGACACCTATACATCCCACCTCCTCTACCTCACTCTTTTCATAACCCCCACTACCGAACTTGTAAACTCAAACCCATCACCATAAATCCCAACCTTAAGCCCAACTCTCCTTCTAACATCCCCCCTCCCCCCTCAAATGCACCCTACTCCATGTTCACTCAGCCAGAAATAAAATTACGTTACTTGCTGACCTTATAACTGACTATGACCTTGATATATTTTGCCTCACTGAAACCTGGTTTCAAGACTCTGACATGGTCCTAATAAACCAACTATGCCCTAAGGCATACTCAATCTATATATGTAACAGAACACAGGGCAGAGGAGGGGGTGTAGCTATTATTGCCAGATCCAACCTACAACTCTCTACAGTTGATCCTACCTCGACCTCAGGCATGGACCCTATCACTGTCTCCAACTCAATACTATCCTTGCACCTCTTATACCGAGCACCCCAGACAGACTCAACTGACCTTTCGACGATTCTAGATGCAGCCTGCTCCCCCCCAAACAGCCTTACGCCCCCTTATAATCTTGGGTGATCTAAATTTACACTCCACAACCCCTTCTCATTCTTCTTCATTCCTCCAAGCTATGAATGCCCTCCATTTCAACCAAATCCTAAATCACCCTACACATTCCAAAGGAAACATCCTTGACCTAATATTTATCCCACAACAAGCTCTATTTGCAGAACAAGTCCTTCACACTATTCAACCCATTCCCTGGTCTGATCATGCTCTCATTCTCTTTTCCTTCCCCTACTCTACTCACAAAACTTAACCTCCTACCCATCTTCAACATACCCGAAAATTTAAACAATTCAATGAAGCCATCTTTCTAGAGCAAACAATCCCATCTCTCGACCTACTAAAGGATATGAGAATTAACCAAGACTCACACATCTCCAAAAGGAATGAAATCTTAACTTCAGCCTCTCTTCTCCCTCCTAAACAATTCCATCAAAAGCCCCGTAATAGAGCACCCTGGTTCTCTACAAAACTAAGAAACATCAAAAGAGAACTTAGGCATCTGGAGCGTATCTGGAGACGCTCACATAACCCCAATGCACTTACTTCTTACACAAATAAACTCCAAACCTACTGTATCGAAACCCTCAACCATAAAAAGGAATATAATGAAAACATGATCCAACGGTCTCTTAACAAACCCAGAGAACTCTTCTCTATTGTCAAATCCTTAATAAATGAACCTTCACTGCAGGACCAGCCACCTAAAATAACTGCACAAGCTATAGCCAACCACCTGCTTTCTAAATTCTTCCCACCCTCCTCAACCAATAACCCCCAATATACTCCTGACTACAGCTCCCAACCTCATGAACCAACCCTCGTAACCTCTTGGAATGAATTTGATCCCCTCACTCTAGAAAATGTTTCAAATGTTATAAAAGACTTAAATGCCTCCACGTCTGCCCTTGACCCTTGTCCTGTCCCTTGGATTAAATCTACCAGAGTTTCCCTCAGCCCCTACATGCTATCTATTATACAAACCTCCCTCCAGACTGGATCTGTACCACCTCTACTTGTCTGCCACTATCCGGCCAATCCTAAAAGGAACAAAACTTGATCCCACTTCCCCTACCTACTACAGACCCATCTCTAGCATCCTAGATTGGCCACTGTTGGAAACAGAATACTGGGCTTGATGGACCTTGGTCTGACCCAGTATGGCATATCTTATGTTCTTATGTTCTTATCCCTTTTCTTGCTAAAATAGCCAAGAAACTAGTCCAAACCCAACTTCAAAACTATATTGATGATCACTCTCCCCTTGACTTATTCCAACATGGTTTCAAAAAGAACCATGGTGTTGAAACCCTCCTTACCTTCCTACTAGACTCCTTGCACGTTGTCAGACGGGTGCCTGGGTGAGAATGTTCACAGTCTTGGCAAAGGCATATATCAATATGATTTGCAAGGGATTGTGGGAAATGCAGTCCATTCACACCAGACACAGCCGCTCACAATAATTAGTTGTGCTTGAGTGTAAAGCTAATACGATATTTATTTATGGGGTTATTTCTCCCAACACAGATATGCTTGGTAGCACATAAAACAGGATACTTGCTTTCAGTGTTAAACTTAGAAAAACAAAATCAGGAAAACAACAGCTGAACTTGTCAGGCAATCAAAGCAAAAGAATAAAGACCTGGTTGGTAACAAACTGGTCTTTTCTGTAGGCTCTAGCTAATATTTTCTTAGCAGTGCATCAAACAACAAGCAAAACCCACAAAGTAGGGAAAAACTGTTCTTTTCAGGTTAACTTCTTATATCTTCACACATAGACTCAGAAGTGATTCCCTCAGAGCTCACAAGCAATTAGGTAAGGCTCAATTGCTAGCAGTTACCCAGCTGAAACCCCTTAGCTGGCTTTTTTTCTACTGCTTGGCTTAAATCCTACTCAGGAGCTTTTCTGAGTAGATTAAAGAACAAGTTTGTATTTCTTTGTGATGGTTGTTGTACTTTGTAACAGTAAATTACCAAAGGAGTTTAGACAAAGAGCAATCCATGTATTCACAGCCTGCATCTGCAACCCCTCCCCCTTCTTCAACAATCATGGGTTCAATATCGTGGATTGGTACAGAGGAATTTCTCAATGGAGCACTCTCAGGAGAATACTTGTTTCCCTGCTGTCTTTCAAGGGTATAGCTAGGGCATAGATCAGTGTTCATACCTGAGCTTCCATTGCTGTTAGAGTTCCTCTCTAAATAGCCTGGCCAGTATGTAGTCCAGTTCTTATGTCCAGCCTTCCAATCCAGATCCCTGGACACTGGGTCTCTCTTCACATACCTTCTGGCATGGGTCCTAGGGTCCCTTCCAAGTGCAGCCGTCTCCCTCACAGGTACCGTTTGGAGGTTCCTAGCTCTGCAGCACCATTCCTCTGGCTTTCCCCAGTCCAATGGTGTAATCTTGCCTTTGGAATGTCTTCCAGTATACGTACTGCTCTGGGCTCCTTTAGACCTCCCAAATGCTTTTCTCTTCTTTCTTCCAAAAGGTTTCTTTCCCTCTCTGTCCGTCCGCTCTGGCTTCTGCTTCTGATGATCCTCCAGATGATGAACCTGTCCAAGATGAGGATCTCCAAGATGAAACTGAGGATGAGGATGATTCTCTGTAGAATAAACTCTACCTTTATTCTGCTTAGATGAGTGCTCCACCCTAGCACAGCGCAGCTGTGCTGAATCAGGCCCTGCCCTTTGAGATGAGTGCTTGGGAATTACCTCATAGCCCTCCTGATTGAACATACGTTTCCCCACTTCAGCTCCTCTAATGGCTGTTAGAAACCTGGTGCATTCTGGGACAGGTAGTCTTTTATGGAAAAATTCTGTTTTCTTATTTCTACCAGAACTGACAGGTTGCTTGTTCAGAGACACTTCACCTTTTCTATAGCTCCTTCCTGAGCTATGATAAGCTTCCTTATCACAACTTGCACACCCAGAAGCCTACCCAAGGTTGCCTACTCATATTCCTTGACCTATCCACTGCCTTTGACTCCCTTCCTCACCATCAACTCCTAAGTAGACTACACGAAATAGGGCTTAGAGGAACTACCCTAAATTGGTTCCGATCCTACTTAGATGGCAGAACCCAACAGGTCCGTATTGGTAATGATACCTCCCTCCCATTTATCCTAAAACAAGGTGTCCCCCAAGGTTCTAGTCTTTCGGCTCTCCTTTTCAATATTTTTCTCCAACCTGTTTGCAACATCTTCCAAAGCTATGACATTCAGTACCAATTATATGCTGATGACCTGATGTGCTTTACCCCATTTAATCTCACCAACCCAGACTTTACTAAACTAAGTGATTGCCTATCCACCCTAAAATCTTGGCTATCCCAACACAACCTGCTAATTAATCAAGCCAAGACTGAAGTTCTACAGTTGTTTTCCAATACCTCTTACACCCCACCTCCAACAATTACTATTGGAGATTTCACTCTTACTATAAAAAACCAAGTGAAATATCTTGGCATTATCCTTGATCAGAACCTCTCCTTCACCAATCAAATAAAGAGAACTACCAATATAATATATGCAAAGCTTCGTACTCTTCAGAACCTCAAACCCCTCTTAAGCTCTAACTCCTTTCGTTCTGTCTGTCAGGCCCTCACAACCCCATCCCTTGATTAATGTAACCTTATCTATCATGGCCTTCCCAAGAATGCAATACAACCACTCCAACTAGCCCAGAACACGATTGCACGACTTATAACTAACAACCCTAGGCAATCTCACATCACCCCAGTCCTATATGATCTCCACTGGCTCCCCATCCATTACAGGATTAAATTCAAAGTGCTTACCCTTATACATAAAATCACCTCCAATGAGTCAGCTCCATGTCTTTCCCCACTCCTTCCCTTCTCCACTAACACTAGAACCCGTCGTTCTATTACCAAAAACCTCCTGACTGTCCCAACAACCAAAAGCTATTGTAAACAATCTACCAGTAACAGGGCCTTCTTCCTCTATGCTCCATCCCTATAGAACTGCCTTCCTCATCAGCTGCAGAACTCTCCAACCCACTCTGAGTTCCGAAAGAAGTTAAAAACTCTTCTTTTCCTTGAACATTTTTCCCTCCCGCCTTAGTAACCAACTTTCTACTGCAACTTCCCAGCTCATGCCCTCTCTAATCCTATCATGCAGCCATCTGGTATCCTGGTATATACCTCTGTAAATAGTTGTTCCTTGTTATTGTAATTAGTTCTCCTGTTACCCATTATATCTGTTACTTTGTCCTATGTAAACAGTTGAAACACACTGTCTTAATTGTTTTATGTAAACCGTCTTGATTTGTAGAAAGACGGTATATAAAATCTGTTAAATAAATAAATAAATAATCTGAGAGCGCACACACGTGCACCATTTTGTTACTGTTTTGTTATTCATTATACTTATAATATGACGTTCCTTGTAAAACAAACTTGCTTTGTTAATTGTTGTTCACTGTAAACCGCAACTGAACTCTGGAAGATGCGGTATATAAATGTGTATAAATAAATAAATAAATCTGGTATCCTGGTATATACCTCTGTAAATAGTTGTTCCTTGTTATTGTAATTATTTCTCCTGTTACCCATTATATCTGTTACTTTGTTCTATGTAAACAGTTGAAACACACTGTCTTAATTGTTTTATGTAAACCGTCTTGATTTGTAGAAAGACGGTATATAAAATCTGTTAAATAAATAAATAAATAATCTGAGAGCGCACACACGTTTACATAAAATAGGCACCATTTTGTTACTTTGATATACAGGGTGGCCCAAAAAAAGTGAGTACATCTTGTAGCATATAAGTTATTTAAAAATTCAAAAAGACAGATGTAACGATTGACAAATTTAAAAAAAACAAAGATGGTGACCGGAAATTGTCGAAATAAAGACGTTATATTGCTAAAAAAGGTAAATAAGTCAACTATTTAAGCTTTTAATTTACGAGATGTTCTCACTTTTTTTGGGCCACCCTGTAGATGCCCTCTTATAAAATTATCCCCATAGTAGCTGAATTTTGTTGCTGAACATGTACATTTGTCTTTCACTCTAACTTTACCCCAAACTACTCTCATTTTTAAATGTACAACCATTTTCTGAATAAAAAGGACAAAGCTATATATAGATCTGGCCCGGAGTTAACAAAAAACATTCTTGCGCAGTTCACTGCCACCACAAACTACATAAAAAAGTGTTAATGAATATTGTTCTGCCAGTGTTTTAGGATGCAGGGAAATACAGACAAATCACTGAAGTTCTGCAGACATGTAGTTTGTAAATTTTGTTGCAATTAACATAAGTGAAATATAGATATTTCCTTTTAATTATTTTGCTCCTCCAACTTCAGAAAGTACGTGCAACTTAAATTTGTAGATTATATATTGCTAACAAACAAAGAAGTCACCGTTGCAACAAAATCCTGGCAGTCAGTTATTGGTCAGAAAGCTGTTATGACATATCCGCCCACTATTTACACAAACCCAAAACTCACTGAACTGGCACAAAAATAGGATCCAAAGTCCTTCTCTACTGACTTTGCTCTTGCAATGCTGGCCATCTGTCATTTTAAAGGACTGAAAAAGCTCCCGGTAGCAGGGTTTAACACTTGGTGCAGAATGGAAGCAATGAAGGCCACTGGAAAGCAGCTACCAAGAGTTTACGTGACCAGACGAGTTCCACCAGAAGGGATGAAGATACTCCAGGAGTCTGGAATGTGAGTCACTCTTATATTTAATGAAAGTGCATTGCTAGAAAAAAAGAAAATAGATCATTAGACCGTCCTTTATTTCATTTTGGGGCATGTTTACTAAAGCATGCTACCAAGGTAGCGTAGGGTTAGCATGAAGCGACAGCACACATTAAGTAGCCAGGGTTTCACACTAAAAACCTCGCGCTACCTTAGCAGCGTACAATAGAATGGAGACTGGGGAAGACGGGGCGATCCCACCACGGTGGAGCAAACATGGGCATTTGTAGCCTATTCTACCTGCGCTCGGGACATGTATTGCAGGTGCAACTAAGGCCACCTCAGTGGATGGTGTTTGGTGCCCCTGTGGCTGATTTACTGGGTGAAGTACAGTAAATGCCAGAGGATGTCTGTACTCATCCCCCTGCAGGTAGTGCACAGCTAGTAGTGTAGCCCACAAGCATGTTACCGGTGTAGGTCTAGTAAACATGCCCTTTTATTTCACAAACTGTATTGCATAATGGAGTACAAAATAAATATCATAATAAAATAAAATCAGAATTAATTATGAACCTAACAAGTGGGGAAAACATGCAGAGCAGGGCTCATATAATTCTTTCCAAGTGCTCTGCGCATAGTTCCGAAAGAGGCCCCACACCTCACCTGCTTAAATGAGCGAATGAGGTACTGGCTCGGGACACCACACACAAGGGTACCTGAAGTCTGCCTCATTGGCAATCACAGGAGCAGGAACAGTGCAAGGACTGGAGGCGCCTTAGGCAGGCCTTCCATCCTTCCATCCCCTCCCCCCCCACGTCCATTGCCCGCCACTGCTGCCCCTCTCCAAGACCAACAGCTGTGGCCATTGCCCCTGAAACCATGACACAGTACATTCCTTCCATCTCTTGGGCTGCATCACGGTTTCATTCTGCCCCATCTGCCGTTTTGGCCACCTTCCACTGCAGACTTCCTGAAGATGGAAGGTAGGTGCTGAGTCGCAGTTTCAGGGACAATTATCATCGCTGTCAGCCACAGAGAAGGGCACCAGCAGGGGCAATGGGCAGCTGCAGGCACCCCCAGAGGGCCAGCTAGTTCACTTAATGGTAGCGCCGGCCCTGCATGGGAGCATTTTCCTTTTCTCCTATGGCTGTGTTAAGCCATTGCTGCTGCTGCTAGCTCGCAGTACTTCTAAAAGTGAAACAGGGCCACTTTCTGTCTTGTGCAAGAGATAGGAAGCAGCTCTGTTTTACTTCTAGGGACTCGATGGTACTGGAAGCTGCAGCTTAGCATAGCTACAGGAGCGAAGAAAAATGCTACTTTGGATATGCATTAATGCAGCTGTGGACCTGGCAGGAAAGGCTGGGTGTGATGCTGGGTGGGGAGAGGACTTGCACTGGAGGATTTCTGCTACTGGGGAGCTAGGACTGCAAATGAGCTGAGGCTGGGACAGATGGGGGGACTGGAAGGGAGATGATGCTGAGAGGGGCTGGGAGGGGTCTGAACTATAAGGGAGCTGATGCTGGTATAGACTGAGATTGGAAGAGAGCTGATGCTGGGAGGGGCTGGGATTGTAAGGGAGTTTATGCTGGGAGAGGATTGGAAGGAGGTGATGCTAAGGCCGGGGGCTGAAAGGGGTGTGATGCTGTAATAAGGGTGGAGAGAAAGAAGCATAAGCTGGAAGAGTGAGCATGGACAAGGGAACAGATTAGAACATAAGAACATAAGAACATAAAAACATAAGATATGCCATACTGGGTCAGACCAAGGTCCATCAAGCCCAGTATTCTGTTTCCAACAGTGGCCAATCTAGGTCATATGTACCTAGCAGTTTCCCCAAGGGACACAGGTTCCACAATGCTTGTATTGGTTCAAGCATTGATATCCTGGGTCCCTTCTTAATAATGGTTTATGGACCATTCCTCCAGGAACTTGTCCAAACCTTTTTTAAACCCAGCTACACTAACAGCCTTTACTACATCTTCCGGTAACAAATGCCAGAGTTTGATTACACGTTGAGTGAAAAAATATTTTCTTTTATTACTCTTAAATAATTTACCCTGTAGCTTCATTGCATGTCCCCTAGTCTTTCTATATTCTGATAAGGTAAACAATCGATCTACGTTTACCCGTTCCACTCCGTTCATTAATTTATAGACTTCTATCATATCTCCCCTCAGCTGTCTCTTTTCCAGTTTAAAGAGCCCTAACCTTTTTAGCCTTTCTTCATAGGAGTTTCCTTCCATCCCCTTTACCATTTTGGTGGCTCTTCTCTGAACCTTTTCTAAAATCGCTATATCCTTTTTAAGATACGGCGACCAGAATTGCACACAATATTCAAGGTGCGGTCTCACCATGGAACGATATAGAGGCATTATAATATCTTTTGTTTTATTTTCCATTCCTTTCCTTATCATACCTAGCATTCTATTTGCTCTCTTGGCAGCTGCTGCACACTGGGCCGAGGGTTTTAACATGGTATCCACAATGACGCCTAAATCTTTTTCCTGGGTGGTGGTTCCTAATGTGGAACCTTGCATCGTGTAACCATAGTTTGGGTTGTTCTTCTCTAGGTGCATAACCTTGCACTTGTCCACATTAAATTTCATCTGCCATTTTGATGCCCAGTCTTCCAATTTATCAAGATCCTCTTGCAATTTTCCACAATCCTCTTGGGTTTTTAACAACTTTAAATAGTTTTGTGTCATCTGCAAATTTGATAACCTCACTCGTTAGTCCACTTTCCAGGTCATTTATGAATATGTCAAAAAGCAGCGGACCCAGCACAGATCCCTGGGGTACACCACTATTCACCTTTCTCCATTGGGAAAATTGGCCATTTAGCCCTACCCTCTGCTTTCTATCTTTTAACCAGTTCCTGATCCACAATAGTACACTGCCTCCTATCCCATGACTCTTTAGTTTTGCCAAACGTCTCTGATGAGGGACCTTGTCAAAAGCTTTCTGAAAGTCCAGATACACAATATCAACTGACTCACCTTTGTCCACCTGATTATTCACTCCTTCAAAAAAAAAATTTGTGTGGGAAAGAAGAAGCTAGGACAAACAGAGGGAAAGGTTCAGAGGGAGGCGCATAAGAAGGGATGGCTGTGGTAAGGAGGAGACAGAGATTTTGGGTTATGAGTGAGAAGGAATATATTGGAGTGGGGGTGAGGAGAGAACTGGGGTGAAAGAGAGACGATGATGGGCTGGAAGGGGGATAAGAGAAATGCCATACCACTGGAAGGGCACAATGTCATTTAACTCACATTAATGTTTTGTAAACATCCACCTAAGTCATTGCAGGGATAAAAATTAGCTTGCGAAGGGCTCCTTTGGAAGTGGCCCCATGATCAGCAAATAAATTTAAAAATAAATAAATTGAATGTATGCAAATGAGGCATAGTGGCTATGGAGTCTATTCTGTAATGCAAATAGTGAGGATGGATGTCCCTTTGGGACGTCCATCCCCGCTTTTTGCTCCCCTTCCATCCCCGGCAGAAGCCTCCCCAAATGAACAATGAGTTTGTACGGGGAGACTTAGTCGGGGGCATTCTGGAGGTGGAGCGAGACCGGGTCAAGGGTGGTCCGTGACCCCAGATGTACAGGGCCAATTGTGGGGTCGGCAGACTGGACGTAGGACTTATTCCACCTCGGTGGTGGAATAAGTCTCCCTGGATGTTGGGGGATGGCAGGCCTGGGCAGCGCCAGTGAAGCAAGGGGGTTAAGGGGGTTCTCCACAGCCTGACCCTGGCCATGGAAAGCCAGATCAGATCGGGCTGTGGGGAAAGGTGGCCGGGGATCACGGCTCCTGAATAGAGCCATGATACCATGGCAATGGGACACCATGGCACCATGGCTCCATTCAGGACTGAGTTAGCCAGCCATGGGTCTATATGTGAAGGCCGATCAGAATCGGGTCCCGGCCTGCACATTCAGACCCTAGACCCAATTCTGATCCCATGGGGCACATCTAGCCCTCGTGGGATCAGAATTGGGTTTACCTCTGTGTGTCCCAATTCAGATCGGGCACAGAGGGGCCTGGGCACAAATATTATGCAAATGTAGTTTTGGCCACCCCTGTCTGAGCGCACATGGGTGTGTGCATGTGCACATTTGTGTAGTCCTATAGCATGTGACTGGCAAGTGGGAAGGATGAGGCAGTTTGAATAGTGTGGTAATTGAACATTTTGTTTCTTACAGAATAATAATGTGACATTAAGTATGATAATATATAAAAACATTATTTATTACTATCAGATTTCAAAGAAAAGATTTTACAGGTTAATCACTGAGAGCTACTTTCCCAAGGCGACAAGTACATGGCCACCATTAGCAAACTGCATTGTTCAGTCACTAGGTGTTATAATACTTAGCAATCATTAAGAAGGTAATATGGGGCAATAACTAGAATTCCCAATAGATTTAAAATTAAGAAGATGAAAATATGTCAGAATCAGTAAGAGTCAGAAGATAACTGTGTGGCAACATGAGGGGGAGAGCAAGGTAAACAAAGGCCACATATATGCTTTCTGTGTCCTTGTGTGTGTTGGTCTGTGTCATATCGTGTGCATGTGTATTGGTCTGTGTTATATTGTGTGTGTGTGCATGTGTGTGTTGGTCTATGTCATGTTGTTTGTGTTTGTATGTGTGTATGTGTTGGTCTGTATTGTGTCTGTGTGTGTGTTGGTCTGTGTCATATTTGTGTATGTGTGTATTGGTTTGTGCCATGTGCATGTGTTGGTCTGTGTTGTGTGTGTGTGTGTGTTGGTCTGTGTCATATTTGTGTATGTGTGTATTGGTCTGTGTTATGTTGTGCATGTGTTGGTCTGTGTTGTGTGTGTGTGTTGGTCTGTGTCATGCTGTGTGTGTGTTCTCTGTCATGATGTGTGTGTGGGTTGGTCTGTGTCATGTTTTGTTTATGTGTGTATATTGGTCTGTGTAATATTGTGTGTGTGTGTGTATTGGTCTGTGTCATGTTGTGCATGTGTGTTGCTCTGTGTCATGTTTTGTGTGTATGTATAGGTCTGTATCATGTTGTATGTGTGTGTTGGTCTGTGTTATGTGGTAAGTGTGTTGTCTGTGCCACATTGTGTTTGTATGTGCATGTGTGTGTGTGTGTGTGTGTGTGCATGTGCATGCATGTGTATTGGTCTGTGTCATGTGGTATGTGTGTTGCTCTGTGCCATCTTGTGTGTGTGTGTTTGTCTGTGTCATGTGTATGTGTTTGTCTGTGTCATATTGTTTGTGTTTGTATGTGTGTGTGTGTTGGTCTGTGTTATGTATGTGTGCATGTGGTGTGTGTGTTGGTCTGTGTCATCTTGTATGTGTGTGTGTGTGTGTTTTGGTCTGTGTCATGTGGTGTGTGTGTTGGTCTGTGCCATCTTGTGTGTATGTGGGTGTGTTGGTCTGTGTCACATTGTGTTTGTTTGTATGTGTGTGTGTTGGTCTGTGTTGTGTGTGTGCGTGTGTGTTGGTCTGTGTCATGTTGTGCGTGTGTTGGTCTGTGTCATATTTTGTGTGAGTGTATAAGTCTGTGTCATGTTGTATGTGTGTGTTGGTCTGTGTCATGTAGTAAATGTGTTGTCTGTGTCACAATGTGTTTGTATTTTCATGTGTGTGTGCATGCGTGTGCATGTGTACTGGTCTGTGTCATGTCATGTATGTTGCTCTGTGTCATCTTGTGTGTATGTGTTTGTCTCTGTCATGTCGTTTGTGTTTGTATGTGTGTGTGTTGGTCTGTGTTATGTATGTGTGGTTGGTCTGTGTCATATTGTGTGTGCATATGTTGGTCTGTGTCATATTGTGTGTGTGTGGTGTGTGTGTGTGTATGTTGGTCTGTGTCATATTGTGTGTGTGTGTATGTGTGTATATGTGTGTTTTGGTTTGTGTCATGTGGTGTGTGTGTTGGTCTGTGTCACATTGTGTTTGTATGTGTGTGTGTTGGTCTATGTTGTGTGTGTTGTATGTGTTGGTCTCTGCCATGTTGTGTGTGTGTGTTGGTCTGTGTCATGTGTGTGTGTATGTGTGTATTGGTCTGTGTTATGTTCGGTGTGTGTTGATTTGTATCATGTTGTCTGTTTGTATGTGTGTGTGTCAGTCTGTGGTGTGTGTGTGTTTGTGTCATGTTGTGTGTCTTTGTGTGTATTGGTCTGTGTCACATTGTGTGTGTGTGTGCATGTGTGTGTATGTTGGTCTATGTTGTGTGTGGATTGGTTTGTGTCATGTTCTGTGTGTGCATGTGTGTGTGCATTGGTCTGTATCATATTGTGTGTGTGTTGGTCTGTGTCATGTGTGTGTGTGTGTGTTGGTTTGTGTCATCTGTGAGTATGTGTGTGTGTGTGTGTATGTGTTGTTCAGTGTCATTTGTGTTGGTCTGTGTCATGTCATGTTATGTTTGTGTGTGTGTGTCTGTTTTGGTCTGGGTCATGATGTGTGAGTGTTAATGCCTTTTAGTATACAGTATCTAGCCCTGATTTCATTTCTTAAATGTTCCAAGTTTTCTTGCCCACAGATAGACATTCAATTCCCACAATTACATGGCCCTACTTCTCATTACCCACTCCTTACTATCCTTAATCATTTTGTCTTCTATATTATTATCTGCACTTGAGTTTCATCATTTTCTTCCTCTCATTCAGTCATCTCCACTCTCATTGAGGGAACCTCACTCCTGCTTCCATCGTGCTGCTCCTCTCTCCCCCATTCTCTCCTACTCTTTCTCTCATTTGGAGATGTCAATCCCAACCCAGGCCCCACCAAGACTTTGTTCACATTCCCAGGGCAGGTCAATGCGTAACCATACTAAATTAGTTCATATCCCTCTCCTTCCCCCACTTCTCTCCCTTGTTCATGCGCATTGTGGAATGCACATTCTGTCTCCAATAAACTTGTCTTCATTCATGATCTCTTTATCTCTAATACTCCACATCTCCTGACTCTTGCAGAAACTTGGCTTCTCCCTGAAGATTCAGCTTCAGTCACTGCCCACTGTTACAGCTTCTGTCACTGCCCTATTTTCCCATACACTTTGGCCCATTGGCCGTGGTGGTGGTGTTGGGTTCCTACTCTCTCATTTCTGCCATTGCCAGCCCTTCCTTCTGCTTCCATCTAATTCCTTTGCTTCCTTTGAAGTCCATGCTATCTGCCTAGTTTCTCCACAACTTCTCTGGGTAGCTGTCCATTTATCAAACCCCCCCCCCCCCCCAACAAGTCCACCTCTACCTTTCTCACTGACATTGACTCCTGGCTCTCCTGCTTTCTGGATGCATCTTCCCCTTCCCCTTATTCTTAGGGATTTTAACATTCACCTTGATGATCCTTCTGAGCCTTATACCTTAAAGCTCCTTTCCTTAACCTCCTCATTCAACCTCCAGTTGTCCTCTACCGTTCCTACTCACAAGCATGGCCACTGCCTTGACATCATCTTCTCCTCCAACTGCTCATCCTCGAACTTCTCCACCTCATTTCTGTCCTTATCTGTCAATTGCCTGTTAACCTTCATCCTGTACGACCCCCCATCTTGGCCTCACCCAGTCTCCACCAAATGTTTAGGAATCTTCATGCTATTAACCCTTCAACTCTCTCCACTGTTGTCTTATACCACAATGTCATCTGAGTCCATTGTTGGGGCAGTATCAATCTATAACATTATATTCTCTCCTCTGCTCTGGATGCACTTGCTTCTCCCATTCCATGCCCTCTGAGGCATACTGTACCTTAACCCTGGCTGTCCTCAACAACCCACTACCTACATTCCTTTGCCCACTCAGCTGAGCACCTTTGACTTAAATCACGTACCCTTGCTGGCTACCTACATTTCACATTCTCTTTCTAGTCAGCCATAGCACTCGCCAAGCAAGAGTACCATCTAACATTCTTGCCTCTGACCCTCGCTGTCTCTTTGATATGCTCAACTCACCCTTCAAGACCCTTCTTCCCCCAATCCTTCTTTCACTATCTGCCCAGACCTTGGCTGACTACTTCCATGACAAAGTCCAGAAGATTAGCCTTGAATTCTCTGCGGGGTCACCTCCACCTCATCTTCCCCCTCTTCAATCCCAAATCCTTCCCTCACCTTTGGTTACCCTTTCTTCCTTTTCTGAGAAGGAAACTGCAAATCTTCTCTCCTCCTCCAAATGACTATCTGCTCTTCTGATCCCATTCCCATCCATCTACTAAGCTCTACCTCTTCCACCATCATCCCTTCCATCTGTCATATCCTTAATCTATCGCTTTCTACTTCAACTGTTCCTGTGGCTTTCAAACATGCTGTGGTTACAGCTCTCCTCCAAAAGCCTTCACTAAATCCTACCTGTCCATGCAGTTATTGGCCTGTCTCTCTCCTCCCCTTTGCTTCAAAATGACTTGAATGAGTGGTTCACCGCTGCTGTCTTGACTTTCTTTCTTCACAAGCCCTTCTGAACCTACTGCAGTCTGACTTTTCTTCCCTACACTCCACAGAAACAACTCTTGCCAAAGTCTCCAGTGACTTGTTCCTTGCCAAATCCAAATGTTTCTACTCAATTCTCATCCTTTTTGACTTTTCTGCTGCCTTTGACGCAGTTGATCACCAGCTTCACCGTGATATCCTGTCCTCACTTGGATTTAGGGGTTTTGTTCTGTCCTGGTTTTCTTCTTATCTCTCCCATTGCACTTGTATGTTCTGGTGGATCCTCCTCTACCGCCATCCTGCTTTCAGTTGGTGTACCTCGGGGCTCTGTCTTGGGACCTCTCCTTTTCTCTCTCTACACTCAGTCCCTTGGTGCACTTATTTCTTCCCATGGTTTTCAGTACCATCTTTATGCTGACAACTCTCAGATCTACCTTTCTGTGACTGAACTCTCTCCAGTAATCCAGGCCTGGATCTCTGCCTGCTTATCTGACATTGCTGCCTGGATGTCTCATCGGCATCTGAAACTGAACATCGCCAAAACTGAGCTCCTTATCTTTTCCCCTAAACCCACCTCCCCTCTCTATTTCTGTGGATAACACTACACTGCTCTCTGTTTTCTCAGCTTGCAACCTTGGGGTCAACTTTGACTCTGCTTTTTTCTCTGCACACATCCACCAGATAGCTAAAACCTGTTGCTTTTTTCTCTATAACATTGGCAAAACGTATCTCTTCCTTTCTACACACACTACTAAGACCCTCATCCACTCACTAGCCACCTCCGATCTTGACTATTGTAACCTGCTCCTCACTGGTTTCCCTCTGAATCATCTTTCTCCCCTTCAGCCAGTTCAAAACTCATCTGCAAGGCTTATCTTCCTCCAGTGCTGCTATGCTCATGTAACTTCTCTTCTCAAGTCACTACACTGGATCACTATCCATTTCCACATCCAGTTCAAACTTCTCCTACTGACCAAGAGCAATCATTCTGCAGCTCCTCGCTACCTTTCCTCTGTTATCTCACGCTACACTCCTTCTTATGAACTCCACTCCTCTGGCAGATCCCTTTTATCTGTGCCTTTCTCTGCCACTGCCAACTCCAAACTTCATCCATTCCACCTTGCTGCTCCATATACCTGAAGAAACCACCTGAGTTGGTGCATCAGGCTTCTTCTCTGGCCCTTTCAAATCCAGGCTAAAAACCCACCTCTGAGGCTGCTTTTAGATCCTGATGCCCCTCACTCTCTCGTTCACTACTTATGTGTATCTTACCATACTCTGGCCCCCAGTTTTTTAATTTATTTCATCTTGATTAGAATGTAAGCTCTGATGATCAAGGACTGTGTCCTACATCTTTATGCACAGTGTTGCGTATGCCTTTATTTATTTTATTTATTTAGTATACATTTGTATACCGCTACTTCCAGCGATCAGCAGTGGTTTGATTACAGATTGGAAATTGTCAAATCATGACAGGAAATTTTTGAGGTATAAACACATTGATTAGACAGGAAAGCACAGCATACAGAGAACTATTTTACAGGGACCATGGGCTATGGAGGGTTAAGTGCCTTGCCCAAGACCACAAGGAGCACCTGTGGGACTAGAAACCCCAGTCCTTCCGGCCCAAGATTGCTGTCCTCTAGTGGGATTTGAACCCCCGACCTTCCGGCCCGAAGTACCTTGCCCTTCTACCATGCCTTGTAGTGCTATACAAATGATTAATACCATATTTCCTAGATTATAAGATGTGTTTTTTTACATCGAGAAAGGATGATGCGACCTATAAACGAAGTGACTTATCTAATTTATGCGGCTTTCAACAGCTTTCCTGTAAGTGATACAGAATAAATCTGATGTGGAATGATGTAGAATGAGCTGCTATGTTGTTATGCACTTTATTCATGAGTGTTATTGGAAAGTGAGAGTGAAACATAATAAATCAGGCTTTAAAAAAACAGCAATGTTGTCTTGCTCTTTATTCTTAGAACCTATGACTTATATAGTGGGGCGACTTATACTATGATTTCACTGGCAAAATTCCTCATTTTGGCCTCTGTGACTTATACTCAGGAGTAACTCAGGAAATTGGTAGTAGCAGTAGTACATTCTCATCCCCTTGTGTACAATTTCTTTCCAACATTCCATTGGGTTAGGGAAAAACTTTACTGAAAAGCTTCTCTAACATGAATAATGTGTCACACTATATATTTTTTGTGGTATCCATATTGCAAAAATGAATCAGTAAATTAGTGAATCTGTGTTGCAGTGATCACTCTCAAGGATCTTCTCTGTTCGCTCCTGGTAAGAGATTTGTCAGTGGGATTTGAACTCTAGCTTCCCTGTTTCCCAGCTTTTGTCCCTTGTGGAGGGGAGGTGGTTGACGGGGAGTTTTGTGTTCTGTGATTAAACTTGCCTTGTAGTGATTGGGGACATTTCAATTCATCTGTGTATCACTCAGCTTGAGAAGTAAAGTGCCAAATAGCATAAACCTTTAGAGAAGAGTAGATGCTCCTTCAATGCCATTTGTGAAGAGAAGACAGAGCTAGCCATCAGGTGTTCAGCCAGCAGAGTCAGAGGAGATACAATCTTGATACATTCATGAGAAAAGGAGAGAGGAATATCAGCTGAAATCAAGCAGTAGATCCAAATTACTGATAGTAATCCTGGGCAAATAGAAGGAAACATCATTTTGCCCTGGACAACCCTAAGGTGGGTTGTCCAGGGCAACTCTTAACCTTCCATTCTCTCAAGTACAAATGTAAGGATATTTTTTACTAAAGGTTCATCTTCTTCTTTAATCCTTAACTGGCATTTGCAGAGCAGGTCATCCTCTCAACCAATATGTTGCTGTAGGTGCCATTGGATTCAATGTGTTGTTCACAATACACTTGGCAATTAGTGGCAATATTTCTGGCTTCATCGATGGTCAGTCGCTGGTTCCTTAGGTCTTCCTTGATGTATTTGAGCCACGCTTTATGTGCTGCTCATTGAACCCTCCAGTGGACTAGAGGAGTTTGTATGGCAGTCGACTGCTGTTCATTCTGCAAACATGGCCAAACCATCGGAGTCTGCGTTTTTGGATTTGTTCTTCGACTGAAGGCTGAAGGTCGCACCTTGTCTGAATTGTTTCATTTTGATGGTGATCATGAAGAGAGACACCAAAAATATGTCTCAGGCATCACATTTGAAAGACCTCAAGCTTGTTCATGTCAGGTTTGAGCAGAGTCATGTTTCCCATCTGTACAGGAGAGTTGGCAGGATCAGTGTTCGGAACAGGTGAATTTTGGTCTTGGTGGAGATATTGGCCTTCTTTCAGAGGCACCATTGGTGTGAGGTGAATGCTACTGTTGCCTGGCCAATCCTGCTGTGGACATTGTTGGTGGATGCCAGCTTCTTGTCCTGCGCCAGCAATCCCAGGTATTTGAATTCTGGGATCTGCTTGATTTGGATTCCATTGAAATGAACATTGGCCTGTGATCCATCTGTGGTCATAACTTTGGTCTTGTCCACATTGATTCTTAGGTCATAAGATTGTGCGATGTGAGCAATGTGGTAAAGGATGTCTTAAGGATGTCGGTGGCCTCTGCATCCATGTCAGCAAATATGGCACTGCTGTCTGCAAACATCAAGTCAGTCAGGAAGTTGTTCATGTCATACTGGACCCCGCATCTGTCCTCTTATGTTTTCCTCATAATGGCATCAATCATGATGTTGAAAAGCAGAGGTGAGGGGAAATCACCCTGATGGACTCCAGTTTGGATAGGAAATTCCTTAGATAGTTAACTACAAGTTAACACATTAATGAAAATTATGTGGTAGCACTTAATATGCATTAATTTTCATTAACACATGTTAAACTTTAGTAAACATGCCCCTTCGATTGAAAATACCTGCTGAACCTACTAGAAAGGGGCGAGCTAAATACTGTGGCAAGGAGGCCTATCAGGAGTCTGGGGGAGCACAAAGAGACAGGGAATTCACCCTAGTAAAGGGCCCCCTTTCACCAAATCAGGGTAGGAAAGCCATAAACACCTCCAGGAATCAGAAAACATCCACGTGGACCACATTTCATGCTCCCCCTAGTGGAATGAAGGGGAGAGGATACAAGGCTCAGAACCCTTTAGGCAGTGAATGCTTCAAGCATTCAGGTGTCCGGAGTCAGGCTGATTGCTGTCACCTGAGTAGGGTGGGGTTGGAGCTAGAGCCCTGGAAGTATAAACCCAGAGCAGAGTATGACTTGGAGAGGAGAGAAGAAGCAGGAAGCCAGGCTGAGCAGAGCAGAGGAACGGAGCTTCCAGTTGGAGAGAGTGCTATTTGGCATGTAGCACGGCTGAAGGAGAGTTTGGAGCCAGGAACAAGAGAGACTCCAAGATCCCCCGGGAGGCTGTTAGCTGAGCATGCTGAGCAGGATGGGGAGTCAGAGCCTATACAGCTGGGAGAGCCTGAGGTGAAGCTGATTGAGGAGGACACACCCATGGACTGTTCCTTGTGCCAAGCTGTAAACCTGGGGAACGTAGAGAAAGCAAGCCAGTCCTGAGAGAAGGTTATCCAGGAAAAAGGTACCCTTATTCTACAGGCATGGTGGCTGTGTATCCCTTGTGTTTATAAAGGGGAAGTTTACCACAGACTTTAAATGTGATTTTTGTTTGATGCTTTAGCCAGCAAGGCTGAGAAGGAAATATAATAAGCTTGCTGGTAAAGACTGTGTATCCTGCAATAGAGAGAAACTTTAAAACTGCATTTTGTGCTTGGATATGTTTTGGACAATTTTTGCTTCAAAGAATCCTGAACCAACAGTCCTATGTGTGGTATGACCGAACCATTGTGTATATAAAAATAATAAATTTCTGTCATTTGCCTTACTTACTTGAGCCTGACTACAGCTTTATGCATAGTGCACTCATACAGCTGAATAAGGACTACATTTCCGAGAGGGCATTGCAGGGAAATAGTTTTAAAAAAAGCTGAAAAAGCATACAACAGAAAGTTCCTCCAAAAATCCACACCCCTCTAGCCTAGAGGTGAGTGGTGGTGGCGTGACAGTGGCATAGTTGTGAGGATTTTCTACCACTCAGGATTTTTTACCATCCAGGATATACACTTACAAGAGTGATAGCACAGAAGGTTGGCGGAAAAGACAACGTTTTTTTCTTTGAGAGTCAACACAGGAGTAAGGTATCGCCGAAGATGGATCTGAAAGAGCTGGTGCAATGGATGGCCACTCAATTTCAATGCCAGCAGGAGTTGACCCAGCTAGCGCAGGAGAATGCGGCGGCGGCTATGAGGGAGCAGCAAAATCCTCTCCTGGACTTAGTGGAAACCCTTATTACTTCCCTGAGGCAAGGAAGTGGAGGAACACTAACCCCGGAGGGACCAGCAATGCCGCAAATGGACAATCTAGCTGTCCCATACACCAGCGGGGCATTTAATTTTGGAAAACTTTCTCCTGATGATGACATAGATGACTTCTTGGAGTCATTTGAGAGGGTGGCTCATGCTGTGGGTTGGCCAGATAGCCAGTGGGCAGTGCGATTGGCAACCTCCTTAACAGGAGAAGCACTAGCCGCGTATAGGACTATGCCAGCTGCTGAGGCCATGGACTATAATGCAGTAAAAAATGCAATTAGAGACCGATTAGGGTTAACGAAAATGTTGTATCACCGTATGTTTAGAGCGACGGTCTTAAAGGCCAGAGAGACACCTAGGGCCTTAAGCCAGAGAATTCAAGGTTTAGCTTTAAAGTGGCTAGCCCCGGAAGGGAAAACTATGGATGCGATGGTGGATATGGTGATATTGGAGCAATTTATGGCTGCAGTACCAAAAAGGGTACAATCTTTTCTGATTCAGCAAAACTGCCTGAGCACGGGAGAGGCAACCCTTTTGGCGGAGCGCTACATGGAAGCTGAATTGGCGTTTTTCCCAAAGGCGGGCCCTCCAAAAGTAGCGGCAGAAGCCAGTTTTGATTTATCAGAAAAGAAACAGGGAAACAATGTAAAATGTCTTAAAACTTGTGTGTCTACTCATGAGGGTAAGTGAGCTGAGAAAAAAATGCTATCGTTGTGGGGAGATGGGACACCTGCAGAGGCGATGCAAAGCCCGCATTTGGTTAACTGGTACCAATGTGAAACATCTAGGAGAGGGATTTCTCTTAAATGTTAACAGACAGGGGGTCACTACCCATGCTCTGCTCGACTCTGGGGCCGACGAAAGCATGGTGTCACAAAAGCTTTGGCAGGTAATTGAGGCCCAGGATGAGTCTCGCCAGAGGAGGCCAGAAGGGCAGGTGCAAATTAGGTGCATACATGGAGCTGCCTCTTTCTACCCTGTGTACAGAGTGGTGATAAAAGGGTTGGGGGTGCAGAAAGAAGTTCTTGTGGCAGTGGTTCCAAAACTACCCTATGATTTAGTATTGGGAAGGGATTGGCCCCAATTTAGGGAAGGATTACAAAAAGACCTAAAGCAGAAGGTCGGGTTTGTGTCCACTGTCACCGCGCCCTTGCCCAAGGCGGTTGCCTAGGACTCGGGCGTGGGCAGTCAATTTATTTATTTCCAATAAGTGCCTATATTTGTGTAGTTGTGAAATGAATCAGCCGAGGGTATATATAGGCTCGCAGGATTTTTATTATTTTCAGCCAACGGAACTTCTTATAAAAAAGGTTCCAAAATATCAGGATATAAGGTAAGGATATCTTCCAGAATAACCAAACAAAAATGCTTCTACTTCAGCTTAGGCACTCAAATGAAACACAATATTTCTTCATACCATAACAAAATCACAGCATTGAACTCTAGTGCAAAGAAGAACAAAAACCAGCTTCCCAAGTGGCTTTGAACAAACCAAGCTGTAACTTTTACAACAGGGTAAAACTTCTGTTACAAATTGTTTTCTTTCTTCTCATCAAACACTTGTTTCCACTTGCTGTATTTCAAACCATACATTTCAGGAGATAGCAGCTCAGATATACAGCTACGGCTTAGAATTCAGCAGGCTCATTTGCATACTTTCCCACAGCCGTGCTCTCTTGAAAAACAGCTGCCAAGTTTCACAGGTACTGGAAATGGTCTAGCCTTTACTTAGTATCTGAAGGCTACAGAACATTCCATTTCCATATCTGAATTTTCTTCTGTTAATCTGGGCATTTCTAGTTCCATGTTTTCTATGTCTGAGTCTGTTAGAGAGGCATAAGATTCAGACTCAAAGCTATCCTGTTTTAACTCTCTCAGGATTTCTAACAGTTAAGGCAGAGTCCTTCCTCCTCTGAGGAGTATTACAACACTTAGGAAGTCTCTTAGCTTTTATGAGGTTTGTAGAAGGTTTAAAACTGCTCACCTTACTTTTGGGAAGTAAGCACGTCACCGGCTTTACTGCTGAAGGCTCAGCTTCCATGAAAACTTCAGGGGAACGGTTTCTGCTGCCCACATGGCTGACAAACTCCCCTGGGTAAGCTTCCCTTCTATAAGTATGTCTCCCGTCTCTCTCACAGGTCACTGGGTTAGCTCCAATCCCTCTGGCTGGTCTTGCCCTTCTCCAAGAGGTTTCTAATGAAGCTCCCTTGACTCTCCGGGTACCTTGCTTGTCTAGTTCTCCAGAGCTTCCAAAGCCTCCTCCCCTTCTGGGACCTTCTGGCCTGTTCCAAGCTGCACTGGAATCAGAACTAGGAATCCTCGTAAAGCACTTCCTCTCACCGTTCTCAGACCTCCCTCTGAATTCAGTGTTCTTTGGACTCTGGCTGCATCTCTGCCTGCAGCTCTCTCTGCCTCGGTATTTCTCTTGTTTCCTTTTGTCACCATCCCAGTTCCTGCCTCGGTGCTCTCCTTGCTCACTCTCTAGCAGTTTATATCTGTGCTTTCCCCTCGGGCTTCCTGGCCCCACCCCTGCCTGTCCCTCGTAAGCAGGGTTGGTAACCATGGAGCTGGGGCGTGTCTCCTTACTACCAGCCTTCTGTGGAGAGTTTTTTTTCTTAACCCAGGAGTTTTAACCCTTAAACTTCTGGATTTTATTCTGCTCTCTGGGGAAATTGCCTGATTCTTCCCTCTTTCCATACGCTCTCCGCTTGCTGCGCCATCACACCACCCGGTCTCAGACCCAGGCCCAAAGGGACGGGTCCCCTGAGGATTCTCTGAGTGTTTTACCTTCACCTGATGACCTGGAGAACCCTCCATCTTCTAGAATCAAGAAGGAGAGGGCTGTTAAACGCCGCGAGAGGCGGTGTAGGGCTCGGGGAAGGGCTGAGATAGTGTCTGGCCAAGGGTTACCCTGGGTATCTGCCGAGTTGGTGGAAAAGTTCCCGTCCTTCCCTAAGGAACAACAGGCAGACCCAGCACTTACCCAGGCATTTGAGTATGCCCAGGTAGCACGAGATGCCCTTCCTAGATTTCTTTTGGACAAATGGGTATTATACAAGGAGAGTCGCGAGCCCCAGACAGGGACGGTCAGGAAACAGTTGGTGGTGCCCGCAGTCTTTAAGGGTTTGGTCATAAGGCTGGCCCATGACCATCCAGTTGGCGGCCACAAAGGGGTGCAGGGAGCCCTGGACCACATTCTTGTATGTTTTTACTGGCCCGGGATCTTTAGAGAAACCACCTGGTTTTGCGCTGCCTGCCCCTCGTGTCAGCGGGTCGTGGCTACTTGGCCTCCAATAGTACCCATGATCCCAACTCCCATAATTTCTGACCCTATCGGACGAATTGCCATGGACAAAGTTGGGCCACTGATAAAAACACCCCGTGGGTTCCAGTATATTCTCATTATGGTGGATCTAGTCACCAGATTTCCATGGGCAGTCCCGTTATGCAACATTTCTGCCAAAACAATAGCGTTAGAAGTGGTAAAACTATTTTGCGAAGTGGGTTTTCCCTGGGAAATATTAACGGACCGTGGGTCCAATTTTTTGTCTAAATACCTGGCACAGGTCTGGGACGCTTTCGGAGTGCAAGATGTGAAAACGGCTGCCTATCACCCCCACTCTAATGGCCTGGTAGAAAGGCTAAACCAGACAATAAAACAGATGCTAAGATGAGGCTTAGACGGGAACATGGCAGAGTGGGATGGGTTGCTTCATTTTGTTCTGTACGCCTGCAGAGAGCGGGTACAGGCATTCCTGGGAGTATCCCCTTATGAATTAATGTATGGTCGAATCCCTCGGGGAGTCCTGGATATATTACGGGAACAATGGATAGAGCCCGAGAAGGAGGCTATGGGAGTCCCGCACTTTCTCCGAGATTTAAGAGGGCGGTTAAGTAGGATCACCCAGGTTGCTGAGGAGAATTTACAGGCTAGTCAAAGTCGCCAGAAAGAGTGATATGATCAAGATGCGAAACCCCGCCAGTTAGATTTAGGAGAGAAAATCCTAGTAATGGTAGCGGGCGCCACCCCAAAATTTGAGTTCCAATGGAAGGGACCCTGGAAAGTCGTCAGACAAGTAGGCCCAGTATCCTATGAGGTAGAAAGTAGTAAGGGTCGTAGACAAATTTACCACATAAACGTGCTCATACCCTGGCAGGAAAGATCTGGGGTGGCCGGTTTGTATAAGATAGAGCATCGGGCAGGGAAGCTACACCACAATGTAGATGCCTTATCCAGGATTACGGACTGTTCGGAGGAACTTCAACAACCTCCGCCAGCCCGTAATATCTTGAGTGGCAAGGAGGCCTATCCGGAGTCTGGGGGAGGACAAAGAGACAGGGAATTCACCCTAGTAAAGGGCTCCCTTTCACCAAATTAGGGTAGGAAAGCCATAAACATCTCCAGGAATCAGAAAACTTCCACGTGGACCACATTTCATGCTCCCCCTAGTGGAATGAAGGGGAGACGATACAAGGCTCAGAACCCTTTAGGCAGTGAATGCTTCAAGCACTCAGGTGCCCGGAGTCAGGCTGATTGCCGTCACCTGAGTAGGGTGGAGTTGGAGCTAGAGCCCTGGAAGTATAAACTCAGAGCAGAGTATGACTTGGAGAGGAGAGGAGAAGCAGGAAGCCAGGATGAGCAGAGCAAAGGAATGGAGCTTCCAGTTGGAGAGAGTGCTATTTGGCATGTAGCATGGCTGCAGGAGAGATTGGAGCCAGGAACAAGAGAGACTCCAAGATCCCCTGGGAGGCTGTTAGCTGAGCATGCTGAGCAGGATGGGGAGTCAGAGCCTATGCAGCTGGGAGAGCCCAAGGTGAAACTGATTGAGGAGGACACACCCATGGACTGTTCCTCGTGCCAAGTTGTAAACCTGGGGAATGTAGAGAAAGCAAGCCAGTCCCGAGAGAAGGATATCCAGGAAAAAGGTACCCTGATTCCACAGGCAGGGTGGCTGTGTATCCCTTGTGTTTATAAAGGGGAAGTTTACCACAGACTTTAAATGTGATTTTTGTTTGATGCTTTAGCCAGCAAGGCTGAGAAGGAAATATAATAAGCTTGCTGGTAAAGACTGTGTATCCTGCAATAGAGAGAACCTTTAAAACTGCATTTTGTGCTTGGATATGTTTTGGACAATTTTTGCTTCAAAGAATCCTGAACCAACAATCCTATGTGTGGTATGACCGAACCATTGTGTATATAAAAATAATACATTTCTGTCATTTGCCTTACCTACTTGAGCCTGACTACAGCTTTCTGCATGGTGCACTCATACTGCTGAATAAGGACTACATTTCCGAGAGGGCATTGCAGGGAAATAGTTTTTAAAAAAGCTGAAAAAGCATACAGCGGAAAGTTCCTCTAAAAATCCACGCCCCTCTAACCTAGAGGCAAGTGGTGGTGGCGTGACAATGCAAATACAGACGAATTGTAGGCTTTCATTCAGTCTTGGGCAACTTCAGTCCTCTTTCTATAGGATAAAACCAATGGAGTAAGATCCCTTTCTAAAACCAAAGGGACCAGCTTTCAAAGAATTTAGGAGCCTATCTTTGAGAGTTAGGCTACTAAATTGGCTTCTTTCAACATGTACTAGGGCTGAGTTCGTACATTTATGCTCAAAATTTAGGACTTTGGTGAAATTTAAGAGCCAATTAAGTGGATAACAACTTGGACAGATTTAAAGAAGGGAAACAATTTAGGAGTTTAATACTAGTTTTGAGCACTAGACCCTTATATGGAGACGATGTCCAATATTCTGGCACCGTTGCTTACAGAGCAGCCAGAAATCAGGTACTAATCAGTATTCTCTCATCAGATGCTTGGGAACAGGAGAAGCCTCTGAGCCTGCTGGCTTCTCTGAGCCTGTGGAGGGGGCGCTGTGACTCACAGTGCTGCAGCCACTGCTTGACATTCTCTTTGGTCTGGAATGCTATTTCCAGGTCTGTTTTGGGAGCGTTAGAGGGTTGCAGCCGGCAGGGTGTCCTTGATGAGCATTTCAGCATCGAGGAAGCCATTCAAAGCTGCCGTCAAAGGTGGGGGATGTGAGCATCTGGCCATCCACATCAAACCTCATGTCAGAGTGGGTAGGATGTGGCAGGCCTTGAGCATGCAGGTGCACATGTACAGATATTCAAAGTCCACCATTGACCATGACTTTGAAGCATTTTTTCAGGTTTGCCTAGTTGGTTGTGCTGGCACCCACCCCACAGTTGTTTCTGCCTCCTACAGAGGGAGGTTGGGGGAGAGATACAGTGGTGGTAGGGAGAATGGAAGGGGGAAAATAAAGGACACCCTGAGGAGGGATAAGAGGAGGAGGGGAAGCATGCAGGATACCTGGCAAGGAGAAAGGGAAAGGGGGAAATAATGGATAGGTTGAAGGGGAAATGGAAAGGTGAGATGCTGGATACCTGGGAGGGCAGGGAGGAGAGAGATGTTTGTCACCTTCGGGCAGGAGAGGGGGGGGGGGGAGAGTTGGAAAGCAGATGCCGCACTATGGATGGGGTAGGGCAGGGCCCAGGGCTCAGGGCTCAGGGCTCAGGGCATACAGTCAATGTTTATTTATTTACGTGTTTATGTTTATTAACACTTTTTACATGCCTGAATACATCACTGAGTGAGTTACAAAAATATAAAAAACACTCATAACAAATATGACAAATAAAAAATCAACAAAACAATTGCATATAACCCTTCCTCCCGTCCATAATTATAGACTATAAATCATCTTAAGAAGAGAGATGCCTTCAATTGTTTCTTAAAAACTAAATAATTTGTATTTGACAAATAGTTATTGGAATACCATAATTCAGGTCCTGCAATCAAAATAACCCATGCTCAAATCTGTTTTCTGTGAATTAAAAATTGTCCACGCAGCAGCATTTTTAATGAATTGTAAAGACTGCAATAGACCTAACAGAAAACCCAAGTAAATAATATTACCGTAGTCCAATACTGGCAATACTGTTAGTTGGACTACCTACAAAAAGCTATAGGAGTTAAATAACATTTGAATTCCTGACTTTTCACAACTTATGAAAAGCAGACTACACCACTCAAAACTCAGGAAAGAATTGAGAGTGGAGGGTCCGATATTTGAAAGGCATTTACATGGTTTACAGCCCAGTAAACCATGTAAATGCCTTTAATGGGGATGTTCAATGGCACTTATAGCAGTCATGCCATGAATATCTCCTTCTAACTCCCCTACGCGCCTTGATGCTATTCTGTTAGCATCGGGACGTGTTGCGGGCATTCCAGAGTGGAGCAGAAGCAGAGACTGCTGCTAACCGGGTATCGGCGATATTGCACGACTACCGGTTAGCGATCTGCAGCTAAAACTAGGCTAGCTTTTGGCTCGCCTAGTTTTAGCTGCAAATGCTAACCGGGTAGCAGTGCAATATTGCCGCTACCCAGTTAGGCTCTGCAGTGGTTTCCTCTCTGTGCTAAACCCGGATATTCAATGCCATCGCTGCAGCACTGAATATCCAGTTTAGAGCCCTTCCAAAATGCACCTGGCTCAATATCAGGCCCGTAGAGTCCAGTATCACACAAAGATACTGAACCTCGCAACATAAATGAATGCTTTGGCCATCTAACAAAATTGGCTAACATCAACTTGGAACCCAGAGTTGGTGATAATCACCTCTTATCATAATTCAGTTTTAAGCCATTCTGTAATAACCAAGATGATATAGTAGGAAACTCTGAAAGAAGAGAAAACTGTTAGATCATCCCCTATAGTAAAGGGTATATCAACAGCATAAATGTGAAAAGAAATATTCATTGGATGCAAAAGATACGGTGGAATCAAATATATATTAAACAAGGTTGATGAAAGAGAAGAACCTTGTGGAACACCCCTGTGCAATGAACAACAAATCAGACAATTCATTAGCCATCAATACTTACTGCAAGCAGCCAGAAAGAAAAGATCAAAACAAGGACAACACTGAGCCTGGCAATTTTTGGGATAGGCAATTCAGCCACCAAAACTGCAGAATAACAGAATCAAATGTGGAAGCTATATCAATAAGGATTAGCCAAAAAGCTAAACTCGAGCTATCCAGACATTGCAGTAACTGATTGAATAAAGAAGTCAGAGTCTCTGAGCCTATGTACCTTCCAAAAACCATGCTGCCAGGGATCATGCATATGAATTCCAAATATTCATCCAATTGCAGGTGAACAACCTGTTCACTTATTATTTTCCCTATAAAGGGGAGGTTGGAAATAGACTGAGTGGAGGAGTGGCCTAGTGGTTGGTGGTTGGGGGGAAAGGTACTTCAGGCCAGAAGGTCAGGGGTTCAAATCCCACTAGAGGACAGCAACCTTGGGCCATAAGAACTGAGGTTTCTAGTCCCACAGGTGCTCCTTGTGGTCTTGGGCAAGCCACTTAACCCTCCACAGCCCATGTTCCCTGTAAAATAGTTATCTCCAAGTTATAATGCCCTGTTCAATGTAACTTCAGTTTGTTCAATGTAAACCACACTGATGCAGAATAGCATTGTATATAAGAGAATATAAATAAATAAATAACTCGCCTCCGACCATTGTGATAGATGCTCATGTTTTAACTTCGGGCAAACCACCGCTTGTTTCAAGCTATCTGGGAGATATCCCTGAGTTAAGGAAGTCTTTACCACATCAGTGAGAAAGACATTAGCTTTATCACGGATCATCTTTAACAATCCTGCAGGGATCAAATCCGAAGGAGAATTAGATGGACACAAATATTGCAGCACTTGTTTTATTGTGTCCACAGTCACTACCGCAAAACAATCTCAGCAAATAAAAGAACTTTCAACTTGGCAGACAGTTATCATGACCCCCATTATTAGTCTCCTCAGCAGGGGTAAAAACACCCTGTCTATGGGAATAGTACTTGCTGAACTCTTACGCAGTAGGCATTCCAACACCCCGCATTAAAGATTTTATCACCAAAAACAATTCAGCAGGACGAGATAATGCCAAGTCACTTCTAGCCAAATAAGCACATTTCACCTCACATCTTTCAACTCTGTACTCATGAAACGCGCGATAACAATACTCCCTCATGCAAAAAATCCGCAACTTATACCATCCTCTCAGACTTACGCACCTGATATATTTTAATCTTGCAATGGTTCAAAAACACATGGGGAATTATGCGAACAATGAGATCCCATACAAATAGTGACCTTTGCCATATTTTGCCATAGTGATAAATACAAAGATCTAATGTTTCATCTTAGTCAAAACCCTCTGAAAGCCCATCTTAATACAACCAAGAATTGAGAAAGACTGGTAGTCAAACATTTGATACTACTTCTGATGCTGCCTCATAACAGCGGTACCTACTCCTACTATAGAAACTGATGACATCAAATAAGTGAAAGATATACATGATTCGAGCAGGGGACAGGCCCTGCTATTGAATCTGTAATAGCCACACCCTTACACTTTCCTGCAGGAGCAAAAACCAGATCTAATATATTCCTTTACAGTGTGTAGGAAACTTTACTTACTGAGTAAGCCCAAAGGGAGTCATGCTGGCAAAAGAACACTTCACGTCAAAGTCATGAGTGGTTAGGTTTACCTGCAAGTTAAAGTCACCATTATCACCACATTATTCAGATCGTAAGATACGATCATAGATACATAAGATACATCATAGAAACATAGAAACATGTCAGCATAAACAGACCATATAGCCTATCTAGTCTGTCCTTCCATATCAAATACTATAGTCCCATTTAAGAACATAAGAACATAAGATATGCCATACTGGGTCAGACCAAGGTCCATCAAGCCCAGTATCCTGTTTCCAACAGTGGCCAATCTAGGTCGTACGTACCTAGCAGTTTCCCCAAAAGACACAGGTTCCGCAATGCTTGTACTGATTCAAGCATTGATATCCTGGGTCCCTTCTTAATAATGGTTTATGGACCTTTCCTCCAGGAATTTGTCCAAACCTTTTTTAAACCCAGCTACACTAACAGCCTTTACTACATCCTCAGGTAACAAATTCCAGAGTTTGATTACACGTTGAGTGAAAAAATATTTTCTTGTATTAGTCTTAAATAGTTTACCCTGTAGCTTCATTGCATGTCCCCTAGTCTTTCTATATTCTGATAACGTAAACAATCGATTGCTGTCCCCAGGTAGGACTTGAACCCACAGCCCTCCGGCCTGAAGTACCTTGTCCTAACCACTAGACCACTCCTCCCACATCCTCTAGAGATCTTCCATGTTTGTCCAATGCTTTCTTGGATTCAGATACTGTCTTCATCTCTACTACTTCCACTGGGAGACTATTTCACACATTTACCACTCTTTCCGTAAAGAAATATTTCCACATATTACTCCACAGTCTATCCTTTTCCACCCTTCTCCTTTCCCCCCCTTGTTGCAGAGCTTACTGTCAATCATAAGAGGCTCTCCTTTTGTGCATTTATGCTATGGAGGTATTTAGATGTCCCTATCATATCTCCTCTATCCCGCCTTTCCTCTAACGTATAAATATTAAGAACTTTAAGTCTGTCCCCAAATGGTTTATAATGAAGACCACTGAACATTTTAATAGCCACCATCTGTATCGATTCCATCCTGTTTATATACTTTTGAAGATATGTTCTGCAGAATTGCACACAATACGCCAAATGAGGTCGCACCAGAGACCTATACAGAGGTTTGCCTCTTTGTGGATGATACCAAAATCTGCAATACAGTAAACACCCAGGCAGGTGTAGATAACATGAGGAGGGATCTAGCTAAACTTAAAGAATGGTCTAGAATTTGGCAGCTAAGATATAATGTTAAAAAATGCAAGGTCATGCATTTGGGCAGCAGCAATCCAAGAGAGTGATATAGTATAGGGGATAAAGTACTTCTGTCCACAAAAGAAGAGCGGGAGCTAGGCGTGATTGTGTCTGATAATCTTAAAGTAGCTAAACAGGTAGAAAACGCGATGGTGAAAACTAGAAGGATGCTTGGGTGCATAGGGAGAGGAATGGCCAGCAGAAGAAAGGAGGTGATAGTGCCTCTGTATAGGTCTTTGGTGGGACCTCATTTGGAATATTGTGTGCAATTTTGGAGACTGCATCTTCAAAAGGGTATAAACAGGTTGGAGTTGGTACAGAGGGTGGCTACTAAAATTGTTAGTGGTCTTCATTATAAAGCATATGAGGATAGACTTAAGGAACTTAATATGTATATTTTAGAGGAAAGGCAGGATAGAGGTGATATGATTGAGATGTTTAAATACTTCTGTGGCATAAATTCACAGGAGGAGAACCTCTTTTGATGAGGGGACATAGGATGAGGATGAAAAGGGATAGACTCAGGAGTAATATGTGGAAATATTTCTTTATGGAAAGAGTGGGAGATGTGTGGAATAGCCTCCAAGTGGAGGTCGTAGAGATGAGGACAGTATCTGAATTCAAAAAAGCATGGGACAAACACAGAGGATCTCTAAAGGGAAAAAGGGGACTGTTGTAGTGGTTGATATGGAAGGGCAGACCAGATGGGCCATGTAGTCTTTTTCAGCTGACATGTTTCTATGTTCATATGTTTCACTATCACTCATTTTTTCTGCTGACTATTCACCCAAGCATCCTTTTGGCTTTTGCCATTGCCTTTTCTACCTGTTTAGCCACTTTAAAATCATTAGAAACAATTACGCCCAGATACTGCTCTCTTTTCATGGACAAAATTACTTCACCCCCTACTATGTACAGCTCCCTTGGAATTTTGCAACCCAAATGCATGACTCTACATTTTTTAGCATTAAAGCTCAGCTGCCAAATTCTAGACCATTTTCAAGCTTAGCTAGATCCCTCCTCATGTTATCTACTTCTTCCTGGGTGTCTAGTGTATTGAAGATTTTTGTATCATCCACAAGTAGGCAAACCTTATGCGACAACCTTTCAGCAATATCACTAACAAAGATGTTAAAAAGAATCGGACCAAAGATAGATCCCTGCCGCATGCCATTGATAACATCCTTCTTCTCAGAGAGAGCTCAATTAATTTGTATCCTTTGTCGCCTCCCATTCAACCAATTTTTAACCCAGTCAGTCATTTTAGGGTCCATCCTTATGGGTCTCCATTTATTTATAAGTCGCCTGTGCGGAATGGTGTCAAAGGCTTTACTGAGATTCAAGTACAGCACACTTAGGGCTCTCCCTCGTTCAAATTCTCTGGTCACCCAGTCAAATAAATCAGTCAGATTTGTCTGAAAAGACCTACCTCTGGAAAACCTTTTCTCTGTTAAACCTATTCTGGAATCCATTGGACTCCAGAAACCTTACTATCCTCTGTTTTAGCAGCATTTTCATTCATTTACTCACCACAGAGGTCAGACTAACCAGCTTGTAGTTCTGAACCTCATCCTTGCTTCCTTTTCTGTATAAAGGGACCACATATGCCTTTCTCCAGTCCTTTGGAACAACTCCTAAACTCTAAAGAAACATTGAAAAGGTCAGTCAGTGGAGCCACTTGAATGTCCCCAAGATCCTTCAATATTCTTGGATGTATCCCATCTGTGCCCATCGCTTTGTCTACTTTTAGTTTAGCTAGTTCCTCACAAATACAGTCTTCTGAAAATCATTCAAGATCCCCATCACTTCTGCTCCTATTTTGGGTCTTTTCTGAGGTCTTATTCTTGGCCCTTCATCTGTAAACACAGAACAAAAATATTTGTTAAGCAATTCTGCTTTAACCTCATCAGCCTCTAAATATTCCTCCCCTTTCCTCTTGAGTCTGATAATACCACTTTTGCACTTGCTCCTTTCATTACCATATCTGGAAAATGTCTTGTCCCTTCAATTTATTGCATTGGCTATCTCATCTTCTTTTTGTATCTTTGCTTTCCTGCCTACTATTCTAGTTTCTCTAAGTTTTTCCAAATATTAATGCTTGTCTTCCTCTCTCTGAGATCTCTTGTATTTTATGAAGACTACCCTCTTTTTTTTCATCTTTTCAGCTATTTCTTTTGAGAACTTGAGTGGCCTCCTTTTCCTTTTACATGTATTTACCTTTTTCACGAAAAGGTGTGTATGTTTTCTATTAAATCTCAATCCACTTCTTTTCCATGTGAAAGAGATCTGTATATCACACCAATGCAAATGGATTTTCCATTCCTTCTTTCTAGTTAACCCACAGTGCTTTCTTGCTCCTTCTGAAGCCCTGTAGTTCTATAGCTTTAATATATTTTATATATATATAGTGCCACTCCTCCCTGTCCATCCTGAATAAAGTATAGCCAGATATAATTACATCCCAGTCATGGGCTGAGAGGATGGCATAAGTTGCAGATTTTTCACATGAGGGAGTATTGTTATCGGGCGTTTCATGAGTACAGAGTTGAAAGATTTGAGGTGAAATGTGCTTATTTGGCTAGATGTGACTTGGCATTATCTCGTCCTGCTGAATTGTTTTTGGTGATAAGATCTTTAATGTGGGGTGTTGGAATGCCTACTGCGTAAGAGTTCAGTAAGTACTATTCCCATAGACAGGGTGTTTTTACCCCTGCTGAGGAGACTAATATGGGGGTCATGATTACTGTCTCCCGGGTTGAAAGTTCTTTTATTTGCTGGGATTGTTTTGCAGTAGTGACTGTGGACACAATAAAACAAGTGCTGCAATATTTGTGTCCATCTAATTCTCCTTCGGATTTGATCCCTGCAGGGTTGTTAAAGATGACCCATGATAAGGCTAATGTCTTTCTCACTGATGTGGTAAAGACTTCCTTAACTCAGGGATATCTCCCAGATAGCTTGAAACAAGCGGTGGTTTGCCCGAAGTTAAAACATGAGCATCTCTCACAATTGTCGGAGGTGAGTTCTCGGTCTATTTCCAACCTCCCCTTTATAGGGAAAATAATAAGTGAATAGTTGTTCACCTGCAATTGGATGAATATTTGGAATTAAGTCATATGCATGATCCCTGGCAGCTTGGTTTTTGGAAGGTACATAGCTCGGAGACTCTGACTTCTTTATTCAGTTTTTGGGTCTTTTTTCTTTGGGTCCCTCCACTTCTTCCAAAGGTCTTCACAATACCTGTTGTATTTTATGTTAAGTTTTTTACAGCTGTTCTGTCTTAATTTTTGCTTTTTGGCAAAAGTAGATGCTCATAGATGAGGGTCCATACATCACCTGGTAATTCTTAATGATCTCCCTGATCAGCAGTTTGACCTTTTCAGGGATATATTTGGTTTTGTGAAGCAGAGTTCCAGGCATTACAGTCATTGTGCAGATACTTGCCTCAGTATGTGTGCTTAAATATGCATGTGTGTGCCTACTTAGGGCAAAATAGGCACAAGTGTGTCAATCAAATAGCACTTAGTTATTGTGTGTTCTAATTTAAAAAATAGGGTTGGAATGATGCCAACCAAGAAGGTACAGGGCAACCAGAACCAGGTCTTTGTCTAGGGTTGGGGGACAAGGGTGTAGAAGCAAATAGCATTTTGGCCTGTGACACACATTTATATTCTAGCTAAAGAAGACTGAAGCAATAAGAGTGGAACAGGTTACTGCTATCCTATACAGCAATTAGAGTTAAAATAGGTCAGGGAAGCTGGTTGAAAAGGGGCACTTACAACTATCCTTTCCAAATTCCAACCCTATTTGTGAAGATCTGGTTTTTGCTCCTGCCTGAAAGTGTGAGGGTGTGGCTATTACAGATTCAACAGCATGGCCTGTCCCCTGCTCTAATCATGTATGTCTTTCACTTATTTGATGTCATCAGTTTCTATAGTAGGTGTAGGTACCACTGTTATGAGGCAGTATCAGAGGTAGTATCAGAAGTTTGACTACCAGTCTTTCTCAATTCTTGGTTGTATAGGGATGGACCCTAAAGTGACAGAAATTGGTTAAGTGGGAGGCAATAAATGGTACAGGTAAATGGAGCTTACTCTGAGGAGAAGGATGTTACCATTAGTGGGTTGCAAGGATCTGTCCTTGGTCCAATTCTTAACATTTTTGTTTGTGATATTGCGGAAAGGCTGTTGGGTCAGCTGTGACTTTGTGGATGATACCAAAATATTTATTTATTTGTATCCCGCTTTTCACTGGGTCAAAGCGGTCAATTGGAGGATACATTTAACATGAGGGGATATGACACACATACGCTAATAGTTACAGGGAACATGGGCAATGGAGGGTTAAGTGGCTTGCCCAAGACCACAAGGAGTGCCTATAGGACTAGAAATCCCAGTCCCTCCAGCCTGAAATTGCTGTCCCCAGGTGGGACTTGAACCCCCAGCCCGAAGTACCTTGTCCTAACCACTAGACCTCCCATCCCAAATATGCAATAGAATAGACACTCAGGAAGGAGTAGATAACATGAGGAGGGATCTAGCTAAGCTTGAAAAATGGTTCAGAATTTGGCAGCTAAACGCTATTTAACGCTAAAAAATGCAGGGTCATAGAGGGTGGAGCCTGGTGTCTGGTCAAGATGTACGTGTAAGAGTGGTGCTCTGGAGGGCAATAGACAAGAATCCTGATTTCTGCAATATTTAATCAAATAGTTCCTACCTACTTGGATATCATTCAACCCCGGCTATGTCGGGCTCTAAACAGATGCGGCTGGATTTCTAAGTATCTAAAAATTCTAGCGCAAAGAGAACCAAGAAGGAACCTCTCTCACCTCACAAGATGGCAGTCATTTGAGATGGTCCTGAGACCTCGCAGGAGATCTTGGCTGAGATTCGGGCAGTCAAAGAGTTGATTAAAGCTAATAGAAAATCGCTTTGTGCAATGCAGGAAGATATCAACGCTTTGAGATCCTCTTTGGAGTCAAATACGGCTCGTTTGGAGAAGGTAGAGAAGGTGGTGGCATCACATGGGGAGAGGCTTGAGGCCATTGAAGAACAGGCCAAGTTGATATGTTTACTGCAAAGAGAGGTGGAAGATGGTGATAATCGCTCTCGGCGGAACAAGGAATCCTAGGAGTTCCTGAGGGAGCAGAAGGTCATGATATGATATCATTTCTGCAGGCCATGATTCCATGTGTATTAAGGTTGCATTTCAATATGCCGTTCAAGATCGAGCACGCCCAGACAGCCCGTGGTCACGGGCAAGCGTCCATGCCCAATTATCTTGAAAGTGCTACATTTTCAGCAAGTATTGCAAATAATGGGAGCAGTCAAAACACTTTCAGCTTTGGAATATCAAGGGCATAAACTCCTGTTCTTCCCGGACTTCGCAAAGGTGATGGTGGATCGGAGAAGGAGTCTTTTGGTGTTGCGTCCATGCTTGGTTCGACTGAAGGCCCATTTTGGACTGCTATATCCTGCCCACATGAAAGTCATGCTGCACAACCAAACCAAAACTTTTGATGATCCCAGAGATCTATGCGCATTTCTGGAGGATAAGGAGTCAGCGGTGATGCGGTGAAGGTTATATTATATCTCCTACTTGCTACAGTCTGATGGCACTTGCTATCATGGGTGTTTAACTGGTCTGAGATCATGTGAAGGAGACCTATTTATGCAGAAGCGACATCTAAGCCTGTAATACTGTCATGTACTGTGACATTTTTTCTGTCTCTTTTGAAGGACATTATCTCTATTCTTAATAAGGGAGGTGGGCAAGATGCGATATTCTGAGAGTTACAGAAATGTGGAAGGGTTGGGTCAATGAGCCCTCCATGTCGGTCTTGTCCTAGCGGGCTCACCTGTTAAGTTTTGTGTGTTATATAGCAACCCCCCCACCCCCCGGGTTTTCAGTGGTTTGGGGGAAATGTTTTGGTAGAATTAGGTATGTTATTGTGTTTGATCAAACAATGGGGCCTTTTTTTTCCTCTCTTTGGGCTATAGAAGATGCAGCCACACTTAAAAAGGTGCTTAGGAAACGGTTCTACAGTGTAAAACTAAATACTACATTTTGATCTGTTTCTGCAACATATGATTGTTAATTCAGAGCTATATTGTCAACATGCTTTCCTTAAGATTGTGTAACTGAATGTTAAGGGCATTAATAATCTTTACTAAGAGGAATGGTTCCCTCTGAATGGTAGGAAAGAAAGTGCTGGCATCTTATTGCTGTAGGAGACACATTTGAAGGTAAGGTAGTTGTCGTAGTCCGAGATCTAAGCCCTATTTTTAAGGGTTTTCAGCTACCCATCATAAGATTAATGGAGTGGCCATATTAGCGTAGAAAGCTGTATCCCCATGGTTTTAAAATCCACGTGCTGTCTCTTCCTAGCTTCCAAGGGACTTTGTTCTAGAATTAGTGAATCTACTATCCATGCGACTTACAGTTGTGTTTATGCTGTGATCTCATTTATCCTATTTGACTTAACGAGCTCTAGTTATATATAGTAATGTGGTCATCAATCTGTTTCTTGATGGGGTCGTCTTGAAGATATAGATATGTCTATCACTCCTAAAGTGAATTATGTAATAGGAATATTACCAGTCTTCCTTGCAAAGAAAGTGCAGTGTCAAAGTGATAGAACTCTAGTTCAACGTTTATGGAGAATTAACCACCTAGATTTGCTCTTTGGAAGATAGGATCTTTTTGAGAGGAAAGGGGATATGTCTTCCTAATTTTTTGGCCTAATATGCGTTTGCAGAGGCAAGATTCACGATGGGTGGAGGGGGCCGTAGGCATATGTTCAATATGCTGCTGAGATTAAGGGTCGGTTTCAGTGAGGAGATGTCAGCACTTTGAGGCAGGTGGCGTAAGACTGTCCTAACATTCAGTTTTATTGTTTTTTCAATATGGAACCGTATTAGGGTGGTGTTGGGATTCAGGGCCACTCTCTCCTGATTTGGGGTCGTATTTCAATCAGTAATTGACAGCTTGTCCTTATAAAGGGATTGTCTGTCTAAATTAGTTCCATGTTGGGAGTGGCCCTATGTCCGTTATTTCTAACTAGAAACATACAATAGATCTTGGTTGAGGCCCTATGCTACTCATAGGTGCAAATACCATGGTGTGGCAGTTTCCCTTACATCCTCCTCTTTCTTAAGTGGAAGGGGTTACAAGACAAATCTCCTTATTTATCTGTAGTGGAGTGTTTGTCCTTCTATAGCCCCCTGCAGGCCTTGCAGGCTTGCAGATGTTTTATGTTTCTTTCATGTGGCCCCTGATGATCGCATGATAATGGGAGGGACAGGGTGGGGTGGACTGTGATCAGCCTTTGATTATCTCCTTTTCCAGAGAAGGGTTGTGTATTTTAATTTACTGTAACTTGGTTTTCTCTTTTGTTTGTATTTTGTTGGAAAATATAAATAAAGAAATTCAAAAAATGCAGGGTCATGCATTTGGACTGCAAAAATCCAAGAGAGTGATACAGTATAGAGGGTTCAATGCTTCTGTCCATGAAAGAGGAGCAGGACCTGGACATGATTGTTTCTGATGATCTTAAAGTGGCTAAAAAAATAGAAAAGGTGACGAAGAAAGCCAGAAAGATGCTTGGGTACATAGGGAAAGAAACGGCCATCAGGAAAATGGAGGTAATTGCTGCTCTGTATAAGTCTTTGGTGAGACCTCATTTGGAATATTGAGTGCAGTTCTTTATCTTTATCTTTATTCAGGAGCTTGATATACTGCTAGGGCCAAAGCATAAAAGTGGTTTACAAAATAATTTACTGCCAACAGAGAGAAAAAAGAGCAGAATGCCAATTATGAGACAGGACAGAAGAGAAACAAAAAAAGGACAGAAGGAGAGAAAAGATAGAGGACAGCAGGAGGGGACAGACAAGACAGACTGAAGAACTCAGATATGTATGGTCGGTCGGTTAAGAGGTGAGGAGTATCAAAAGCGAGATGGAAAAGGTGGATTTCAAGGCAGCTTTAAACCTGGGGAAGGAGGATTTGGAGTGGAGAGAGAGAGGGAGAGAATTCCACAGTGCAGGACCCAGAAAGAAGAAAGCAGCGCCTCATGTACGCTCAAGATGAGCTTGAGAAACCAAAGGGAGAGCTAAGTGATGTGTGTGAACTGAATGGAGAAGACGATGGGGATGGTGGAAGTGAAGGAGGTCAGCCATGTATCAGGGAGTGGATATGTGGATAGCCTTGTGGACAAAAATAAGAATTTTATACTGGACTCGAAATCGGACGGACAACCAATGTAAGCGGGCAAGGAGGGGCGATATGTGATCAAAACAAGAGGAGTTGATAAGGAGAGAGGAGATATTTATTTATTTATTTATTTATTTAACAATTATTTCTATACCACTCTTTCCCAAGTATCAAGTGCAGTTTACAAGGAACAGTAAGTTATATGGTATGTGAAAGAGCAAACCTGGTCATTTTACATTGAGCAGTTAGAACTATTTACAAGTAACAATATAACATTTGAACAGTAAATTGTTAGAACATATTTACATTATAGGTACTTACAAATTAAATCATGGGTCAAAATTGTGATGCATAAGATATTTTAAATGTGGTAAATCACATAATTATAAATTGGGAGAATTGTCAACTGTATATAAGTGTGGTATGGTTAAGTATTGTGTGGTTATGTTATTATCTGTTGTGTATTATGTGGTGTTGTAGTTTAGTTGTTAACCTGTGTCTCTTTGTGTATTCTGATTAGGTAGTGTATTGTAGTGTAGAGAGAATAAATGGGTTTTTAGTTTTTTCTAAATTCTTTTATGTCTGATAGTTGGCGAAAGTTGTCAGGCAGATTATTCCATAGGATAGGTGCCGAATGGGAGAAGGCCTTCTTGTTGGTTTGTTTTCTAGCTTTTGTGTAATCTTTTGGAACTGCTATAGTGTTTGTGTTTCTGCTCCTTTGTGATTGTTTATCTATTTCTATGTTAATGAGTGTATTGAGTACAGATGGTGCTAAGTTATTTATTAGTTTAAATGTGGTTAAAATAATTTTGTATTTTATTCTGCTGTAAATGGGTAGCCAATGAAGTTCAGCCAGGATCGGTGTGATATGCTCTATTGAGTTTATATTCATTATCATCCTTGCTGCTATGTTCTGAGTTAGTTGTATCTTTTTAATATTTTGCTTTGTGATGCCATTAAGGATTATATTTGCAAAATCGAAGTGTGGAGTTATGATGGCTTGAATTATAGTTATGAAGTCTTGTAAGTGAATCAATGGTCTTAATTGTCTCAATGTCTTGAGTTTGTAATGTATGTTTTTTGTTAGGTATTTTATGTGTGAATCCATGTTAAGTTTATTGTCAAGTATCACACCTAGGTATTTTATTTCTTTTTTTATGTTGATCTCATGGTTGTCTAGGGTGATGGTGCTTGGAGGTGTGTATGTTTGATTTTTAGTAATATATAGTACATCAGTTTTTGAGAAATTGATGTGTAGGTTCTGATCCTTAAGCCATATTGTTAGTTCTTTAAAACATTCTGTTATTTGTTGTAGTGGAGGGTGCGGGATTTTAAATGGGAGGTAGAACATTATATCATCGGCGTAAATATGGTAATAGATGCCATGACGTTTAAAAATGCTACAGACTGGTTGTAGGTAAATGTTAAATAGTAGTGCTGATAGTGCGGATCCCTGTGGGAGGCCTTGTGTTTGATTGAAAGTGGTAAATGTTTGGTTGAGGATTCTCACTGTTTGGGTTCTGTTTGATAGGTAGGATTTGAACCAGTTATAAACAGTAGATGTTATTCCAATTTGTTGAAGTCTGTTTAACATTGTTAAGTGATTAACGCTGTCAAATGCTGCAGAGATGTCAAGGAATACTAGGATGAAAGCTTTTTTAGTGTCATCAATTCCCCTTATTTATTTATTTATTTTATTTATATTCTCTTATATACCGCACTATTCAGCATCAGCACGGTTCACATAGAACAAAAATCTCAGAACAGTCAACATGCATGAGTTTGCAGATAACAAGGGAAGGAACTTGGATAACAAGGGTAATTATTTACAATCTATTTACAAGGATAACACTAATAAATAACACTTAATAAAGATATAGAAACATTTAAATATCTCCATGGCATAAATGCATAGGAGGAGTGCCCCCTTCAATTAAAAGAAAGCTCTGAATTGAGGGGACATAAAATGAAGGTGAAAGGGGATAGACTCAAGAGTAATATGCGGAAATATTTCTTTACAGAAAGAGTGGTAGATGCATGGAATAGTCTTCCAGTGGAGGTAGTAGTGATGAGGAGCAGAAATAAAGGAAAAAACCCCACCTGCAGCATCACCAGGCACAGAGAGAGCAGGACAAGAGCACACCGTGGAGCTGAGGACACTTTATTGAGAGACTGCAAGGTCAGCCCAACATGTGTTTCGACCAATGGCCTTCTTCAGGGGACAAATGACCACTTGATGCAAAGCAAGAGGAATAATTGGAATTATACATGCCTGTAGCGAACATCTAGTACTAAAGTCAATGAATAGAGACGAGGACAGTATCTGAATTCATGAACGCATGGGACAAACACAGAGGATCTCTAAAGGAAAAAAGGGGACTATTGTAGTTGATATGGAAGGGCAGACTAGATAGAAATATAGGGCCCAATTTTCATTTGGGAAGGATAAGCACTGTAGCCACGTAGCCCTGCCCACTGACCCCTTAACCATAGATTTTCACTTACACAGCGATGGAAGTGAAAATCTGGGGTTTGCCACACTGCTGGAAAGCCACCAAGCCTAACTGGGCAGCAGCAATTTTGGATAATGCCCAGTTAGCCCTGGCACCTTGAAGATAGGCGAGGTTTTCCTTACCTATCTTTAAGGCACAGAGCACTAACAGGGCAGCATCCAAAATCGCTGCTGCCCAGTTAGCGCCATTCCCTGCCTCCGCTCCACCCCAGAACAATCCAGAACGCCCTCAACATGCCCCAATGCTAACCAGATGGGATTGGGGCATGTAGAGGACTTAATTTGGGATTTTCAAAGGCACTAGCCATGTAGGTGCCTTTGAAAATCTCAGATTAAGGCATTTCCACGATTAACATGGGCTGTTAACTATGTAAATGCCTTCAAAAATTGGGCCCATAGAAGCATGACAGCAGAAAAAGACCACAGGCCTATGTTAAACAGCAGCTGGTGGACTTACATGGGACAAGCACAGTTGGTTTCTAAAGGGAAGAAAGGGACTATAGTAGTTGGTATGGAAAGGCAGACTAGATAAGCCATATGGTTTTTTTTCTGTCATCGTGTTTCTATATTTCTGTTTCTCGTGTTGAATTCTCCACAGGGTCACTTCCATTTCTTATTCTCAAAACTTTCTTTAAATCTGCCATCCTTTCTTCCTTTTCTAATATCATTGAAGAGGAAACTGCACATCTTCTTTTTTCCTCCAAACTCACTACCTGCTCCTCTTATCCAATTCCCACTTGTCTACTAAGCTCTATCTCTACTGCTGTCATCCTTTCCCTCTATCATATTCTCAGTTTCTCTTTCACTGCAACTGTTCCTGCTGCCTTCAAGCATACTGTAGTTACACCTCTCCTCAAAAAACCTTCACTATATCCTACCTACCTTTCCAGTTATTGGCCAATCTCCCTCCTCCCTTTTGCATCCAAACTATTTGAACATGCACAGTCTTGACTTTCTTTCCTTTAAAGCCATTCTAGTTCCTCGGCAATCAGAGAAAAATTGGAACATGACAACAGAAAAAGACCATATGGTCTATCAAGTCTGCCATTTCATATCAACTACTATATTTCTGCATTTTACTCCCGAGTCTATCCCCTTTCACCCTCATCCTATGTCCCCTCTTTGCAGATCTTGCTTTCAGTCAAAAGTGGCTCTCCTCTTTTACAGAACAAAAATATTTGTAAGCAATTCCACTTTATCCTCATCAGCTTCTACATATTCCTCACCTTCACCTCTGAGTCTGATAATACCACTTTTGCACTTCCAGCTCTCGCAAACATATCTGAAAAATGTCTTGTCCCTCCATTTTATTGCATTGGCTATTCTTTTTCTTTTTGTATCTTTGCTTTCCTGATTACTTAACTAACTTCTCTTTTTCCAAATATTACGTAGTAGTATAGTAACATAGTAAATGATGGCAGATAAAGACCAGTATGGTCTATCTAGTCTGCCCAGTACGATGTCAAGAGTAGGTACACCTGCCGCTCTGTGCAGGCCCTCCCTCCCCATGTCTTTGTCCAGGGGTGATCCCGCCACTCCATGTAGGATACCACTATATGTTAAGGAATTAGATGGTTCAGATTCTTTTGATATTTTCTTGTTGCTGTAAAGGGATCCACTGTGTCTGTCCCATGCCCTTTTGAACTCCGTCACTGTATTTGCCCCCACCACTTTCATCGGGAGCGCATTCCAAGCATCCACCACCCTTTCAGTGAAAAAGTATTTCCTGACATTGCCTTTCAATTTACCATCTTGTAGCTTCATGTTATGCCCTCTAGTTTTGCAGCTTCCCCGTCTTTGGAAGAGGTTTGTTTGTTCATTATTTCTCTTTAAGTATTTAAAGGTCTGAATCATATTTCCCCTGTCCCTCCTCTCCTCCAAAGTGTACATGTTTAGGTCTTCAAGTCTCTTTTCATAAGGCTTCTGATGCAGGTTCCAAATCATTTTGGTCACCTTTCTCTGAACAGCTTCCAGTCTTTTTACATCCTTTGCAAGATATGGTCTCCAAAACTGAACACAGTATTCCAAGTGAGGCCTCACCAGTGACTTGTACAGTGGCATGAGTACCTCTTCCTTTCTGCTGGTAATTCCTCTTCATATGCAGCCCAGCATCCTCCTGGCTTTTGCCACCGCCTTGTCGCACTGTTTTGCCACCTTGAAATCTTCAGAAATAATCACTCCAAGGTCTTTCTCCTGATCCATACACACCAATCTCTCGCCCCCTATCGCATACATTTCCCTTGGATTTCTGCTTCCCAAGTGCATGACTCTGCACTTCTTCGCATTAAATCTTAATTGCCAAGCATTAGACCATTCTTCCAGCTTTTGTAGATCATTCCTCATGTTAACTACTCCCTCGGGGGGAGTCCACTCTGTTGCAAATTTTCGTGTCATCTGCAAAAAGACAGACTTTTCCATGCAGTCCTTCAGCAATATCACTCACAAATACAGTGCCGGGCCCAGGACCAACCCTTGGGGCACCCCGCTAATCACCTTCCTTTCATCCGAGTGAGCTCCTTGTACCATCACCTTCTGTTGTCTGTCAGTCAACCAATTTCTGATCCAATTTACCATCTTGGGATCTATCCCTAAGCTACTGAGTTTGTTGATAAGCCTCCTATGAGGAACAGTATCAAAGGCTTTGCTGAAGTCCAGGTAGATGACATCCATCACATGCCCCTGATCTAGTTCCCTGGTCACCCAGTCAAAGAACTCAATCAGATTTGTTTGGCAAGATCGTCCTTCAGTAAAACCATGTTGCCTCGGATCTTGCAAACTGTTGGCTTTGAGAAAGTTCACAATTCGCTCTTTCAGGAGTGCCTCCATTACTTTTCCTGTCACTGAGGTAAGGCTCAAAGGCCTGTAGTTTGACACTTCTTCCCTTTCAGCACTTTTGTGTAGAGGTATGACATCAGCCATTCTCCAGTCCTGAGGAACCTCTCCTGTTTCTAAGGATCTGTTGAAAACATCCTTTAACGGCCCAGCAAGAACCTCCCTGATCTCTTTCAGTATCCTGGGATGTATCTCATCCGGTCCCATGGCCTTGTCCACTTTCAGTTTTGCAAGTTGTTCTAACATATCATCTTCTGTGAATGGTGTGGTATCTACTTCATTCCCAGTTTTATATTTGGGAGTCACAGGTGGTCCTTCTCCAGGACTTTCCTTAGTAAAAACAGAAGTATTCGTTTAGCAACTTCACTTTTTCAATGTCACTTTCCACGAGTGTGTTCCCAGCACTTCTGAGTCCTGCAATTCCACTTCTGATCCTCCTCCTTTCCCCAATATTCCTGAAGAAAGTTTTGTTGCCACACTTCACATCTTTAGCCATCTTTTCCTCTGCCCTTTGATTTTGCTATCCTTATTTCTCTCTTTGTCTCTTTGAGTTTGATCCTGTATTCATTTCTGTGTTCCTCTGTTTGCAAGCTTTTGAATTTTGCGAAAGCTGTGTTTTTTGCCTTTATTTGAGAAGCCACTTCTTTGGAAAACCAAATAGGTTTTCTTCTCCTCTTGTTTTTGCTCACTTTTCTTACATATTTATCTGTTGCCCCTTTTATTGCCACCTTTAGTTTAGCCCATTGCAATTCCGCTTCCCTTATCTCCTTCCACCCTGTCAGCTCCTCCTTTAGGTACTTGGCCATTTTATTGAAGTCAGTGTTTTTGAAGTTTAGAACCTTGAGCTTGCTATGATTGGCCTGTACCATGGCTTTTATCTCAGACCACACCGTATGATGATCGCTGCTGCTTACAGGGGCACCCACGCAGACATTCAACATGCTATCACCATTGGTGAGCACTAAATCCAGCGTTGAGCTTTCCCTAGTTGGTTCCATCACCACTTGTCTAAGTAATGCATCTTGAAGAGCATCCACAATTTTTTTGCTTCTTTCCAGATTTGCAGAAGGAGTAATCCAATCTACATCAGGTAGATTAAAGTCACCCAATATGATCGCTTCTCCCTTTGTGGCTATCTTGGCAATATTTATAATCAATCTGTTATCTATCTCTTCAGTTTGTGTCAGAGGTCTGTATACTACAGCAGTGTGGATGACAGGGCCATCTCCTCTTTCCAACACAATCCAGAGCACTTCTTCTTTTCCCCATGCCCCCTGCATTTCAGTAGCTTTAATATTGCCCTTGACATACAAGGCTACTCCTCCTCCTTCCATTTTCTCTGTCTCTTCTGAATAGATTATAGCCAGCTATGGCTATATCCCAATCTTGCGATTCATTTATCCAGGTTTCTGTAATGGCCACAATGTCCAAATCCATTTCCACCATTAGGGCTTCCAGGTCCGGAACTTTGTTGGCTAAGCTTCGAGCATTAGTGCTCATTGCTTTCCAGGATTTAAATGGCTTGTGTGTATTTTGCATTGTTTTTGTTCTGCCCACATCCTCCCACTTGTTTTTGATGTGTGGTTTAAAAGTGTGGCTGTTTCTGATGTTGTTCTGCTTTTGCAGGGGTGACGTCCAGAGCTTGACCTTCCACATCTGTGTTCACTTTCTGCTTTAAGTACTTCAACAACTTGGTTTGAATTCCTGCTGGTTGAAGAGTCTTGACTATCTTCTCTCCATTGAACTGTGTTCCCAAGTTGGTGCCTCTGATGATGGAATCCCCAAGTATTAGTAGTTTGGTGTTTGGTGAGGTTTTCATCATATTTGGTTGATGTTCATCTTCCTCTCTCTGTGATCTCTTGTATTTTATGAAGGCCGCTCTCTTTTTCTTCACCTTTTCAGCTACTTCTTTCGACAACCATAGTGGCCTCCTTTTCCTTTTACATTTATTGATCTTTCTAACAAAAAGGTTTGTTACCCTTAAAATATCCCCTTTCAGTTTTGCCCTTGCTTTTCTTTTCTTTTTAATTTTAGGTTTTTATTTGGTACAGCACAAGTTATTACATCATTTTTCTTCTCTTTACAGTCATTGACATAACATGCATCCAGCTGTATTCATCAGTCCATCATTTACCTAATTACCATGTTATTCTTACTTTACATTACTTTACACTATATACTTCTCTCCATGTACATATACATTTTATTTTTATTCTGCTATTCCCTTCTTCTCCCCTCCCCCTCCCCCCTGGATCCTGTGATGCACCCTTCCTCTTTTTACTATTTCCTTCCTTGAGCTTGATTAGCCTCAGCCCGTTAATTCATTATCTACCATTTGTAACCATTCACTGTACCTTTCCCATCTCCTTTGAAAGGTCTCAATCTTTTATATGCAGTAATTTCACTCATCCTATAGATATAGGTCAGTCTACTGTGATAAGGAAGCTTATCATAGCTCAGGAAGGGGCTATAGAAAAGGTGAAGTGTCTCTGAACAAGCAACCTGTCAGTTCTGGTAGAAATAAGAAAACAGAATTTTCCCATAAAAGACTACCAGTCCCAGAATGCACCAGGTTTCCAACAGCCATTAGAGGAGCTGAAGTGGGGAAACGTGTGTTCAATCAGGAGGGCTATGAGGTAATCCCTAAGCACTCATCTCAAAGGGCAGGGCCTGATTCAGCACAGCTGCACTGTGTTAGGGAGGAGCACTCATCTAGGCAGAATAAGAGTAGAGTTTATTCTACAGATGACCATCTTCATGATCACCTTGGATATACAGAGAAGGATCATCAGTTTCATCTGAAGGATTATCAGAAGCAGAAGCCAAACCGGACAGACAGAGAGGGAAAGAAACCCTCTGGAAGAAAGAGGAGAAAAGCCTTTGAGAGGTCTAGAAGAGTCCAAAGCATTACGTATACTGGGAGGTATTCCAAGGGCCAGCATACACCATTGGACTGGGGAAAGCCAGAGGAATGGTGCTGCAGAGCTAGGAATCACCAGAGGCTATCTGTGAGGGAGACAGCTGCACGTGAAAGGGACCCTAAGACCCGTGCCAGAAGGTATGTGAAGAGAGATCCAGTGTCCAGGGATCTGGATTGGAAGGCTGGACATAAGAACTGGACTACATACTGGCCAGGCTATATAGAGAGGAACTCTAGCAGCAATGGAAGCTCAGGTATGAACACTGATCTATGCCCTAGCTATAACCTTGAAAGACAGCAGGGAAACAAGTATTCTCCTGAAAATGCTCTATTGAGAGATTCATCTGTGCCAATCCATGATATTGAACCCATGCTTGTTGAACAAGGGGGAATAATAGCAGATGAGGATCCTGTTTATATGGACTGCTCTCTATCTAAACTCCGTTGGTAACTTTCTGTTATAAAGTACAGCAACCATCACAAAGAAATACAAATTTGTTCTTTAATCTACTCAGAAAAGCTCCTGAAACAGGATTTGACCCACACAGTGGAAGGCAAGCCAGCTAAGGGGTTTCAGCTGGTGACTGCTAGCAATTAAGCCTTACCTAATTGTTTGTGAGCTAGGAGAGAATCACTTCTGTATCTGTGTGGGAAGTAATCAGAAGTTAATCTGAAAAGAACAGTTTGTTTCTTGCTTTGTGGCTTTTCATTTGTTGTTTTCCTGATTTTGACTTTGTTTTTCCAAGTTAACACTGAAAGCAAGTAACCTAATTTATCTGCTACCAAGCATATCTGTGTTGGGAGGAATAACTCCATAAATAAATATCTTATTGGCTTTACCCAAGAGCACAACTAAATTATTGTTAGCAGCTGTGTCTGGTGTGAATGAACTACATTGCCCACAATACCTTGCAAATCATATAGAGATATGCACTTGCAAAGACTGTAAAGATTCTCACCCAGGCAGCCGTCTGACAAATGGCGTAGTTTTTCGGATTGCTTTTGCACAAAAGGGGATTTACTTGCTGAGGATTACAGCTAAAGTTCAAGTTTAAAGCTGGAAAAAAAGATTTTCCCTCAACTACGCTTTGGAGGAAAAGGGGTTGTTCCAGGAAGCTGTCCCAGGAGGAAAAGACCCTGTGCAGAGCTGGATTCATCACTGAGACAAGGTAATAAGTACCTGGGCATGTCTAGTGGTGGATGGGAGTAAGCACAGGGTAATTAAAAAAAAAAAAAAGAGTGTAGAAAAAAAACATCTGTTTGGAAGGTGGTGCACTGTGTTTTTTTTCTTTGTATTTTCTTACAGGGTTCAAGATGGAGTCAAAGGAACTAGCTCAGTGGATGGCAGCCCAGTTCAGCAGGCAGCAGGAGCTAGCACAGCAGGCTCAGGACACTGCTATGAGAGCCTTAATGGACCAGCAGAGGCCAGTGCTTGATCTGGTGCAAGCCCTAGTTGAGCTGAAGTACCAAAGTGGAACAGATGCAAGACCAGCAGTAAATACTGGTACACCACATGTGGACAGTGTGGGACTCAATCAAGGGATTGGGGCATTTAGTTTTGGGAAATTAACTCCAGATGATAATGTTGATGATTTTCTAGAGTCTTTTGAAAGAGTGGCACAGGCATTAGCATGGCCAGAGATCCAGTGGGCAGTAAGGCTGGCAGCCTCATTAACTGGAGAGGCGCTTGCAGCTTACAGAGCAATGCCAGCAGCCCAGGCTTTGAATTATAAGGATGTAAAGGCTGCTATTAGAGATCGCCTAGGGTTGTCTATTTCAGAGTATAGGCGAATGTTTAAAGCTACTACATTGAGAGTGGGTGAAACACCCAGGGCTCTGAGTCAGAGAATCAGAGGTTTAGCTGTAAAATGGTTGGAGCCTGAGCAAAAGACGGTAGAAATGTTATTAGACATTATAACGCTGGAACAATTTATGTCTGGGGTGCCTAAAGATTTGCACACTTTCCTCATACAGCAAAATTGCCAAAATCTTGGAGAGGCAACCATGCTAGCAGAGAGATTCTTGGGAGCCACGCAGGCTTGCCATAGAATGGGTGGCCCTCTGAAGATTGGTGTTGAGGCAAGATGTGCTGTATCAGTAAAGAAAATAATTAAAAATGTTTCTGAAAATGAATGTACTGTATCAAACCAGATGACACAGTGGAATAGAGAGAAATGTTTCAAGTGTGGAAAATGGGGACACTTAGAAAAAGGATGCCAGTCACACACTAGCTTAATGGGTGTGGAGTTAGAACAGCCCAAGGAAGGATTTCTTTTGATGGTTGATGTGCAAGGAATTACCATAAATGCTTTGTTAGACTCTGGGGCAGACCAGAGTATGATGTCAGAAAGGCTTTGGCAGAGAATAGAGGCCCAAGATGGATTTGTGCCTAGAACCCCTGAAAGCCAAGTTCACATCGGGTGCATTCATGGTGCTGCAACATCACATCCCACCTATAGGCTAAAGGTTAAGTGCCTGGGGGAACAAGAGGAAGTCCTGGTAGCAGTGGTGCCTAGGCTACCCTTTGATTTGGTTCTAGGAAAGGACTGGCCAAGATTTAAGCAGGGTCTAGTGGAAGGGCTAGGAAAGAAGGGGGGAGAAGGTTTAATAATGGAAATAGCTCCCGGGCCTTTCTTTGGAAGTCCTCAGTCCCTAGCTAAAAAGATGGTTCAGCTTCCAGAAGGCCAAACTATGGGTAATAAGAGGGGCCTTGTATCCACCCGCTCGCAGGCTAAGATAGAGAGCCAGCAGAAGGAGGAGGGGGAGCAGGCAGAGTTATTAGGAGACTTACCCTCTCATGATGATTTAATAACCCCATCATCTGGTAAAGTAAGAAAGTTGAAAGCACAAAAGCGGCGTGAGAGACTTTGCAGAGCACAGGGTAGGGCTGAGATGTTAGCTGGTCAAAGATTACCCTGGGTGCCAGCTGAGTTAGTGGCAAAGTTTCCTAACTTTCCACAAGAGCAGCGAGCTGATCAAGCTCTCACCCGAGCTTTTAAGTATGCTCAGGAGGTCAGGGAGGAATTGCCCAGATTCAGACTAGATAATGAAATATTATATAGAGAGAGTCAGGACCCCAGGAATGGGACCATACGTAAACAATTGGTGGTACCCACAACTTTCAAAGGGCTAGTACTTAGACTAGCACATGATCATCCAGTGGGAGGTCATAAAGGGATGCAAGGAACGCTGGATCAAATACTTAAGCGTTTTTACTGGCCAGGTATTTTCAAAGAAACTGCCCAGTTTTGTGCTGCATGTCCAGCGTGTCAGCGAGTTACAGCGGCTCACCCACCGGTGGTGCCATTGATTCCCATGCCAATTATCACAGACCCAATTGGTCGCATTGCCATGGATATTGTAGGCCCATTAGTCAAAACGCCCCGAGGTTTCCAATACATCCTAGTTATGGTAGATCAGGCAACAAGGTTTCCCTGGGCCATACCATTGAGGAATGTTTCTGCAAAAACAATAGCTTTAGAGCTAGTAAAATTGTTTTGTGAAGTGGGATTCCCAAGAGAGGTGTTGACTGACCGAGGGTCCAATTTTGTATCCAAATATTTGGCCCAGGTCTGGGATGCCTTTGGCATTCATCACGTAAAAACCTCAGCCTACCATCCACAATCAAACAGTTTGGTGGAGAGATTCAACCAAACTCTCAAACAAATGTTGAGAAGGGGGTTAGCAGGAGAGGTAAAAGAATGGGATATGTTATTGCCTTTTGCCTTGTATGCCTGCAGGGAAAGAATTCAGGTGTCCCTAGGTGTAACCCCATATGAATTGATGTATGGTAGGGCTCCACGGGGTTTGTTAGACATTTTGAGGGAACAATGGATTGATCCTGAACCAGGAAGTCAGGAGGTGCCACTGTTTCTACGTGACTTGAGAGCACGTTTGAAAAGGACGTCGCAGGTTGCTGAGAGGAACCTGCAGGACAGTCAAGTTCGCCAGAAAGGGTGGTATGATAGGAAGGCCAAAAGCCGCCAATTAAGCATTGGTGAAAAGGTTTTGGTTCAAGTAGCAGGTACAGCCCCAAAATTTGAAGTACAGTGGAAAGGGCCATGGAAGGTTGTTAAACAAGTGAGCCCAGTATCTTATGTGGTAGAAAATGCAAGAGGGCGTAGGCAGACCTACCATATTAATGTACTTAAGTCTTGGAAGGAGAGGCCTGTAAATAATGTCCCTGAAGCCAGTCAGGAAGTAAGTGAGCTTCAAAATGATAACACTCTCGTAGGTATTACGGACTGTAGGAAAGAAGTTTCACCAGGTAAACCAGTCCGTAATAACTTAAGCAGGGGGGTATGTGATAAGGAAGCTTATCATAGCTCAGGAAGGGGCTATAGAAAAGGTGAAATGTCTCTGAACAAGCAACCTGTCAGTTCTGGTAGAAATAAGAAAACAGAATTTTCCCATAAAAGACTACCAGTCCCAGAATGCATCAGGTTTCCAACAGCCATTAGAGGAGCTGAAGTGGGGAAACGTGTGTTCAATCAGGAGGGCTATGAGGTAATCCCTAAGCACTCATATCAAAGGGCAGGGCCTGATTCAGCACAGCTGCACTGTGTTAGGGAGGAGCACTCATCTAGGCAGAATAAGAGTAGAGTTTATTCTACAGATGACCATCTTCATGATCACCTTGGATATACAGAGAAGGATCATCAGTTTCATCTGAAGGATTATCAGAAGCAGAAGCCAAACCGGACAGACAGAGAGGGAAAGAAACCCTCTGGAAGAAAGAGGAGAAAAGCCTTTGAGAGGTCTAGAAGAGTCCAAAGCATTACGTATACTGGGAGGTATTCCAAGGGCCAGCATACACCATTGGACTGGGGAAAGCCAGAGGAATGGTGCTGCAGAGCTAGGAATCACCAGAGGCTACCTGTGAGGGAGATGGCTGCACGTGAAAGGGACCCTAAGACCCGTGCCAGAAGGTATGTGAAGAGAGATCCAGTGTCCAGGGATCTGGATTGGAAGGCTGGACATAAGAACTGGACTACATACTGGCCAGGCTATATAGAGAGGAACTCTAGCAGCAATGGAAGCTCAGGTATGAACACTGATCTATGCCCTAGCTATAACCTTGAAAGACAGCAGGGAAACAAGTATTCTCCTGAAAATGCTCCATCTGTGCCAATCCATGATATTGAACCCATGCTTGTTGAACAAGGGGGAATAATAGCAGATGAGGATCCTGTTTATATGGACTGCTCTCTATCTAAACTCCGTTGGTAACTTTCTGTTATAAAGTACAGCAACCATCACAAAGAAATACAAATTTGTTCTTTAATCTACTCAGAAAAGCTCCTGAAACAGGATTTGACCCACACAGTGGAAGGCAAGCCAGCTAAGGGGTTTCAGCTGGTGACTGCTAGCAATTAAGCCTTACCTAATTGTTTGTGAGCTAGGAGAGAATCACTTCTGCATCTGTGTGGGAAGTAATCAGAAGTTAATCTGAAAAGAACAGTTTGTTTCTTGCTTTGTGGCTTTTCATTTGTTGTTTTCCTGATTTTGACTTTGTTTTTCCAAGTTAACACTGAAAGCAAGTAACCTAATTTATCTGCTACCAAGCATATCTGTGTTGGGAGAAATAACCCCATAAATAAATATCTTATTGGCTTTACCCAAGAGCACAACTAAATTATTGTTAGCAGCTGTGTCTGGTGTGAATGAACTACATTGCCCACAATACCTTGCAAATCATATAGAGATATGCACTTGCAAAGACTGTGAAGATTCTCACCCAGGCAGCCGTCTGACACTACTTAATATTCTCTCAGGGACTGGTGCTCTCTCAGACCTCTATCCCTTCGCTATTTCCATCCTCACTCCAATTGCAAGCATCTTCAACATATACACCAGATCGCTTTTCGAATCTCCCCCCCATTCATTCAATAACATTCCAGCTGGTGTAATAGCTCCAACCCAGCCCAGCATCTCCCGTGTAATATCCGACATCCACTGCCATGTTTGCTGTAGCACTGGGCATCTCCTCAACATGTGCATATAATCCCCCCTCTCTCCACACCCCCTCCAACATCTCGAGTCTTTATATCTCCCCATCCTACACAATCGGACTGGGGTTAAGTACATTCGGAACAGCATCTTATAACAATGCTCTTGAATTGCTGCTGAGACCACCGGTATTTTTACTCCTTTGTATATTTTTTTCCATCTCTGATAATCCCATTGACCTCCCAAGTCCTCCTCCCAGGCCCCCATATGTGTTCCTTGGTCCATGGGTCCACTTAATGCTTTGTAGAGCCTAGAAATTACACCTCTTGATAAATCTCCCAACCTAAACATCTTTTCAAATTGTGTCTCTTTGCTGCTCAGGCAATCTTTTATTTGTTTTTCCCCCAGAAAGTGTGCCAATTGGAAATAGCCATACCAATCACTCATCTCTATTTGGAACTCTCACTGAAGCTCCTCAAACGGCCTTAATTGGCCCTCCACAGTTAATACCTGTCCCATACACTGTAACCCTTTCTCATGCCATTTTTGAAATACCCCAGAACTTCCTCCCACCAAAAACCCCTCACATTGTGTGATCCACTGTGCTCTAATATTTCCTCCCACATGTGTTAAAACCTTATATTTCTTGTCCCAGGCTCAAAGTGTACTTGTCATGTATGGGTTCTTATCTAAACCCCTTCCTCTCTCCACCCTTCTCTTCCACATCAAATCAGTAAGGCAATTTGGTCTTACCATCTCTTGTCTATTCTGCTCCATTGAGGCCCTTCCTTCTCCAACCTCCATCCCATTAGCGCTCGCAACTGTGCTGCCTTGTAATACCTTGCAATCTCAGGGACCGCCAAACCCCCTTCCTTTTTCTCTCTATACATTATTTTCCTTTGCACCCTAGGGGGCCTGCATCTCCAAATAAAGGAGAAGATTCTTCTCTGCACCAAATTTAACATTGCGGTGGGGATCTCTATAGGCAAGGTCATAAACAGAAAGAGCAATCTGGGTAATATATTCATCTTCACTATGGCAATCCTTCCCATCAAAGAGAAAATGGGTTTATCCCATCTTACTAAATCCTTTAGAATTTTCTTTATAGTCAGCTCATAATTCAGCTTGTATAACTCACACCCCTCTGCACTAATCTGGATCCCCAGGTATCTCACATTTTTATTAGCACACTTAAACAGGAATGTGTTTCGCACCATACCTTCTTCCTGTGAGTTCAACCTAAGTTTTAGCACTTCTGTTTTCCCCATATTCATTTTGTACCCTGATACTTCACTATATTTCTTAATCTCCAGTACTAACACGGGTATAGATTCCATTGGTTGTCCTAATGTATACATCACATTATCTGCAAATAGTGAGATTTTGTACTCCTCCTCACCTACCTTTATTCCATGTATTTCCTTATTCTGTCTAACACTTTCGGCCATTGGTTCTATCACCATTGCAAACTAGCAAAGGAGATATCGGGCACCCCTGCCTTGTACCTCTGCCTAGCTTAAATTGCTCTGAATATGCCCCATTTATCCATATACGTGCTTTAGGTTCTCTATAAGTTATCTCCCAGACCCATCTTCCTCATGACTGCAAACATAAAAGCCCATTCTACTCTGTCAAAGGTTTTCTCCGCATCCACCGCCATCATTATAGATGATGTCTGCTCCCTACGTACTTGCCATATCAAATTCAACAATTTACGTACATTATCACTCGCTTGTCTACCCGGAATAAACCCTGCTTGATCCTCCTTTACCAACCGTGAGATATATTTCTGCAACCTATCCGCCAATATTTTAACTAGTATCTTAGCATCCAAATTTATAAGTGAGATGGGTCTATATGACTCACATTTCCCATGGTCCTTACCAGGTTTGGGTATTACTACCACACCAGCTACCTCCATAAAGCTTGGTAGCTTTTCCTCTTTTAATACTTCATTAAAGACATATTTCAATAACAGACTAAATGTCGCCGCGCCGCTGGGCAGGGTCCCGAGGCCGGTAGTAACCGGGTTCCCGGGGCCCCAGCCTGGCGGCGGTGGATTCGCGGCAGTGGGCAGGTGGGGGGGGGGGGGGAAGAGCGTGGGAGAAGTGCGGCCGGCACCAGCAAGTGGCGTGCACACGTAGTGCCTCACGATTGGTGCTGGTGCCGGTCGGGGGCGGAGCGGCGGCACGCGAGGGAGATTGCTGGCGTGCGCTCTCCCTCTTTGCAGCGTGGCCAGCCGCTGAAAAGGTTTGTCGGGGAATTTTGGTTTTCGTGGGCCAAAGGGAGGCATCGGATTTCGGGCCGGCTGCCCGTCGCGGGGGTTCTCAATTTCGGCGGCAGGGACCCTTCGTGTCGGCGCGGGGGGGGGGTTCTTTGTTGGGCATTGATTGCCCGGTTGGCTGGCTCTGTGGAGGGCCTGGGCCTTCCTGCTGGGTCCGGTAACTTAAAAAAAAAAAATAAATAAAAATAAAAATAAATAAATAAACGAAAGAAATAATACTAACAAAAAAAAAAATATATATATTTCAGCAGGTCTTACTGCAGGGCTATACCTTTTTATATGTATATAGCTATTTCTATATAGCTATAATCCTTTGAAGGGTGAGGGCTGTGCCTGAGGTGCCCACAGTGGTGCAGCGGACACCGCCAGCGCCTGTGGGACCTGTGGGTCGCAGATTCCAGGCCCAGCTGGGGCACGTGCCAACCCCGTACTCATAATTTTAATTGCCTTCCTGGCACTACTCTGCGCTTAGGGCTGCGCTGCCAGTATGGCCCGCCGGTCTGGCAAGGCCGCTCCCAAAAAGGTGGGGGCTAAGGGGGCTGCACTTAAGGTGAAGGGGCGTGGGAGGCCTGGGTCTGTGCCTGCCCTCGAGGGGGAGGCGGTGGTGGCTGTGGCTCGGGACCCGCAGGGAGGGCGGGGCAGAGGAAGGGCGCCGAGGACGCGCTCTGGTACTGCGGGCCGGCCCGCGCGGGCTCGTGCTCCGGCGGTTTCGGCTGCGCCTCGGGGGAGCGGGACGCTTGGGCCTTCCGGCTCTGAGGGCGGGGACGGAGTCTCGGGTGAGGTAGACAATGCCACGGTGGAGCGCTCCGGGGCGGGGGCTGCGTTGGGGGCCCGGTACCCGGAGGTGGGAGCTTCTCCTGCAGAGGGCGGCGGGTTGGTGGGAACGTATCCCCTTCCTCCCTCCGGTTGGTCTAGTACGGGGTGTATGAGCGGGCATGCTCCGCCTGCTGGGTTTTTTGGAGCGCCGGGGGCTTGGCCGCTTGGGGGGGGCGCATGGTGTGGGCCGGCGCAGTGGGGTGGGGCCTGGGATGGGTGGAGGGGGGACGGGGGTGGCGGGACCTCCGTTCCGGGGGGGAGGGGGGTGGCGGCGTGGGAGGCGGGGGCCTCGGGTCCTCAGCCTGGGGCTGGGGAGTGGGACCCAATGTTGCTTCCAACCCTTTGCGGGCAGGGCCTGCCGCTTTTTCTCCTCTTTTGCCTCAGGTTCCTCGGCGGGATTTGCCCGGAATGGACAGCATTGACCCTGGTCGAGCGGGCTCCACTAGTGCGGTGGAGGAGCGTGACGGTTCGGCTGCTGCGGGTCCGAACCTGCTGGTGTCTTCGCCTCTTCCTCTTATGGCTGGTGAGTATACTGCGGGCGCAGGCAGTTCGGTGGGGGGAGGGCAAGGTCCTGAGGTGGTTCCGGTGGCCGGGGGAAAGGAGACCGTCAAGCGCAAACACGGGCGTCGCTGCCGGAGGGCTTCTTCGTCCTCATCCTCTTCCACGATTTCCTCTGACGATTCGGTGGTTGCGGGGGGTGAAAAGGAGGCGGGCGGCGGGTCGGCAGTGGTGCGTTGCGCGGAACTTTGGGAGGGTGTCCCTCGGAAGTTGCGGCACCGGATCAAGCGTCGAAAATATATTGATATCTTTCGCCTGCTTGAGGGCCGTAGGCGCTTCGGCGAGAGTAAGAAAAAGCGCAAGGAGGATGAGAAGGCGGGTCGGGTGCGCAAGCCTTCTCGCAACACCCTGAATTGGACTCGGGCGTTTTTAAGGTTGGCCAGCGTTTGGGGTCATTATTACCCGGAACAGTATGGAGCACTCTTGGCTTACGGCGATACGATTTTGGCGGCGGCGCAGGCGCAGGACGGGTGGGCTTGGCTGAACTACGACGAGGAGTTCAGGGACATGATGGAGGAGAGTAAGCAACTATCATGGGGCACGAAGGATATCAATCTGTGGTTGACGCAGATGTCCTCGAAGGGCCGGGCGGCTGGGGCCGCAGGGGGAGGTGGGAAGGCCGGAGTTGCTGCGGCGCCGGGGGGCGTGCGGCCCTTTCGGTCGGCCGCCACCCCGGCGCCTCAGCCCAGGGGTGGGGTGGCAGGCACGGACGTGTGTTGGCGTTTCAATAAATCCTCGTGCCCGTTCCCCGACTGCAAGTTTAAACATGCTTGTTCCTTGTGTGGCAGCGGACATGCGGCCCTTAAATGCAGTAGGAGAGGCGTGGCAGGTGCCCCTGCGGGGGGCAAGTGAGGGCGGTCTCGTGTCTTTGGCTCCCACGCCTGTGCGAGTCGAAGTCATGCGCCCATGGCTGATGGAGTATGGCAGGGCGATCCGGGGGGGGGGCGTGGAGGGTCTTACTGGAGGGTTTTTCGGAGGGTTTTCGGATCCCGTGTCAGGGTTCCCCTGCGGAGGGGGGGTCACGTAACGCTAGTTCGGTGTGCTCTCTGGGGGAGGTGGCGCGGCAGAAGATTGCGGAGGAGTGCGCGCTGGGCAGAGTGGCCGGGCCCTTTCGCGAGCCTCCCTTCTCCCCGTTCACGGTGTCCCCACTGGGGGTGGTGCCCAAGAAGGAGCCGGGCAAGTTCCGGCTAATTCACAACTTATCCTCTCCTGTCGGAGATTCCGTGAACGACCATATCCCTCGAGAGCGATGTACTGTGCGCTACGCTTCTTTTGACTCCGCTGTTGCGTTGGTGCAGCAATGCGGGGCTGGGGCGTCCTTGGCGAAGGTGGATATAGAGTCTGCGTTCCGGCTGCTGCCTGTGCATCCTGCGTCCTTCCCTTTGTTGGGTTTTACCTTCGAGTCGCAGTACTATTTTGATAAATGCATGCCTATGGGCTGTGCCATATCCTGCGCTTACTTCGAAGCGTTTAGCACCTTTTTGCATTGGGTGTTGGAAACGTTGACGGGGTTGCGTACTATAGTACATTATCTGGACGATTTCTTGTTCGTCGGGCCGGATCGGGAATCAACTTGTGACACCTTGCTGGAGACCTTTTTGCGCGTGGCGGGGGACTTCGGTATTCCAGTAGCAGCTAATAAAACGGTTGGGCCTGTGACTTGCTTGACGATCCTGGGGATCGAGATTGATACCGTGGAAATGGTGGTCCGCTTGCCGGAGCAGAAGGTGGCTCGTCTGCGGCGGTTGGTTGCTGTGGTGGGATCTGCGCGCAAGACTACATTGCGTGTTATGCAATCTTTGGTTGGGCATCTCACGTTCGCGTGCAGGGTGCTGCCCATGGGGCGCCCCTTCGCTCGGCGGTTGTCACTCGCCATGGCAGGAGTTCAGCTCCCGCATCACCGTATTCGGGTGACGGCGGGAATGCGCGAAGATTTACGGGTTTGGGATTCCTTTTTAGCTGATTTCAACGGTCGCTCGGTCATTCAGTTCCCTGAAATCTCGAATTCAGATCTGCATTTATTTACTGATGCGGCCGGCGGTTTTGGTTTCGGGGCTTATTGTCAAGGGGTGTGGTGTGCGGAGCCGTGGCCTTCCGAGTGGGTGCAGTCCGGCTTGACGCGGAACATTGCTTTTTTGGAGCTTTTTCCCATAGTGGTTGCTTTCTGGGTCTGGCCTGAGCGCTTACGGGATCGGCGGGTGGTATTTTGGTGCGATAACGCGGCAGTGGTGGAGGTTATTAATCGCCATGCGCCTCGATGCCCGAAGGTGGCTGCTTTAATGAGGATTTTTGTGTTAGCCTGCTTACGTATGAATGTCACCGCCAGGGCTCGGCATGTGCCTGGGGCCCAGAATTCCATTGCTGACGCTCTATCCCGTTTTCAGTGGGCGCAATTTCGGCGGCTGGCTCCGAAGGCGGATCCGGCGGCTTCCCCGGTCCCAGAGCATCTCTGGAAAGTTGAAATCCAGAGCTGATGGCACTGTTGTCGACGTCCGTAGCGCGCAGCACGTGGGCCCTGTATCGGCGTGGTTACTCCCAGGTGAGTGCTTTCCTGAGCTCTTGGGGCTGGGGCGGGGGGAAGGTGCCCGAGGGGCTAATAGGTCAATTCGTGCTCTGGGCGAAGAAGGCGGGTTGGACTCGTACGGCTGTTACGTCCGCAGTTGCTGGTTTTTCCTTTTTCTGCAAGGCGGCGGGGTGGGGGAACCCGAGGGTTTCTTTTCTTGTTCGGTATCTGTTGGCGGGTTGGGCTAGGGCTCACCCCAGGCCCCAGGACTGGCGGCGTCCGGTTTCTCACGAACTATTGCTGCGTGTTTGCGAGGTCTTACCTCGTGTTGCGGCTTCTCCTTTCGAGGCCCTCTTGTTCCATGCATTGTTCGTGACTGCCTTTTTTGGGGCCTTTCGCGTGTGCGAACTGGTGCCACGCTCCGCCAGGAAGGGTGCGCCTGGGGGTCTCGAGCCCTCCCACGTCACCATCCAGGGGTCTCAAGTTCGTATTTTCCTCCCACGGTCCAAGACCGATCAGACGGGAAAAGGGAGTTGGGTGGTACTGGGCGCCATATACCCCTTGCCCTCGTGCCCCGTGCGTGCTTTGAGCCTTTACTCTCTGAGGCGCTCGGGTTTGCATGGTTCCTACTTCTTTTTACATGAGGACGGTAGGCCGGTGACGCAGTTTCAGTTTACAGCGGTGCTGCGCCTGGCACTGCGGTCCTTAGGTTACGATGAACGGAGCTTTGCGTCGCATTCTTTCCGGATCGGCGCGGCCACCAGTGCAGCGGCGGCGGGGTTGGAGGGGTCGGTGATTCAACGGATCGGGAGGTGGCGTTCTGGAGCGTACGAAGGGTATGTGCGCCCTTAAGGGGTCGATCGCTGCATCCGGGTGGTGCGGCGACGATGTCTTGGGGTTGCCTGGGTGGCACGGGGTTGCTGGGTTCTGGGGGGGGGGGGCTGCTAACAACATTTTCTTCCTATTTCAGAGTTGCCTGCTGGTGGCAGTCCGCTTTGTCCTTTCAGATGGTGCCGGTTCCAGCGAATGGTGGATCATCGGCCATTCATTCGTCTATTGGGCCGAGCAGAGGGCGGTGTCGAGGCCTTTGGGACTACATCTTGGTCTAGCGGCTTCTGGAGTTCGCCTATGCTGGATGGGACAACGTGGAATGCGGTGGTGGCAGCTCGTGGACTTTGTCCAGGCACAAATGGCACAGCGTCGGCGGCCAGTCGGGCTCTTGATTCACTTGGGAGGCAACGACTTGGCGAGTTGGTCCTGCAGGCAGCTCATTCGCGTGGTTCAGAGGGACCTTGGTCTGCTGCAAGAACTTTTTCCGGATGTGGCCATTTTGTGGTTGGATATAATCCCTCGCCCCGCCTGTTGGACACAGCGGCGGTGGTCGAGGGGCCTGATCAAAATCAATAGGCAGATCGGGCGGTGGGTTCAGCAAACAGGTGGACGGCAGGTGTTACATCCCTGGGCGGAAGTCCGGTGCAGTGGCCTGTACCGCTTGGACGGTGTGCACCTTGCTCCTGTTGGCCAGGATTTGTTGCTGAATGACTGGCAGGAGGCTATTGAATGTTGGTGTTGGTCGCAGCTTTCTTTGGGGGGGGCGGCACAAGGATAGGTGAACTACCTTGTGCCGGGGGCGGGGGTAGCGCGCCGGCGCGCGCCGACCCGGTGGGGGCATTGGAGGTGAATGCCGCTTGGCAGAGGAGCGGCATTGCCCCAGGTTGGGGAGACATCACGGTTGTGGTCTCTGCCCGGTGGGAAAATGCCGGCCTTTGCTAATAACATGGCGAGGCGGGCGGAGGGGCAATGGGGGGGTGGATGATGCACCACTTTGCTAGAAATGGCTGGTGGGGTATCATCCGGAATTCGGGAGGTGGAGGGGGGGGGGGAAACGTTTTGACTAAGAACGTTTGTTGGCCTATGTTCGGCCGGTTTTACAATGTTATAAATAAAGCTGCGACCAACTAATTGTTCACCAATCTTGTGGTCTGTGTGTCTTTGTGGGGGGGGGGGGATGTGAAAGAAAAGGGGTTTGGCTCGAGTGGTGGTAAAGTGTTATGACTGCCGCCAGCCAAAGGATGGGGCATCCGGATACTTCGGTTAATGTCGCCGCGCCGCTGGGCTGGGTCCCGAGGCCGGTAGTAACCGGGTTCCCGGGGCCCCAGCCTGGCGGCGGTGGATTCGCGGCAGTGGGCAGGTGGGGGGGGGGGGGGAAGAGCGTGGGAGAAGTGCGGCCGGCACCAGCAAGTGGCGTGCACACGTAGTGCCTCACGATTGGTGCTGGTGCCGGTCGGGGGCGGAGCGGCGGCACGCGAGGGAAATCGCTGGCGTGCGCTCTCCCTCTTTGCAGCGTGGCCAGCCGCTGAAAAGGTTTCCCTCCCACCCTCCCCTTGCTCGTGGTTGCCGGTTGGGGGGTGTTGTCGCAGCTGGGTATGGGGGGGGGGTCTTGGTTGCAGGTGTGGCGGGGTAGCGAGCCAGCGCTCGCCGACCCGGTGGGGGCATTGGAGGTGAATGCCGCTTGGCAGAGGAGCGGCATTGCCCCAGGTTGGGGAGACATCACGGTTGTGGTCTCTGCCCGGTGGGAAAATGCTGGCCTTTGCTAATAACATGGCGAGGCGGGCGGAGGGGCAATGGGGGGGTGGATGATGCACCACTTTGCTAGAAATGGCTGGTGGGGTATCATCCGGAATTCGGGAGGTGGAGGGGGGGGGGGAAACTTTTTGACTAAGAACGTTTGTTGGCCTATGTTCGGCCGGTTTTACAATGTTATAAATAAAGCTGCGACCAACTAATTGTTCACCAATCTTGTGGTCTGTGTGTCTTTGTGTGGGGGGGGGGATGTGAAAGAAAAGGGGTTTGGCTCGAGTGGTGGTAAAGTGTTATGACTGCCGCCAGCCAAAGGATGGGGCATCCGGATACTTCGGTTAATGTCGCCGCGCCGCTGGGCAGGGTCCCGAGGCCGGTAGTAACCGGGTTCCCGGGGCCCCAGCCTGGCGGCGGTGGATTCGCGGCAGTGGGCAGGTGGGGGGGGGGAGGGAAGAGCGTGGGAGAAGTGCGGCCGGCACCAGCAAGTGGCGTGCACATGTAGTGCCTCACGATTGGTGCTGGTGCCGGTCGGGGGCGGAGCGGCGGCACGCGAGGGAGATCGCTGGCGTGCGCTCTCCCTCTTTGCAGCGTGGCCAGCCGCTGAAAAGGTTTCCCTCCCACCCTCCCCTTGCTCGTGGTTGCCGGTTGGGGGGTGTTGTCGCAGCTGGGTATGGGGGGGGGGTCTTGGTTGCAGGTGTGGCGGGGTAGCGAGCCGGCGCTCGCCGACCCGGTGGGGGCATTGGAGGTGAATGCCGCTTGGCAGAGGAGCGGCATTGCCCCAGGTTGGGGAGACATCACGGTTGTGGTCTCTGCCCGGTGGGAAAATGCCGGCCTTTGCTAATAACATGGCGAGGCGGGCGGAGGGGCAATGGGGGGGTGGATGATGCACCACTTTGCTAGAAATGGCTGGTGGGGTATCATCCGGAATTCGGGAGGTGGAGGGGGGGGGGGAAAACGTTTTGACTAAGAACGTTTGTTGGCCTATGTTCGGCCGGTTTTACAATGTTATAAATAAAGCTGCGACCAACTAATTGTTCACCAATCTTGTGGTCTGTGTGTCTTTGTGGGGGGGGGGGGGGGATGTGAAAGAAAAGGGGTTTGGCTCGAGTGGTGGTAAAGTGTTATGACTGCCGCCAGCCAAAGGATGGGGCATCCGGATACTTCGGTTACATCCTCACAGAATGTTTTATAAACCCTGGCTGTAAATCCACCTCCTTTAAATTCTTTATAGCTTCTGCTACTTCTTCTCTAGCAATCTCTCTATTCATCCACTTCTGTTGCTCTAAATCCAATTGTTTCAATGTGATCTCTGCCAGGTATTGTTCTATATCCACTCCCTTTCCTTGTTGTTCCGATTTATAAAGCTTACAATAATATTCCTGAAATACTTTTTGTATTTGTTCAATACCACTAACCCACCTTCCCTGCTCATCTTTTATTCTCAGGATCTGTGGTTGCATCCTTTTCCCCCCTAAGTTTTCATGTGAGATACCTGCCTGGTCTATTCCCCTGTACAAAAAATTAATCTTAAAGCTGGTTCAACTTAAATGCTTCTTCCACTTCATTTAATCTTCCTAATTCTTCCCGTAATTTTCTGATCCATTGCAGCCTCTTCCTTCCACTTCTCTGCTTATGCAGTGTCTCTTCTAACCTCAAGTTTGTTAACAACTCACGCTCTTTCTGTTCTTTTCCTCGCTTCCGTCTCGCTGCCAGTGCTATACATTTCCCCCTTACCACCACCTTCAGACTGTCCCACACACCGGCTGGCTTCAATTCACCCCCCCCCCCCATTGTGGTGCACATAGTCCCTTATAGTGCTCTGAATACTTTTTTGCCCTTCCACCTCATCTATAAGGGACTCATTCAACCTCCAAAAACGCAGACCTCCTCCTGCACTTTGTATCCTCAAAGAGGCCTCCACCGGTGCATGGTCTGTCCAGCTTATGGGTCCTATATCCACCCGCTTAACCTGTTCTATTATCCTTCCATCCACCCATATCATGTCCAATCTACTGTAACATTTGTGTGGGTGTGAATAGTGTGTATATTCTCTCTTATTCCCATGTATGTATCTCCAAACATCTACTTTGCCCAATTTATATAGCAATTTGCCTAACTTCTTACTTACCCCCCTAGTACCTTGCTTATTGCCCCCCATAGTATCCTTTCTAGGGTTCAGGGTTGCATTGAAATCCCCTCCTAATATCACCACGTTTTGCATATATGGTTCTACCACCTCATAGAGCTTCCCATAAAACCTCTCTTGCTGTGTGTTTGGTGCATATATACTCCCTTTTACTATGGGCCTCCCTACTATTTTTCCTTTCCATAAAATAAAACACCCCCCCCCCCACCCCCGGGTTTCCCTCTACATGCTCTTCTTCCATACTCAACACTTTTGCAAATAGAATTCCAACTCCCCGCCTCTTTGGCGAATCCCGGTTATGGGCCAGATAAACTTTGTCATATTCTTTACTCATCAACCATCTTTCTTGAACTTTTTGTAAGCGTGTTTCTTGTATGAGCACAACATCTGCTCTTATTCTGCTGCCCTCTTTTAATAGGGCCTGCCTTTTATACCAGGAATTAAGGCCTTTCACATTTATGGTTACAATCTTACATTCATCAAGCTGCTTTTGCTTACTGCCCATAGCTTCAAAACACTGTACCTCCTCTTCTTACATACACAGGATCTAGGTACCCCCCCTTCCCACCCCTCCCTCCCCCCTCTTACTGTAGTTCTCTCCCGACCTCCATTTAGCAGCTTCTACTTCCTCAGTGGCATCATTTTCCCCCTCCCACTCATGACACATAGCCCACAACACACTCTTCTTATCTTAATCTCCCCCCATTCTTATCCTTGCTCATTTTACCTTACCCCCCTTTTCCCCTTCATATCATACACTCAGTCCATCTTTGCGGCTTCTTTATCCTTGCTCTTGTCTTCCATTCTTTTTTCATTTCTCTTACCTTTGCTTATTTACTCAGTCCCATGTCCTTTCTCTTTTGCAGTACACGTTTACTTTTCCTCTCTTTACTCTCCACCTTCTGCCATCTTGTTGTCTGTCCATTCACTGATTCCCTCATTTCTCCTGCCTCTGGTAAACGTGTTACTCCTGCTTCCTTCATCTCTGCCGCCAGCTGAGTTGCTGTTAACGGCCGCCTTGTGATGCCATTGCTGGTAAATGCGATTCCTGCTGGGTACAACCATTTGTATTTAATAGTCTCTTCCCGCAGCCTCATTGTAAATCCTCTACATTCTCTTCTGCGTTGTAGCATGGCCACAGCCAAGTCCACAAAGACTGCCACCTTGTTTCCTCTCCACTCAAGGTGGCCTGCTTCCCTTGCCTTATTAATTATTTTTTCTTAAGTTTTAAAGTCCTGGAGGCATATAATAATATCTCTTGGTGCCTCCCCTCTCCTTGGGCCGAACGTACAATGCGCTCTGTCTATTTTCACTTCCTGTACCTTCCCTCTGTCCTCGGGGTCCTCCAGCACTGCCATACATATATCTCGTGCTGTCTGCTCACAGTCTCCATATTCTTCATGTTCTGTTACCCCCTTTATTCTTAAATTATGCCCTCTCGCTTGGTTTTCCAAGTCTTCAAGTTTCAATGCAATCTGTTCCTTTGCAACTTCCAAGCTATTCACTGCTTTATTTATTGCACTCATATTGCTTGGCACCTCCTCTACTTGCCTTTCCATTTCTTCCACTCTTTTCCCCAGTTTCTGCACAGCAGCGAGGAACTCTGTTATGGCCTCTTCCATGTCTGCTCTGAATCCCGCCATTTCTGAGCGCAGCTCACTGAACCAGGACCGCAGCTCTTTGGAAATTTGTACCACGGTGCTTTTACTCTGCACCTCTTCCAAGGTACCAAGCTGCTCTTCAGACTTGGCCTCCATATTCGCCTCGCCTCCCATTTTTTCTCCTGCTTTCTGCTCACCTCGTACCGCTGAAAACATGTCTGCCATTTTTTTTCTTGCTGTTGTCATTTCAACCTACTCTGCACCCTCTATCCAATACAATCCTCTCTGGGATATTTGGTTCACTTTTGTAGGGGAGAATAGCTACTTTTGTGGGAATGAACAGTGGAGCTCTTTTTCAGCCATCCATGCGGTTTGGTAATGTTACTGGAAGCCTGTCCTTTGCTTTTCTACGTCCCCCAGCTGTTCCCATCCTGCTAACGACTCATTGAGATATTGATGAATGAAAATGGCTAGGTCGCTATTCTGTGGTTTAAATCACTGGTGAAAGCAACTAGTAATAAGCCAGATCCCCATAACTGAGGCCTTTCTTTCCCTGAACGCTCAGTAGGTATTGTTACATCATCGTTTTGTTACATTGTTATTTTGTTATATTGGTTTACACAGAAACAAAATTATAAAAATATTTTTTACACCAGGGACTCAGGTGATATATTAATATTTAGGTGGTCCCATTTTTTTCATATAGGTATACTGTGATGTGGGTACCTTTGGAGAATATAGTGTTATGGTGACATATCAACTAGAGGCAAATGCTAGGGGAGAATAGCTGAACAAGAAGGAGCATTCACTTCAGCGGCAGAGAGGCTGAACATCTTGAAAAAGCATTGTAACGAGGTGGAGAGTAAGTTGTAGGAGCTGGAAAATAGGTCCTAGAGGCAAAATTTGTTCTTGAGGCATTCCATAGAAGGCAGAATTTACAAACTGCAGGGAGTCCTGCAGAAAATCTCTAGCACTCTTACAGGCAGTGGGGGATCCAGCTGCAGATATGGATATCATAATAGACTGAACTCATCATTCACTAAGAGCACAATTCGATAACATCGACTTCTGGGCTGTGTATACAAACAAAATGAAAATGGGGCCAAGTTGAACGTGATTCTGAAGATAGACGCACCCATGTTTCCGGAATCGGGGAGCTAAATGTCTCTGGTGCAGCACAAATAACACACTCTGGGAGACACGGGTATGTACAGCAAATGGCATGTATGCCCCCGTGTACACTGTATGCCAATGAGATGTGCATTCCTGATGCAGCCTATTTCTACATGGCCATGCCTCCGCTGGTAAAACATACAGTTTCTAGGCTGATCCCCACACTGACAATATTGTGCTCATTCAGATAGCCCATGAATACAGATGATACAAATGATACAAATATGTGCATGCTAACCAGACTATATACTGTCAGACGGCTGCCTAGGGTGAGAACTTACACAATCTTGACGATGCATATATTCATATGATTCTTGCAAGGTATTGTGGGTATTGTAGTTCATTCACTCCCAAACACAGCTGATGACAATAATTTGAGTTGTGAAACCAAGTGGTAAGATCAATAAAATACTTCTTTTATTGATGGGGTTTAATTCACCCAGCACATGTATGCTTGATAGCACTATAAATGAGGTTACTTGCTTGCAGTGTTTAAATGGATAACAAAAAGTCACAAAGTAAACCAGAAAACAACCTTCAGCTTGTCAGGCAATTAGCTAATGTTTTCTTAGCAAATAATTACCAAATACAAAGGCACAAAGTAAAGAATAAACTTTGCTGGTTAGGTTAACTTCTGCTTATTTTTCCACGCAGATCTCAGCAGTGATTCTCCCCTTGCTCACACACACAATCAGGTGCAGCTTTAATTACTATCAATTGACCAGCTGTAAGCCTTTAGCTGGCTGGCTGCTACTGTGTGAACCCAAATCCTGCTTTAAGAGCTGTTTGCAGTGGAAATAAAGAACAAAGTTAGGTTTCTTTGTGATGGCTGATGTGTTTGCTCATAGAAAACTAGCAATAGCATTTAGATAAAGAACAGTCCATGTAAATAGTTTCATCTGCTGTATTTCCCCCTGCATCAACAATCATAGGGTCAATATCATACATTGGCACAGATGAGTCTTTCATTAAGGCACTATCATGAGAATGCTTATTCCCTTGCTGCCATTCTCTATTATAGATAGGGTCTGGATCAGTGTTCATACCTGAGCCTCTCCTGCTATCATTATTCCTCTCTGTATAGCCTGGCCAATATGTAATCCAATTCTGATGTCCAGCCTTCCAATCTTGATCCCTGGACGCTGGATCTTCTCTCACATACCTTCTGGCCTTGGTCTGAAAGTCCCTTCCACATGCAGTCTTCTCTCTTCCAGGTAGCCACTGGTGATTCCTATCTCTGCCACTCCATTCCTCTGGCTGAATCCAGTCCAATGGACTCTGCTGGCTTTTGGAATACCTCCCAGTATGAGTACTGCCTTGGAATCTCCCAGACCTTCCAATGGCCTTTCTTCTCTTCCTTCCAGAGAGTTTCCTTCTCTCTCTATCTGCTTGGCTTGGCTTCTGTTTCTCCAGGTGATACTGGTGCTTGTAGCCGTTGCTGTCTCTGTATCTCTTCCTCCCTCTGTAGCTGAAGCTCTCCCTGAAGCTGGGCTGGAGCTTGTAGTTGAAACTGTTTCCTGAAGAATAATCTCTATTCTTATTCTTTCCTAATGTGTGCTGCTCCCTAACACAGCGCAGCTGTGTTGAATCAAGCCCTGCCCTTTGAGATGAGTGCTTAGGGATTACCTCATAGCTCTCTTGATTGCACACACATTCTCTCACTTCAGCCCCTCTCATGGCTGCTGGAAAGCTGGTGCATTCTGGGACTGGTAGTCTTTTATGTGAAAACTCTGTTTTCTCAATTCTACCAGAACTGACAGGTTGCTTGTTCAGAGTCACATCATCTTTTCTATAGCTCCTACCTGAGCTATGATAAGCTTCCTTATCACAATACTAGCCAGCTACATGCCCAGAACGCTACAAAATAATCTAAGTACACCATACTATTGTATTCGCAATCGGATGTGAACTGTGTGACCTGATATACCTTGCATTATAATATGCGAGTCATTTGCTGAACTCCTTACTCATGCTTGCAGTGATCATTTCTGAAAACAGTCTGTGCACTGCTAAGTATAGAGCAGCAAACATCTGGCTGGGAGTCACCCATACTTCCCTATGGGACACATTGATAATATGCAGAGCTGCACTTTTCCTAAGTCCTGGCCATATTTGAGGTTTCAGCTGGTTTAACCTGAATGTATAGAGACTACTCATGATACATACAGAAGCCATTCATGAATACACCTTATAGATCTCAACGGCTCACCATGCCCCCATGCCACCCCTCCCCACTCACGTTCGGAGATCTCTGTACTAGCGCCCTGTATGTGCAGGGCCTCAGGGTTTATGAAACACTGCTCAATGTTTTCGGCAGAAAAAGGTCTATTCCGCATGTATAAATGGCTTATTCCCATTCTGGAATGACTACCTAAGCCTCTGGTGGAGGAATATGCCATAGTTATCATGACTTTTTTTTCAGTAAAGAAGAAAGTGACAAATGAAAGTAGAGAACTGGGTACTATATCATGAGAGTCCTACCAAACTGAAATATTTTCTGACCTGGTCCTGGTTACCTTGCAGAAACATAGAAAGCTATGGGATGTGACTGGCAAGCTGAGAGAAGTTGAGATCCATTACTGTTGTGTTTGGAAGAATTGCCACACTCACCACCGGCCTGATTGGCATCAGGAAGGTGAGCAGGAAGGATAGCCCCTCCACGATCACCTCCGCAAGGCCCAATCAGGCCAGCAGGAACCCCGCATCTGAACTTTAAATTTAAAGGCACCTCCAGGCGTGAAGAGCCGCTGCACTCACCACTGGCCTGATCGGAACTGGGAAGTTGAGCAGGAAGGAAAGCCCCTCCACGATCACCTCCACAAGGCCCAATCAAGCCAGCAGGAACTCCACACCTGAACTTTAAATTTAAAGGTGCCTCCAGGTGTGCCTGTGCCTAAGGGCCTTGCCAGAGGGCCCTTTGGCATGGCTCTTAGGCATGGAACTAGGCAAAGGATATCTTCAGCAATAACCAAGACTGGACGAGGCACAGACAACTATAAACAGCTACACCAAACATTCAGGAACAACAAATCAGTTACATCTCATAATAAAAACTGAAAGCAGTATCAGTTGGATCCACTCCTCCCCTGACAAATCAAAACCCAAAGAACCTCGAGCTCACCCACTTCACACCAAAAGGAACTTTCACACAACTTTACCAAATTCGACCTACAGCTCAACACCTCGAAAAACAATCAAACATACTTTCCATCTCTGCCTCAATTTACACCATTCTGGCAATGCTTGCACTCTGCTACATACCTGAAACACTGTCTTTCAGACCCTTGCACATCTCCTCAACACCTTATGGTTTCTATAATATAGCTCCTCCATTGAGACAAAGAAACATTCACAATTTAATACAAATTCCAAGACTCCAACATACCATCACCACCATGCCAAACAAGCCTACCAGCAAATAGAACCTGAATTGTGCCCTCATCAATACACACTTGGTCTGCAACAAAATAGCTATAATCAAAGACTACATCACAACCAACAACCTAGATGTCCTCTTTGCCACTGAAACATGGCTCACAGATTCAGACACAATACTTCTAAATCAGCTGAAACCCCACAGCTATTCAATAATCCACTGTTCACATTCACACAGAAGAGTTGGGGGAGTCCTCATAACAAAATCCAAACTCAACTTCAACAAAATCAACGCTGACAGCATGGAGGGAATAGAGCACATCTCTATATTGAATACTGACCTTCTGCCTCATATACAGATCCCTGTCCACATCATCTAATGATTTATCAAACATTCTGGGATTCCTAGTTGAAAACTCAAGCCTGAATAAGAACCTCATACTCCTTGGTGACTTAAATCTCCCTTCAATCCCTGCCAAACAGGCTGCGGCATCCCTTGAAGCCATGTCCGCAATGGAATTTATCCAAATTGTTACAAGCCCCAACACATGAAAAGGGTAACATATTGGATCTCATCTTCATCAATTCAAAACTGATGCACAGCTCACTACCCCTCCCACCTACCCGTCCCATGGTCAGATCACTCAGTATAAACTTCCAACATGCTCTGCCACAGATAGCTCTAACCATCTGAACCCAACTCCAAGATGCTTCAAACTCTTTGATAAAAACACCTTCACAAACAAAGTATTCCCTTTCCTGGACACAATCAGACATTGACGCTCTAGTACTAAATTGGAATCAGGTCCTTGGAAATGCAGCAGAAGAACCGCTAACCCAATGTTCATCCAACAAACAACAAAAAACACAATGGTACTCAACTGAACTCAGAAACCTCAAGAGAAAACTATGGAAGACAGATAGTAAATGGAGAAAATCAAAACTATCAGAACACAGAAATTCCTACGTGTTACTATTAACAGCATACCAAACAGAAACAGACAAATGCAAAAGAATTCTACACAAAACTCATAAATAAATCAATCAACCAAAACAACTCTTCGAGATAATAAGGAGCCTAATAAAACCCCCTCTATCATCCACAGAGACTGCCCCCACCATCTTTCTTGCAAACCACTACCAAAGAAACTCATCACAACCTCTTCCCTACAGATACCTCCTAACACTAATATAAGCAATAGCTGGATCACGTTTAACTCTATCAGCAAAGGGGACATTGAACATACCATTACCACAATTAACTCAACCACATCGCCATCTGACCCATGCCCACTGGGTTAAAGCCTCCAAAGAAGAACTTAGCCCAAATCTGACAAGAATCGCTCAATTATCTCTCCAACAGAGCTACATGCCCAAACAACTCAAATTCTCTTCCATCCGTTCAACCTTAAAAAACACAAACCTCAATCCCAGCGATCCTGCAGCATATAGACCCATAGCAAGTCTCCCATTCACGACCAAGATAATTGAAAAAATCATTCAACAGCAACTCTAGGACTATCTCAACAACTACACCTCACTGGACCCACAGCAGCACGGATTTAGACCCCACCACGAAGTCAAAATTCTCCTCACCTCACTCTTAGCACATTCATTAAAGGAACAGAGAAACCACACCAAGGATTTATCCTAATATTTCTGGATATTTCAGTGGCTTTCAATACTGTCAATCACAACACTCTCCTACAGAGACTTCAGTCCATCGGAATCTAAGGCCACGTTCTGGCATGGTTCCACTCATACCTCTGACTGACAACAGGTCAAAACCAGATGCAATTCATCTCTCCCCTTTTCACAAACCCAAGGTGTCCCACAAGATTCCTCACTCTCATCCCTGCTCTTCAATATTTACCTACAACCATTATGCCTATTATCCACTCAAACAATATATCCTTTCACATCTACATGGATGATATAATGATTTACGCACCATTTGACACCAACAAACCAGAATATGGTGGTTTAATAAACTGTTTCTCCAACATATCATTATGCTTATCAAACAACTCCTTACAAATCAGTTGCAAGTAAACTGAATTATTCAAAACTAAGGATTCCAAATTCAAAGTGCCAACATCAATAGTGTTAAATGGTACAAGCGTGAATGTACAACAAAATTTCAAGTACCTAGGTATTACCATTGATCAACAACTTATCTTGATACCACACATACATGCCACAACAAAACTAATATACCACAAAATCTGTACCCTTTGACACCTCCACCCTACTAGACCCACCCAACTTTCGTACTGCTTTCCAAGCAATTATATCACCGCATTTTGACTATTGCAACTCCATTTATCAAGGTTTGCCTAAAGTCACTCTCCTTCCACTCCAAACAGCCCTGCACACTGCAGCAGATATGATTCAAGGAACATCATAGTATGATCATATTACACTTATTCTAAAACAGCTCCATTGGTTTCCATTACTCATCCACATACGCTATAATATCCTACTCCTGACTTTCAAAATCATCAATAACCAGTCATCACACTACCTCCAATCACTTCTAAACTCCTCCAACTCAAACAAGGCAAGACGACAATACACAATAAACATGCTAAATATACCACATGAGAAAATCAAAAGCACCCAGTATGCCTGCAACAGAGCATTTGAGCTATATGCTCCAACAACCTAGGACTCTACCAGGAACTCACTGTGCTATCAATGATCTCTACACATTCAGAAAATTTCTCAAAATCTACCTATTTAATGAACATTTTGGTTCCATCACATAATCCTTCCTTCCCCCTTCTCTGCCCCTCCCCCTGCCCTTTCCACCTCCTCCCCTCGTCAGAACAAATTCTTGTTCACATACACAACCTTTAGAGATATCCACTTATTTCAATGTAAATAAGTTCCTATTCTTTGTAATAAGTTACTGTTGTATTCATTCAAATGGTGATGTATATAAGTTCCCTTTGTTTTCTGTATAAGCTGTTATTGTAGACCGCTTTGCCCCGGTGAAAAGTGGTATAAAAATCCATTCAAATAAATAAATCCATTACTGTTGGTTCCTTTGACCCCAAGCCTCAGCGGTCATGGAAAAATA